>JAIXMP010000008.1:0-1200000 GCA_025677815.1 Phascolomyces articulosus | reverse complement strand
ACTTTCTACGAAGAAGACTTGTCTGAAATAATTTATATTCATCATTTTTAGACTAAATAAATTATAATGTACATAATCTTTTATTCGTATAAGTCTATTATTATTGCTTTGAGAAATACTCTTGGCAAATTAAAATGATTGGGTGACTCGGGTATTGTCGTAGCTTAACCTAGTTTCTTTTCTATAGTATACTTTCATTGTTGTTTAGTTATTGTATGACGTACACCATACATGCTAAAAAAGAATACATTCCTACATCCAATTCAGTTTTGGTAGCTAATACCATATTTGTAAGTTTCCACCATGGACCCCCCTCATCGATTCATGCGGCTTTCATCATTTTAACATGGCAACATGTAATTATTATAATTTTTTTTCTTGACATGATTATGAAAAAAAAAAGGTGAAACGCCTCATCGAACCTATACTTCCTTGCTCCATGAGAAAGGATTCTTTTTTTTTTGTGTATTACTATCATCAATCATTTATAGAAATTCTTTTATATACAGTTGGACACTAAATAGTTTTTAGTTTTTCATTGAGTAGGATAACAAATATTGCCTGATGGATAATTAATTCCATAAAAAACATCTTTTTAGCACAGGAGAGATGGATAATTATTATTATAGGTTTGATGAAGAGATTTTTGTTGCTGTTTCATTTTTGTTTTTATATTTTTACATCTGGTAGAAGGTAATAAGAAGAACAACCATGCATCATTAAATTAATTTAATATTTATATTAACTTATAAACGTGCCAATATCCTTTGAAGTTTGGAGTTGTATATATTCCATGTTTGACTCTAGATTATTAGATCTATACATCTATCAAATTGTTTATCATGTTCTCCTTTTTTCATTTTAGTAAACTTAGTTGGTATAAAAAAAGAAAAGAACCATCACTTGATATATCAAGACCAATGATGAGGTCCATTATTTTCAACTACTTACTGATTGGGATCTGTTTTGTTTGGGGGAGTATAATATAATTATTTGATTAATAAAAGCTTGCATAAATTTCAAAACTATTGTTCACATGATGTTCATTCAACAATGGGTTTCGTGTTGGCTGATCTTATCAGATTTCTATATAGCATAATAATAATAATAATAATAATAAAGGGTAGTTCCAGACAACAAGTTCTTTTTTTGGCTGTGCACGATTGGATCCCCATTTAGAGTCTAGAAGGATTCACAATTTTATTTTTTTAAGTAATAATAAAATCATAACAACAAGCCTCTTTTTTTTCGATATTGTTGTTGTTGTAATGAAATTCATCATTGAGTGACAAGTTAATTTAGAAAGCGGGAAAAAGTTTGATTTTACACAAGAAGAAAAAAGCCTGTGCACGTACAAAAAAAAAATTCATCTGAAACAAAATAATATGTGTGTTCCCCCTCCTCCTTTTTCTTGCTACTATAACTTTTTGAGTTACTCATAAAATAACCAGATATGGAATAGTACCTCTCTCTTCCTCGGATCATTCTCTCTTATGAAAGGCCCCCGATATTTCTAATCAACATAAGTCACCCGAGTCGTCAAGGAAAACAAGAAGTCCAGATGGCAAAAAGGAGAAAGTAAATAATAATAATAATAATAATAATAATAATAGTATCGTCAACAACAACAACATGAAAATGATGGGATCACGCACTTGATCTTTGTTTTTAGAAAAAGAAAAAATTTATCATGTTGTTTATTATTGTTTTGTTTGGGGATGTGTGTTTTACATGATATTTTATCACATCACCGATCATTCCTCATTCATCTATATAATAGTCATTTATCAGGAAAGATGATTTGTTATTAATTTTCTTTTTTCGCTCATATACCTAATCTGTTCTATATAAGATGATGTTGAAAATGTATCATTGTGATAAAAAAAAAGTTCTTATGAAATAATTGCTTGACGATGAAGAAGATGGAGTGGGTTTGAAGTATTATTATATAATCCCATCATCGCATCATTATGTTTTGAAACCATCTAATTTGTTATTGTTGTTGGTGAGAGAGAGGAAAATTCCCATTTCTTCCCCCCTTCTCCCCATCAAAGTAATACAAACAAATTTCTTTTTTAGTTTGAACGATGAAATGTCCTTTCATGGTGAGATTACACAAAAACAACAACACCGTCCAATCCCGTCGGCAATATCGGAAGTATTCAAATAAAATGTGTGGTTTGAGTAAACCCAAAGGGAATTTATTATTATTATTATTATTCAAAATAAACTCTCATTGTTTCTATCAGAACTGCTTTTTTCCTTAAATGATTCATAAAGAACAATGTAGTTGAATGCAAATGTTAGCTGCTATGTTATAATAATAGATTAAACAATAACAAATAACAATTTGAACCAATTATTATTATAATAATAAATGAATACATTGATAGAATCTGGACTGCATTATTAAGATAAAAAAAAACCCCAATCTATTATGATAGACCATTGCTTGTCATGCGTAGGACGAAATAACTCATGATCCGAGAAATCGGTGCACTACTTTGTAATTTCTTTTTTGTGTCATGTTTTTTTTTACAAGAAGAATGATGGGTACAATTCTTTATTAATGTATGTGTTCTATCATTGGATGATGCCAATATACCACCATAACAATAACAACAACAACAAACCAACATTAACACAGCCTCATCTCTTTACACTTTTTGGATTGTATCACTTTTTTTTTTAAGACATAAGTTTCTCTCATTTGTGTGATGCTGAGCAAAATAATAATAATAACATAGTAACATGGTAAATGCCACATCTTATCTTTATTTTCTTATGCAAAAAAGAAAGAGTTCCGTCATTATTTCCATACAGGTTATTTTTTTGCCACACAGAAACAATTTAGACTTGTTTATAATCCATTTTTTTGGGGGGTGGGAGAAAGAGTAGCCCAAAGGATGAGGAAGATTTTCATTTGCATCATCCCCTTAAGGGAAACTTCTAACTATAACATTTATTAAGCAGTGTGATGAATCAATAACGATGCATTTTTTAATGATTAGAAGGTTTATCTACTACTCATATAATCATGATGTAGTAGATGAGGTAGTTTAACATAAATAAAAATCAGCTGGTTCTAAAGATCCCTAAAAATTCAACAGGTAAATTATTATTATAATAATAATAATAATAAACAATAACAGTTTACATTGTTGTTACTTTGCACCCATAGTTCAATAGCATTCATGGTTGGATTTTCAAAAAACTGCCTTGAAACCCGTAAAATAAACTGAACTCTAATAAATATCTTTCTATTTTGTCCAAATCATCATACCATCTAACAACAACAATAACAACAACAACATTCAATGCCATTATTTAGATTACAATATATAAACAATAATGATTATATACGGATATATTATTATTATTATTACATTATTTAAAGAGGATGGTCACTTAGCAACGACGCGTGGCTTATTATTCCTCTCCCTTTCCCCCCAAGAAGAAATTGTGATCGACTCTCACTTTTTTTTTGATAAGTTTATTTATTTATTATTCTTGGCGACTCTTATAAAATAAATCGTAACATGCGTGTACCATAAGCGATAATAATAAATACCAATAAAAAAAAAGTAATATAAAAAAACTAAAGTCCTACTTTTTATTACAAGTAATCGGCTTGTGTAAATTCAATTTAATATTAAAGAGTTATTCCCACATCTCTTTTTCTTTTATACCACCCCCCAATAGAAATATAATAATTTCCCTTTTCTCCTACTTCCCTCCCCCAAGATTTTTTATAGTGTCAATGCGTCAAAAACAACAACAACAGAAAATGCGTTTAGTTTGGTTTGGTATTTTTTTTTACTCTAGTTATTTACATCAATATTTGATACTGCATTATGATGATGATGATGATGATGATGATGATAAAGATATACACATGATTCAATTTAGTTCCTGTATAATGTGGATGATCACACTTCTTCATCCTAAATTCCAATCTGTCATGTTGATTATTATAAACAAAATATACATAAACTGTATCTTACTTACTGCTAACCATCTGAAATGTCACAGAATGTTGTTATTATGGTTTATTGTTTATATATATATATATAAAGTGGGTTATTTTTTTTAAGGAGTAAGATAATGATGATGATGGTGATGGTGATGATTTATAGTTCAATGTATTATCAAACAGAGTTTTCTTTCATATTCATTCATCAAAATGGATGACGATCTTATCCAATTTTCTGTTTCAAAGTCAACCTGTAAACTTGTAATAATATTTCACATACATAATATATGCACACTCCTTCTTTCTCTATTATCCAACTTCTTTTTTTGACTCTCCCCCCCAACAACAAAACAATGAACTTACTCTAATAAATATAATGCTAAATCCGCAGTGTACATGCAAAAAAAAGTAAAATACTATACTCCTGTTTATATCATAGATAAAAAATATTCACGTGGATTGATTAGAACAACACTTATCGGCAATGGTTCCTGCAGGAGTTTTTTTTTTTTTTTTTACTGGATGAGAATAATAATAATAATAATAATAATAATAATAATAATAATAATAATAATAATAATAATGCTGCGTTTTGTTGTTGTTTTGTTGTTGTTGTTGTTGACACACACACACACACGATGTAACGTTACTTATAAACAAGTTTCAGCCAACAAGCCAACCTTATTATTCACATCAACAAATCACACCGAATCGCATGTTTTTATTTTTTTATTTTTAAAATCGATGTATTCAAATGATCTACTTTTTTAAGGGGATGATAGATTGAAAAAAGGAACAAGAAAAGAATGGTAGTTTTTTTTTTAACATACTTTCATAAAAGTCACTTATCCTAATGGAAAAAAATAACGAATGATGATGATATGTTGTATCTTATTAAAAAAAATAGTTTCTCCTTCTATCCGTACTGATTGAATGAGTGTGTATAAATAATTACCATATAAAAAATGTGATACGAATAGGATTGAATGGGGTCCTTTCTACTACTAATGTAAAACAAAACCGCGGATTCAATTTCGGGGGAGAGAGGGGGAATAAGAAAAAAAAGAAGCATAATTACAAAGAGAGAAAGTGCATGGAAGTTGTTAATTGTGGAAAGTGACCCGAATTTTGTTATATTTATTTTTTCAAGTTGTTGTATAACAAAATATTCCACAATCTGAGTTTTAAGTTGATAAATCATCCATCGATTGGGGATTAAAGAGGGAGAGTTAATGCTAGTATTGTTATATATAAATATATATGTAAAAGAGAGAGAGAGAGAGAGAGAGAGAGAGAGAGAGAAAGTGAGAGTATATTTCATGTGATTCAGGATCATTTCATTGAATTATACCAATCTTGTCTCCTCCTAATAAAGGGAATGAGAGAAAAATAACAACTTCTCTCTCCCTCTTTTTTTTTTTCTTTTGCATTTGAAATTGGTGGATGAACAAACCCAACCCTAAAAAAAAATAACACCCTGACTTTTTTTTTATAATGATAAATAAATATGCATCGGGAGGAAAAGAAGAAAGGGAGTTACAAAAAAAAATATGTTTGTTGTTGTTGTAAAACCAAAGAAAAAAGATGACCATGCAAAATAATAATAATAATAACATAATATCGGGTTTTGTTCAATTACGTAAAATGAGGGTATATGTATGATTTGGGGGGTGGGAGGAGTAACGATTGAACGGAAAGGGTAAATAAAAGAAGAAGAGAAAGAGGGTTATACAAATCATTATGAATAGAACACTAGAACCGATCATCATCTCTCATTTATAATATATTAGGGGAGAGACTACCTTATTAAGTCAAAGTATATATTATAATGGCTCAGCAAATGAAAATATATTATTTTATCAAAAGGCTCAGAAAGCGAGAGAGAAAGGAATGTCAAAAAGTTAGGTGCACAATGATACCTTATTTAAATGAGAGATGATGATGCATCACATAATAATAATAATAATAATAATAACAAGAAGAAGAAAAAGAAGAAGAATACTAACATAACATTATTACTCACACACCGCGCATTTATAAATATAATAATAATAATAATAATCTGTCTCTATCTCCTTTTTGTACACCTAAATGAAGCATCATCTCAAGCACTATTATTTGTTTCACCTAAAAATGATCAGCCGGATTTTTTTCTTATTTTAGGGGGGGGAGAGATTTATTACAAGGTTTATTTGAGGCTGTGATTTCAATCTTACGATAAAATAACTGGATGGTTGCACGATTCAACGTGTCCCTCTAAAATGTTATCACACAAAAGAGGGTTTTTTTCTATTATATATATATATATATATATATAACAACTTATAAATCACACATTTCAAGTTTCATTCAAGAAATCATTTCAACTGAGGTGTAAAACCCAGATGATAAATATATTAGTGAAACAATCTTCCCGTTCATAGTGTTATTTCTAATTATAATATATATACTCCTTTGTAAAACTTTCTTTGAATTATATAAACTTTAAACATATTCATCATCCATCATGTGTTGGGGGTGGGAGGATGGCTATCATCCTCTTTAAAGAGAGAAGGAGTGTACATATATTATTACTTGTCATTAATAAAGATATATATATATATATATTTTGCGCGGAGAAAGAGGGATGATGTATGTGTCTGTAAAGTAATCAATTCAAAGGAATCACTCAACCAACCAAGACAATGGGAAAAAAATTATTACGCCCAGCTAGAGAAAGATAGAAAGAAAAAAAACTTAAACTTTGGGCTAGCCCTTTTTTTCTAACTTTGGCTCTCTCTCACCCCCCCGTCCTTTCTCTCTAAACTTTTTCCTTCGATTAAATTTACACTTTAGTTCTCCCCGCTTTTTTTTTTTTAAAAAAAAAAATCATCACAGATCTAAAAATGACGAACAAGGCAAAAATTCACACATATAATAATTATCATAACACCGGCGATTCGCACCGTAAAAAAAAAAAATTTGATTCGTCACTCTAATACTTATTACTCTTATCAGTTTAGTTTTACAAGGTTATACAAAAAAAAAATAGAAACGAAACCCGCCACATAATGAGTGTTTTCCTCCCTATAAACATAACATCATCAAGCTTTTTTTTCATCATATCAAGAGATCGAAAAGTTCTATTTTATAATTTATTTCTCTCCGATCTAACAACAACATATCATTCCAATCGATTAGAAATAGGATACGGTCTAGACATTATATAAAACTATTTGTCAAAATAATGGGTTGATTGCATTATTATTGTATAAACAAGTTATCTCGTTGTGGCGTCGTCGTATTTACTTTTTTTTTGGGGGAGAGGAAGGAAGGAAGGAAGAAGAATGAATTGAATGGGTTGTTATTAAATAACCAATCTCTCTCTCTCTCTCTCTCTCTCTCTCCTTTGATTATTACATGGGTATTGATTCTAATATTTACATAGAAACCATAATAATCCCTTTTACCTCCCCCCAAATAAATATTATCCTTTTTAAAAAGGTATTCATTTGGTAAATAGATATTCATTCATTCATCTCTCTCTCTCTCTCATCTATCATTTATCACAATCATTAGAGTAAGACTTCTCCTACTTCTCATGTTAGTATCCCCCTCTAAACGACTTTTATGATTGGATAATAATAATAATAAAAGAGAGAGAGAAAAAGAAAATCGCATGGTTGTACAAGCGAACATGACGTTTGTGCGCAAAGTAAAATGCACGTGGAGAAGTGATGGAGAGTTGGGTCCAACTAAAAGAAAGTTTTTTTATTTATGTAATATCATGTAAGGTTGGACTTTCGCTTTGTGTGTGTATATGTGAGGTGATGTGAAAATAAATAAATAAATCAAGGGCGTTTCTTTATTTTAGCATATGTTAATCATTATTATCCAACTGTTTTGATCATTATTATATATATATACACGTGAGTTGAAAGACCCACGAATTGGGGGTTCTATTGAGATGTTTAGGTGTGAAAAGACCAAGTGTGATGTGTTGATGTTTTTATATAGAGTTAGAATTTAAGAATTTATATATATATATATATATATATATTGTATAACAAAAGTTGTGTTGGTCGATGTGTTGATGAAATGTATTCTTACACAAAAAAAAACCGCGCTAAAATGGGTAATACTGTCGATCGAAAAGAAATAAAATATAAAAAAAATGGGGTGTGGTTTCACTGCATACATCATCATCCATTCATTCATCCCATTATAATAATAATAATATAAAAAAAAAGTGAGCTATTCTAAAAATTATATATTTATATACACATATAATGTATAACTCTATTAGATTACACTTTATTTGGGGGGAGATGTGAGACATTAACACTCACATAACACACGCACACACAAACACACATACATTATAATATCGGGTTCTTTATTTTAGACAGGAACTTTTTTTTTTCTATTACGAACCAAAAGACGACCAAGACGACGATCTTGGCAATAATTTTTTTTTTTTTGCTCCGCGTCTTTTTTTTATGTATTTGTCCTACTTGACTGGCAATGTATACATAGTGGTATTCCCCCATTTAGATCAGCGCTCTACCCATTTTGGGTAGGTGAATTTTGAGTATGACAGCTCCTGCCTTTTCTCTTAACAACATCATCAAGGCAAAATTGGAATATAGATAGAGTGATGATAGGATGAATGACCTTTTTTTTTATATGTACAAAAAAAATGAGATGGAAATTTTTTTTTATATTTTATTATAGTATGTACAAAAGGTTTATTTTTTTTGAAAAAAAAATATAATAAAAAAATAAATATCCTTCTTTTATGAGTGAGGGAAATGCTTTTTGGGTTGTTGAAAAAAATATGTAAAATGAAAGAAAATGTATGTAAAAAAAAATAATTGTGTGTGTAAAAATATATATAAAAGATGAGAGAATCTATTCTATTTCTAAACAACGTACTCTAGATGCTAAAGAAGCAGTACTAAAAGCATAAGAAATGGGTGTTGTTGTAGAAGTATGATGACGAGAAGAGGCTAAAGCCGACGATGAAGAGGACCAGCTTAAAATCGGTCGACATAATGAATTATTATTAGAGTGATTATTATTGTTATTATTACTTGTTGATGATGAGGATGTGGATGAAATGGTTGATGATGTACTTGTAGTGGTGGTAGGTGTATTGATAGTAGAAACATGAGGTGGTGTAGAAGTACAAAGTGATAAACGTAAATCAGGTGGTGTGTAAAGTGGTGTTTGTGGATAAGAAGGAGAAATGCTTTCATCCGGTGGTGTATATGGCACATGGTAATAACGTCGTTTGCTGGCTGGCTGTTGTTGTTCCATCATTTGAGAGCGTCGTTTTAAACAAGTTGTATTGGATGATGTGGTTAATGGTGGTGGAATAGAACATGTTGCTGATGTTGGTGTAGGTACACCAGATGATAATAATGAAGTGGGAGGTGTTAATGTGGAAGGCGTTGTTGTATTGGATGATGACGATGATGATGATGATGGTAAGATGGTAGGTAATGATGTAGAAGTAGAAAGACATGTAGGATATATTGAAGTGGTTGAGGAAGATAATGATTTAATGGATAAGCGTGCAGGCATCTTGATGGGACGATGATGTTGTTCAGTCATCAATGAAACCCAATGTTGACATTGAGTCACCCATGCGAAAAATTGTTGATGATGAATGTAGATATTATAATTCAGTGCTGATAGAAATTCCATTTCCATGATATTGAGTTCACGTACAGGAATGCTCGATACATCTGACCATGTCTAAATATATTTAAAATAATAAAATTATTAGAAGGGGGGTTTTACCAATAAAGAGAAGGAGGTTTGGGGGGATTGAATATTTCTATATACCTTGTTGGTAAACGTATTGTCGTCTAAAAATTTATTGGCCAAAATCAAAGCTGTGGTAAATAATCGTACTTCGGAACCAATGGAAGCACGAATAGAAGGATAAGCGGAGCGTAATCGATGGATATAATAAAGAGATAAAACAACACACGCACAAGAGATTTGTGTTGCTTTTAATACTTTATGACAAAACATTTTAAAAGTAGTATAACGTTTAGCTGTAAGTTGAGGTTGTTGCTTAAATGAGCCTGCCCATATACAAGGGACGACAAACGCGCAAAAATCAGCTAATTCGGATGATTTAGTACATGATAATAAAGAGGGTGGTACGGCTGGTTGACACGGTGACATGATGTTCGTTTATGTATGGAATGGTTGGTTGGTTGGTTGGTTAGTTTGCTGTTGTAAAATTGAATAATAATAAAGAATGGAAAGAAGAAAGAAAAGAAGTGATTTTTATTTTTTTTTATTTTTGCATTAAATCAAAATACACCTTTTTTTTATATGAAAAGAGTGTTTAACAATAAAAGAGGAAAGAAAAAAAAAACTCGTTCTTTAACATTTATGTAAAAAAAAAAAGGTTTCGCTAGCTGCCAAATACGGTCGGAACTTTTTTTTTGGGTGCCAGCTTTTACCTAATGGTTGTTGTTGTTATATCTATGTAATGTGTGATGTGTGTGTTAGTGTCCCATTGTTCCACCCTTCCAAAAAGGCGCCTTTTGTGTGATTATTATTTATTATAATTATAATGCAGAGAAAAAAAAAGTCAAGGTTCCAATTTCACAAGTTCAAAATTCTTCTCCGCTTTTTTCGGTCGGCACCATTTCCCTTATTTACACTTTTTCCTCTTTTTTCACTCCCCCCCCCAAAATGAAATAAAACCCCCTTGTCCATAGTTTTCATTTTGTGTGTGTCACATACACTGGTCACCTAGCAACAAAATAACAACAAATAATAACAATTTATCACCAAGGCAACAAAAAAAAACTCAAACCCAAATCTTTTTTTTTTCTTTTTCTCTTCTCCCCCCATTTTTTCTTCTCTCCGATCTTCTTTTTTTTTCTTGATTTCCCCCCAAATCCTATTAAAACCAAAACCAACATCATCACCATCACCATAGCAAACAACAACAACTTTTTATCAAACAACTCCTCTTCTACTTTTTTAAGTTCTTTTTATTTCCTCCCTTCCTCCCCCCAAAAAGTTCTTTTTTCCCTCCTCTTTTTTTTTCTTCTTTCTTCTTTCATTTACATCCCCCATTTTCAATCAATCATCCATCTTCTTCTACCCCCAAAGAAAAGAGAGTTATTTCCCTTTCTTTCCACCTTGTCCATCATCACCATCAATAATATAAAAAAACCTTCCTTTTTATTATTACGCACTAATAATTATTATTTGTTTTTTTTGCTGCTTGCTGCTCCTCTTTGTCTCTGCTAATCTTGGATTGAAATGTGTAACACTTGACAACAACCAACTTTTTTTTTTTGGGGCCTCGGGTGCTTGCCAACTTTGTGTGATAACCTCCCAAAAATACCTTGATTGGTCCAAAAGTTTTTTTTATAACCACACACGGCATTACTTGCGGATGATGATTGTTTCAGCAAAAAAAAATCCAGTTTCTTATTGAACTTATTTTAGTATTTTAGGCCCTTGATTTTAGATGGGATCGATGGATGAATATGATTTTTATATATATATATGATCAATTATGTACTAAAATAACTCGACTGATGAGATAAATGATGACACACTAATCATATTATATATTACAAGTTCTCCTCTTTAAAACGACCTTCTTTTTTCTTTCTCCCCTTTCTCCCACTTCCCTTTCGCTAATAACTTTTATAGGATATATAGATATATAGGCTAATATATTTTAGTTTTATGTGTTTTATTGCCATTGCTGCGCTTCATTATAGGTCATCATTGAATGATTGATAATCTCCAATAAGAATTCCTCCCCCCCGGAGGATAGACCCTTGGCGTGCAGAAATTGATACATATAATATATTTATATTTATTTATATATGTATATACCCATCAGCTATAACAAATGTTATAATGATTAAAGATGTTTCTGTATGTATGTGGGTTTTTAAGGAGAAATATCTCTTCATAATAGTCATTAGAATTACTACTACTTATTCATACCTTGGACTTATAAGTTATTTGAATTATTTGCCACACATCATCAGCCAATCTCCGACCAACGTTTACATGTCTCAAAAAACGTTTCCCTCCCTTTGCTTTTCACACACTCTCTCTCTCCTCTTTCACTCTTTCTCCCTCCTCCCCCCTTTTATTTATTCTCAACCAAGCCGATATATAAAAAGTATTATTATAATTATGCAGCCCTTACAGTCGACTCACCATTTCACAGCAACACTTCATCTTTATAATAATACTAATGACACCTCCCCATTACACGTCGACATTACGGAGGGTCAAAACTTAAAGGACGTAGTATCTCACTTGATACGTCAACATCATATTCCTTCTTATTTGACAACCTCCATTTATTCCGTCTTAATATCTGCTATGGTGAATCATCCTTCTTCTCATCCTCCTAAGCATTATTTTGAACGAGAAAAGGAAGAAGAGGTGGTTCATCGTCACGATAATAATGATCGTTCTAATAATAATATAAAACGCGATCGATTTATTATGAAATATCAATCACATACCTTACACTATCATAATAAACCTGAAGAAGTGAATATTTCCAATTTCAATTTTATTTTTATTTTTTTTATCATTATTATTATTTGGATAGGATCTCTTTACTTAGGGGAGGAGAAAGGGAGCAAGAAGGAAAAAGAGGGGGGGGAAGGGAAAAGGGTTTTTTTTCATCGTAAATAGATTGGCGCGCACTGTATTTTTCAATGTAAAATAATTCTTACACATAAAAAAATATATATAAATATATAGGATATATTTCCACGTGCATATCATACACTCGTGCATTGTCCTATTGAAGCCATGTATAATACTTTACTCAGTCTTGAACAAGATTATGCATTGGTGATCCAAGACCGTTATTTGGCATGCGAGAAGGAATTAGCCGATATACAGGAAAGGTACATATTTCTTTTTCAATGTCAAACCCTCTCCTTTTCCTCTCTCTCCCTCTAAATTACAAGTCAAGAAGAAAGATTACCTTAGCGAAAAAAAATTATATGCAAAAAAAATCCCTTTTTTTTTTCTGCATAATTTTTTATTAAGTCAAAAAAAAGATGTCATGCACCATAATAAGCAACATGCACTACTATGACTTTCTATGGAATATCAATGAACGACTAGATTTTTTTTTAAAAAAAAAACATTATCTCACCCATTGAACTTATCAATGTGTCTCCCCTCCCCCCCTACTTTTTTTTTGTAGACATAATCGAGAAATTGAAACATCACCTGGATCACCTAACATGACCCATTTATTTGCAAGGCATGTGGAAGATATGGAGGTTTTTCAAGCAACTTGGGCATCCGATATACTTCAAACCCAACAAACCCAACGACGTGAATATCGTGCTTTTGTCATTGAATTGTATCGAGAATATCAACAACGGTTGGTCACTTTATCCAATGAAAAAAATCTAAAACCTGAAGATACATTGATTGAAGCCGAAAAAAATTTGGATGGAAAAGATATTGTCAAAGTGGCTGCAGAACGGATGAAAGAAAATGATGTGAAAAGACGACGTCAAAGTTCTTCAGCTACGAGTTTGGCTAGTGGCGTTTCTTCTTCCAATACCAATACTGAGCAACAACAGCAACAACAACCATTCCCTATGGCACGTTCCTTATCTCAACAACAATTGCAACAACAGCAACAAATAGAGAAAGATAAAGTAATATTATAATATATTTTTAGATTTGGTGTCATCCTTGTTTTTTTTTTGAATGAAGATGGGAATTTCTTTTTGGCTCCTTGTTTCTCCTGCTCTCTCTTAGTTATTTATATACATATCTAATTGTCATCATGATCATGCTCTATATTTATAGATAAACTTTCAACGGATGGTCAAAGATATTGAAGAAATGGGATTCGCCAAAGAACAAGCGGAAATGGCCCTTTCATTAACCAGTCATGCCATGGAACAAGCAGTGACTTTACTTCTTGAAGATCCAGCTAAAGTTAATACAGCCTTACGTCGACGATCGACCAGTTCTCCAGCTCGTTCACGGACTAATTCAGTCAACGATCCACCTTCAGCACCTTCTAGTCGACGTCAATCGTTTCAAAAAGGATTTCAACAAGGAGGAGGAGGAACTTCCTCACCATTGAGTAAAAATATTGCCAACAATGCTAATAACAATAAAAGTTGGAGCCCTATTTCATTCCTGCAGCAACAAAAACAGGTCATGGAAAATACAAATCTTAGCTCCGTACGGAAATTAGGTGGTTGGTTAGGTAGGGCCATGGAGAATTTTGGCATTGATCATGATGATAGGTAAGAATAGATTGGGCGTTTTTTTTTCAATGAATGATGATAGATGAGAAGGGGGAAGGTGGAAAGGGTAAAAAAAGCGGGTTGGTTGTTTGGGGGGGAGGGATAACAAGAGGAGCATTCATTGGGATAAAAAAAGTAGAAAGATGTTGATCTAAATGAGGGAGTGATAGAAAAAAAAGATATTGATTGTTTTAAAAAATCAACATGAGGATGATCATTTATAAATATATAATAACAATAATAACGCATGCAATGTCACTGTTTATAAATATATATAACTTATATACGACGACTTACTTAGTGGATTCACTAGCTCACTTGCTAACGGGGCCAATGCACAACAACCGGTTGAATCCTTTACGATCAGCCTAGGTCCTGCACAAATCAAGTCCACGCATAATTTACGCCTATTAGTAGCCGAGCCAGGGGCCGATATTTTTAACCCTACACCTTATGATCCGACTCGGGAGATGGCTTACAAGGCTCAGACATCCACCAAACTTTATACCAATCATTTGAGTGCGATTGTTGTATTAGTGGAATTAAGTGAATTGAACAGGAGTCGTGATCAACAAGGAACTGCCTTTGGTTGGCGACAATATCGTACTGGTAAAGGAAGTAATAAAGGTAAATTATATAAAGTTTTATTTTTTTTTCTTATTTTAAATAGAGGATGCTCTATCCTACCTTCTGGGGGAGTGTTGATTCAACTAATTTAACCTAACATATAACTATCATTGGGATTAATGATTCATTAGCCTTGTTTGAACGTTGTCAGCATTCAACAGAATTTCATTTCCCAGATATTGAATCCCAATTAACATCTATTGAACAGGATTTTGGTGAACGACCTGAAAGTTTACAAGAAGGTTCCTTTTTTATTACTCGTCATTCTAATCTTCCATTAACGCAAGTAGTATTCCACTTGGTGACTGACAGTGATGGTGAATAAACTCCCATTCTCTCTCTTTATCCAACTCAAATTAAGGCCAACTACTAATCTCTCTCTCTCTATATATATATCATGGATGACAGCTATTGCCAGGACCGAATTAACCAAACAAAGCAACCTAATTAAAGGTTTACTCAACATCATGCGTCTTACTACCCGTTACGATATCTCCTCCTTATCTATTCCACTTTTATTACTACCCGACAAATTTTTGGATCAACCTGAACAATTCTTTTCTACAAATTTCTTGGATCAACCCCAACAGCATTTTGGATGGTTACAAAAACGAGGTGAAGTCACCATGAAGTGTGTGCGTGGATTCTTGTATGAACATTCTGGAAGTGGGAAGCGAGGTAGTGGCAATGGTCAAAGTGAAGCTGCTATGGATCGTGCGGAAACTGTCTTCGGTGGTGGATTACATAGTGTCGAATTCTTATTACCCGATAAGAGTGGTGTCTATGGTCAACGGCCTGATGTCGTTGGTCAAGATGTTGAATACGCTTTTCAAAAGTTTCGTATTTCTCTTGTCAGTATTTTCCAAACAAGTTAAAAATAATAATATTGATAGATATGACCCATTCATCGTAATTTTCTTATTGTTTCCCCTCCCCCATGATGCGATTTTATCACGTGTGTGTGTATCCATAGACTTTTAGATGCCATTTTTTTTTGGGATACACATATATAATTGTGTGTGAGAGAGATAAAATTTTGACATTCCACTGTGTAATATTTGGTAATGCCGCGTCACTTTTCCCCTCTTCCATATATACACCATGATCATCATGTGTATAGAGGTATATGTATATACAGATCCATGAATATACGACATAGAAAAGAAGAATGATGTTATCCTTGATTATTGATACATCTTTTTTTAGTAAAATTAAAAAATAAAGGACAAATAGCTATTGGATGTAAATGAAAAACAGATAGATGGATGACTGGATGTGTTTGTATAGAATACTTTATATTTATATTTTTTTTTTGCTGTTGCTTTGAATTTATATAGAAAAAATAATATATCAAATGTTTGCTTTTGTTATGTTTTGTAGAATTTGTTTGACTGATGGTGTTTTGAGGTAATATGTAAGAAATGGGGATGGAATGGGTGGGGGATTATATAGTAGAACAAATAGTATTGAGTGAGTGAGATTTCAAGTGAATAGGTGGTAAAAGTTAAGATAAAAAGGGTGATGGGGAAAATAGAAACGATATAAAATGATATTTGTATATATATGTATATATAGAATAGAATAAAGAAGAAAAACAACCAATTGTTTTTTTTTACATGGTTCCACTGAATAACATTTCAATAGCTGCATTGACGTTTCCTCCTGATGCTAACAATGCTCGAATATTCTTGCTTGCATCATAAAAGCCCATTTCATTTAATTGTTGTAATTGAACTTGGAATCGTTCTTCAGGTGGTCGTGTATCAGCTGGAGGTGCAGCGGTAGCAGGTGCACCACTTCCAAAACCTCCCATACCGCCCATACCTCCAAATAATGCAGCCATACGTTGTTGAAGTTGAGGATCCACAGCAGGTGGTGTACCTGTGGCACCACCAGCACCAGCACCAGCACCAGCAAAAGCAGCAAATGGATTTAATGGAGGTTGTTGTGATTGTTGTTGAGTAGGTGAAGTATTACCACCAGTGGTAGATGGTGGCGTTGTTGCTGTATTACCACCCATACCGCCCATACCAGCAGCACCAGGACTCATACCCATACTTTGCATGGCAGATGCCATTTGTGCCATTTGTTGAATCATTTGGGGATTACCGAGCATTTGTCTAAACTCGGGTGATTGCATCATGTTGCGAATCTCTGGACCCATGGATGATAAATGAGGGTTACTTGTAATAATTGAATCAAGTACAGCAGGATTTTGCAATACAGAAGACATATATTGTGCAAACATGGGATCTTGAAGCATCGCATTCATCATATTTGGATCAGGTGAACCAAAACTATTCCCCATGGCACCAGCGCCAAATCCTGTCCCAAGCATACCAAATGGATTGGCTGCACCTCCACCTAAAGCTGCAAATGGATTACCTGCTGCTGGTTGTTGTTGTTGTGTAGGTGTTGTATTGGTGGATTGTGAAGTAGGTGATGTGGAAGAAGTAGTAGTTGTTGTGGTTGATGTGGTGTTTGGGGCTGAAGACGTGGTACCTGAAAAAAATAATAATAGATAAGTGGATAATCCCCATCATAGATAATTAATTTTACAATTCAAAAAAAAGGTGGGTTATCATTTATTATGATAGAATAACATGGAATGCAATAAAAACAAAAATAACATATATTTATATATATACCTCTTGAAGCACTACCAGCAGCACCACCAGAACTTTTGACCATATGAACCGTATTACCGTCTGCAATCTTATAATCAGCTAAAGTATCATGATCTTTAAGTACTCGTCCAGAATAAATCAAACGTTGTCGTTCGGCAGACACTTCGGTTTGTTCAGCAATAGCATTTTTTAGATCAAGCACAGTTTTAGACGTTTCAATCGCAATGACAAATTTTTTATCACTGGATGACTTTACATTGACATTGATGGTTGACATTTTTTTATAACTTGCAAGATGTTTTTTTTTCGCAAAAAATAAAAAAGGGAAAGGGAAAAAAGACGCGGGTTTCGGTCAAAAACTTGAAAGTGTATGTGTGTGTACAAGGTGAGAGAAGGTGAGCGGGCTTTTTTTTTTTTATACCACCACACAAAAAGCTGACCTGTGCTTTGTTCTGCTTACGTGGAGCATCTAAATTTGGCATTTGGAAACACGCACCTGCCGAATAGAAAAAAAAGAGTTTCCGTTTTCAAAACTTTATATAATGCAAATTTAAAAAGGTTGCACCATATTCAAGCTCTCTCTCACATCGGATCTATACATCCATTTATCATGATCACTTTTAATTTTTTGACTTGTCCTTATCATACAGCATACAGAGATTCATGATATATAGTTTGAGTTCGTTATGTTGATAATTAAAAAGATTGTCACCATTTAAATGAAATAACCGGGGTATTCTTGAATTGTTTTTTTAACAAAGGATACTTTCCATAACACATGTCAAAATTGGACGATGCGATACAATGGGTATTGATAAAAAAGTATCAGTAACCTTCCAATAATTGGCTCGTACGTTTTTATTTATCCCCTTATTACTACATTCTTTAAAAGAACCGTTTATATGGTGTTATTGATATGTCAGAAGAAACATTTTTGATTCAAAAAGTTTTTCCACCATTAGAATATTTTTTGATCCAATGGATAACCCATTATCCGGTAAATAATAACCTATAATAGCAATGATGGATACGTAGAATATTTTTTTTCCTATAATAATGTATTATACTATATATTAACTACCACTGTCGTCATCAAAATACCTATTTAATGCATATCATTTGTCATAATTAAGTAGATCCATTATGGTAAACTTACGCTTACCTCCCATGATGTATAAAATACTATAAACGGAATTGACATTTTAAGATTTGATAAAAGGAAACCAAAACCTAAAGAATGGGTCATCCAACGCATTTTTATGATAGTCAATGATCTTTCCATCTTTCCAGTTATTACATTAACCTTTCCATTTATCAATCATTTTAAGGAAAAAGTATTTATTTTAGTAACTAGCTAAACTGATATATATATCATTATATACATTCTAGTAACTACTACAACACAGTACCATGGTAACGAATTAATATCCAATCAATGATTGATATATGTATACACATGTAACTTTTTAACAAAAAAAGAGTATGGTTTAAAAATCTAACATGATCTCTTTTCATAGGTCGTCGACATTATTATAGCATAAAACATCCATCATTATATTGCGAACCACCGATAAACAATCTTGGAAAGTTTTTAACCGATGTGTATAAGATAAATCTGCTTACATAAATATATATGAAAATAATGATAAATGAATAATCAAAATAATCTGCCTTTAATAGGGAAAAAATGAGTGACATGTTCAACAGTTTTATATAAAAAAAGCTTATTAGCATCATTGTTACTATGGAAATATATTATATAACTAAAAATTTTAAAGCTATAGAATTCAATGCTCTTTAAACAAGAATATCTAGTAGTCATTATTATATATCAAAGAAAAGTAATTACATAAAATTATACCTTTTATTCATATATTTTCGTGGTGCGAGTATTATTGTTCTTTACATTCCAGCTTGTATTTATATGTCAAACTATATATTCAGTAATGATGCATGGAAGATGATGTTCATTCGGATAATGGAGGCATTATTGACGATAATATGCTCAAATCGATTATTCATGATAACATACAAGAAGAAATTGTAAAACTCATCTTTATATATTTTTATTTTGCTCAATATTTAATAGATCCACTAAATATTATCTTGTTTAGATAAATAATAAACTATATTTTATAGTATTAAACCAAATTACAGTAATGGCAAGCTTAGGAATTTGTATTCAGTACGACTGAAAGACTTTTTTTAGGACTAATATAATGAATCAAGAGTCCAAAGAACTAATCGCCAAACAGTTGTTTTCCAGTGTTTTCTAAGTTGATACTGAATCAGTGAGTTGGAAGGATTATATTTTGGATCCTCTTTGTGACATATTGAAGTAAAATCTGTAGCTAAGGAATATAAAAAGTATCAAGCGATATTTTGACCAAGAATTCCTCTAGATGTGTCTGGTTCAAAGGTTAGGATTGTGTGGGTGATTCAAGTTAGTAAATTTTGTATCCACTTAGTGCTGTAAACTAAAATAAGCATCAATCTACACTCCGTCAAGTTTTTTTCCTGCTTGATTTCGCCTTGAAGTGGCTTGACAGCGCAGACAACTTTTTTTTATTAACCTTCGAAAAAAAAATATATAATGGCAGGAATTTCACAAACGTAAACGCAATGCTTCCATTAAACGATTGATTGAATACCCATGGGCATAAATGGAACAAACATTAATGACTATAAGCTACGCCTCTCTCTATATATAAAATAGTGCACCTACGGGTTATACCGAATTCAAACAAACCTCAAAGACATCATTTAATACAGAAAAGATCCATGATAATAACGACAACGAACTTTGGCTTATTCGAGTACCAGACAACGTAAGATATATCCTAAAAATTCTTATTACCCACTAGTTATGTGTCATTTTTTTTATTAAAAGACGACAAAAATTTTATATTGTAATAGGTATCATTGGATAAATTGAAAGGTTTAGAAATAAAGTTGCCTTCCTCAAAGAAACAATCACGAAAACCACTTGCCAAATTAAACGATAAAAATAATGAATATGCATTATACCGAGTACCACAAGCAAATGATGAAAAGGGGGATGAACAAGATGATGAAGATGTTGGTGTGAGTGGACAAGAAATGGCAGGTTTTACTTGTTTATTACCTGAAGATGGATATCTTGCATATGGTAAAAATTGAATTTTCAAATCTACATGAACATTTTTTTTAAAAAAAATGGGATATATTGAACTTAATGGATATATTTGTATATATATATATATATTATAGCTCCCAAAGAATTTTCACAATATCTGATTTTGGATGAACAAGTCAATGTGCCCGACTCGTTAGAAATTGCAAAGGAAATCTCAAGTCGACCACCAGCAAAACGTGATCAACCAGAAAATTTACAAATGCGATTTAAACCTTATGGGTTTGATACAGGTAAAAAAAAAATAAAAGAAAAGGAGAGAAAAACAGGTTAGAAAAAAAGAGAGAATCTAATGATTTTTGGATTATATAGTTGGTGTTTCATCATCACAACCTACAGTATCTGTCACTACTACCACTACAACTGCTTCATCATCAAAATCTGGTGGAGACAAGAAACGAAAGCGAAAGGAGGGTGAAGAAAAGGAAAAGAAAAAGAAGTCGAAAAAGGAAAAGAAATAAATTAAAAAAAGAAATCATTTCATCCTTACATTTTTGTTTTTTCATCCCTCACATATATACACATACATACACACCCTTTGTTATCTATATAATTTGCATTCAATTGAACCAAAAAATAGTTTGATCTATTAAAAAAAAGGACCAAAAAGACAAGGATTTTGGTTTTCTCTCTCTCTCTAAGTAGGAATTGGAATCATATGGGATATGGAGTATATAGAGGGAAGGATATACTTGGGAATACATACTAACCTTCGTTAAGAGTAAATTGTGGAATACTCCTGTTTATATATAATGAAAATTGGATAACTGTTAATCAAGTTTTATATATCTACTAAGAGATATCTAAATTATTGTATACATCAACTATTCACTATGAAAAACAGGCTTAGATTCTACTAAATAGCTAAAATGAAGATGTATCTTTCCATTATGACTGCTATATAACTTTTAGAGCATGTGCTGCAAATACAAGTACAATCATTCAAGACAAAATAATTATGTTATGGGTATATATTCATCTCAATCTCAGTTGCACTAACATACACTTCTAAGGGGAATATCCAGTATTGGGTAATTCACTTAATATTTTGCTGGAAGACCACATGATTGTTGGGTGTACTATTTAATTACAACATAGAATGACTTATTTATGGTGACATACATATGTATATGCATTCAAAATAAAGCAACTATTTTTTGAGCATACATACCTTTACATTATCCGTTGTACTGATACACTCCAAGGAGGACGTCCAATATTGAGTAATCCGCTAGAAGGTTACGCGATTGTCGTCTATAAAACTTAATTACAATATAGAGTCGTGTCTTTATGGCGACGTGTATTTCTATAATATAGGCTATTATGTATACTTCAATTGCTAGCTCTATAGTAATATGATCCAAGGAAAGCACTGTCTCTTACTAAATCATCAACTATTTTACGGTCAATTAAGTTTGGATAATTTGACTCAACTGTATCATAGTACAAATAAAAGAACACCATGCCATACAATCCAAATCATCTACATAATGGCGATAACGAATTTATTACTGAATTCTCTCCTCCCACAAACTCTGTGAAAATGACTAATGATAGGATTGAAATTGCATCCAAACGATCGTTACATCAAACAGAAAACCCGCGGCTCGGAAAACAGTTTTTGTGCGATAATAAATTATATGAAAGAAAAAAAGACGATACCAAGTATAGGAGGATAAAGCGGCGACCTTGATACTGAGACAATCGATATGATGGTGATAATGATGGATGATGATGAATGTTAATTTTTTTTATGGTATATCTTTTTTTCACTGTCTCCGTTTGTGCATCCGTTCAACCTTGTGTTACAAATCAGTTGCCCTGATTTTTTTTGGGGGGGTGTGTAAGTTGAGTTGGGTTAATTTGAAAAGGAGGGTAAAAATTAAATCTTTATAAAAACAGAAAATTTGATATTGTGACAGCTAAATATTTTCAAAATCAATATTTATTATGATTGGATGGGACCCATGAAAAAAAATGATGGGTACTGTGGGTTGAAAAAAGTATAAATAGAGAGTCAACTTGGGAAACTCGATGAACAGTATCCTCTCTGGCCTTTTGGCTAAGATCAAGTGTAGTATCTGTTCTTTATAGTTTAACAACTATAATGTGGAACATTGTTCCACTCGTTGTTAATCTAATTTTTTTCGCCTGGTCCTTCCGCTCTGGCTTGCTATTCGGCGGGACCACAGGTGTCCGTGGCCTGACACTGTCAGCCGTGTGACGCCGACTCCATCTTTTTATTTTAATTAAGAAAATGATAAAAAAAAAATAATTATCAAGTAGAAATAATTTAGATTGTTGGGTTTAAGAAGTTCAATCACCCAAAAGCATGTTAAACCATTAAGATGAAACCACGTAAAAAATTAAGACAGTATAATTTTCTTGGCAAAATGAAGAAAAGTCCGTTCATTCACCCACATCAATTCAAAAAAAAAATCATATCATCATCAGCAGCATCATACCCCAAGAATTAATGAACCCACTATGGGGCGATGGGGTTTTCTTAAATATGATTGGTACCGGAGGTTTAATTTATTATAAGTATATACATTTGGCAGGAATATATGCTGGAACTATTTAGCTCTCTTTCTTTTTATTGTAATTTTCGGTTTTATTCTACTTCGTTCCTCTCTATTTTGTTTCTGCTTTTTTTTCCTTGTTTATTTTGTATTATATCAATCAATCAATCATTCTTTCTATTCAATCCAATCTATTCAATATATATAAACGTTATGGTCTCCATTTCATTATCTGTAATTTATAACGCGATTCGACTTTCCTTTTCAAATACACTTTCTTTCAAGTCCATATTACTGCGATCACCACTTGTACGTCGTCGAACTGCTGATTCAAAAAAGAATAAACAAACGTTCAGTGTATTATATCCAAGATTATTGAAACGACGGATCAGTAAAAATACTGTAGTATTCGATAGTCTTGCTGCTGCTCAATTTTTGTCTTCTTCTTCCGTCATGCTCCCATCTTCTTCATCCAACAATACCACTACTGCTTCTTGTTCCCACGACAATAACACCTATTACATTCAACCTACCCACGGATATGACCGAAACACCGCTCATACTAATGCAAATACCACTACTGCTACCACCACTACTACTACGACAACGACGACAATGGCAAGTGGGAATACAGCTACTACGGCGACTGTCATGGAAGGTGCTAAATATGAAACAGTTTCAGGCCTTGACATACCTGTCACGCCCCATTATCTTGCTCCACGTGCACCTGTTGTACTTTGTCATGGTCTTTATGGTTTCGACAAACGAGGTCCTGCCGCGTTTCCCATGCTTCAAGTTCGTTATTGGGGTGGAATTGAAGAAGCCTTGGCAAAATTAGGTGCCAAAGTGATTGTTACCAAGGTACCAAGAACTGGAAGTGTGTGGGAACGTGCTCAAGAATTACATGCTATTCTTAAAGCTATTTTGGCGGGTAATCATGTCAATTTTATTGCTCATTCCATGGTAAGTAAAACTGTACTATTCTTGGGATATTCTTTGTATTATTTTTTCTTTCTTTATTATTATTCAATCATTTTGAACAATGAAGGATAATAATTAAGAGTTATTTTAATTTTAATTTTTATTAATCATATGCATCTTATACAATGATTGACTAAAAATACTTTTTTTTGTCATGTTCAATGAAAACCAGGGTGGATTGGATTGTCGGTCCTTATTATCTCATATTCGTGATAGACCTTATAAAGTTGAATCATTAACGACCATTTCAACACCGCATCAAGGTTCACCTGTCATGGATTGGTTTCGAGATCATGTGGGCGTGGGTGCTACAAAACTTCCACCAATCAACAACAGTGAGAAAAAATTGTCGAGTGCCAAAGATTATTATAATCTTCTTGATCCAGTGGTTCAAAAAGTGGTTCAAATGTTGGATGCACCTGCTTATGCTAATTTAACAACTGATTATTGTCAAGGTTTTTTTAATCGAAATACACCCAACGATCCCAATGTTGCTTATTATTCTTATGGTGCATCCACAGATATCCCACCTTGGACCTTTTTGGGGTTGACTCGACAAATTGTGGATGGAAAAGAAGGGGATAATGATGGTATTGTGTCCGTAGAAAGTGCCAAGTGGGGCAAGTATATTAAAACCTTGGATGCCCATCATTGGGATCTGAATGGTCAAAGGTTTGTACTTGATTTCTTTTTTGCTTCTTTCTTTTTTGTTACATGTTAAACTGGGAAAATTTTTAAGGGGAGAGAAACGAAGGGGAAATGAGGAGGAGAAAGGATCATATATCAGGATGTATGTGTCTGTCTCTTTATATTTATATACATATATGCATGGGTTAAGGAAGGATTAATTATGCTTTTTTTTTTCTATTTTTTTTTATGTTGTTTATTTTTGGGGTGGTGTTGTATATTGATGTATATATATATATATATATATTCATATGCGTATATTGATATATATAATGACCACCATCAAAATGATATTAAATCGATCGAACGATCCTCTTTCGTTCTTTCTTTCTTTTATATATTTTTATTATATATATACATAACCTCCTCTTGTCTTTGTACAGAGGAGTGTTACCATCGCAAGTGTCTAAAAATTTGGTTCTTTTGGAAAGAGGGAGTGTGTGTGGGATATTGACCATATATTGTCATCATACACTATTTATACATGTGCTTTGTTATTAACTTTTTATTCGTCTTCTTCTATTTATATAATTTATAGATATCAATGGCGATCTGCTATTCCTTCCTTGGATAATTTTATAAATTCTGAAGAAAAAAGCAAGTTCGATTCGGTCGAGTTTTATCTTGAACATGCCACTTTCTTATACCAACAAGGTCATTAATATATTTTCTATATGGTTATTCTTATTCTTATTATTATTATTGTACATAATTGCTAGACAGTTAAATCCTCCTCGTCCTATTTTCTTTTCTTTTCTTTTGTCTTTTTAACCTGTATTGTATGCTCTTTTTCCTTTCTTTGTTTTCCCTGTTTCCTTTTTCCCCCTCCTCTCTTGTAAGTCCCAATATAATAAATTCACTATCACACCAACCCGACCCTCCGTTTACCCTTTCCCTGCCTTTTACATATATACTCTTGATTTTTCCCTTTCTTTTTTTTTATATAACAGAAATAAACTTTTAATAATAATTAATTATAATCCTGCAACTTTTCAAAAATGATCGACAATGTATTTATTGTAGTACAACAAAGCTTAAATCAGTTTAGAATGTCGGGAGATCTTCTGACGCAGCTTTAAATAAGGACAAAAATATTTAACTTAACTTATATACTTACACTTGCTTGTAGGAAAAAGAGAGTAAAGATTCTTATCCTGTTTCCCTTGAAGGAAAAATATACATGACTCCTATGAAAGCGCGGAGTTTTTTTACACGTTGTTAAACGAGAGAGATAAACCGTTGTTCAACACATAACCTTTTTCCTCTTTTCTTCTTTTTTAAAAACTTTCTTCATTCCAAACCATTGAGAAGGTGTCATTGTCGTCATGTCATTTAAACTTCCTAAAAAGGAGAAACAAGATAGTCCTATGAATGGCTCATTCAAAGGTCATTCCACGAATAGTTCAGTACAAAACTGGGGTGACGACGAATATGAACAAGTGGTTGAAGGGGTGAAAAAAATCTACAAGTCAAAAATCCGACCTTTGGAAGTCATGTATAACTTTGAAGGTAATTTTTATATATGCATATTGGGAAACTGATATCCTTTCCATTTGATACTAAAAAAAACGATATATAGGTTTTCATTCTGCACCTCTTACAGATTCTGATATCGAAGCTAAACCTATTGTTTTACTGATTGGTCAATACTCAACTGTAAGAATTATCTTTTTTATATATTTTTTTTATAAGATACTCTTTCATCCATACATTAATTTTTGTAAACAAAAAATAATAATCAGGGTAAAACAACGTTTATTCGATATTTACTTGATAAACGGTATCCTGGTGAACATATTGGTGTGGAAC
Source organism: Phascolomyces articulosus (assembly GCA_025677815.1). Lineage (NCBI taxonomy): Eukaryota > Fungi > Mucoromycota > Mucoromycetes > Mucorales > Lichtheimiaceae > Phascolomyces > Phascolomyces articulosus. The sequence goes on along the minus strand of JAIXMP010000008.1, from coordinate 1,173,325 downwards.
CTACAACGGATAAATTTGTTGCTGTCATGCATGGAGGGGAAGATCGAGTGATTCCTGGTAATGCTGCTGCTGTGAATCAAGATCTTCCTTTCCGAGGATTGAATAGATTTGGTCAGGCATTTTTATCAAGATTTCAGGTATGTAAAAAAAAGGGGGAAGGAGGAAGTGAAAAAAAAAGGAACTAAGAGAAAAAAAAACACTATCCATGGAATGTGTAATTTATAGGTTTCCCAAACACCATCTCCAGTATTAGAAAATATGACCATTATTGATACACCAGGTATTTTAGCAGGTGATAAGCAACGTATTGAACGTGGTTATGATTTTACTCAAGTTATGGAATGGTACGCCCAACGATCCGATTTGATTTTGCTGTTGTTTGATTCGCATAAATTGGATATCTCGAATGAGTTTAAAATGGCCATCCATAGTCTTCGAGGACAAGAAGAAAAAGTTCGTGTTATATTAAACAAGAGTGATATGGTCAATCAGCAACAATTAATGCGAGTGTAGTGTATCTTATCTCATCTTCTTTCATATCATATTGTTCGTTTCCTTGTTTAAAAAAATATGATTGATTCATCTATTTTAATTTAGTTATGGTGCGATGATGTGGTCACTTGGTAAAGTTGTTCAAACACCCGAAGTGATGCGTGTCTACCTTAGTTCCTTCTGGACCGAAAAACCACCCAATTGTTTTGAAGATTGTCGAGAATTGATTGAAGCTGAATCAAAGGATCTTTTACGAGACTTGAAAGAGTTAAGACGAAACGCAGCTATTCGAAAGATTAATGAAATTGTTAAAAGAGCACGATTAGCAAGGGTAACGTTTTTTCTATCTTTCAATCTTACATATACTCTAAGACAATAGGAGATATAGACTTATCCTTACAAAAAAAAAAAAAAACAGGTACATGCTATGATTATCGGTCATTTGAAAAAAGAAATGCCATCCATGTTTGGTAAAAAAAAGAAACGATTAGCACTATTGAATAATTTGGATCAAGAATTTTTAAAGATCCAACAACGTCATCATTTACCAGCGGGTGATTTCCCCAATCCAGAAAAGTTCAAAATGGCTTTGGAATTATATGATATTGATAAATTTAAAACAATCAATGAAAGTCTTTTACATAAGGTTGATGATGTAAGTAAAGAAATAGATAGAAAAACATAGGATTGATGTTTACACAAGAAAATGATTGGATTTGCAAACGTTCAAGTATCTTATCCCCCCCAAAAAAATGAATAGGCATTAGCAGTAGATTTACCTCGATTAATGTCCATGTTCCCTATGGGTAATCCTGAATTGGCTGAAACAGAACGTAATCCGTTTGAAGATATGGATTCACAACCATCAGAATATGGAAAATTACCTGCCAACTTTTGGAACTTTAGTTCAGTGGATAAAAACGCTTATACACCCATCTTTCAACGATTACATCCAAGAGATGGTGTTGTACCCGGTGCCCATGTTAAACCTATCTTGATGGAAACAGGTTTAACCAATGATATGCTAGCTCGTATTTGGCGTTTATCAGATTGGGATGGTGATGGATATATGGATATTGATGAATTTAGTGTTGCCATGCATCTTGTGAAAGCGGTTGAAAATGGGGTTGATTTACCAGAAAAATTACCTTCCACACTCATGCCCACTAGAAAAATCTAAATTATACAAACAAGCTTCCTATAATGATATAGATTCTATATATTATTTAAAACATAAAAGAATAACAATAACAATAATATAATAATAATCTTTGTATGTACATTTCTATATATTTTTATATTCTTATTATCATCACATATATATATTCTTATTATTATTTTTTCCATCGTGTAACATATCATCATTTAAATGAATAACAAGGGGAAGGAGAAAAAAAACGAAGGGAAAGGATCAGTAGCGAGAATAATAAAAAAATCAATCATTATTTTAGGATATCAATGTAAGCCAGGAAATGACAAAGTAAAATAGACAAAGAGGGTAAACCTATTAGAAAAAAATATAGTAGGTAATGATCAGTAATCAGCATTTTTTTTTCAATTCTTTCTATATTTAATCCTCCTTCATATATTTTAACTTACTGCCAAGACGCGTCTATTATTCAAATGAACTTGAGATTCGGAAAGGAATCCAACTGAGGCTATTTATATAAATAATGCAAAATTGTATCAGAATTATTTTAAAAGTACTGGTTATCACGTCCTTTTATTATATATAAAAAGACAATAGAATCCTTGTTCTTACCATAAGTGGACCAAGTAAAAGTAACCATAGCAATAGGCAATCTTGCCCAAATCAAGTTCACAAAAGCAGCGAAAATGGATGAGAGTACTAATGGAAATAGACAATATCCTAAAACACATACGGATTGAAAGAACGATACAGCACCACCCAATAGTTTAGCATTAAGAGTAACGACAGCGGATCCCAACCAGACAATCACAAATACACCAGTAAATATAGGCACGGCTTGATCATCAGGTGCTCCTGTACTCAGTATTCTATATCATAATGATCCAAAATGATGAAAAATAAACATCAACATGAGTATATATATATGTATGTTGGAAGGCAAGGCAATCGAATATTCACTTACATTGCTAGAGTAAGACATAGAACCAAGGGTCCCCATAAATCCCCTGTGAATAGAGATAATGATAATAAAATTGGTCAGATATTGAAAATACAGCATTGATCCTCAACCAACCGCCCCTTTCCTTCCTTCCTTCCTTCCTTCCTTCATCCTCTCCTTTGCTTCAATATATAACTGGCACAGATAGGTCCTATATTGTCTAAATTATAAGTCAAACAAAAGGAAACGTAACTTACAGTCTCTAAGAACATGTCGATTTCCATGTGGGTGTAGCACTTGTTTCAATTTACCACCAACTTGTCGAAGTTCACGAAGCTATATTTTTTTAAAAAAATGGAACAGGACGTCAACTAACAATGAGTACATAGATTCCAAGTATATAGAAAATAACAAGGGTCTTTTTTTTCATACAATAGTAGTAGAAACGGGTTCGTCCAATGTGTCTAGACCATTATATCCTGCTGAACTCGATGATTGTACAATGGTACCTGCCACTGACGATGAAGCATTATTATTATTGTTGTCATTATAACTTGGCGGTGGGGGTGGTTGGGAAGCAGGGGCAGCTTGCGTTGTGGATTGTCCTGTCAAATCAATATCGGGTTCAATCTCCATTAACACAGCAGGTGCTTGAACATCATCATTATGCGTTGATGAAACGAGAGGCTCGGTATCTTTTGTTGGTGATAACATAATCGAAAAAAAAAGTTACGAGAAAAGAGCGTGGCAGTCTATCTATCTGACACGCATTAACTTGGCAAAGTTCAATTTCAGTCATTTAATAACGTTTATTTGTTTGCAAAAATTAATTGTGATAAATAAATATAATATATATCATATCCATTCTTTTTTTTTGTTATCATAACCTCCTCCACTCATATTGATAGTAATTATTCTCAATAACTAATATATAAGAAAAATAATCAAAAAAAGAGAGGCTCTTAGTTTCATATAGTTTTATGATATAGTCATCTCTTTCATCCAGCATATATTTGGCGATGCGTGAAAATCTATATAGTAACTGTCTCTATCTATCAATATTAACAGGTTGAATCACGTTAGATATTGTCGTATATGTTAATTTAAGTTGGTCAATCCATTTTTTTGGATAAAGTTTAGGGCTACCATTCATTATTCATTTTTTAACACATGTATTGCATATTCTGCTGTTATTTAAAGAAGGATCATGCTTTTTTAGCAGATTTTTGGTTACATTCATCACGAATCATATCAATTAAACGGCTACGAAAATAAGCGTGTCTAATGCATTAACTTCCAAGCACTTTGGGTGAAATCACAGGAATTATCAAGTCATTTTTTAACAAGCATATGGACAGATGATAATAAGGGTTAATAGAGTGCATTTGTGGATTATCAGATACCATATGATAAATAATAATGCATATAAAAAAATTTCTCCCTTTTAGTTTCGCCTTTTTTTGCCTCATTCCTGTATTGATTGTCCTGTGTGCTGACTTCAACGAATTTCATCCATCAAACAAAGCTCAACCTCATTTTCAAAAAGTTTCTTGATGAGTCACACCTCGCATGTGATCTTCTAATATGTCATGAGAAACTTGGTGAACTGTTCAAACTATGATTACATCTGGCACTATTATATTATATAGAAGACAGGAATTGGTAACATAGCATGAGAACTTTTATCATTATAACTTAATATTATTGAAAAAAAGTTTATAGACCAATTACACATAGCGCACGTAAACACACTCTTTCGGTTGGGAAACAACTATATGATTCTCTACGTGTTCTAGGTTTCAGCAAAGTGAACTTTATCTTGGGATCACTGTTATAATGAAAAGAACTTCTTGTGGAAAACTGTCAGATTAATTTACAGCCACTTAGATTTTAACGTTTTATTTGAGCACCTTTATCTTAAGCACCTCAACCATGGAAACTATAGCACCATTTTTGTCCATCGGTTAGTTTGAACAGTATAACTAGATATTGAATGCCTCCATTCAAAGTTGCTATAGTTATTGATCACAGTGCTCAATTTCTCTGTCTCGTTTTTCTTTTCGACATTCGAGCGCAAGCCTATTTTTTTTATAATGTCAGCTGGAAGCAGCATATACTGATGTATTACATCTTACCGAATTCAATGATTGTGAATGGTACTTGTCACTGGCGATAAACCATTATTTAATAATGTATTTTGCTTCCACAAATTATTCCAATATACGTAGCTTATAAATATTGCATTGTTCGTTTTGTTATTATAATCCATCTATAAAATGTTGTATAATTACTATATATAAAAAAGAGTATTCTAGATTCATATTGTTAATGTCTCATTCCTGGGATCTTTTTGACGCGTGATAAAGCCTTTACACTTCCAATATGTGAGTTAAATTTGATAAAGTAAGTTCCTACTAAAAGGGCGAATTCTCTTTTTGCGGGACTGCAAAACGTCACACCAAAAAAATAGAGTATGTGCAAGTGAGGGCGGGTGTGTCCTGAAACTTTTGGAACTTCATCTTACTCCATCAATAAGAAGTACTTCCATTTCATTATTTTTTAAATACAATGTCAACTTTTGGTGTCAATGAAGATACAACTGTAGCCACTACGCCTTACGCACAACAACGACTTGTTAGTGAAGCTTGTATGGATTTGTTATTAATTGAGATGGTCGATACGATATGCAGAACGACGGTAGTTGAAAGTGGAGCTGATAGTGAGGCTATGTTTTATAAACTTGATAGCCTTGGTTATGCAGTTGGACAACGTATGGTTGAACGGTAAGTAAAAATAAAAAAAAAAAGAACAGTATAAGGATATGGGTGACATAGAAGGACGCTGGAAGGGGCAAGAAAAGACCAAAACTTAATAATTATGAGGGAATATATAGATTTACAAAGGATCGGCCTCGTTTTGCTGATACACTCGATGTCGTTAAATTCATTTGCAAGGATTTATGGTCTATTATGTTTAAGAAACAAATTGATAACTTGAAAACAAATCACCGGGTAATGCCCTAGTTATATCTACTATTACTTGACAGGATTGCTAGTGTATAAATTAAGGATATTGACGGAAAAGAATGGTTTATTATATTAGGGTGTTTATGTGCTTCAAGATAACAGTTTCCGATGGTTTGTACGAATGTCAACCGACATTGGAGGTGCTGATTCAGCAAAGAAAGCCACACCAGTAAGTGATCTTTCGGCAAGATTGGTTATTGATGTAGAGGAAGGATGGGAAAAAAAGAGAGAGACCGGAAATGAGTTTAATAGAACAACAAGATAAAATATTAATAGCGTTCTACAATGTATTTATTATATGTGGGGGTATTTATAGTACATATGGTTCCCATGTGGGATTGTTCGAGGAGCATTAGCAAACTTAGGTGTTCCAAGCGTCGTCGTCGCAGAAACTTCTAATCTTCCACAATGTAAATTATGAAATGTATCAATAATTACCGCACTGTTCTGCTAATTTTTTTTCTCTTTATAGGTACCTTTCAAATTAAACTAGCAAAATAACATACAGGATTCGTTGAACAATCCTCCCTTTGGCGTTTTTCATTTCCTTTGTCGTCAGATAATGTCGATTTATGGTTAGTACATAGTCTTTTTTTCTCTTTTATTTTCGTATAAAATTACATCAGTGTTTGTTTTCTTTTTCACTATAAAAAGAGAATATGGCTGTTTGTAAAGATCATTAATATTTATTTCTATTATCGTTTTATATAATACGTCTTTTAATTATCCACCCAAACCAATAACACTTCTCCTCCTCTTCCTTCTTTGTATATAAACATATATTTAGACTATTTTTTTTATGGTCAGTAGCACATTTTATGGATGCATTAGAAAATTTGGATCGCGTAACAACAATAGTATGCTGCTTAAATTAGAGAAATACAACTACAACAAAAAAAAACCTCATTTAATATTGTACCCGCCAATTGTTTTATCCATTCAGCATGTTCGTTATGTTATGTGTAATAAACTCCTATTATTTTATGAGACGAAGCAAAAGAAGGATCGCAACGTGCGCGCACTAATAATTGTACAATATCAGAAAAACTAAAAACGTTATAAGCCATTCTAGTTTATATTATTATATCATTATAAATATTTATTATAGTGGCAAAAAGGCGGCTTTTACCCATTTTATCGCCTACTGAATAAGGAAAAAGATGGAAAAGCATACAAGGATAAAAACGTGCCAATGTTCCTACTCATCCATCACATGAATTTAATTACAGTTTGTTGTTGTTTCTTCTGTTCCAACATTTTATTAATATAAAACAAACTCAAAAGTTTCATGGATAATCATTAGAATAGAATCAAATTCCAATTGTTTCATTAAAAACAATAAAGGTTATCGTTTAGTTGATTATGGATCATAATATAATGTCCATGATATATGCTTCTATATTAACCTATTTGGCTATAATCCTGGTTACTGATAAATTTACTTGTTTCGGAGGAGATGGTCTCAGTTTGGCTGTGCGAGGATAAATTTGTACTGGCTGAGCGTGAACCACTGACCACAAAAGAAACAACGGCATGACATGTACTTCCTGACTTTCCAAAAACTTTACTATTAGCTCTCTTCCTCCTTCCCTCTCACACTTAGCCTATTTTGCTTATAGAAAAAAGTGTCAAACCAATATTGTGTCGCTCTGTTCAAATATATGTCCCCGCTCTATTATTATCGTATCATCATGCAAAACCTTCGTTTATTATTATTATTATTATTATTATTATTATTTTTGAGTAATAATTATACAATCCAATTGTGAAAACAAAAGTTAATTTTTTTGTGCTCTGTGAAAAAAATATATACATTTTCTCTCCCAACCCTTTTAATAATTACACCCCCAAAATGATTCATTTTTTTATAAGGTACTTTATATGAATCTATATAATTACAGAACAAAAATGAGAGAAAAGAAGGCTGAGCTGATTACTGGCCTTTATTTCCTAGCATGCGTGCATTTCCCTTACTCAATAATAGTTATTTATTTTTCGGTTCAATGGAAAAAAAAGAAACAGTAAAATGTTATTCTTATTTTATGTTTATCGGACGATGAATATAAACAGTAAGAAAATAAAAAAGTATCATGTAAAAATAACAATCGATATATTATCATACGAAAAAAGAAACCCTTACAATCCCAGTTTATTATTAGTGCAAAGTACATTATGATATAATAATAGTATTTTAAATATATAATGTTATAAAGCCGTGTGATGATGGGGTTATTTAAGACTCCATTTCTTTTCTTTCTCACAATAACATCTCAGTGACACACCACCTCAAAAATAACCTCACATTTTACTAGGTGATACAAACTTTTGTTGTATTCCAAAATACATAGCATTATCCCTTTACCCGGTTTTGTTGCGTCTAACATTATTTAAAAAGGCAACCATTTATTTCACTAGGTCCTCACCAGGTCGCAATTAAATCCTGAGAGAAAGCTGGTTTTTAACTAAAAAGGAAAAAAATATGAGAGCCCGTATTTTTGTAATCCTGAATTTTTCCTCTTTAGTTAAAAATATTGGATTTAATTGCAACCTGGTGAGGATCTATTGTTATATCAGTATTATACAAAGCAAAGTAGGTGATAGATAGAGATGTACGGGTATCCGTATATTATAAGATCAATATAGAAAAATACAGTTTTGTTGGCTTGTAATAGATTCAGCTGCCTTGATAATAATCAAGACAGCCTATCCAAAGTTTTGGATGGAGATTATGGTCCCCATCAGATACACCCCTATTGACTCGTGAATTGCAAATTCGTACATTTGGCAAGGAATGTACATGTCGTTCAATGATAGCATTGTTTTCGTTCCGTATGTTACCAACTAATCGATCCAGGCTTACCGAGTTGATACAGCCTGTTTTCCACGTTCCAATTGTTTTTGTGCAAGGACACATCAGGCCGTTTGATATTGCAAGATCCTTAAACTCGATAAATGTACGGATCAGGTCTTTAAACTAAGAAAAAATAATAATGAAGATAATACTATATGGTCGTAAAAATAATCATCATAATATATATAAAAAACAATGCATATATAAATATATATATTACCTCTATACCGATATCTTCGCAATTTCGCATGACTACAGAGTCATTTTGAGCATAATCATGCCAACAATGTTCAAGATAGCTGATTTCGTGAGACTCCAGCGGAATAATTCGAATCCAACCTCTCGGGCTTTGGGAATCTCTTGCAATAATGCATAAAACTCGTCAATATGTAAATCATCTTTTACCCTATACAGTAAACGTTTAGTATTATATGAAGTATTTTGTCGTTATTATATATATATACTTATAGAATTGAGTGGGTTGTTGTGTTGTTAAATTGATATCCATAATTAATATGATCGATGAAAATTGTTTTCCATTGTTCTTGTAATAAAAATCTCAATACAATCCAACAGCTACCAGTCGTGAATACATGGCAAAGGCATCAATTAAAATACATGGTCACTTTTTTTTTGTTTTTCATTGGGCAAGTCGGAAACTGTGTGATCGACACTGACAGTCGATAATATGGTTGGCGAACGCTTTAAAATGTGAGTCCATTGACTTGGGTTACGGTTCATGGTTGATTCTATATTTTTACAAGTACAAAAAGTCGTGAGTGAAACAAGACAATCTTCAATTTTTTATTGGGCCTGTACTTGACCTGTAGTGGCATAAGCAACATGTTCTTCAAAGAAAACAAAAAAAAAGTCTATGCAGTCAAAAAACACACAATTTACCATACGTATTGTTGGTACTTTTACGCTTATCCTCTCGTCAAAATATTGGTTGTGTTGGTTAGGGCCAGTAATAAAAATAAACCACAAATGACCTACATCGAGACCTGAATTAGATTAAATAACATCAAGTTCATAACATGAGACATTGTGTCTCTAAAAGAGATCGAAATTTGGCATTTTTTTAATATTTCTATTTTTTATAGAAAACAATAAAATTATCATTTTTTATCTTTGCGTTTGTAGCACCTCGTTCGAAGGTGCCATCCAAATCACCAAAAAAAAAAAAATTAATTTCTGGTTGTTGCTGGCTTGTTAAAAGCATTGTCAAGGGTACCAAAAGAATGATGGATCGAATTTTTTATCCGCTTTTCCTCTTTTGAGAAAAACATCTGTCACTTCCACATTTGTAGCAAAGATGTTTTGGAAGGTCTGTACTTAATGTTCTTCAGATTCCAATTGTGCTCCAGTTAAAAAAGCTTTCTTTGAAAAGAAGTATAAATAGACTACCAAATTTATAACTTAAAAGATAAAATATGCCGTTTCTTGACGTTCCATTATTTTTTTTTATGAAGACAAATAAAGAGCATCAATAATAACTCGTAATCACTAGTACAAACAGTAAGTTATTAGCTCTATTATTTCAATATATATGCTTTTTTTTAAAATCAATCATACATTAGAGAAAATGGAACGAATTTTTATTAAAAAAGTTCACTTAAAATCATTCCATTATTATGCTGTTTCACTTTTGGCTGTATCTAATGAACACCATCAAAAGTATCCGACTGGATGTCATGGCATTCAAAAATGGCAAACATTTTTTTTTCGCCATTAAAACTAAAATGTATAGAATTTCCAAAAAGCTATTATTTGCTTCCTTTTTGATTAACAATGATTTTGGGGTAATATAACACAGTTTATCTTGGAATGAAACAGAATGAAAATGTGCCATTATTTTGAAGACTTTTGTACCTTATCAAACCATCTAATAATTTTTAGTTTAATGACTTTAAACAATTTCTATTGATACTTTGAGTACAGGATCTTTCTATCAAAGGTGCTAGTATTAGCATCATGTAGCTATATATGGAGGATATCGTGTTTTAACTTTCTTACTTTTTTCGTAACTCGTGCAACTCGACTCCGAAAAAGTAGATTTTTCTTGGAATTCACTCAGAGTAACATGAAATCTAAAATAAGCTCATATTATCTGTAACACCGGTGTTGTGTTTTATTATTTAAAAGATCAGAGTTGTTGTTCTCATCCTTTTTTTTTACTTTTATATTCCTTTTGATTCTATTCAAAACAATACTTTCGCTTTCATTCACTTCCTTTTTATCCTGTTCCTCTCCTTTCTTTTTAACTCAATCAATTGATTATTACAACTCCCTATTATCACTTATCAACAAATAGTTCAATAAACAACATCATCGTATATAATGGTATCTAAACTCCTTCTCGCAATTACATTGGGTTTTGCCGCAGTCAATGCTCAATCGACTTTTCAATTCAAAGAAAGTTACCCTGAACCTTACTCTGTTCCAACACCTAAGCCTGAATGGCTCGAATTAATCAAGGATGCAAAGATCACAAACGCTGAACCTCTTAAGACAAAGGATGGTGGTAAGTTACTCCGTTCCTAGCAGTAATATTAATCAAGATAGTAATATTTTAGCGCGAGACGCATACAAATCATACAGCAAAACCATTTTGTTGTAATTACATTCAAGCGATTGATTAATAACTGGATACTATATGCTTTTTCTCTCGTAAATATTATTAGCCCTCGTTGTACCAAGCGACTTGAACGGTGATCCTAACTGCGTTTGGAGTTTTACACAATGTCTTGGTAAGGATGATGTGTATACTTGTCCAGATTCGAAATGGAGTCTTACGTTTGACGATGGGTTTGTATCTCCTTTATTTTATCTTGATCTTTTTCAGTTATTTATTTTATTTTTAATTATTCTCATCATTATTTTTTATCTTTCATATATAGACCATCAGAATACACTCCAAAGCTCCTTGACTTCCTCAAATCGATCAACCAAAAGGCTACATTCTTTGTTGTTGGTGGCCAAGTCCTTCAATACCCTGAAATCTTGAAACGCGCCTATAATGAAGGTCACGAAATTGCTATGCACTCTTGGTCTCACAAGAACATGGCTACACTTACCAACGAACAATTAGTTGGTGAACTCAAGTGGAACGAGCTTGCTATCAAGGAAGTCCTTGGTGTTTCACCTCGTTTCTTCCGTCCTCCTTTCGGTAACATCGACAATCGTGTTCGTGATATTTGCAAGGCTCTTGGTTTCACTCCCGTTATTTGGTCCGTTGATACAAACGATTGGTACTTGACCGAACATGCTGATACTTTTGATCCCAAGTGGATTACTGGTAACGTTACCCAATGGGCTGCCACTGCTAAAGGTGGTAATTCTTTGGCTCACGATCTTTATGAAGAAACTGTCGCTGCCGCTATCGATTACACTCCAGTTCTTGCCAAGGCTTTCGAATTGACATCTGTTGGTGACTGTAACGGTTTGTCTTCTTACACTAACGGTAACGGCACTGCTGTCAATCCCCCCCCAGCTGCTAGCAAGTCCAGTGAAGGTTCTCCTGCTGCTTCCAATGCTCCTGGATCCAAGGATGATGACAAAAAGGAAGGCGATGAAAAGGACGTTCCCGTCAAGGCTCAAGAAGATGGTGATAAAGAAAGCGGTGCCTCAGCTCGTTTCGCTGCCTCATCATCAGCCGCTTTGATGCTTGCTGCTGCAGCTGCATTCATTGCCAACTAATAATTTTATCGGATATCATTTTATTTTTCCCCATTTCTTTTGTCTAACTGTGTTTTTAAAAAATTTTGTAACAGCAAAAACTCGATCTACCTTTTACTAAACTAAAGATTGTTGGATGTTTTTCAATTGCGTTTTATTATTCCCTTTCATACACATACACATTACATTCACACGCGTTCCCTTCTTTTTTTAATTATTTCTTCATTTGCAATAATGATTAACTCTAACTATGTTGCATCCGCCACTTACACTTTTATTGAATAATATATCGTCAAAGCATATTATACTATATACATTATTTTTTATGTAATATCATAATTGAATAATTCTGGTCCCTATAATAATATGACTAGTTCTTTACTTTAATAGTGTATTTTTTACAACAATATCTTAATATTATGTCATTTATATATGGTGTGTCGATTAAATAGATATAGTGAGATTGATGGTTTTTACATATTTATGTACAACATTAAAAACTCCTTCAAGATTTCTACAGTTCATCATAACAACATGGTGATAGTTGTCCTGAAAGTTTATCAATATGAACACAACTTTTCATCATGAAGATTGTGCTAAAGTTTTATCCCCATCACCATTGTCGATCGCGAAAAAAAGTTTGTTGAATAATTTGTATCACAAAGACTTTGCATAATGCGTACTAGCATCAATTTTTTAAGGTTAAGGCTGTTTCTGATGTATCTATACATTCAATTAATTTGAGTATCTATCTTTTCATCATATGTATACGTATACCCATAATATATTTAAAAAAAAATAAAATTTATAACTACTACGCGCAGTTGTTGTGATATACTTCCAATCTTGTATAAATAATATGATCTTATCATGTTTATATATAGCCATTGCATTTATGACAGCATGTCTCTGTAGCAATATATTATAGAATGAATTCAACGACAATATTAATATAATGCACGAATTATTTTTGTATTATATTTTTATTGTAAAAAAACAAACCATGACAAACGTATAGTTTTACCGAATATAAAAATTAAAAAACACAGTTTTTTTTTGCATTGAAATTCACTAATATTGATAATAATGTTTTATATTAAGGACCAGCCTTGGTATATATATGAAGGTAAAAACAGGAAAGAATACGCGTATATATTTAGATAAGATCAAATGAGAATGGCGATGATAAGTTGTACCTTCCATTTTTTCAAAAAGTCATTGGAAGCCACACAGCACCTGCTACATTACGAGGAGGTTTCGTTGATGGGGAGGATGGACGAGATTTTGGTGTTGATGTAGAGGTATTTATAGTATTTATGGAGTGTGGGGTTGTAGGGGAACCCGATGTTGTTGCTGTGCTATTACTATTTTTTCTGGAAGGGTTTTTTGCTCGTACTGGCGGAGCTGTATTGGATCGTTGGTATGGAGAACGAGTAGGTGGCGAAGGTGGCGCTGGAAATGTGGCAAGATCAGCTGTAAGTGAAGTAGCATTGTTATTATTATTATTATTATTATTGTTGTTGGTGATGTTATTACCACCAGGAATGGAGGATGGAGGAACAACTGCATTTGGAGGTATAGGTGTATTCAAATCATAATGACGCAATAATTTGGATAAAGGTTGATATGTTGATGATGATTGTTGCGAGGAGGAAGCAAGTCTATCCACAAGGCTTTGTGTTTGCTGAGGTTGTTGCTGTTGCAGTTGTTGTTGGTGCTGTAGTTGATAAGTTTGTTGTTGTTGGTTTTGTTGGTGTTGAATCATTTTCTTTGCATTTACCATAACACGTAATGCACGTATCTGAAGAGATGCGCAATCTGCCAAAGCTGCAGTTTGGTAAATGTCGGGAGCCGTTGATATTTGCAACATTTGATGCAATGAATGAACCGCCAGTGCCTTGAGACGATCCAGGGAAAATAAATCAGCCAAAAGTAATAATCGTGTGAGAATTCGAGGTTGGTTTTGTTCAACCGTGGTAAGGTGATCAGTATATAAAAACTGCAAGAATGCAATCAAAATATCATAGGCGTCAGGAAAAGTCAATGTATATTGGAGAGACGAAGAGGGAATAGTTGAAGAAAGTCCTGTTTTTGTTGTCGGAGACACGAGCGGAGTTAAACGACTGTGCACAGACGGCCAGCGCTGTGCAAGAATTTTCGAATTGGCACGCACGCGATATCCATCTGTGGATACCATGGTTATATCCGACAGTGCTGGGTTACTCAGTAACGCCAGCCCAGCTTCTTGGGCTGCAGGTCCAAATGTCAAACGAGGTGGTCGGTAAACACCAAACGCTTCAGTATCAACACTTGCAAAATAATCAAAATGAACAACACGCTGGGTATGATCATCTTGCATGGATCGTTCTGGATGACCAAAAACAATGAATTGATTACGATCCTCGTGCAACAAACCTCTTAGCCATGAGCCTCGAGAAAGAGCTGGCCCTGCGTCTATCCGTGACCATGTCATAGAAACTACGTTTAACGCCCAAACATGCAACTGCTGGGATTCTGGTGTAATGCAGGGTCCTACTACGATCAAATGGTGACCACAAGCAAATCCAGAAGGAAATCGTAGCGCTGGCGGGGTATTCTGTCGACTGCCGATCAAGGACGGTGTATAGTCGGTGACATTCACCACGTGTCCCTTGTTTGAAATAGTAATCTGATGTAGTGTACGCTTCAAATCATAAAAATTATAATTGCTGTACGTAAATATAGTCGAATGAAGTTTTTGATGATGCACTGCCTCTTCCAAGTCTCGATTTTCTTCTTCTCCTGCAATCATACCACCGCCGCCGGGATTGTTGGGATTCATATATCCCGCCCCTCCTAATCCTCCTACTGGTGCTGCAAATAATGGGTTACCCAAAACGCCTGGGAAATTACTCGATGAAGGAATTGATATGCTGGGTGAAATTGGGGTAACTGTTGCTGCTGCTGTACGGTACGTGCAATAATGTGAATTGATAGGATAGGGCTTATGCCATCTCTTATATCGACAATCATAAACGTTGATTTCGTCAATATATCCAGCATTCACATCTTGACCTCCAAGAACGACAAAGTAACGATCATTATGAGTCATGGTTGTAAGATGCGAATAACGTTCGTGAGGGATATTTTCTTGGTGAGTGAGAGAGGGATATTCCCAATAAGGTTCGTTTTCATCATCGAGAATTAGTAATGAAAGGTCTCCAAGTGAGCAAAGCCCGTTTGATTCTGTCGTACTGACAGTCAAACCACCATAAAATATAATACATGTTGTATTCTTATCACCAACTCGACTGCGACATACGTTGGCAGAATGGAAATAACGAGGGGTAGGTGCATCATTTTTAGTTATAAGGCGAGTCCAAATACGAGTGGTAAGGTTCAGGACATAAAGTCGGTTATACACTTGAGCTGACGCCTGGAGCCGACCACCAAATAAATAAAGTTGATCACCAACAATAGTTGAAGTAGCACCCATAAGAGATGGTGGGATATCACCATCCGTTTCTTGTATTTTCGTGGTTAGATCGGCTATTGACTGTGTTCCTGCCATTGTTGATGTCGCAGGCGTCTTTGACAAGCAGAAGTCAAAAAGCAAAAATAAAGTAAAAAAGAAAAGGGAGTGTGGTGGGAAGGGAAGGAAAAAAAATGAAAAGAAAAAAAAGGATTTTTTTTGGGGGAGAAGCGAGAAGAGAAAAAAGAGGGAGAAAAGGAAGAATTGTGTGGATGGTTGAACAAAATAACAAAATATAAAAGATCCAAATAAGAAATTTGGTGTTGCCGGAGAGATGATTGAATGTGTCACCAAAAGCCACTAACAAAATAAAACGACTGTTATTGTTCTTTACTATCTATTATGTTATTGGTAACTATAGTCAAATGTCACGGACTTCTAATTCAACATGTTGTCTTCTATATCTACATGTAATGAAGTGCCCCGTAATTTGTTATTTGACATATACAGGTGCATATTTATTATCACGATATTACTGTTTGTTCTTTTTGGGTACTCAAGATTTCCCAAGATGCAGAACATGGCAATTTAAGCCTCCGATATGGCTATTTATACAAACCACCCTACCTTGGTTGGATGACATCTACCATTATTTCATAACAAGTAATTGTACCTATTAGGGTTGTGAATTCTCCTTTCTTCTCCCTCCTCGTGTGTATTTTTTCTAATAGAATATAAGGTTCCTATACAATGCTATTTGTTTTAGATGCAAATGCCCGAGCGACCGGAATATGAAGCAATAATTTTGAGAAGAGGCCCTTCTTGATAAAGCTTAACAATATAACACATAATAAGCTTGATTATCTTTGTTTACAATAGAATGTGACTATACAATAATACTAATTTGAATAAGCTCATCGTCAATATAATTTTATTTATATACATAAAGACGTTCTTATATCTATTCATATATAAATATATATTTTCAATAACGTCAAGGTCGATAACAATGTATTACCATATTATTTGGTATCATCCTTCACAAAATATTTGAAATAGAAATTAAATCATCGTTCCAGGTGACATGTATATAAACTTGTATAAAAATTATCACATGCCGTATATAAATTTTGGAGTGCTAATCTTTCAGGTCTAACCAAAGTCAATTCAATGTCGTCATATATCCTTACAAATAAAACTTATTGGGATGGATTAGATTATTTATTCAATAAGTGTAATCTTTTGCTGGAAATACTTGTAAGGGTTCCTAGTTAGTTCAACCATTCCATCAAGAATCGTAATTCATCATATTGGTTTTGATTTCTTTGATCTTCACCTCAACCTTCTTTGTTGCTCTTATGCTATTCTTCATCTCTTTTCGCTTTTAATTGCTGCAATACGGATGAAAAGAACTAGTCGAATAGAGAAATGGGGCAAAGTTACCAAATGTCGGTCCCAAATAATATTCCTAGTGGGTTCAAAATATGATAAAGGTTATGAAAAGTATTAAGATTCGAAATGTAACATTCAAATTAAAAAGTCAGACTTTATATTCAAATGTTGGTCAAAATGCTGAATTGTGGAGAATAAAAACATTTCAGGAACCAAAAGGCTAAATTGTGTTGAATACAAAAATTCGCTGTAAGTATGCTTGTACTGACTTTTTGATTTGTATTGGATCTGTAATATTGCGTATGATGATTCCATTGCGAGATCGTTCTTCAATCAAGGTGAAAATATTGAAATGAATTGTGTCAATTTTTATGATCGGTCACACAGCTAAAGTGGAAATGTATATCCAATATTTATTGTTAGATTTTTTACGAATTGTAGTTGGCAGTTTACCTTTAAACGTCATATTGAGTATATCATATTATTTGCTCTCCCAGTTCACAACTATTGGTGGTATGCTCGCTCATTTTAATCACACTATAAATGTTATATTGCACATTGAAACACTAAAGCAAGAAGAGAGAGTATTTGATGAAAAAATATCCTGTATGCATCAGTTTTACTTTTGAGTCAGAGATGGTGCGAAACTCTAATAGTAATATAGACCAATTGCAGTGTTAAGATTATAATTTGCCTTTTAGTTTATCAATCACCAAGGTATTTCGTCAAAAGGGACGGAAATGATACAGTGGAGACTTCGGGCTTTCATCACGGCGTGGGAATTTTGGCAGTTGTTCAAAATACATCCTGTGAATTAGTTTACACTATAATAGACCACGTATTATCAAAGTAAAGTTGTGAATAGCAGTGCTATTATGGTAATTAATGTCAGTTGCTTCATATTATATTAAAAGCCTATAGTACAAGTATTTAATATGGTTCGACTCAATCGTCTAAAAGAATATTACTGCCAGTCGGGGATAAATATTACTAAGCATTGATTGAATATAACGCCAGGTATATCCACAGAGAGATATGCTCATTAATTGTGTAATGATAAGCTGTAGTTTATAATAATATATAATAATATGATTCGGCATATGTACGTGATCAATATCGCGGAAGTACACATGTTGCATATTTTACTGCTCCAGTGAAAGTATGGACTCGATTATTCAGATCATAAAAAAGATGACTCTTTGGGTACAAAATTAAGCGCTAGTTCTTTTAACTCAGTGACTAAAAAGAGTGTAGATCGACCAATCTAAAATGACATCGTTATTGGTTATACAGTTATAGTCAAGTTTTTTTTTATATGTTTTTTTTTCACATAGAAAATAGTTTACTTCTCTTTCTTTTATATTACACTTCAGGCAGCTGTAAAAAATGACCACCTCAAGTCGATTTGAGCAAGAGAATAATCATACCATCACACAACAATACAATGTAAACAATAATTTGGACATCGAAAAAACAGCTTCAATCAACATCACCAACTTGCCTATCGATGAAAAACAAGAATGCATAAAAAATTACCAGGACGATTCAAGCACATTAAAACCAGTTCACATAAGTATGTAGATTACATTATATTTGTGCCAATAAAGTATCATTATAAAAGAAAATCATGTGTCCGAATCCATATAAATGAATCAAATTCTCTAAATAAGGAAAAATTACTCTAGATGTGGACAAAGCAAGTAGCATTGAACCTCCACCAGAAGACATTATCAATGACATTCCGAACGGTGGATATGGCTGGTAATGAGATTATTTCATTTTATTAAAAGAAACTTTTTTTCCATGAAGATTAATTTTTTGCATCACAGGGTAATTGTTTGCAGCGGCTTTTTTGCTAATGTCGTGATGTTTGGTGTAGCCAATTGTTTTGGAGTGGCAAGTATTAATTAAATCTAATAAATAAAAAAGAGTTTAACAAGAAATAGCTAAAAGCAATTTTTTAACGTGATGAATAGTTTTCGCAAGCATTTGCAACATCGATTCTTGAAGGCAAAGCAAGCACTCTACAACTTATGACAGTTGGTTCTCTTATCAATGTTTGTTTGAATATATTTTCACCTGTCAGTGTTTTGTTGGCTCGATTTGGTACACGATTCAATTACGCAATAGGGAGCGTACTGATGTGCCTTGGTATTATTTTAGCTGGTTTTACTACAGAAATCTGGCATTTATACTTGACGCAAGGTTTACTTTTTGGATTTGGCGCATCATTCCTTTACATGGTAATAGAATGGAATAACGTTTTTAGTACTTTTCAGCATATTTTTAACGATCAACTTTTATATTTTGATGTTTTTAGTCGGTTGCCTCGGTTATCCCACAATGGTTAGTAGGTTCAAAATATATGTTATGAATATTTGGATTTGTTATGATTTTTATATACAGTATAAATAACGTTTTAGTATACAAATCAAAAGGTTTACCACTCGTCGTGCGGCCGCTATGGGCATTGCTTCCTGCGGTTCAGGATTAGGTGGATTAGCCATGTCTCCTCTGGTAAGTCGCTTAAAAATATGGAAAGACGAGATATTATCAACGATAGCTATTTGTATTCACTATGAGTGTATACTATATTTTTTTTATAAAGGTCAATTATTTAATTGGAAAATATGGAATTCCTTGGGCATACAGAATACTTGGGTTTTTCTGTCTAGGTCTTTGTATCGTCGGAACCATTATGATAAAAGATCGTATCCCATCTTCTCACCAAAAAGACCAACCGATAAAGTCACCACTTCAATTCTCAATGTTCAAAGAAGTCAATTTCAACATTTGGTTGGCTGGTTCAGTCATTGGTGTCATGGGATATTTAGGTCCTATGTTTTATCTACCAAGTAAGCCATTAATTTTTTCTGTCATCTTCCAAATCATAGTTATTTACTCATTGGTTTTATATATATATTTTAATATTAGAATATGCTAATGATATTGGTCTAAGTGCTTCAGATGGTTCAAATATGCTTTCAATTTTATGTGCTATGAACGCAATTGGTCGTATTCTATTGGGATTTGTTGCAGACAAAATCGGTCGGTTGAATATGTTTATTATTACATCGACATTATCTGGTGTATTTTCATTTGTTATTTGGCCATTTGCCACTTCATATGGTGTCATGACTGTCTTTTGTATATTATGGGGTGGAACGAGTGGTATGTACTACGCATTGGTATGTTGATGTTAAGATTTAGTATATAAACTCCATCGCTATTATAAACTTTATTGGTGGCTAACGTCATCGTTCCTGGTTTTTTTTAAAAAAAATAGGCCGCACCCATTACAGCACGCGTTGTTGGTATGGAAAAGTTACCTGTAGGATTATCAATTGCATTTATTATCAGCGCTATTGCCGCCATGGGAACACCTATTATGGCAGCGATTCAACAAGTAACTCCAGATAATGGATATATTGGCATTCAAATGTTTGATGGTGCTGTTTATGTGTTAGGAGCACTCATTTGCGTGTTTCTGAAATATCGATTGACGGGTGGTTCGTTATTATCAAAGTGTTGATTATGGGTACTTTTTTGTTTATAATTTCTTGGATTTCATAGTGCTCTACACAATTGGAAAACATTCTCTATATAGAATCATAAAATACTGTGCTACTCATAGTTTTATACCAATAACTCTTCATCCTTATATTTTTATGTATTATTTACGTAGTAATAATATTTTGTATTTATATTGAATAATGCAGATTAATCTGACTTAAAAATTATATAATCATTCATCATTGTTGTGTTATAATTACTCTTTTAGGCTTAAGAAAAACAAAGGATATACATTCCAATTGTAAAAATGACTTAATTATATGAATTTTTAGATAATTTTTATTATTTATGCAACTGCACTGATATTATTGTATATTTCTGAAATAGTATCTTTATCATTGCCAAAATCAGGCCAATGGATTATACCATCTTTTGTGTCTTGTAGTATTTTTCCAGTTATCAAGATTTCGATCAGGAAAAATTGATATGCAATAATATTGTCATAGCTGGAGAATCAATTATCCATGAGAGCAAAAACCCAGACTCGTTCAACATCAAGTATGTGACTTGGTATATTGTATTGACGGGTAGCAATGTCATAAAACACTAGAATGTAGTAGGCGAGGGCTTATCCTTGACATTAGCAACGGGCTCGTCATCAAGGAGTAATGATGATTTTGTAAAAGATACTTTTCCGAAAAGAAATACGACAGCGTGAAATATATGATACCAATATAGATCATGTACATATAGGAATGGGTCTCCAATATTGGCACCAGAAGTGGCATTAAACCCAAATATGGACACAGCATGGATTAATGATATAAGTAGATACGCTCATTTGTATTTGAAGCTGGATAAAGATGATGTACATAGCGTTGGTGGAATCAGTTCTTCTTCTTCTTGTTGTTGTTGCTTTTCATTGATATTTTTGCGATATTTGCAAAAAGCAAAAAAGGTTAAGGCTGATTTGAAAATAAGAAGGTATTTGGTTATTGGCTTGTCAAAAAATAGCATTAATCCTTCGTATCCTGGTGGTTTGGATATAAAAAAATAAAGCCGTATTCCAGCGTCTACCCATGTTTCAATTACTGGAGCCCATACGTAATATGAATTAATAAAATGACTCTTTCTTGATTTCCAAAAAAAATATAACATATAGGAAATCGAAGTGCAGTAAGAATAGTGCTATCTATAAGAATCATGAAAATAGCAAAAGGTTGGGAAGATAAAATGGAAAAACCTGATTATTGGAAAGGATGACATGTAAAAACGCATACTGTGGATTCGTGTAACGTTTCTTTTCTCGTTGTACCATTCATTTATTATATGAAAGCTACGTTTGTAATACATTATTTAGGTCTTTTCCATAAATAACAATACACCTTTTTCTTGACTGGTAATAAGGGTAAACATTCTCCCCTCTCCACCAAAAAAAAAGAAGGGTATACTTTGAGACACCCATGCCTTACCTGAATTGCATAGTACTTTAGGCAGCATGATATTATTGCTATATAAGAATCTAATGGATACTTCAAGTTGAAAATATAAGGGCATAGTTTTTTTTATTATATTGTCACATACATCAAAATCTTTACAATCTGCCAATAGGGCGATTAGTTAAAAAAAGAACCAGACCTTAAAAATATCAAAAAAGGAAATGCTTTCCATAGAAAATTGATTACGAGTCAATAAGCATCTTTACCTTAATAATAATTTAATAATAACCAAACAAAGAAAGTTTATGAGAGTTTAATTATGTTCAAAAATATTAATGGGAATATACATTGTTGTACTTTATTTATGAGTATAAAAAAAAATAAAAAAAATGTTACAGCATAAAAAAAAAAATAAAGTTAAATTGAATGTTTACGAAATGCTTCATGTTGTTTTAAATAGGGAATGAACTACGATGATAACCTGTCATTTTATCATTTAAAAAGATAGGAGGAATGCTAATAAGAGAAACAAAGAAGATAAATACGAGACAAAAGATAGGCCCATAAGTAAGTGCAATTTCACGTCGTCTTCGCCTTTGTTTGGTAGATAGAACTGAACGTCGAATTTGTTTGGATGGTCGAAGCCAAAAGAGCATTAGGGAGTGGATTCGATCAATATATGGTATCAATGTAAATGGAAACAAAAAGAATAGGATAAGATGTCCTAAAATGAAATCAGTTGTAAACGCAGACATTTCTACGATCTTGCATATATATTCTCTTGCACCATGGAATCCCAACTGATGAAAACATACAAGTTAATTCATGAGTTATAGTTATGATAATTTCCTCTGATTCCACATAAGATCATCTCTTTTTCATCGTTCCAAGCAAAAAAAAAAAAACTTACTTTGCTTCCACGCCATTGACCAGTCCACCAGGTCCGGTTAGTAGCATCATGGTGCAGTTCACGTGGTAAAAAAAATCCAACCAAAGTCTTGAAGACGAATCGTTCAAAAGCAAACATAGTCAATACGCCTAATACCGTGGATTTGATTTGGAACCTTTCAAGCCACCAAAATAATTCAAAAAACACGACAAATCCAACCAAAGCCAATGTATGTGCAATGCCTGCCACGTATAAACCAATCTTCTTCGATGAACACACCATTGCCAAAAATGCTGAAACAAACTGTAATAGAAGTAAGAATACTGCATTCCATATAATAGGTCCTATCGTTAAACAAGCAATTCTTGCTAATGCACCACCAGGACCCATATCTTCTTGTTTAGCTAGTAATGACAATCGATGTTGATACTGATCGTTGACATTACGACTCTTGTAAAATATATAACAGGATGCACATAGAGCTGCTTGGAGTAATGGCATAAATACTTCAGATGTAATAATACTTGATAGTTGAGCACGTGGCCACATGGCTGAAGCACTCCTTGTTTCTTGTTGTGATGTTTTTCGTTTGATACCAGTAATCTGGACCCTGGATTGGCGACAGAATGTAATCCACGCATGATTATAATATCGCCCAGCATTTCCACGTGTTAACCAGCCCAAGAATTCGCGGTAATCAGTAATAAAATCCGTCAAGACAAATTGATGAGGGTTAAATACGAATGGAGATATGACTAACGAACCCACAGTACCCCAAAAATAGAGTAAATGAGGGATCCATAATGTCAGTGTGACGAAGATCAACATAAACATGGTCCGTGCGCCAAAATATATGCTTTGGTTGGCAAACCGAGAATAAAGTACTGAAAAATGTAACCGTGCTGTAGCAAATCCACGCCCAGTAGCAATATATCGAGCACCACCGAAATTGAGATTAGATAGAACCGAATTGGCATAAATTTGATTGACAAAGACTTCAAACAATGGTGACAGAGATAAAAACTGTTTAAAGAGTCGTGATGTACTTCGCCATGTGCCTTTTTCGGTCAATTCTTGTAAGAAAAGTGGTAAAAAGGCAATAAAAAACACCCAAAATATAGCAGCAATACATCTTTCCAGCCATTCATACACAGGTGTCATATTGAAACAGTTCTTTTGCATACCATTTAAAGAGCAGGAAGGTACGGATGTTGCCATGGTCCCCACAAATGTCATGCAAAACAAGAACAACTGGACAGCAAAAATGATCATAATATTGTTCATATGGAAACCCGGGTGTGCATAGTAAAATGTCAAAAATCGATCAATTGGCAATTGTGTTCCCAAATAATAGTACTCGCGTGATAACATTTGTTCACCCATACCCGTGCCAATCTTGGTTGTAAAGTTCAAAATGGAACAAAAACCCAAATCACGTCCTTTACCACATTGCAAATATTCTGTATGCTTGATCCGTCCTCCTCTTGATAATGCATTCATACCCGCATATATGTCTTCGTTAAGATGCAGCCCCCTTTGTGCTTTGCTTACACCTCCTCGTGTCGTCATGAAGGATGCATTCAAAAAATCTGGATGACCATAATGCAATCGTCCTCCTGTCTTGGCCATAATCCGTTGTGTCAAAGTACCGAATGTTTGTTCTTTACCAGCAGCCACATCACCCAAAACGCCCACATTTTCAGAAAAGATATATTCTCGTGCACCGACAATGGCAACAGGAGCTGGTGCGTCCTTGCGCAATGCATAAATTTCGCCTGGTGGTGTAGTTTGTTCAAATTCGGAAAATATGCTACGCACCTTTAAACATTCTTCAAGATAATTATCTTGATTTGCATCTACCAGTTGCAAGTACTCGCCACGATAGAAAATAATAGCATGATTCTGGTTATCTGATTTGCCATCACCCAAGATAGGGTTTCCAGGTAACCGGACTCGATAACGTGGAACACGACGATAAGTACCTTCAATCTTAGGACAATATCCATCAATCAAAACAGAATAAAATGTAGGTGGAACACCAGGTGTATTGCTTGGTTCCTCATCAATATAGGCAATTTGCATCTGTGGGTACTCGCACAAGATGGCTTCACAGTTTTCCGCTTCTTCAGGAGAAAACTTGGCATAGCGTTGCATGGCTACCAAGTAACGAAACTTTTGATGAGCAATTGAATCTAAATGCTCTTCAGTAGGCTTGATGTTTTCATCCGGTACGGCCAATTCAGGATGCTCGATTCGATGAAGAATTTTTAACGCACGTGCATAGTTCATGAATCCAGATACAGTTCGATACAACGTTTGAGCACGTAACGATGCCCACATCCGTGTTCGCATGGTATACTCGGGCTTCGACGACTTGAATCCAATGCAATAAAATGGTAAATCATCCTTGTCACTAGCAACAGATGTTGAAAAGGAAGATGGTGCATGGTCTTCCTTCTTGTTATATTCAGCCAAGGCAACAGGTGGATGCATTGAAAATGGATTTTCTTCTTCAGCCATAAACTTGGTATCCTTGACAAAATTATCCCATTCGGTTGGATGCAAACGTTTCAAATATTCTAATAACGTCACTCGAGTGGTGCTATCTTCTTCACGGATAATTTCACGCAAAGTCAAGATCATCTTCTCGGCATAATGAGGTGTAAATACAGTAAATGTCGGCATTTGTTGAACGGAACAAGGTGCTGGAATATCTGTGGCCAAGCTTTGTGCAAAAAAAGTCAATCTTCGTTCTGCTTCGGAATGCAGAGGGAAACAATCCTCCTTTTTCATTTTGTTGCGTGGATTGAAAAAGGGAGGTGATGCAATCTCACCATGTTGATGTTCATCATCTGGTGTACGCCAATGATACAAAAGCGCTTGCAAATTATGACTGGATAACAAATGCTCCCGATACATGGCAATGATGATGGCATTCCACATTTGAGAGCAAGCCATTTTGCGTAAGGGTGCTGAAGCAATATCTTGTGCCGCCAATACTTTGGAATACAACAGAGTTGGAAGGCGAGCAAACAATGTTTTCCAAGAGGTCATGATAGAAATACCCATACGGAACGCCTGCGAAACAGAAAACATGGTACTCCATACGACATACCACAAGTACGTGTCCAAGAAAAACAATATGAATTCAACGGTAAACATGAGAATACTTGCCAATGTAGGCACGACTTGACATAACCATCTACCCAGCAAGGGATCTTTCATACAATCTGTGAGCTCCATGGTACTCGTTGCTGCCAATGCATCCTTGAACGATAATGCCAAAAAAAAATAAGTTTCCAAAAACTTGCAACCAAAGATACATAACCACATCAACACCGATAAAAATCGATCATCACTTGTCATGGATGGGAAATTGGATGTGAATGTTTTGCATGCCAAATTATTGGCTGCTCTTTTGCGATGGAACAAATTGGCCGATGGAATAGTTGCTAAAAGAATGGACACAATAGCGCCTATACCTAATTGACACGCACCAACAATCAATGCAATCCAGCTTGTTCGGTCGATCCATAAAACATATATAGACGCACCCACATGGCAGCCAGCCAAAATACTGAGCATAGTCAGTCGAGAAAACAATATTTTGGTCGCGCTTGTACTTGTTGGTAAATACATGAATTCTGCAACTGTAGCTGCCATCATGAGCAGCAAAGCAACCAATCCACCCAATGCAATCACAGAGAGTTTGACCGGCAGTTCATTATGATCCATATATAAAAAGTCAACGTTGGCAGCCATATAATACCAAAAAATAGACGCGTGGATAATCCAAATACGTGAAAAGTTGGTCAATAAATGTAACCAGGATCGCGATTCGTAAAATGTTTTTCGGAATGCATCTTCCCAATCTACATAGGTCAATCCAGCATATTTTTGATTAGGTGGCAAGTCCTTTAGCATGCGACCGTCATGGAGTTTGAGTCGTTGAGCAATGGCGCGACGATCCCAGAAAAATTGGTTAATATCGTCATAACCAATAATACTATTGTGGTCTTTTTCACGGCGTATACACTGACCCTGAACCCATTGATAGGATTGGTCATGGACAAAAGAGTATAAAGGTGACACAATATCGTCCAAAAAGCTGAGTTGTTGCTGCTGCTGATGCTGTTGGTCGTCAGTTGCATGATAATCATCAGCCAATTTAAAAATAAAGCAAATCAACTCAGGAATATAACGTAATGTTGCTGCTTCACCCCATATCAATAAATAAAGTGCCAATTGAGCCACCCTTTGTTGATTTGACATATTTTCCATTCGCTCACGCCATTCTCGCTTGGCTTCTTCCACTAATAATCCAGTGGGTGTTGTCTTTGGGGGTGCAGGATGAGCATCATCAAGGTTTAATTGTGCAGCAAAATACCATTTTCGATAATTTGCATGTTCACCACCTATATAATCGGCATGCAGGGTCCATAATGCTTGCCATGGTTCCATACGAGCCGATCGTGAATCCAGCATGGTTAATAAATGGTCAAATATGTTGTGCATATTGTCGCGTTGAAAACCGAACTTTTTTGCATATTTATCAAAGATAGATTCAATTTCAGCAATACTCACAGGAGCATCACTGGTACTCCAATTGGGATAAGTATGGCAATGGTGTTGTTGTTGGTAGTGTAGCTTATTGTATGGCTTTTCTGTTGGATGATGATGGGGCATGGCTGTTGCAGATTTTCTTGGTGATGGTAATGATGTTGATGAACGAGTATCACGATTTGTTTGTAATGCTGTATAAAGAGCACCCATAGATGGGCTAGCACCAACAACACCTGGTGGTTCCGTCATTAATGCTTCAGGATTTGGTAATGATATATCTAGATTAATGTAAACGTATTATGTTAGATATGCTCATATACATGTACATTATATTTGCGTATGAACCTACCAATTGTGTTTCGACGAGATGATTGCTGTTGTAATGGTGGTATTCTACCCTCTTCCTCATCATGTTGGTGTAAATTGTTATTTGATGTTGGATTTGACCTGTATAATAAAGGTATACATGAGTATTATAGATCAATTACATCGACCTATTCTTTGTAAATTATCTTTGTTTTTATAAAAGGATCTTGATGTCTATACGATTCACTTACGATGACATCTGACGTCGTTAATATGGAATGCAGGGTAGATGATGGAGGAGTATTCTATTTACTGAAGTAAAAAGAAGGGTATGGCATATATGTCATGTAATATGAAAATGAAATGATATGATATGAAAAAAAATAGAAAATTAAAAGGAAGAGTAGAGATATGAATTATTCTGTCAGAAGAAAATAATAATGATAGAAAAGAAAAAGATAATCCAAGGAATGGAAAGTTAGCAGGATCCACAAAACATATAGCACGATCAACAAGGAAAAAATAATATATGCATACTCTCAATTCTCTTTATATATTCTCTTTTTTTTTTTTGCTGGATTATAAAAACTTTCCGGATTGTCTTTCATTTTTATGATGTTTGTTCGTTTATTGAGCGAGTAAAGGTTCGATTATTCCAGATGGACGTGGTCTGTAATGTATAGTATTGTATGTACATAGGATATAATAGAACACGGACCCCCTTTTTTTTGTGATGTGTATGTGCGTGCGTACGTACATGTTTTCAATTAAATGTTATAAAAATTTTTTAATTTGAACTCTTTTTTCAAAGAAGAGAACATTCTCATCAATATTCATACATAATTTGCCACACAACACTCACTTATCAATGTATACACACACTGAACTCCTACTTTTCATTATATCCTTGAAACCCTTTATCAATCTCTAATCGATTTATATCTAAGATTATTTAGAACAGTTGTTTTAGTTCTTTCACCAAAAACAAACCGCGGGGTCGATCCGTGAACTATACAAATAAAATGTTAATTTGCTGTTTTCATTTCACGACCACCACCCACCGCTAATTCACTTATCCAAACATATCATTCCCTTATTTCCATATCCATAATGTAACTAATATTTATATTAATCCTGAAATCGATTCCTAGGAATATCATCAATCTAATTTTTTTCTCAATTCTTTTTTATTAATATTGCTATTATTATTTTAAAAGAAATAAAAAATGATCGTTAATGGTAAATAAAATGGAGTGATAGACGACAAAAAGGAGGAGATAAAGTCTGATGAAGAAAAAAAAATATGTGTGAATTGTGTGAAGTTCATTGTGTGTAATTTCGTGAATGTCATTTGAATGGGTGGATGTTATTGTTGGATCATGTCTGTTGAATCATTATTTGGTAAGCTGAAAAAAGTCGTTGATCTTCATTTTATGATGTAGAAATGGGGGGTAGGTGTGTGTATATGCATGCGAGTTTTAGATGATGATACATTTCCCTTTCTTTGACTTCCCTTCATTCATATGTAATTGTTCTTTACGATCTCGAATGCTTCTCATTAACATTGTATACACTTCTTCCACATTTTGACGTGTCTTGGCAGACGTTTCCAAATAAGGACACCCCCATTCCTGTGACAATTGTGTTGCCTCTGAAGATGACACTTTACGTAAATGAGCCAAATCTACCTTGTTTCCCACCAAGATAAATGGGATCTATAGATACATAATGTTCTAGAATATTAATCACTTGTCTGCGTAAAAAATCTGCTTTACTTTAAAAAGACCCATCCATACACATGTGCTACTTACGGTATCATCATCGAGAACTCTTAGGATTTGATCCCGAAACTCTTGAGTATGTTCAAATGACTCGTGCTCACAAACTGAGAATACACATAAAAATCCTTCACCAGATCGGTAATAGTTATCACGTATCTTTATACAAGTTTTAGTATTATATACGTATATCATATCTTTAGATTATATCAGCATAACCAATAATATATGTTTGAAAATATATGACTTACAGCTGCATATTCTTCTTGTCCTGCTGTATCGAGAATATCAATCTGACATTCTTGACCATCTAACATGACTTTCTTTCTATACGCTATATTGTTGAAATGACCATTAATTATTGAGATGTAACCGGTAATCAAGAATAAGAAAAGGTTTGAAATAAATGTTATACATACAGTCGGCTTTGGTTGGATCGTATTCTTCTACAAAGTCTCCATACATGTACTGTAACGTCAATGCGGATTTACCAACACCACCAGAGCCAACCATGATGACTTTATGAAGTGGAAGTGTTTGTTTTGATTTTTTTGCCATTTGTTGATTATAATATATAAAAAGAAAAAGACGGAAAAAAAGAAGAATAGAGAAGAAAAGGATTCAATATGCTTGGCTGACTTCGTTTTTTTTTCTTGTAGTAATAATGCATAGAATATCACTAATTAGTAACTTTTGACAACGAATAAATATCACTCCCTTCTTCTTCGAGACTATAAACTACCAGGCTATTATTATTACTAATGTAATTTTCTTTTTGTTACTGAATTATTGATACAAAAACAATGGTTTGTTTGCTTATAATTGTTAAGATGTGATATTGAATACATATAAAAAAAATTAATGATAATAGTAATGATGACTTAAACATTAGCTTGTACAATAATACGATTATATACATATATATGTCTGTATTTTATGGTAGGAAATATTAGTTCATCATGGTCATCCACCAAAACAAGAAGTTTATATTCACCCTTGGAACGTGTTTAACTTGCCTGAACAAGATGGATCGCGTGCGCAACTCAACTCAGCAGCAGTATTTTTATGCTTGACAAGTTCATTCATTGATTTTTTTAAATCAGTAAAAAAAAATCTTTCATTTTCTTATTCTTTCTCGTTTTCACCCCTACATTAAACAGTAATTACCCCACTATATAGAAGAAGAAAGGAAAAAGAAACCCTGGGAAATCTATTTTTTATTGTATATAAATATATATGTTTGCACACAGATGTTAATATACTTATGCTATAATATAAAAAGCTTAATAAATAAGAACATCAGTAGAAACGCCGATCATCAATAATGGAATACTTGTTCTAGTGTGTAAATTTTTAGGAAAATAGGGAAAAAAGCAAACATACAGTATTAACTCGATAATAGTATAGTGTGTGTAATTTTTGTAATATTTCTTCTCCTAATGTGAACAGTACACTTATTATACCATTATACATCACAGAGTTTTTTTTCTTCCATAAAATAGGATGCATTAATCTGTGTAACAGCTGTTCGCAGTTGGCTTGGTAGTTGATGATGCAACAGGGCACAGGTAATTATGATAATTTACAGTATAATACTATGTCATAAATAAGTTTTTAATACCATATTTTTGGAGGTTTTCGTCATGGAAGTTTTTGTTCAGCATATTTATATATCATGTGTGGAATTATTCTGCAAGTCATTGCTATTATCATGAATAATAGATATATAACATTAATAATGCCTATATGTGGTGGCGATGTCAATTTTTTTTAAAAAAAATATGGCGGATATGCATAGTATTCTCGGCATAGCCTAAGGTTGCTAAATCAATTATAGGTGTAGAAGATGACGGTATGTTCTATAATTAAAAAAAATTCCTATTAATAACTTCCCATTTTAGGTGAATGTCGTTCTTTCATCATGATTTCTGCTTAGTAGGGGGGGGAAGAAGAATTTAATAAAAGAAAAAAAAGTTCAATCACTATGTATCATTGTATTATACATATATAGAATGCCAAATAAGATAATGAGCAATTATATTGTAGAAAACAAATTTAAATATATGCATAATATACTTTTCACTTCTCGTGATAATAACCCTTATTCCATATATCCATACCCCTTAATATTCCGTTCCTTCGTTATAAAAATGTAAGCACTAGTATGATATTGATGTCATAATAGTCACAGTGGTAACAATAGCAATATCAATGATAAAATCGCACAAAAGAAGGCTTGGTAAAAAAAACAACAACTATAAACCATAAAACCCTATCTTGTATGAGATATGTCTATCAACATTAAAAAAATATTTGAAACAATAATGTACACTGTGTTTTATATTAGCATGAGGATAAATATTATTATTTTTGTGCTTGAAATGCAATAGAGGAGAAGATGGACCAAATTTATTAACTATTCACCAGGATGGTGAAAGTATATAGGTCAAAATGGTTGTTGCTGTACTAATAAAGTAAAATCTTCGAATGATGACTGATCTGGGACAATATCCATGGCTGTTGATCCAAGATCATTACGTGCAGATTGTTGTTGTTTCTGTTGTAATTCTTGCCATGATAATACAAGATCCATATATGAATCGTCATTTAAATCATCATCGGTAAATGTTTTTGTCGCTATTGTATTTTCCGTCATCATGTTGAGGTAATTGTTATCGTTAACAGGTGGTGGCGATGTGTATTCTTCGTTATTTTGTTGCTGCTGTTGTTCTGTTATCATTGACTGTAAACAATTTGCCTCATCATGTGGTAATTGTTTTGCAAGCTTGTCAAGTACTAGAGCATTCTCGCATTTCCAAACAAGATCATCACACTTGTACAAGTTTGCACACCGGTGAACATTTTTACGTGCACGTAAGCAAGTATCCAAATCTTCGTAATTATTGCAGTTCTGAAGGAAAATACTGGCGCATAGGGAAACCATGCTATAGTACACAAGCATTATTAAAAAAAACATAGTTTTGTTGTTGTAAATTGTTATTTGTGCATATACTCACCAGTCTTTCATACAAGGTATTCCCCATATAGGTGCTACTTCGAGAAAATTAATAATTTTCTCTGCTGCAGTCGTACAAACATCCAGTGCTTGGTTGATTTTATTATCTATCAATGTCGTTTTGCTTGTTGTAGTGTCAGAAATAAGCGGTCGATAAAGAAACATTGTTCCAGCGTTATAAAGTAATTCAAAAAGTTCTAATAGAAAAAACAAATTAAAAATTCCTCCCCTTGTCGTGTTTCTTTACGATTTATCCTATACTAACTAATACCATACCATTATGGAAAATATAATCTTTCGCTGGTTGCTCTAACCCTGCTTTTCGCCATGCATAGAGACTCATATCAATATTTAGGATCATATTAACGTCGACAACACCAGCTTCGTATATATTTTTGGGTATGTATAACGATGTAAGAATACGACTGACTAATCGTGACATTGGAATAATTTGTGTTTGTGGACGATAGACGGGTCGTTTTTCACAAATATCTATTTCAGTTTGCTCCAATAGCATTGGAATTATACACCCATCACTTAAAAGATCGTTAATAGCTATATTGTCGTCTGGCTGTTGTTCGTATATCGATGGCATTTGAACATTAAAATCTTCATCTCTAATTGCAAACGGTTTTCCCGTTGCCATAGCAGAAAATTTATCCCACATATATATGCTGTATGCCAGTCTTCGCCTTAATTCAACTTCACTCCTTGATTGATGTTGATAACGATCCTCACGATGTAATTCTAAATCTTGGCTCTAATAATATAAACGATTCCAATTTAATATCATGTTATTAGTAATATTCATAGTATGTCTTTTTTTTTCTTTTAAATAAATATATTCAACCCCCACTATAACTGCACAAAATATAAAAGTGTTTTTACCATACGAATTGCCTTTAAATCCACAAGATATAGTCATATCAAACAAAATTAAAGAACATCCTTTTTGTTTAATTTTTTTGTATAAATACCAAAGTATATCATTATTTTCCATTTTTAGCTTACATACGTACCGCACCAAGAATTAGCCTAATGATTTGAATATATATGTGTATATTAATAAAAAGTTCGTCAGTTACAACACTATCTTAACTTTTATGTTTTCCAACTTGGATAGATATTTATTTAACAATTACCAATTTGTGGACGATCCTTCGCCATTCCTTGAATTAGGAGCAAGCAGTGCCATTAGCAATAGTGTTTGGAGTGTGCTTATTGTAGACTCTTTATATGCTAAATTCATAACAGTCATGGCTTTCTCTCGTAGGCATCTTCCTATTTCACGCTCTATTAAGCAGTCTCCTGTCATTTCGGTTCGAGGCAAGAATTGACAGCCCACAGCACACACAGCATAAAAGAGATGCTTTTCAAGTGGCTGAGGATGCTGATAGTAGTATTGAATTAAGAATGATCGTTTGTCGAGCATGGGGATACGCGGATGGAGAAAGTTGAAATATCTAATAATATTGACATATATGACACCTTACTATCAGTTGAAATGCAAAACAGAAGGTAATCTTCCACGCGAACAAATTTTGATACAAATGTCCCTACTTAACCTACCTTCCAAGTAGACATTCTGCAAATTCTGGTGTAAACTTTGGTATTTCTTGTATCATGTCGATAGTGCTTTGTGAATGAGGTTCTGGTAATGATGACGTCAATGATTTATCGGCACTGATGGAAGTATGCTGTTCACTGCACGAATTTTCTGTAACATTCATCCAAGGTGAAAAAATAAACTTATTGGGCTTTTGTTGCGTATGAGTTGGAGGGGAAGGAGATCGAGTATTCGGGTCAGATACTTTTGATATATCAGGTAATGGTGATTCTATTGTATCTTCTTGTTGCTTAGTAGCTGCTATTGGCGATGATGACGATGAACCCGTTGGTGCGTTGCTTATACTTTGTTCCAATAACAATGCTTCGAGGTGTTCTATTCGCTTTTCAAGCGAATCCATGTATTTTCTTGAAGGTACTCCGCTTTTCTTTGGTTTTGATATAATACATTCGGCATCAAATCTTCGGCATGAACTACATGGTATACTCAAATGAGCATCACATCGAACTTTTCTGTTACGACAATTATCACAGCTTCTTTTGTTGTTGTGTTTTTCCGTTTCATTTGAATCGTTGTCCGATAATACTGGATTGAACTGTGCACCCGAAAATGATTGTTGGAATGTTGAATCGTTCATTTTACTTTTGCAAGTACCCTTTTATTACATTTACAAAAGATTTGGAAGGTTAAAGCAAGGAATATCACAAAGACGGAAGATGCTTTATTTTCGGCCTTTTTTTGCGTCATACGGGAACAACCCGGAGGAGTGTTTCACCATTGTGGCAACAGCAATCTCCTAATATGGAATAGTTCTAGATACCTTTAGACTTATGTGCACGAGAAGTATATGCTGAATGAGTTGATATTTGATATTATGTAAACATGATCATGGCCTGCCAGTTTTTATCTCTTAGCTATATTATATAATATGTAAGTTATAAAAATAGAACAAATATCACACTTTTCGATCAATAAATTAGACTTTTATAATGGTTAGTAACAAATGCAGAAATAATGATATATATTATTGACTTTATTGTTCTACATACCATAAATCGTAGATTAAGTGTTGTTTTATAGTTACAATAGGGACACTCAAACATCTCCGTACAAGACTTAAACATAAAAAAGTTACGACCAAAATTTGAAGAGAAAACACATGATTTAGTTTATTTTTTTAAGTTGCAGTTTCCATGACAAGAGATGTTAAGATTTTATGTTTTATGTTTATGTAGAGATGCTTGAGAATATCCTTAATACATACATATCATTATTCTTGTGCTCAAAAATGATAGCATATCATCATAAAAGCGAATTAAAGTGTTTAACATGCATTTATTATATACGAACAAATCAAGAACAACGGGTTTCCAGTCAATTTTTTTTTCCATTTAAGTGGGTTTCTTTTCAGAATAGCAGATTTTACAAAAAAAGTTTATTTTTATAGTTATTTGCAGGAAAACATTAACCAAAAACGGATTTTATATAATAGATAATCGTCAAAAATGCCATCAATATCGAGGGAAATGTTTTATAATAGTTGGTGGTAATCTTTATTCTCTCTGTTCCATCTTTACATCTTTACTATTGTACTATATTATACTAACAAGCAATCATAAATTTCATATAAAAAAAAGTAGAAAACCACTTTGCGTTAAATGAATAAGGTTTTTCCTTAGCTGAGCTATCACAACATTAGGCCCAGATTCTCGGGCGCAATTGTTAATTAGGAAACCATGTTTATAACTGAAATGAAAGAAACAAAGTCGATATTTATCTTTCCACATAATTACCATCATACTTTCACTTATTGTGTTACAGATCATATCAAGGGGAGTATACTTATGAAAAAAGAAGATGGTGATAACAATTGGTGCTCATCGGAAGAGCGGATAGTATAAAATGCCCTCTGGATTTCTTTTTCCAGGCAACAAACTCAAAACGATGTGTCTAAATTGGGAAAAAAAGGAGTTGGGAAAAAGAACAATAGAAACCTATACATTCTTCTATTTTTTCTTATACTTCTTGATCTTGTTGTTGTTTTCATCACCCATCTTCTTCTTTTTCCTACCTTATTAACTTATATAATATACTCACATTCTCAATATTATCACAAACTTAATAAATCATGTGTAACTTTTTTATATTTCTTTCACTCAATGGTATAGATATAGTATAGACAAAAAAATAAAAAAGTGACATAACATTGACGGTTGCTAAGGAACTCTATTTTTTCCCACATGCAGAGTGTTAATCAATAAAGTTACACCTGTGTAATCCTTTTTGAGGAAATGTTCGCCGAAAATAGCTCATTGCTTCACAATATATATTTTTATATTGCATTATTGTCAATATTAGAAAGAAGGAGTGGATTAAAAAGAGGAAAAGGAGGATAAAGATAACAGAATAGAAGAAAGTAAAAAATAATAGTGGTTCCCTTATTTACTTAGTTCAAGTTCTAAAAATCTTTTTTTATAATATATCTAGTATCTTTTGTTCTTTTGAATAAATTTAGAGTAGGATAATGATGTTCTATAAGAAGGGATAAAGAAAGGAGTGGGGGGAGGGAAAGGAAGGGTGTTTGTGAGAAAAATGTATGCATTGGTTTGTTTGGAGAAAAAGAGAGAGAAAGAGACCCGACATCCGTCAACTATTTAAACAGTCGTTTTTTTTTCTACCCAGAGTATATTGTGGTCTGATAGAAATATATTTCTTTTTTTTTTTTTTTCTTTTTCTTCTTCTAATACCTTATTTTAATAAAATGATGAAATTCTTCCTTACTCAACTCCTGTTTATGCTGGCGGGATATGTCTCATTAATTAATGGTCAAGCAGAAGGTGATGCTGGTATTGCTATCAATGCTCCTTCCCTTGGTGTAAGTGCTATACTATTTGATATCTTATTTTTCTCGGTTATTATGATTGCCTCAAAATAACTTATTGTAATATATACATTTGATTATAATAATAATAGACGGTTTGGACCGCTGCAACAACGAATGTAGTTGCTTGGTAAGTTTTATGTATACAAATATTTGCTTGATTATAATATATGGATGAGAATGGAAAACTACATTTGAAGAAGAAAAACCGACTCTTTCTCTATTTTTATTTATAATCAGGACTGTCCATGATAACTCTGTCACTCAAATTAATACTGTCGAACTTCGAAATGGTGGTTCTGCTAACCTCCATACTGTCGGAATCGTTGGATCCAACCTTCCCGTGAATGGCACTACTGGTCAATGGGATTGGGCTATTCCATACGACATTCAAACAGATTCAAGCTGTAAGTTGCTTTAACTATTGTTTAATAGTAGGGAAATGGAGAAATAAGTATTATGATGGATGATTAAAAAGGAACATGTGATAGTGATAAAGAAGAGCAATAAACCGTACAAATTACTCAATATCATGTTTTTTTATATTCTTCAGATGTATTGGTCTTCAAGAGCAGCAAGGGTGACACTTATTCCCCCTACTTTACCATCATGGCTAATACCGATCCAGCTGCAGTTTCTAGTGCATCAGCAGCTTCTGCCGCCTCTGCCGCCTCTGCTAGTGCGACCAGCTCTGAAGGATCCTCATCTGAAGAGGGTTCTGGGGCATCGATTTCGTTCAAGATGACTATCTCTTTGGTTGGTGTATCCATTGTAGCTGCTACAACTCTTTTGCTCTAATGAGTTTTTTTTTAAGATAATACGTAATCTTTACATTACTATTATATACACATTTGTGAAACCTTCATCCATCACTAATACAGTCTACTCATTATAGATATGTCTCTTTCAAAGATATGATAAATAGTAGTATATAATGATAATAATAATAACATATGTATTCCTTAGTAACTTGGATTTCAACTCCAATATATATATAATAAAAAAAGTATTTATAATTTACTTTCATTTTTTTGTGACCAATAGCTCTTAATGTTGTTTCTTTTGAGTGTTGGGGTGAATTCATGGGAACACACACAGGGGCAGTCAGGGAACTCTATATCTCTTTTTGTGTTGTCAAACACATACATAAATGGAAAATATTTTCTATATTTACATGATGTCTTTTTTTTATTACTAATTTTTCTCTTTGCAAGATTGTGATTCTCTCAAATGTGTTAATATGTAAACGATATGCACATGGAAATAATTGGAATCTTGTTTATGATTCCATGTCTGGGTTAAGATCGAGAATCCAAAATGGATTATCACTTTGTGTTTCTTCAGTGGTCGCTGAAGGTCTTGCTCCAGGTTTATTAGCATCATCCTCCATCGACATTTCGCTATCCGAACTTTCGACTGTTTACAAAAAAAAAAAAAAAAATAGGCATCATGAATCAGCATGTATTATTATTTTTTTCTCATTTAAATTATCCAACTTACATTGATCTTCTTGACCAGCAAGTGGTTGTGCACCAGAATGTTGTCGATAAATAAGTCCTCTTCGCATTCGTTCCTCATCAGGGTATGGCTTTTCAAATACTTTAACATCTGTACTAGATAAATCGAATCCTGGTGGTGCAGATGTGTATTTGGCGAGTTTAGATGCATAAGAAAGGATATCTTTGAAATCCACATTGGCTACAATTGAATAGTGAAAAAAAACATGTCAGTTTCTTTTTTGTATCTTGCCAACAAAAGTCTCTTCCCTACTTTCACTTGACTATTTATTATTTACACTGTTCAGCGTATCGTATAGCTTTGAGTTCTTTAGATGCGCCCGTTAAGTCTTGCTCTAACTCTTCACGTGCAGTATTAAGTTGTTTGACAAGATCAAGAAGTGCTTGTTGATGTCGTTGAATTTCATCCTGTACTTTAATAATGCGTCGCTGTCGTGCCTGATGTTTTTCAACTGAGAGAATTTTTGAAAAAAGTTGTTAATATGTATAATTATCTAGATCGTCTTTTGGAGATTAATGTTTATATACTTTGTTCAAGAGCGGATTGTAATCGGTTGTCTACATCGATAATGCGTTTTACTATTTGATCTGGATCGCTTACAGTTGTATTTTCAGCAATACCAGTAAGTGATTGAAAAAACTGACGTGTTAAATCAGAATATTCAGTGAGTAAGTTGCCAACTTGATCGCGTAAAGAAAGGGACATTGTATTTTATGTGAAGGGGAGAGATAAGAGAAAATGCTGTTTTTTTATGTGCTGAGTTATGATGATTGATGGCATAAGCTGCTCTTTTTTTTTATACAATATTCTTAAAGTACTCACTGGCACATAATATAAAAACATGAGCTCTTCAACCAAGCCCATGTTTCGTAATGATCTTCATGGTGTCGATGCAGTATGTATTTTCTTTTTATTCTTTTAAATGAGATTCGTCCAGGAAAAAAAAATTAAATGAAAAATAACCAAGGATCGATTTAGTAGTATACTCGACATAAACGCTTGATTCAAAACTATGTTTTGCACTATGGCAAGAAACCCGAGACAACCCCCAAAGGTCCCATTCGAACTGAATATGATATTATTCGTGATAATCATAAGTAAATATGCATACGATTACATTAACATACAAATTTATGGTCATCTCTAACATTAGCTGTGTTCTATATGACACTCCAAAATAGATTTATACGATCAGACGATGAAGACGACGAAGAAGCAACTTGGGAACAACGAGTAGCAAAGAAATATTATGATACCTTATTCAAAGAATATGCACTATGTGAACTTAAATATTATAAAGAAGGCAAAATTGCACTACGATGGCGTACACAACGAGAAGTGGTCCATGGAAAAGGTATCACATTCAAAGAAAAATTGTGTGTGTGACATGAATGTTTATGCTGCGAGATATATGGATCCATAGAGTGAGAGCGTGAGAAACGGTTTTTAATTAACATTTTAATAATAAATAGGACAATTTTCTTGCGCATCCACACGTTGTGATGAAACCAAAAGGTTAGAAAGCTGGGAAGTCAATTTTGGATATATTGAACATGGGGAGAAAAAGAATGAATTAGTCAAAGTACGATTATGTCCGGAATGTTCATACAAGTTAAATTACAAGACACAAAAAAGACAGGCGAAAAAGGATGAAGCAAAACGAAAACGACGTGCATCCGTTTTTGATGATAATGATGTTGATGAAAGCAGTAATGAACGACATCGACAACGACGACGACGACGGAAATATCATCATAATAAAGACGATTATGATAACAGCGCATACAATGAGGACGATGATAGTGATAATGATGATCAACAAGAAGACCAACAGAGAAAAAAAGAAAAAGAAGTATCATCAATATGGAGTCGACCCATTGAAACAAAGAAAGAGAAAACCAAAGAAGAAGAATTTGAAGATTATTTTGCTGATCTATTACAATAAATCATTTTTTATATGTAAAAATAGTTGCATGACATAATAGATAGAGTGAAGTGATGTAAAAAGAGGTTTTGAAAAATGTCATTGGAGGGTGGCAAAAAAAGGGGAGAGGGTTCTCTTACAAGTTTTTATTTTTTTATATTAAAATAAAACGACGACAAAATGGAAGATGTAGAAAAAAAAGAGCAAAGAAAAAAATGGAAAACTTTTTATGCCCGCTGTTCCAAGCTGGCAACGATATCTTCGCAACGGTTAATATTGCGCAAGAACCAATCTGCATAACGACGGCCAACCTTGCTTTCAGCAATATGTACAACATCTTGTTTCAAACAGAAATCCAAATCAGAAGTAGGCAAATATTCACCATCCAACAAATCACCACTGACCCATTTGATTTGACGCGACTTTTGCTTGAATACCAACAATTGCATCTTTAATTCTTCAGGATCCATTTCTAAGAACTTGGCCAACTTATCAACACCCATGGTTGTGTAAAGTTTCATGAATGATCGGAGAGTAGGAAGCTTGATTTGGTTTCGAATATCAGTGACAAAGGTCTTCATGTAGATAGTATAGGGGTCCTAAATGATATATATATACATATGTATAAAGTTTAGTCAATACAAAATTATCTTGCCAATGTATATAAGGGACACATTCTCTGATAAACTTACTGCACGTGGGGTACCATCAAGGCGTCCTGAAGCAGAAATGAATTTGGGGCAAGCATATTGGAACAACTCTTCAAAAATGGGAATACCTTCCTCACTGTATAAAATATCATATCTAGATAAGCAAACAATTTCATGCTAAAATAGATGCCATCCAATTAAAAAATAAAAACAATAAAAAAGTTACCCCTTTTGCATTTTAGAAATGTGTTCACCAAATTTTTCACGTAATTGGGAATGGATGTTTTCGTCAAGACGGGTGGGACAGAGGGCAATACACATGGCTAACAAAGCGTACATTTGGTCACTCTTTCGTGCAAGTTGTTCGGATTGATATGATCTGCTGTGATAGGGCTTAGTACGTTGAAGGAAAGAGAGGACGTTCGAGAATGCCTTGATGGCATCAGCATAACGACGCATCATCATGTATGCGAAGCCAACATAATAATAAGCAGTGACATGGCATGCTGTAACTCGAGCAAACAATGCCTAAGTAAAAAATATCAATTCCTCAGGTTAGGAAACCAAAATACAACACCTCAGTTTTTAAAAAAATGGTATATCCCAAATTGTTATATTTTTCTACCTTCTTGTTCAAAACAACATTATCCATCATCTTTAATGCAAGGACAAAATCACCCATCAAACAGTTGACACGAAGTAAACCAATAATGGAAAAGTAACCAAGGTTCTTGTACAAAGGACGAGCACCATATTCACCAGCAGCTTCCCTATTACGAGTATTGATCATATAAATAGAAAAAGTTGCAATTAATGTCCATGATTCCAACTGAGTAGCTGCAATAAATTGATTTGCTGATTCTTACATCATATCACCACCCTTTTTGCTGACAAGAAGTTGTTCGTTGATACGGGACTTTTGAATGAAGGAGTACAAAACGTTAAGAACACTATAAGTACTCCAAATTTGAGGGTTGTCACGAAGCAAAGCAATTTCTTCTTCAGACTTGCTCTTGAGACGATCGCGGTAGTTGCTGAAGGATTGAAATTGGTAAATGAATTCGTCAATGATATCCCACAACCATTGATTAGGCAATTCAAGGTTCACAGGACCTTCCGAGTCTAATAAATAATAATCATTGATTAGATAATATAATCTCCATCCTATTCATATATGTACCCATACGCGAACTCCCCATTTATATATATAACACGAGTCTCGATTATAACATTTATACTTAAAACTTACTCAAGATATAGTTGAAGAGATCGCAGTAATTCTCGTAGGATCGGAATCGGTGTTCAAGAGTAGGTGTCAAGCGACCATAAATGTGACGATAGTAAAGTTCACGATACAATGTCAAAAATACTTCGTCTAGATATATAAAAATTTAAAAACGTCAGTTTTCGCTTGCCATGGTGATAATTGCATAATAAAACAACTAGGTTTTCTTTTTCATCAATTTTTACCGTTATTGACGAGTCGTGCAATGATTTCGGCTTCAGGCCAGGACTGCTTTGTATAATACTTGTCGGTCAACTTGTTGAACGAAGTGTCATAAACATTATGTAATTCATAAACATTGTTCTCGAGGACATTACGATAAAAGAACAAGATAAAGTTACGAACACCGTCTGGGATCTGAACTGTGGCAGGTTGTTGGCTCACGACCACTGTTTTTATGTAAATATCATTATTTATTTAATCTAAGGATTTCTTTTTCTTTGTTGGTATTTCAATCTAGATTATACCTTCGTCATTAAAACCATCTTCGAGATCAGCGTTTCGTGAATAACGTGCTTGAGCAACAAGCTCAACTTCTGCGACCAAATCGTCTTCTTCGAAAGCGTCGTTATACATCGTGTATCAAAAAAGGTTATGTGAACAAACGCGGAGTGAGTAAGACCTATACAAAAAAAAACGCCAGCTCACTCTTTCTTTTTCCTTTAAATAAGCCACATACATCCACAGATAATTTTAAACTTATAGTCAGGCTTTTGAAAGTGAAATTGTTAAATGATGTATTAAGATAAACTTATATATAAATGAATTTTAATATTATTATTATTATTATTATGATTATTATTAATGATACAATGTAAAGAAAAAAACCCTAAGACAACAAGCAAATTTCATAATTAAAATTAAAAAAAAAACCAACAAAAGAAACATGATAACTAATGAAAAATTCTAAAGAAAAAAAAATCAAAAAGAAAATGTGTGATGTGGAAATTATACAAATAGAATTTCCCTTTCTCTTTTTTTTCTCATAAAAAATGTGAAATGCAAATTCCTTTTTTTTTCTTCCTCTTTTTTACGTCTTCTAATATGGAGGATAACCAGGTTGTGGAGGGTATCCTTGACCAGGTCCAGGTGGAGGAGGGCCTTGATGATGATGAGGTTGTGGAGGATAATGTCCACCAGGAGGTGGCCCAGGAGGGTAATTATTGTGTTGTTGTGGTGGTGGGAATGATGGTGGGGGACCTTGTTGGAAATGTTCCGGTGGATAATTGGGCAGTGGTTTGCTTGGATATGTTGTAGGAGGGTAACCTAATCAAGTAACCATCATTGTGAGCCAAACTGTAATTAAACAAGATTATTCTTTATATGTGTATATCATCAATAAATAAATATCTCCTTACCACCACCATTGTTGTACGACGGAGGAGGTCGAGGTTGTGGTTGTGGTGGACCACCAGGACGATAGGGAGCTGACAATAGTGGAGCACCCATAGGTTGATGAGGTGAACCTTGTGGAGGTAAAGGTCTTGGCTGTGGACTATGATTAAATGATACAGGTTGTGGTGGTTTAGCTGTTGAAGTGCGCCATCCACCACTTACAGCAACATTGGAAGTAGCTGGTGTTGAAGGTGTAGGAACAACTTGAGTTGCTGCTACTGGATGGTTTGGAGTTCCCATTGAATGTTGTTGGGGTATACCCATAGGTTGATGATGCTGTTGAGGTGGAGGAGGTCGTGGCGCAGCAAATCCACCTGGTTGAACATGATGTGGAGGTGGTCCGGTAAATGGAGGACCATTACCTGGAGGAGGTGGACGTGGCGATGCATTTAATTGCATGGGTGGTGGTGCAGAGGCTGAATGCATTGGAGGATGAGGTCGAGCTGGATATTGGTTAGGCATAGGTGGACGTGCGAATGATACACCAGCCATGTGAGGTGGACGTGGATGGCCAAATCGTGTAGGTTGTCGTCTTGGCGGAGGATTCTAATAATAATATTAAATTGTTATTATTATCATTATTGTCAATAAATGAAGCACACTCTTTTCTTGGTATAAAAATGTTTTATCCGTTAAATATTTACAGCTGAGTAGAACGTTAATTCCAAATATACATCACCAGCTTCTTGGCCACTTCGTGTCTTTAATGGAACCCAGTCTATTTTCATACATTAT
Organism: Phascolomyces articulosus; assembly: GCA_025677815.1. Classification (NCBI taxonomy): domain Eukaryota; kingdom Fungi; phylum Mucoromycota; class Mucoromycetes; order Mucorales; family Lichtheimiaceae; genus Phascolomyces; species Phascolomyces articulosus. The sequence continues at coordinate 1,128,886 of JAIXMP010000008.1, read as the reverse complement.
TATTTCTTGTCAAACACCCTGTGACCCTTTCCCTTACGTTTTCCCTCCATCCGCACACACTCTTTTTGACCCCTTTTTTCCATCAAACATCATAGGTTGATTTACCATCGGATTCTCCTTCTTTAAGGACTTTAGTCAAGTCAATTGATCCTTCACAGATAATTTGATCACCTTTCTGTGGATTTTCACTCAATACTTGAACTGCCATGACATTATATCCATGGGGAATGGGCATGTTGACCTATAAATACATTTATATACAAAAAATATGGGTACAAAAGATGAATAAAAATAAATTTAATGATGCCATTCTCCAAAATACTACATATCCATTTATATAATATATGTACCTGATCATCCCATGTTGGATTACGATTACCTCGAGTATCCGTCTTGGTTCGTTTTGCGGTATTGGCTACTTTAAATACACAAAAGGAATTAAGGTTGCCAGCAACCTAACATATCAATCCAGATTTTTTATGTTAATAGCTATGTTCTTCTTCAAAATAAACCGTTCTGTTTATTCGTTCAAAAAATAGATCTTATAAAATGAAATAAATATTACCTTGGGCAAGTTTTCCTGTTATTACATTTCAAATAATAAAAAGTTCATTTAACGTGAGTAAATTGTTTAATTCTCAAAATATTGATTTATGAAATAGGATAAGGTAAAACATTTACTGCTTCAAGAGCTACAACTGCCAATTCACCAATTATTCTTGGTTGAGCCATGAGATTGCTTTAAAGGACAACGCAAAGAATAAAGAAGGAGAGAGTGAGAGAGTGAGGAAAAAGGTTGGGGCTAATAAGAAGTTTGTAGAAGAAAGAAAAAAGAGAGAGAAAGGGCTTCGTTTTCTTTTTGTTTTATTATTAACAAGTCCCCGCAAGTGAGAGAAACAAAGCCCAATAAGGTAAACTCGTGGTTATTTCTTTGCGCCATAACCAACGCTGGTTTTTTTTTTTCGTACGTCCAAAATTCATTACTTGTTTTAGTTTAGTTTCTATCATTTATCTGTTTTATAAAAGAAAAGGCTTTTTGATCTGGTTACAAAAACTAATAATAAGCTTTATTTTTTTTTAATGTGTCTAGATCAAAAATGCAAAATTCAGGGCAGAAAAGTCATTTGCTGTTCTCTTTTTACTACAGGTAAAAATATCCTAATTATGACGATTATGTTACTACATATATCCCATCTTATATATTTTCGAGTAACATAAAAAAATAAGAGGAGTTGCTGGAAAAAAAAAGAAGATAATAATAGAACAACGACATGTACACAACACGTTTTTTGGAGCACAGACTTTGTTATATTAATTTTTACGGCAAAACATTGCAAATATATGGTTATTTGTTACAAATCAGGTCGACTATAAGCTCCAATCATCTATTCATATTAGAAAATATATATTTCAAATATATATTGCAATTACAACCAGATCCAACAATGGACTACTATACATCCATATTATCAACAATACAATGTTGCACTATTAATGATATAATAAATATTCACCTTCTAATGCCATTAGAATTAAAATATTACACACAAAATTCGAGTTTACCAAAAATGGGTTAACTTCAAGCTTGAGTAATGCATATCAAACCTTTGTCATTCGAATAAATATCCATAGTAAGAAAAAATAGAATATTAATATAAACTTAGAAGAGTGGCAATATCAGTTTTTCAAGTAACGACATGGGAATTTAATTATGCAAAAAAGATTTGAATATGGCTTACATCAAACATCTATTCCTCAAAGAATAAGCAACATTAAGAGATGCCCATATTCAAATTTAAGCTGGAATCACTAACATATAAACGTTTGGACAAGTAGTACAAAGAAATTATGATGGTAGAAAACCAAAAATTAAAGGAAAAGGATCATGTTGTACATATGATGAAGCTGAGCATCAGATGTTTAATCATCTTTGTTATAATGATTGTCAGAATGATTTTGTAGATGATCAATGTCTTAAAGGATATAACGAACAGAAGGCGACTAGCTGCATTTCCATCCATGAGCAAACGGGATGATGCTTGGATTTTTGATTTTTAATGATAGGTAAAGATTCTTTGGTTGGATAATTATTGCTTTCATATATGAAACTTTGGCATATCATCATGCCTGTAATTTTGCTATGGTAATCTTTTTTAGACCTCTGAAATACTACTGTTAATTTTTGGTATTATCTTCCAGAAAGTTTACAGCAACACTATGTCTCTGTCGTACGAAAGTCTTTTCTGGCGTTTGTTTCTTGGATGGGCGGGCTGGGTAATTTATTAGTTTTGAAAAAACTTGATCAGTCTTTCCTCATGTAGCATCATCCAATGGTTATATCGTATGTACTATTTTTAAATGAATGTTGGATTGCGTATATAGTATAATACTGGCAAAAAGCAATACTTGAAGTGTGATGATATGACATGTATTGGTATAAAAGTGCCATTCCACATTTTCGTATTTGTTTGAGCCATTGCTCCAGAAAATCTCAAGCAGGGACAAACTGATATGACTGTTGTTTTTATAGGCATTCTTATCCTGTTCCTGGTATCATCATTCATGATGCTATGTTCACCATAAAATTATGCACATATTGTGGCGTTTTAGAACTCCTTACTTTCATACGTATATTAAAAAAAAAGCTATGTTTAAAATACTCGCTTACTTTATATTCAAATCAGTTATTTCAGTAGTTGTGTTGAAAGAGAGTAATAACCATAGTGGCTATTATCTTACGCATCTCTATATATTTATCACTGGTATTCAACATTAAAAAGTTATTAACTGATGGACTGATGGTATATCGGAATTCTTCAATTTTATGGTGATTCTTATTATTTCTGCATGTATACATGGATTGCATTATAATTAGAGAAGGAGGGCATTATATATATATATATAAATTGGTAGTACTAAAAACATACGATACATCCGTGTTATACATAAAATGTTGCTATTAGCTTCTTTGATTGTTATTTTAAACCGTTGTTGGCAACACCATTAAAAAGGATTTGACTTTTTGTGTGAAATTGTGAAATTGTGAATTTGTGTGAACAGTAGTACAAACTTTTGATGCTTACTATATTTGTCTTGTTGAGTAAAGTTTGACAGTCTAATTGTCGCAACGTGTTTTAATCTCTCCTTCTCTTTTTAAACTACCTTCTTCGTCATTATCATATTCAACCAAATCATCATAATATATTTCAAACACTAGAATGTAGGCCAAAAATATAACTAACAATCACGGTTTGGGTTATTCTATTGTCTCTATTGGGCATGTTCACTCCTTCTGGCTCTTGTCGCTCCTTTAGACAATCTGGTCTCAACATCTTTCGCACTAATTGCATAAGCATTCTTTTCACAAGTTAATTCATTAAGAGCATACTCTTTGCTAGTGTTGGGTTGTTCGTAATGCTTGCAAGTTCTGCGACTTTTCCCTCTATTTTATCGGTTTAAAGGTATATAAAGATAAATACTGGAAAGTAAGGTTACTCAAACAAGTTTTTTTTTCTTCCATCTCGATGAACAACCAAGCTACATGCAATCTTTAACATATGAAGTCGATCTTGACATCATACTCAGGAGTTAGAAATCATGAAAACGAAAGTTGGGAGTATTGAGACAACTATACACCACATCGTGGATTGAAAAATTGCAGCTAATCAACGTGACAAGGAAGTGATACATTCCAGGACAATTATCAATGGGAAGAAGAAGGTGTTGTTATATATAGGCTAAGGAAAATATGATCATACTGGATGATCATACATGGTACTTTTTATATGTTCAACAGTAATTCATATAGAGGTTGAAATGGCCTGTATACGCCTCTGGAGGCCTCAGAAGGCGAGAAATAGAAACCCTGGATTTGGAAGGCAGGTAAATATTTCTAGCATTTCTATTAGGTTTGTAATATTTTGGAAGACATCTAGAACTGTTTAGTAGTGCTATTCCAGGAAAACAAGATCAAGATCAAGTAAAACATGAAGCTCCAGTATCCAAGGGAAAATGTGCCATGTATGGATGTGTTCGAGGTTAATAAAAAGTATAATGCAGATGCGGTATAGTAGAACTCTCCTAGTAAAAAATACAATCTACTGAATTCCACTCTTTTATTTTGTATATATTATTGCACGTTCGCTATTATCATATCTGCCAGCTATACTTTTTTTATCACTATATATGAACCTCAATATCGAGTGGTCGAACCGATAATGCACCTGGAACTGCCATCAAAAGATCGGCATAGGATGATAAAATGGAGAATGCATTGGCTTCCATCCTATCCCATTAAAACGTGTCGGTGTGGAGAAATAAACGCAACAAGGGAGCATTATAAAATATGTCCACGGCTTCAACCCTTATTACTAAAACTTCTTGATCACTATGGAACCATTCCAGATCTAAAACATCCAGTACAACCCTTGGATTATATCTTGAATAATCTCCCTCGCAATGAAGTAGTCCTTGGCAATAAACGATGGATAAAGGCCTGGCCAGCCCTTATTCGCGTACTACGAGAAATTGATTTTCTAAGTCATGCAGATGCAGACTTCAATCTGGATGACGAACCTGACCCTGAAGTAACAGTGAAACAACAACAAAACAACACCCAAAGTTAACCTTTCTGGAATCTAAATTCACCTCAAATCGTAACCCACTCTCTCCTCTCTTATTCGTATTTTTCCCTTTCACCTTATCCTTATATATTTTCATAGTTATCACATTAAATCTTATGTATCCTACATAATAGTACCCAAAACATAGCTTCATATTCTCTCTCCACCACACAAGTTAGCTTTTTTCCCCAAATTGGTTTTTTTCAGTTATTCTTTCTATATTTCCTATTTACAACATATAAAGAACCGCAAGGAAGTGACCATATGCTTAAGGCGCCGGTCTGTCACCTTCCACAATAAAATCATAGTAATTTTTCACCTATAAACCTCAATAAATAAACCATTTGCTTCCATTCCTATACTAAATCTCTTACTCTTTTTCATATGTATATTTAATAATACATTACATCAGTATCAGACATCTGACAAAAATAAACGTTCTAAATTCAATATTATATACTCATTATTGTAAGAGTCAAAAGAATTGAGTTATTTTACTATATTACAACTTCAGTAACAAAGCAACTAACGATTTTTTTTTGTTCGGACTATAATTATAACAATTATACCGAGAAAGTCGTAGTAAACCAAAAAGGTAATTATCATAATTATTACATGTCAGTTGGAAAATATATATTCTCTTGTTATCGTATAATAAAACAGTAGAGGCCCTATCTAAATTGTGATTTATCCTAAAGAAACTTGATCATCGATATATCCAGGATGGGAGAAATAGGTATAAATATATGTTTCTATAGCAACGACATCATGTTGATAAATAAGCCCAGCCTTTTGCATATACTTTAAAGAAACGACAGTTAACGAATGGGTCAACATATCGATAGTGTAAAAACTGAACATTAAAGATTATATATCCTAAGAGCCTTTAGGATAAAGTGAAAGTGCCTCTTTCTTTGAACTACTAATGCATCACGAAAAGATTCACTGTATGAAATTAATTACAGAATTTTCTACAGAATGAAACTACCATATTTTCACTTCATTAAATAAAATAAAAGTCGTGTGGTGCCCGCGTTCACCAATCCAATCGCAACAATTAATTCTTGCATGAAAAACGAAAAGATGCTTATATCCAAGCAACATAGACACGCTTCATCTCACATTATATTAACACTCCTAAAAAAAATCCAGTAATAATAATCATCCCATACCAATTCACTAAAACCAAATCATTAAAATACTTGAAAAATCCGTATATGAAAAAATTCTGTGAGTTATTGAAATCCTTGTTTTCATTTGTTCATGATTGGATAAGGGGAGGAAGGGGAAAATTTGGCGCGTGTGGGTGGGTGTGTATTTAGGGATGTCATTTGCAAGACCAGGCACAGGAGTTATATATGTATAATGAATATGTGCCTTTGTAGAAATAGTGTGAGTATGTGTGTGTGCATGTGTGAATTGAATTCTTGTAAAGTTATACTGTGTGATAGAAATGTGAGTATGGGTGAATATATTATGTATAAAGAAAGGGAAAAGAGGAGAGAAAAATATATGGGAACTGAGGTTGGGATCGAGGTTTTATTACTATGTAGCATTAAAAAAAGAGAGACAAATTATCCATTTTACTCTTTCTTTTCTTCCTTCTTTTCTTCACCTTCCTTCTTGATAATTTCGATATTAATCTTTTGGACTTCTTCAAACTTATCCTTGAATTGGTTGGCGTTATCAGAGTTGGCGAAACGGATAGCTAAAGTTTCAGCCTTAGCTTCACCATCAGAAACATCAGCAAGGACGTTCCATACCCACGAACGGTCAGAACCAACGTTAGGAGAAAGAGACATTTCACTGGTAACCAAATGGTTAGCACAGACCTTGTGGGTCTTGTCACGACGCATCAACAAGCGAACCTTCTTGTTCTCCTTGTGTTGCAAGAACTTGACATCACCAGTACCGCGTTCCTTCCATTCCTTCAATTGCTTATCATAACGGAAAAGCTTGGCGCGCCTATAATAAAGATTCAATAATTAATATTCATGCTTTCATTGTAATAATGTAACTGTATTACTCCGGGAACAATAACCCAATGATATGCAAAAGTGGGATTTATTCTTACGCATAAATTACACCCACTCATCCAAAGTTGTGTACTTACATCTTGAACAACACATCTTCATCTTCTTCAAAAGTCTTTACTTCAACAGCTTCAAGCTTGACAACGGGTTCAAAGTGAACATCGGGGGAAGCCTCAACTTCTTCTTGCTATTCATTATTCAATGAGATGAGAAAAAAAAAGTAAGCATGACTTTCTCATTTTCACATCTGGGAATTTCCTCCTCTCCCTCCATCTTTGTTTCCCGCCATTCCTCATCTTGGAAAAGTTTAAAGGGATTTTATCCATCCATCCTTTTTATTATCCATCCATCCATTCATCCGTCGATTATGGTACCTGTTCTTCCTTTTGGACAGTCTTCTTCTCTTCAGTATCAGCCATTATGTGTTATATTCGTTCAGTATAGAGTTGTCGTTGCGTAAGCTGTGAACACGTCGATTGCACAGGATTACTGAGCTTGAACCTTAATGCATCTGAGGCTGTGGTTGGATGAGATTACTTGTTTATGCCATTATGCTTCTTTTTTTCTGACTGATGCAGCAGGTGAGTTTGGAAAATGCTCTATAAACCAGAGCACATTTTTTTTATTCTGAATAAATTTTCCTTCCAGAACAGAAATAAATAACAAGACAGAATTTTCGATTTTATTACAAAAAAAGGAGGATTTACTATAATATTCAATAATGGATCTATATTACCCAATAACATTGTTGCTTATCCATTTTATTACGTAAATTAACTATTACACTAGGTAATTACATCATCATGACTTTAAAAGTTATATCAAGTTATTGTTGATATCTCTCACCTACGGAGGAAAACTCAAGGTTTATTATGTTACGAAAAATAAGAACGTACAAAATATCCAACATATCCAAAAACTATTGAACAGATATTATTTATTTAATAATTATGGAAGTATCCAGCTACTTGAAACATATTCAGTTTTTATTATTATTAGGCGTTCTATAAGGAGTATGAAAAAGCCTTTAGGGTCTCCTATGTTGTCTGTCACATAACTTTTTTGCTTGTATGATTTCCCGCGTGTCTCGCCATTGGCTTTCTGTGGTTTAAGGAGATCAAAAGCAATACAATGATCTTTTTTATTGCAAGTGCTATTGTAAGGCTAGTAAATATTTAAGAGTGCGTCACGTTTTTTAATAGCTACATAAAAATGTAGTTAGATATATGATTACTACTTTGCTTCCTTAAAACAAACTGTCACACCATCGAAACTAGCGTATAGAAAACCTGTTCGATGTGACCCGACCCTTTTTTTTTTCACAACCAAAGGTATGTGGTAAATCAGATCTACCAACATTCTCTCAAAGGTAATCGGTTCTTTTATTTTGGCTTTGTATTTACTATATGGAAAGTTTTGATAGACATAAATTTCCTGTGTAAAAATCATTGAAGGGTATGACAACATCTGCTCCATATAATATACTGAGAAATCAAATTGATTTTGAAGTTCCCAAGCTAACTGGTTGAGGAGTGATGCCATAAAAAAAACAAAATTATTTTTATGATGAAAACTGTAAAACATCATATTTGCCTATATTTATTGTATGAAACAATAGGTTGTAATTGAGCGGAATGAGTGGAATATCGAATGAACGAGAATGTGTGTTTACTACCATGCAGATATAGCATAAAATTATACAATGAATCATTTTCCTGAAATATCCATATTGAGTATCCTCACTGTATGTTTTCCACTACTGATTATATTTGATAAAGTCAAGGGGTATAAAAGCCAATGGTCCCGTATTTAATTATGATTTATTTTTGAAATAATTCAGTGACTAACTGGCTTGGTATCAATTTTGAAAAAGATCATTCTGGTTGCAGTTTTTAAGATTGTTGTTGTTGTTATGCTAATTTTGCTGATTCTTTCATAGGTAGTAAGATTTCAGGTGATGATGACAATGAAGACGCGTGTTTTCACTTATGTTGTGTTTCGTTGTGGGTGATCACTTCAACCGAGGCTGTCTCCTTGTAATGGTTTGAGTTCGTAAAACTCGAGTTACCTCACTAAGGATTGTCTGAATTTGACGCAATCTGAAGAGGAATCAACGGCTGGTAGATGTAACTTAGCTTTCCCCACTTTGGCTGAGTGATTGCTATTGTCGGTGGCGAGGGTTTGGAGATTGCAATCCACAAGAATTTTTATATCTTTTGTATCGTTTGAAAGACTGAACGATACGAGGATATCCTTGACCAAATCCGTAGTATATCATTCAGTTTCATTGATATATGCTAACCAAGTTTTTATATAATAACGCGTATTTGTTTTATTCTTGATAAGCTATAATAAATCATGAAGTTCTTCCATTGCTATATTATTTTTCAAGTAAACTCGAAAAAAAAGAATAAAGTCTAAAACAATTATACCTTGTATGTTCAAATATAAGAAACGAGTGTTTAAAGGAATCAAACTTGACATGGCACAATCAGATAATTCAGAAAGAAAATCAGTTAAAAGGTTAAGACCACAAACGTATTATATTCAGATGTTGGACCACAACCATTGAAAAGAACATGTTGTTTGTGGTCCATGATAACTATAATTGATTATAAATAAATATTTATCATTACGTGGATTCGGTATACTATAATAAGCGTAAATACATAATTTTTTTATGCTCAATCATTAATAGTAATAAAAAAAGAATTTTTACACAACCAGCATAGATATAAAAAAATGTACTTCAATGATGTATCTGGAAAGCAATCATCATTAAAAGAGACATGATAGAACTAAAAAAAAAAAAAAAAAAAAAAAAAAAAAAAAAAAAAAAAAAAAAAAAGAGAGAAAAGGATATTATTTCGCGATTGCAAGCACTATATTGAATTGGCACGAGCAGGAAAACGAAACGTCGGGTATTTTATTGCCATGAACATAGATGATATGCCTGAATAAATGAATGAATGATCAATGTTGTCTGTTATATTGATTATTTTCCTATCTTTACCAACATACTGTAGAGTAATCGGTCTGTAGCGATGAGAATTTAAACTTTTATTTTTGTTACTATTGGAATCTTTCTGAAAATTCCATACAATTATATGTTCTGATTGTTAATAGAAAATTTGTGCTTTATCTAAGCCTCGGGATAAAATCATAACCTTGCAGAAAAAACGGTGTACAACATGTATCACAAATGTGTGTATGAGATAGTGATAAACGCTAAAAAAAAAAGAGCGTGGCACTCATTACAATTCATTGTTGTTTCCCATAATAATACAAGAAACTGTGATCTGTGTGTTGTGTTAACGGTATAATTAATTAAACAATAGACCGTATTCATCCGTAATTATTCTACTATCAATAATAGTGATCGTGATGATGACAATTTATATTATAATATTATATATGTGGCATTAAAATTCTCGAAGAAACCCCCTTGATCTGGTGCTGGTGGTACCTGAATTTCTGATCTCTGTTCATTTCTATTTTTCATCTTCCTTTTAAATTCTCTTTTTACTTCTTCTTCCCATAACTAATCCCAATGAAGCCATTGTATTTTCTTTAAGAATTATGACTTAATCAGCATTGTTTTTTTTGGCTGTCAGTTGTTTTTCACATGTGTTAGTATTTACTCACGCCATTTTAAAATCAAAATGTAATCTCTTTCTATCGCACCCCCAGAATTAGCGTATGTTTTTTTTAAAAAAAACCCGCTCATCAGTGTTTTTTTTTCAAGTTCAGTTGCTTTTTAGAATGAAAAAAATCCGTTTATGAACTTTTTTTATGCCATTTCGGAGCACTCTCCTTTTACGTAACAAAAGTGATTCCGGTTCATGTAATACAAAAGGGATTAATCCAAACATAGTCATAATAACCCATTTTGTGGTTTATACAAGCATAGCATAAAATATGGATAAAACAAGTAAAATTATAAGTTTTTTTTTTTTTGGTTACTTTTTGATTTTTCCATGTTCAACATAAATGATAGATTGGAATCAAATAGAAATAATGTATAAAAAAGCTAATGAATATATATATTAAATAATGCAAAATGTACTATATCCCCCAATAATAATAAGCCCACCGTCTCTCTCCGATATCTGTTCTTTAATAAACCCCCAAGCTAAGAAGTTTATTCTTCTTTTTGAAATAGAATAAACACATAAATAGCAAGATAGAACCCCCAATAGAGAAGTTGTGTCTCCGATAATCCCGCGCAAAAACTTTACCAACAAATATATTAATGAAGTTAGAATGTTTGTCATGGGTACGTAAAACTTGAAATCCGAAAAACGAAAAGGTTTCTTCAACACGTGTGGGCCAAGAAAACAATACAGAAAATATATTATGTCGAAGCCACTAACTAAATAATTATATACATTTTTACTCAGTTCCATTCTCACTTCTTCGCAGTACAGAACAATAATATAGAAAACTTAAAAGACAGAAATAGTAGGATTATACCTCGTATCTTTGATGATAAGAATCAGAATAGGATACGTAGAAAGATTACTATGATGTGAGAGTGCAGTCATATGTTTTTGAAACTACACTATACAAAGTCTAATTAAGAATATTTTTTTTTATCCTTGGGTGACCTGCTACTTTTTACTTCATCTAGTAACAGTCCATTGAACAAAAAAAAATATGTTCATAAACTGAATGCAACACAACATTGACAGATATTTTCGGTCATGTAGAAAGGAAAAAAAACAACATTATAAACCTTTATAGACGCGTGAGAAATCGGATAAATATCTCATTAACAATAATGCTGGTGTGAAGACAACATGGTTTGACCAATTCTTTGTTCATATGTTAATTTATGATGAATGTGGGTATAAGAAATGTTTTGTGTATTATATTATGCAAAATCAGGGTGTATATACGGGTACCTTTTCCTTGGATCAAATAATTATACCAACTATACAGTTATCTTCAGCCACGCTAGGGCCTAGATTCAATGAACAAAATGACCTTGGTACCCGAATATGTATAGTGGAATGTTATTATGTGAAAAGAATATCGCTTCTTACCAATTGCTATCGTATTAACAGACCAATTACTGATACAATGACTGATTGTACATCATTAGCCATAGTTCAATTCTGATCCCTATTATTGTAACATTTTACAAATCTACAGGTATTTTACACTAACAACGAGATCTTAGTAATAATATATCACTATAATTAGTTTCATTATACTACCTGTATAAGAGATATCGTCATTTTACCCACTTGTTAAATCGTACTCTCCCCCGCTTCCTTTTCGTCCCCCCCAAAAAAAATAGCCAAAAATAACAATAAAGTTTGAGTTTAACGTACTTTATGTTGATTCAAAAAAAAAGAAAAAGAGTAATACAATTAACTTATAAGACACATGTGAAATGAGCAGTAATAAACAGGAAAAACACACACACACATATACTCATATACATCAATAATTCGGTCCAAACCGGATTGTAAAAAAAACAATGATACAAGACAATGATGAATAATTGTTTTGTTAGGATATGTATACATTATAATATTTTAGTGATAAAACAATAACAAAAATAAGTGTAGGGGCACAGCCCCAGAGATATAAAGCTAAAAATTAGTAAGAATATTACAGAGGGATGTAAATGTAATAAGAGTCGTTTTGTTGGATGGGTTGTATAAAAAGTATAAAGAATGATATGGTGAAAATATAGGGGTTGATGGTGATATGATTTAATAAAAAGGAGGAGATGATAAGAAAGTTACAGTATAATAGAGTGTAAATATAAATAAAATGTAAAGAGAATAACAATAAAAAAAACTAGAAGGATTAAACTACATTTACTTGTAGTTAGGGCCATCAGTCTTTTCATCATATTCTTGCTTAACCTGACCAGCGTCAGAATCAGGGGTAGGGGCTTCCTTGATGGCAACAGAACCAGGTCGGCTAGCAATGCTAGGAACACGGGAAGCACGTTCAACATCATGCTTTTCTTCCAAAGCAGAAGAATTGCCAATGGAAGGAGCAATGGAACGAGCATCGGCCTTCAAATCGTCGGTAGCGAACAAGACTTCGATTTCTTCCAAAGACTTGCCATTGGTTTCGGGATACCACAAATAGATAGGGACCAAGAAAATAACGTTGAGAATACCAAACATCAAGAAAGTCCAGTATTTGGCGTATTCGAAAAGAACAGGGGCAATCATGGCAACAACAAAGTTACCAAGCCAGTTGGCACCAGTGGACATGGAGTTACCCTTGGCACGCAAGGCAGTAGGGAAAATTTCAGAAGGATACAACCATGCAAGACCGAGCCATGCAGCACCAAAGATGGCATTGTAAAGAATGACGAAAACAATGACAGCAGGAGAAGCGCGAGTATCACCACGTTCAACACAGTATTGGGTAGCACCGACAATGATTAAAGTAACAGCTTGACCGATCAAACCAGCATACATGAGAGCACGACGACCATATCGATCAATGGTATAAATAGGAGTCAAGGCACCGAGGAAATAAAAGATAGAATCCACACCAGCCATCAACATGGCCATAGCATGTGACATACCAGCTTGTAAGAAAATATCAGTAAGATAGTATGAGATGACTAAAGAAAATCAAATAACAGATGAAAATGATTAATATAAGTATAACCCGTTATGATGGTTTTTTTTTACGTGCACCTGCATGCATGTGCATATTACGAATACGAATAGCTTTTTATCGTTTTTTTTTTGACTTTTTATATCAAACTTACCATTAATACCACCGAATTGTTGCATAATCTGGCCACCCATACCAAGGAGTACACGATAACGATTGTTCATTCTGCCCTTGCTGAAAAGTTCCTTGTAAGATCGGATACCTTCACGGCGTTCAAGTTCAATACCATCACGAATTTCTTCCCATTCAGCAATACAACGGGGGTGAGTAGTATCTTCATCAGTCCAGAGACGGGCCAAGACCATCTTACAATCTTCTTCTCTGTCCTTGCTTTGCAACCAACGAGGGGATTCAGGCAAGAAATAAGTACCAACGAAAAGAATGATACCAAAGACCATTTGGAAAGCCAAGGGGAATCTCCAGGGAAATTCACCATTGACAAAATAAAGACCGAATTCAAGCCAGTAAGCAATACCGACACCAAAAGCAAGTAAAGAGGCTTCAAAAGAAACGTGAGCACCACGGTTCTTGGGTGGGGAAAGTTCGGCTTGGTAGACAGGAATGGTAGCAGTATTCAAACCGTTACCAATACCAGTGAAAATACGAGCGAAAATCATCATTCCAACATTAATAGAAGCAGTTTGAATAACAGCACCAACGCAAAGAATTAAACAACCAAGACGAATTGTTTTACGACGACCGAGCCAATCACCAACCTTACCTATATATATTTTATACATAAGTTAGTCATCGATTTGAATTCCATAAAGATATGTTTGAAATAAATAAATAATAAATCTTACCAGTAGATAAGGCACCAGCCATACATCCAATTTCATAAAGAGCGACAATAGCACCCAACAAAGCAGAGTTATAAGTTTCTGGAGTACCCATACCCATATATTCTTTAAAGTTTTGGTTGGCTACGACACCAGACATGACACCTTGATCATAACTATTTATTATTATGAAATATTCATTAGTGTTGGTTCTTAGAGTTGTATATAAAATAATAATATAATAAATGATGATAAAAAAGACACATACCCAAAGAGTAAAAAGCCGACACCGGCCATGGCGGTAGAAGCATTAAAAAGTGCTTTACCTTTGAGTTTCAACAAGTTAACCATGATTGTGAAAGGATCAAAGTACCCCACAAAAGTTCTCCACGAAATCAGTTGCTTTTATACTGTTTTTTTTTTTAACATATGTAAGCCAAAAAAAAAACCATTATTGATCTAAACATTTTACCGCATTCGGAGTGAATATTTACTTTTTTCTACACTTTTCAAAAGGTATTACAAAAGCTCACTGTGAAACAAACGCTGATGTCAATCATACTGTTATGGAATAGGTCGGGATTCGCTGGTAACTTCTGGTATAGGCTGATTGGCTGAATTTCGGGGTCTGTGGTGATTATGTTTTTGGTGAAATGAACCGTTTTTTTTTTTTTTTATGTTTGGTGTTCTGTCTCAATGGATCGACATATTTGTAAATTTCTCTTTTGGTTCCACTTTTTATATTAGCCAAACATAAAAAAAATAGGTAAAAAGTCTATGGTCCCATCCAGTTTTTCATTCAAAATTGTATATTTTATGAATAGAAAAGAAAGGGTTACTCTGATTCCTGGGACCCAAGATACTAGGTAACCTTATGGCTCCGGTGTTTAGTAAACCAAGATCAGCGGTTGTTAGTATATCTGGTATTGTACTGCTTCTAAAATGTGAAGCGTACAGTACAGCCGTACTATACTGGGATTTTATTTTTATTTTGAACCCTTTCAATTCCGGTGTTCTGTTTGATATATGATGTGTGTTCCTCCTTCTTACTCCTCCCCCCACATAATATATATTCTAACTCACACACACGCATACACACACACACACACGCTGACCAACAGAAAGGGAATTATATATAACATTTTTAGGTCCCCTGACTTTTAGTTTCTCCTTCTTGTTCGCCACTCTTCTTTTTTTCTTTTGGGAACTTACCCTCATGGTCATTCCTTTGTACGTTTTGTTAAGTTTCACATATTATTTTTCTCAAATGTTAGTTGTTTCTCAATAATAATTCGTTCATAAATATATAACCTTCTAATTCTTGTTAATCATAATAATAATAACTATATAAATAAATGAATTATAAAGTTTTTTTTTTCTTATCATCTATGATCTAATAATTAACCCTACATGTACATCATGCATATAGATGATGTACTGCAAATGTAATATGCAATATATATGTATGTAGGTAGGTAGGTCTATAAAGATATTTATGGATCAGCTCTTCCTTTCACAAAGTATAGATAGTATAATAGAAAAAAGGGTTCTTTATGAGGATTGTCCAGTTTTAGCTGACCTGAATATAATAATTCGTTCCCGCAATATTCCATTCAGTTAGTAAAGAATTTCTATTTTTTCTAATAACTATAATAGTTTATTTATTATCCATTTTTTTCATAGATGGGTATAGTTTATACACTTTAAGGGAAAGTAATTCTTCTTACTAATGATGTAAAAATGGGAGCAAGTGGAAAAAAAAAGAGAGAATAAAAAGGAGAAAAAGGGAAGATTTTTTAAAAAAATGTGAAAGATAATAAATTCTTTATCTAAAACGGAGCTCATTCTACTAAGTTATTATTTTTTTCCCTTGTCATCCATTATTTAGTATCATGGATAATGGATTATTTTTGTCAATATGTATCTATATAATAAGATGCATGCAAGAGAACATATTCAGTCTCTCTCTTTATTTTTCAGCTGATAGATCTGAGAAATATCTTTTAGTCCATATAGAAAAACTTCAACCCCGCATAGTCTTAATAACATAAACAAGAATTAGCAAGAAATAGGTATTTAACATGCAAAAGTATATTTCTACCATTATTTTGGTTTATGGTTTCTAATATAGGTTTGTGTAAAAAAATCTTGATTCTATCAAATTGTTTTGTTCAACTTTGGAAAAAAGAATAAACGTCATCACTGTAATGGTTACCTGAAACCTTTTTTTTTTTTTTTACAATGAAAAAAGGGCATAGAAAAGTGATACAATGATGCCAAGCGTAATTTATCAGAAAGTTGATTATGTGTTGCATATCTTTTCTGTTTGTATAAAACGTATAAAAAGGCCGCATCAAGCGGAATTTATCTAGTACAAATGTGTAAGCTTGTTTCACTTGTTATGGAAAATTTCATAGAATACAAAAGATCAAAATTTTTTCATTCCAGATAAATCTTTTTGAATCCGATCAATATAGCTACAGTTATTAGCCATTGTTTTTATTATTGGATTGTTTGTTGTTGAATGATGGGTAAACAAGTAAGTAGTATTGTAAAAAGATGCAAAGAGAGGTCGTTTTAATTCATATTATTATTTTACATAGATCACTCAAACCATTAGTATGTAATTTAAACTAGAGCATAGTAGGTATATACTATGACCTATTATTATAAAATTTTACCCGTATACTGTATATATATGGTTTTATTTTTCTATGTCGATCCAGGGTTGCCATATTGAGATAAACCCTGGACGTTTAACTTATGAGTCCGACTCCTCACTCAGACCGAAACACAGACAAGGTTTACAGAAAAATTATATTATTTATGTACTAGATGGGAGCGGTATTTGACCATAAACGAAAAAGTACGGGTTTTATCATACCCATATAGAAATTGGTTTATCGGAGGGCACACGGACCTTTTATATATATAATTCAGATTAGTATTAGTATAAAAAATTTTTAAAACTTTTGGTTTTCGGATTGTTGTGAATCCAGAAAAAAGCAACAAATTGTGTTATGTATTCATGTGTACAATTTGGGGGAGGAAGGTTATGTTTTGAATTTTGAGTCTCGAGAGGTGAAGAGTTTATTAGAGGAGGAGATTCAAACAATGATGGCTTTTGACTATATATACTAATAATATGTTGTAGCCTATACAGTGTAAATTAAGAATTGGATTTTTTTTTTTGGTAACTAAACCACTTTTGACCTATTTAGTAATCTATTGTCGTTATTTACCTGGTTTGCCTTTATCCTAATAGTAAAGTATGACGATATGTCACAAAAAAAAACTATGTTCCACATATCAAAGTTTTTAGTACCATTTTTCTATCAATTTTTTGGATCCAAATCGAATAATTCATATAATTATTAAAATTATGATAATATCATCATTATCACGATTGTGATTTTTTTTTTGGAGATATGATATGTAAATCAAAGTGGGACCAATAAATTGTAATCCTTGAACCATCTTATCTATTCTTATAATGTTACATGCCAAGATGAAATGATTTTTTTTTGCGTGATGTAAGATGTGGTACAAGTCGATTCAAGGAACGGGAAGCGTGTGCCGACAGATTGATTATTTATAGGATTGATTAGATGATAATCAGTCATTTAATACTAATACTAATAATAAAAAAAGTGTGCTGAGCCAAACAATAAATGAACATGTTTTTAATCAGACATTTTCAACTTGTTTGACATCTGATTTTTTTGACAAGTTATAACCAACCATATGAAAATGCCAATTAGATAAAATAATAATCAACTCATTTCCCTTCTTTTTATTACATAAAGGGTTCTATTCTCCGATGGTGACCAACAACTATTATTTAGTAACTAAAAAGAAGCTTATAGCTTGTTTGGTATTGTTGTTTGCCTCTATTCACATAGAAAATGATGATCATAAAAAAATAAAGTAACCAGGAGAGTAAACAAACATATTAGATATAAAAATAAGCTATTTGAATTTTGTTGTTATTTTGAATAAAAATAAGGCAATTTTAATAAAGACCCCATCATTCATCCATGACGCCACTTTTTTTTTTATTAATATTATTAATAAACGATGACGAGAGATTGAGAAAGGACAGTATATAAAGAGTCTTAAAAAGAGACAAGCAAGAAAAAAAGAGAAAAAAGAGAAGATGCAAGGACATTATTCTTACTGTGACTTGAAAAAACTAATCATCTGTCTGAAAGCGAAAAAAACAGTAAAAAAAATTAGAAATGGGCCAAGCATATTCATGCATCACTTGTTTTCCTTCGTCGTCTTTATCTAAAGACCCCCGTCACTTACAACGACAACATAACATACCTGATCTTGAGATGAATGACTCTGGATCACCCACATTCTTACCTTTATCACCTTGTGCAACACCTACCACTACCACTACTGCAACTTCCACACCTAACTCGGTCGCTCGGATACCAGCTAACCTTTTGAACCATACACTTGACCAACCAACACAATGGCTACAGCTTTCTCCAGAAATCAGTTATAACCAAAACTATTCTCCTCTTGAAATGGCTCTTTCTCGGCAGCATCGTGGTTCTGGTTTTGACGTCCCCGGAGCTGTTCATAGTGTTACTACACCGAGTAGGTTATACTTTTTTTATTATTATTAAAAGACGACTTCAGTTCTTTCTCTGGTTTCTATCATAAACATATATGAACTTTTTTGGTTCAGTCTCAACAGAGAGCAACCTCATTATTTTTTTATTTTCTTTTTTATTTCCATATGGAAAGAGATATATACTTTATATATAAATAACTCATTATGGTCTTCTTGCTTTTTTTAGGGTTAGATAAGGAAATGCAAACAGACGCAAAATTGGTAATTATCATGGGTAAGTTTTTTTAATATTTATATTCCCTCCACTCTCTTTTAACCTGAGAACTTATTTGGAAAACAAGAAATATGTATTAAAGCATGATTGGAGGATTCACCTTTTCTTATAATTAATATATAGTTGGATTACCTGCTCGAGGAAAAAGTTATATTGTAAAGAAATTACGACGATATCTCAATTGGCTTCAATACGAAACAAAGGTAAAAATAATGGAATGAGTATATAAGTGGATGCATGTTGTGTGTGTGTGAACCAATCTAATGATTCAAAAATCTCACACAATATTTTTATCGCATCTCTACACAACCCAAAAATATGGGCTAAATATGTAATACAAAAAAAAATTAGGTCTTTAATGTTGGCAACTTGCGTCGTGAATGCGAAAGTGAACATGAGCAATCCGCTAAATTTTTCGACCCCGACAATGCAGAATTGAAAGGGATTCGTGACAAGTTAGCTTTGGATGTATTAGAAAATTTAATCAAATGGTTAAAAGACGGTGGACGTGTCGCCATTCATGATGCTACCAATTCTACTATTGAACGAAGAGCATTATTATTGAAACGATTACGACAAGAACCTCAAATTAGAGTCTTACTCCTTGAATCTTTATGTACGGATGAACGAATATTGGAACGTAACTTTCGGTTGAAATTACTTGGTCCGGATTATAGAAACAGACCTGCTGCTGAAGCTTTGGCTGATTTCAAGTCGCGTGTAGCCAATTATGAAAAAGCATATCAACCCATTGGCGATTGGGAAGAAGAACGAGATATCCAATATTGTAAATTGATCAATGTTGGTAAAAAAGTCATTGCTTGTAATATATCAGGTTATCTATCGGGTCAATGTGTTTTTTATTTGATGAATTTTAATTTGGCAGGTAAATAAGAAATTTTAGAATATTTGGAATGTGGGAAACTTTTGTTGGAGTTTTCATATGGGCTGATTTCTTATATATATATATATATATATTATAAATAGAACGTCAAATTTTCTTGACACGACATGGTCAAAGTACAGATAATGTTACTGGTCATATTGGTGGTGACGCAGATGTAAGAAGATGTTTTTTTTGGAGTTGTACCAGATTTTAATCCATCTCTCCCTCCCTCTCGCAAAACATTAATTCACTCACTCACTTTAATTTTATATATCTAGCTTTCTCCATCAGGCAAAAAGTATGCTGAAGCATTGTCTAAATTTATCAAGGAACAACGTGTTCAGTTTGCACTGGATCTAGTACATGAACAACATGAACGGGAAGAAATTTGGAAATCTAAAGGGCTGGAACCATTGGAAAAGACGGATGGAGCACGTACTCCCGAAGAACTCATGAAAGCCAAAGCAGAAGCAGTATGTAATTCACAATTCATCGTATGGACAAGTATGTTGAAACGAGCCATGTCAACGGCAGCTTATTTTGATCCAGATGAATATGATATCAAGGTAAAAAATTGAATAGGTGTGGGGATTGGGTTATGATACTCGATTAAGAATAGTCACACTGAATTTATTTATTTAATATTCATTAGCATATTCGATTCTTAAATGAAATCAATGCATCTGTAAGTTTTTTTTTTTTTTTTTTTGGAATGAGACGATAAAAAAAAATATAATGATCTGATTTTTATATATTTTATACTAAACCATGAATTAAAGATATGTGAAGGAATGACATACGAGGAGATTTCCAATGTTTATCCTGATGAGTATAACATGAGAAAACAAAACAAACTTTTTTATCGTTATCCTGGTATCGGTGGTGAATCTTATATGGGTAAGTAATAATAATAATAATAATATGACGTATATATTTTTCTTTTTTGATGGCAGTAAAAGAAGGTTTTTATTTATTTATTTATTTGTGAACATGCGAAAACTATATTTGTCTATAGATGTCATTCATCGAACACAATCCATGATTATTGAATTAGAACGAATGAGTCAATCTTGCCTTATTATTACTCATCGTGTAGTAATGCGAATTCTTTTAGGCTATCTTACTGACATGTCACAAAAAGAAATGCCACATATGGATGTTCCTATGCATACGTAAGTTACCATTCAAACGAATTATTCTTTTTATGTCGTACAACAGAAAGCATGGGTTGGGTGATATACATCATACTAAAAAAACTATTATAATTATTAGTGTCTTTGAGGTCAGACCAAAACCTTATGGTAATGAAATCTTAAAATGGCGATATATCGAACATTTGGATAAATTTGTACAGGACCATTAGATTCATCACCTTCACAACCCACACACACATTTGACATCTTATAATAATAATCATACCAACAAACAAATTTCAACTACTTACAAACAACGTTTCATCCATCCATCTTACTCCATCTTAATCCATTGTCAAAACAATCATTCGTTAACAGCACATACACCCTTTCTCCTTATAATTACACACACACAACACACACACATATATATATACAACCAAGCAAACAAATCCATCAAGCAATCCATTTTTTTTTCTTTCTTTCTCTTTTTTTTTTGCATTTATAATAAAACCATGTTAGATTACTACACAAGGGATAAAAACACTTTTTTTTCTACTGTACAGCCACTCGTGTTTGCGAGGAAGCATCGGAAATAACACTATTGATTTCGGCACTACAGTCTGTTAAAACAGAACTTGTTGATGAACGTCTATGATGATGATGTTGCGGAGGAGGAGAATGATGAAAACTAGGATATTGAGCATGATGTGAAAAGGATGTGGATGAAGTAGGAACAGTAAGGAATCCATTATTAGTAGTGGCAGTAGTAGCGGGTGGTGGTGATGATGCATAGTGATGATTGCCTGACCAACCATCACACAGTGTTCTACCATCCAATGAATGATTATCGTTATTTTCATCGTCGCTATGATTATTGTCAGTAACAGATAAAGAAGGAGATGGAGAATGGACAATAGAAACTGGACTTGTTGGACTTGGTTCTGGTGATTCAATACTAGGAATAAAAGAAGGTAGTGTGGATGTCAATGAAGAAGTGGTACCATTTCTAAGTTGAAGATAAGAAGGTAATGGAAGTTGTAAATGTCGAGGAACAGGATATGTTGCTGGTACAGTGGCAATCGTGATAGGCACACCCATGCTCACGTTACTGAACGAAGTAGGAAATTTCCAACTTGAGGTGCCCCATGGTAACGTGACAATAATATGATAGTTGATGCCTAAAGAAGGTGTACAGTGGGAAGGAATTTGGAAATGACATACTGAACTATTGATAGCATGTTTCCCTACAGGATTATAAATCGTTTCAGAATGTATGGTATGTGTTTTTTCCGTAGTTGCCATGGCCACTAGGGCCACTTGATACGATGCTATTTTGTGTTCTGATCTATTTTTGATATTCAATTTGATGGTACAACGATCGCCTGTTTTAGTATAAATAAACACAAAAAATATGTGAGTGAAAAGGTTAAACGGATTTTTTTTTTTGCAAAACATACCCGAATCGGGTAAATATTCCCTATTTATTCACATCACTCAACAATAACAAAACAGTACAATGGTAATTTTTAACTCACCTGGACAATAAGCTGGTTTCGACGTTTGTAATGTCAGTTGTAATAGGTTATGACGTCCACGTTTAAATATTTCGGTTTTTTTAGGTGCTATATCGTCCGTGACGCACGAAATAAATGGAAGATATATGACGCGTGCAGGGGTTGTCTCCATCACTCGTTGATCGTGCAGACCAAGGAATCCTTGTAGTGAATAATCAACACGATAGCCCAGATCATTGTCGTGCATAGAAGGTGGATAATTCACATTGGGTAGTTTGATGGCAAATAAATACATGTGACATCCTTCTTTAAGTTTACTTGTTGTTGATTCTTTTTTTTTTAATTATCCATCCCATAATAATATAATAGTAATTACATATATAAATTTAAACATCGGAAATATATGTTAGGATCAGGAGCCATGATCACACTTCATACATGCACACATATACACACTCGCACACTTCCCCTTCTCTTTTTATTTCATCCCTTTCATCGTTTAGTAAAAGTAATGTTCTTTTATGTTGTTTTATAAAAGATAAAATGATGATACATGTTGCAAATGATGAATGATGATTACCTGATCGAGGTCTTCCCCATATAATACTTTCAACATTAAATATTGTATTAGTGGATCGATTGGTCTTTTGTTCACAACGAAATAAAACTCTTATATTATATGCTTGTAAAGGTTTTTCGAGTGTAAGAAACACAGACCCTATTTTATATATATATAAAAAAATAAGGGTTATTATAAAAAACAGTAATTCAAAAAAAAAAAAAAAAACGCAATGAGGTTTTATTTCGAGATCAGAGTATTATTTTTTTTACTACTATTATTTACCACTGACAACAGCACCAGGACCAAAAGCAACCATTCTTTCGGTTCCACCTGGACTTACTGACAACCGAAATGACTTAACAGTACGATGTGAAAAGATCATTTCAAAAGAAGGGAGAAAAAAAAGGGTAGGCTTGTTTATATGTAAGTATAAGTTTTGAAAGAGGAAAGAAAGAGAGTTATATAATGAATCAATAAAAAAAGGCGGTGATAAAAAAAAATATACAAACGCATGATCGTTACCATTTTTAGATTTTTCAGTTGTTAGAGATTTTTTTTTCTTCTTTTCTTTACTTCTTTTATTATTAAAAAAAAATCCAATGTTAACATAATGAAACATCCTAATTCAATGACAACCAAAGACTATGAATACAAGGTCTATGATCGTATTGAAGGTCAACCTTCATTCTTGTCCCAGAGTCATGTTCCCATCATTGTCGTCATGGCACGTCATGAAGGATTTCAATGGAACGATGACCTTTTCGTCAGTCCGTTTAGGCGTGAAGCGGGTTATACCAGTCAAAAAAGTGCAGATAGGCTCGAGCGTGAGAGTCGAGTTTCTGATGATAAAACTACTATTACTACTCGTACTATGAATACAAATAGGAATAATAATAATAGTAGTACTTCAGAAGAAGATCCTGTTATTCAAATCCAATTATCAGATACAGATCGAGATATTTGGCCCTAGTATATCATTTCTTCTTCTTCCTTGTATATAGTTCTTTATTTTATGTGTGTACTCTTATTTATTTGTATGATTCTTTCTTTATTATCCAAAAAAACTCATGTATATTTTTTTTATGTAATTAAAATGGACATGGACATATCTGTTTATGAGAAAAAATAACTCTCCTGATCGTGTATGTGGCAAATGCCAAGACTCGGGTGGCAAGCCAAAACTTAATACCATCCATCAAAAAGGATTATATGGCTTTTTATGCATTATTTTTAGTTTATCAATCTTGTTTAATGTCACTAAATGACCTGTCATCCATAGGATTATCATCATATATCCCCCCTAATTTTTTGGCCGATCTCGGATCGAAAGATAGTATAAGCCGTTTCATTATAAAAAAAACCTGTTATTAGTTAGAATATACTTGATCTATTTACATAATCCAGATAAGTTTTTACCATTTATATGAAAAGGAGACGTGTATAATACTTCATAGTACGATATGCTCTATAGTAGTAGTATTAACGAAGTCATCATCCTTTATAAAAGGTAGCATATCATTAATATAATTTGATTTTTTTAAAATTACATGAAACTGTTGCAGTTATCCATCTACGTATATTTGAGCATTTTTCATTTTCAACGGTGTAAATATTTATAAATGCAAATGTGGTTCAATAGAAACTGTACTATACATATCATCCTACATATGAGAAATTTCTATCAAAAGATGTCATGTAATGCACACTTTCAATGAAATACCTGTTTGGTCATTAAAATATAATTCTCTATCGCTTCCAACCCGAATCTAGGAAACTTTTTGTTTTCATGTAGTTATTTACAAGTATTCTAAAATTCTTAGATTATGGATAGAATATCACCAGAATAAAGAGTTTGACAGCAAAGCAATCATGTGGAGAGTATGTATTCATTTTGGTTTTTTTTTTTTTTTTTTTTTTTTTTTTTTTTACATTGTTGAACTGGTAGTAACGGTACTGGCTGTGGTTGGCTGTAGTCCAAAAATGGATGAGAGGACCTTCATTTTTCTAAGCTGATTTTCAAGTCTTAGGCTTAACAACAGCTTGACTTTTCGCTTTTTTTTTTCTAAGGGACAATGTCACCCCGTCCTCTTGAAGCCGTTCTTAGATTCGCGTATGTTAACGGTTATACATGCAATGAAGTGAGTTCCTTATCCCCCCCATTGGCATCCATATTTCCTCTAAAGATATTTTTGATCTAATAGATGAGTTATATGATTATTATTACTAGTGGGCCGAACCAACACGACAATGTCTTGCAGAAAAGAATGATCGTAAAACGACCAACGAGTTGTGTGGTAAATAATATGTTTGTAAAATACAACAACTATTTTGCTTTTTTTTTTCACTAAAACGTTTAAATATTAGAACTCTTGTTGTGCCGATTTTTTGCACAAACGCGCGTGAGCGAACCACTTTTGGAACGATATATAGCTTATGCCATTACAGGGAACGAAGATCATGTTCAATTAGATATTGACGATTGTCTTATTCCACCTGTGATATTTCTTACTTGCCTTGTAAAATACATCGAATCAACCGCGATTCACAATCCTCGCCAATGGGCTCACATTTTAAAATGTTTACCCACAGTATTATCTATTATCGATGCCGATCAGATCGTTTCCGACTTGCTCAATGAAAAGCAAAACGAATGGCCTCGTATATTATGTGACGTTTTTATCATGCTTTCACGGTTGGTTGCTGTTGGACTATATCGAGACTATTATGCCAAAGATAATGGAAAACATGCTTCCTCCACCATGATGGCTATGGATACCGACCTAGCAACACAGCAATCAACCCAATTCAACAATACACAGACGCAACCGGGTGAATCTTCATTACCGTTCAACTTTACAATGTCACAGCCCTCTGCTTTTGATCCAGATGCTACCATTGATTTGGCAGGATTTGCTGAAGAGCCCATGAGTACGGATGCCTTTGGTAGTATGGATGGTCATAGTGCTCATGATTCAACACATACCACCATGACGGATCGAGAACGGATTGAAAGTGCCAATGCGATCAAAGCAGCTCAAATTATTGTCGATCTGATAGAAAAAAAGAGTGCAAAACGTATATTTGAAATGATGAATAATCAAAAACAACAACATCAAGAAGGAATTGAAAA
This sequence comes from Phascolomyces articulosus, assembly GCA_025677815.1. Taxonomy (NCBI): domain Eukaryota; kingdom Fungi; phylum Mucoromycota; class Mucoromycetes; order Mucorales; family Lichtheimiaceae; genus Phascolomyces; species Phascolomyces articulosus. Next base: position 1,102,711 of record JAIXMP010000008.1, on the reverse strand, counting down.
GCATGAAGCTCGTCATTCTGGTAAGATTTGTACATTACATGGTGTTATTGGAAATCATAAAGGATATCGATACCAGTGTGATACTATTATGGATGATGACGATGAAAAAACACCAATATTCAAAAAAAAATTCTTGGTTTTTGGTAAATAGAAGAACCATGGGCAACATGTCAAGCGATTCTTGCTGTACCATCATCTCAAGCTTCAGTTTCCAGCGCAGATATGACGCAAAATACCCACATTCAAAAACTGTTGCTTATGATTAATCGATTAACGGATCGTGATTTGGATCGTCGAATGGCTGTTCATATTAAATATCAAGAATTAGAAGATGAAGGAACAGCAAGAGCACTACCAAGTGCAGGGCTAATGGGATATCTATATCATATGGTAAAAAAAAACCCAGATATAGATGAAAAAATCAGAGAAAAGAGGGAACTGTTCGCATTTTGCTGATCCGGATGAAATGAACAAAAAAAATTATAGGTACAAATTCGTCCTGGGCTTAGTGATGAATATATCATTGATTGTATATCAAAATTACAAATTATAAAGGTAATAGGAAAGAGGATGTATATATATGTGTCTGTATATTTTATAAACGAGTGTATTGAATATGTATATACAATTATATATAGGGTGCTTTTGATGAAGCATTCTACCTAGAAATATGGTTTGCTGCATTAACTGGGCTTCGAGAGGCTTCTACTGGACTATATAAAACTGAATCTTCAACAGAAAAGGATACTCAGCAACAGGATGAAGCAGATTCTGCAAAATTAGATATGATTACAGCGACCAACTGTTTACTTTGGAGAACGATCGTCTTAGTGAAGGTATAGTTTTGAAACACACTGAGTTAAATTCAAATCTGATGCTTGAACTCGATATACTCACATAGTTTCTAGGTTCCCTATTTGATAAAAAAATTACAAGAGCAAAAAGGAAGTGATGATTCAAAAATCTATGTCAAGAGACAAGATAGTCTAGTGGAAGGATTAGAGGTGAAGTTTATACTTTCAATAGTCCCAATGGATGATAATATGTTAAAAATATTAATATATAACAAAAACATATATATCTATATAGCTCAATTCACTTGAATCATCGCTAGCAGAGTTACATTCATTTGCTAGTTTATTGAATGGCTGTAGTTCTCCCATGGCTACTTTTGATTTTTTCACTGCAAATACACCTACAAAATTGATGGATAAAATTAAATTTGAAGGCACCACCACCAACGATGATGATGAGGACGATTTTATGAAATTGATCAATGATATGAGTAGTTCAGTGGATTTGAATACAGCAGCAGTAGCGAAAGCGATTAAAAACGTGGGCCATGAAGAAGTCTTTGCTACCCTTGTTCGAGTATGTCACGATTATGGATTTGTACGAGATCATGTTGCAGATGCACTTTTGAAAAATACAACCACTATCAAAAATGATGACAGTGACCAAGGTTTTGATATTGATATGCTCGATTTAGATGGAGGGGATACAAAACAACGACTTAAAAGTGAGGATGTAGATACATTAACAAAGGTAAAAAGAGGGGGGGAACCTTAGATATATTTTTGATTTATTACCCATCAGACCAAGTGTTTTTTTAATACCCGGCTTCTTTTTTCCCTTTAGAATGTGGAGGATCGAATGGCTGCTATCAAAGAAAACATTTCGCGAACTGCAATCACTGAATTATTACATATTGCTCTTGTATCCATGATTCATACTCGAAGGATCATTGATTTTATAATCGAGGTAAATATATACAACCGAAAAAAATACAAGGCTATAAATTATATGTATACTAATAAACCCATTCAATTGAACAACAATAAAAAATCTTAGCTTCTGGTTGAAAAAGCAGAAATGAGAGATATATTTTCACTTGCTCGAATTTGTGATGCCCTTAACAAGTGTTCTTCCATAATTGATGTCATCGGTCAACTTTATCACCCTGTTACCATCTTGGGACCCTTGGAGCAACTATGTAATAATTGGAAACCAGCAGAGAGCGAGATGGATCTTGATGGTCGATCTGGTTTTGATAGCCCAAGTGATGAAGATACAGATGGTGTACAAGTGCTTTATGGGAAATATGGAAAAATTTGGACATTTATCATACTTGTTTTGAACAAATTCGATGTAAGTAATTTTACTTTTAGTGAGGATGATGCCTATTCATTTATGAATATGAATTGTTTTTGCTAAAGTAAAAATATAATACAGTTATATGATAATATAGATAGTGTATTCAAAGACGTGGATGGTTTTTGTTATCAATTCTTTGCCCAAGGCCCAATTATCTATGGATTTGATGTATCTGATCAATCTATGGAAGAATTTATTCGACAATGGCAAACAGCATTGCTTGGTAACGATGGTGTATCAGATGACTTGTTAAGGTACTATCATTGTTTAATAACATTCACTTTTCATTTTTTTGCTTACTGGAATTTGTTGCAAAACCTCTGTTTGTATAAACTTCCACCACAGCTTCTAACAATGGCCTATTAATACTATGATTGTTAGATATTCAACTCCACAACAACTACTTCAAGCTGCACCGACACTTTTACATCGAACTGTCCTTGTATATGAAAATGGTCAACTTGAGGCCAGTGCCTTACTAGGCATCATCTCGTATTTTCAAGAAAAATTTCTCAGTTTTACACTTTTCCCTGGCATTGTTTCCGTTTTGTGTGGTGACGTTTTGGCACGCAATGCTTCAATTGCCATTATGTGTCTTCATCAATTATTAATGAGTGGCAATCCACCCGATATGCTTTTACAAATCTGCGGCAGTTCAATCTTGGGAGCATTGATCAGTTTGGCAGATCAGCGAAAGCAAGAACGTGTGGTCAATAGTAATATGATGTCCCTCAACGATCGAAATGAAAATAACGAGTTTGAAGGACAGCTCAATGTATTACAACAATATATCAAGACCAATTTGGGCATTGAAGAAAAGAATGAACAACGGCAACATCACACGGAGACGATTTCCACGGGTGTAACATGCGATAATCTTTCTCGAAAAGCTCAAGCTATGTTCCGATACATTGTCAAGAGTGGTCGATCTATGTTCATGCGGGATGTGGATGCTGATATTGTTGCCTTATGGGATGCAAGCAAAGCACCCAAACAAGTAATTACACATTATTTGGATATGGTCATGTTCCAAACAGCTTTGGATATGGGTGGACCTCACTGGTTTGTGGATATGATAGCTAATGAAGTTTTGGAAGCCGGTAAAAGTGGAGGGGCCGTACGAGCAGGTAATGTATTTATATCTATGGAAGACAACGATGATAAGGAATAATGTGCTATTTGCTTAGCATACGAAAAAAGAAAAAGCGGGTTTGAACTAAAAGAAAGATATATACATTCTGTTCAACTATAGCTGAGTTGGGTTCTTGTTTGATCACTACACCGCTATCTCGAACACCTGACGCAGATGGCTCATGCAGTAATCTGTTACGATGCTTATTACAAGATGTGATTCCTTCCTCACTGAAAAAACATGCTGCTGCCAATGCATCTTTCTTCCAAGGTCAAACGTTGGGTGTATTCACAGGTGATTGTTTGGTACTGATGCATGATCGAGGTGAATCTACAGAACGTGAATTTGTTCACGAATTTGGTCGACAGTTTTTTGAGACGCTGGTCGTTGACAGCGAAAATGCTCCTCAGATTATTCATGTAAAACATGATGATTCAGTGAATAATCATGGTGCTATTGGTGTCCTTGCTTCCTGGCCTGATATGGTGATTGAAAGTCCAGTTTGGAGAGGTTTTATTAAAGGATTAATGAGCAATCCATTAATTAATGAATCATGGCCAAATACATTTATATAAAAAGCAAAATAACCATCCAATAACTTTTTTTGTACATAAAACCTTCACCTTCCCCTATCAAACATTTTTTTATCTCCAAAAATCATTGATTTTTTACACCACTATAATAATATATTATTTTTTTTTTTGCGAATACATAAAAGAAATTAGAGTTGCTATTTTCTTATATTGAGATATGGTTTTAGGATAATAATAGTCTCTTGTACTGTGTTGTTGGTAAATATAAATTTACATATTATCTATTGATGTAAATGCGTGTAAGGATATACTTATGGTGCATGAGCTCTTGAATAGACCAAAATTTTCACTTTTTTTTTTTTGAAACTGATCTACTGTTTGGAATATCACATTGTAAATTTTTTATTCCACAATTATTGTAGAATAGCATACGTATGAGTAGTAAAAGTTATGAAGTAGATTTCCATAAATATGAATGATGAACGAACAGAAGGGATTTAAAGAAAGATACTTCTTGGAATTTTAAGCATGGAAGATTAAAAAATGAAGCACTTTTTTTTTTTCAGTGGATGTTACATATCTTGATAAAACAGCTCTAACTCTCTGCTATACTGTAAATGGCACATATCATTAATTTATAGTGGTGAAGGTCATTTGAACTGTTGTAACAAAATAGAATTGATCTACTCTAGAGCTCATGCACCATAAGAAAAAGTATATATTCGTCATTATACATGAGCATAAAGAAAACAATTGTTAATTACTGCATTTCTAATAATCTCGGTTGATTAGATATATATCTGTTCCCAATGTTCAAGCTCATATTATTAACACGCTTAGAAGTTTCGCAATAGCTTCATAGATCGTATTATATATTATAAGGGGTAATTTAAACATATCAAAAAGAAATGCTATAATACACAATCCTAAACGGGAACTTTATGTTAAAATTAACATGGAAATACAATAGTAATCATCCAGTTCCTGGGATAGCAGGGGAAGTTTTAATCAATTACAAAAAAGCAGAATTTTGTACGTATATGTGAAATGCGATATTTTGTATGTAAGTGAAATATTTTAGGGATGAAGGAGAGGAAAAAAGCAGAGTAAAAAATGACAAATAAAGATAAATCTACGATTTTACAACGAAAGGGATGGAGGAGGAGGGCATATAAAATGGTACATAAAATAATAACAAGATTGGAATAATAAAAAAATAACAACAATAATAATAATAATTTACAAACGGGCAATACCATCCTTGCCAATCTTCCATTTATCCTTACCACCATGCACAAATGGTTTAATATATTCTTCATAGCCATCAGCAACCTTCTTTTGATTTAAAGGTTCTAATTCGGCAGCACGGGTCATGCGTGTGTAAGCATCACCATCTTGAGCACCCAAAGCAGATTGTAACAAATAATCAGGGAAACCAAAGGCGTCGACCAAAGCAACCACGTCGGGTCGAAGTTCCTTGAGCAATTGGATAGATCGATCCTTGACCAGCAGAGATTGTTCAGGAGAAACATAACCCGAAGTCAAAAAGTCAGCCATTTCTTGTTCCATGGTGGAAATAGCAAACAAGATAGCGACTTTTTGTAAGACACGGTTTTCATTGGTTTGTTGAGCTTGAGGACCATAGACAGCTTTGATAAAGTTGGAAACAAGGACCAATTGACAATGAGCACGAGAAATACGGTAAATGTCCACCAACATGTCGTTCCATGTCTTTTGTTCTACATCAATGTTATAGACAGCCTTGGCAACCATTGAAGCAGCACGGTACTTGAAGATGGCCAGCAAGACTTCGGGATTAGATAAATCAGAGACTTGGGTGATAGGGCAGCGAGCCTTAGGGTTGGCAAGGTATTCCAGCATATAACTGGCAGAGAAGTTAGCATCCTTTTCAGCAACACGACCAGCAGCAACGGATCGGAAAGTCTTCAAGAGATAACGGGTAGTCTGTTGGGTCAAGATATAGTTATCACCTTCCCACTATTTTTTTTATAATAAACCATGATAGATTAGAATTCTTTTATGTTTCTCATTCCTTTACTTAATTTCCGCATCCCGTCCTATCTTTATACATGTACATAATACTTACAGTAACCTTGGGCAAAGTATCTTGATAGAATTGACCCAAGCCAGAGAAGAGAGAGTAACCATGACCACCACAAGCACGGCGACATTCTTCAATACCAGCAGAACCCAAAGTGGTTGTCAAACTCTTCAAACCAGAAGAAGAGGCGTGAAGATCGGCAAGGTAGGAGAAATCACCTTGAGCCATCTTTTCTTGGTTTTCGTAATACATGCGGTGCATTTCAAGAGCGGTGAAATGACAAGCATAAGCTTGAGCAATCACAGGGAACAAACGATATTGCTGCATCACGTAATCCAATACAGGTGTTTCCACAATCTTGGAAGATCCATCAGAGTTTTGGATCTTCTTGGGACTGGCATCATCAACGAATTGAGAACGAACAGAAGAATAACGGATGGCGACAGTAGCGGCACGAGCAAGAACGTAACGAGATTCCAAAATAATGTTGGCACGGACAAAGACCATGGTACCATAAGCCAATTTGCTGTTTGGAGGCTACATTTATATATCATTTTCCTTTTGTTAAAAAATGAGTAGCACTCCCAAGTTCGTTTTTTTCCCTTTCGTCCCATCTCCTCTGGATCAACCCTCTTGTTATATATCTATATATTTACCTTAATGTAATCACCGGTGCTCTTATCAATCTTGGAATAACGAGCCATCATAGCAATATGAGGAACACGGATGTTGTCAAACATGATGAAACCATTGTCAACAGTGTTGAAACCAAACTTGGGACCTAAAACATACAATTGTTAGTATATATGCTAGATCAGATTTACATTTTATTCCTCATTCTCTATTTTGCTTACCAATATCACCGACAGTGACACCAGGGAGAGGTTCGTGTGTCTTGAGATCACGGATTTGAACGATGAAAGGATGAGGTCCGAAATCCTTGCCATTACTAATCAAACGAGCCATGACCATAGCATGATTAGCAGCAACACCCAAACCACCGATCCACCACTTGGATGAGGTCAAAGTAGGAGAGTTGATAATGAATTCTTGGGTATTGACATCATAAGTAGCTGTTGTTTCCAAACCACGCACATTAGAACCATGGCCAAGCTGGTTTCAAAGATTATTATTATTAATAATAATAATTAATTTAAGGTTCATATGCAAACTTCTCTTATTCCCCGCTTATTTTGTTGTGTGAGAAAAAAATTACCTCAGTTTGTGCATAACAACCAATAATTTCATAACGCTTTGCAGCTTCCAAGTATATCTTTTGTTGTTCTTCAGTTCCTTGATTTTCAAGGGTTGGCATAAACATACTGCGATGCAAACGGAACTAAATGGAATCCAAAAATCTGGTTCAATACCCCACATAATTTTTTTTAATATTCCAGCCACACATTTTCTTTCTCTTGCCCCACTCCAATATCCTTTCTGGTCATTTAAAACCATGACTAAAATGAAATGATAACTTACGGGACCAGATTCATCGAATAAGAAATCAGCAATACCAAATTCTTCCCTTGTCCAGTTATGCTTTCTATAATAAAAAAAAGCAAACCAATAGACCACTGTTAGTATATGTTCCAAGGGGAAAAAAGAGAATAATATACCGTTTATGCAAGAAGGGTAACTTACTTGATCAATTCAATGAATCGCTTACCAGCAGCAAGTGCCTTATTGAAACGAACATCGCGACCAGTATAATAGCGATGGGTCTTATCACCTAAAACAGGATCATTCTCGAGAATGTTCAAAATTTCGTCTCTTTTCTTTAAATATTCTTCACCATACAAGGTAACCATCAAGGCCTTGGGGTCAAAGGTTGCCTTTTCACGTTCTTGAGCTAACAACTGGGTACCTTGAGGTTCGATGGGTTTAAGGTGACGAGGAAAACGTACAGCCATAATGAATTATATATATATATATTTTAAAAAAAAATAAAGAAAGAAGAAACTCTGCGTGTGTGAGTGAAAGAGAAAGAGAGTTTATATATAAAGGTTATAATTTTCTAATTGCTGGATTGCTGAATAGTAAGCTGTCATTCGGCTTACGAGATATGAATTATCGGAATGAATTTTACCCAGCTATGATCGAGTAAAGTGTGAGAAATCCTAGAAACAAAAAAAAACGCGGGGAATAGAAGAAATAAAAAAGATAAAAAAAAAGGTGGCATGTTGTTTTTTATTTTTATGATTATAATATGTATATATATTTCCGGGTTTAATAAAAGATTACTGATTCTCTTCGTTTAGTGTATAAGTAACATTCAATATGTTGGGTTTTTCATAATCTTCCAAATATTGTCGATCTTTGGCCTAGAAATGGAAAAACGTTTTGAAAAAAATTAATTGAATTGTCATCTTAAAAAAAAAACTCATTCTCAGACGAATCCAGATAATAATAATAATAATAACGAGAGGCAATCATTTACCATTGCGCGCTTCTTGGATACCATCATACGACTCTTGATAACGTCAAACTCTCCCTTGGTAGATTCTCCATCATCTACAAATCGTAATAACATATATTGTTGATCGTTATCATGGTTGTACAAATATTCACGCACGGATTCAAAGGTGACAGGCTATTCAAAATTTTTTATATACGGATGAGAACGATGATTAATAAAAAAACCAACATTGTTTGATGATGTATCATCATCATCCATCAACCAGGAAAAATGAAATGTTATTTTTACCTCCTCTCCAATACTATTTTCTGCATGTCTGACCATATCCTGAGCATTTGCTTTTTCCTGAACCAATCGCGTTACGCCATCCTTGTCTGGTAAGAACCAGATCAAATAACTATCATTGGAATCATGTGGATTGGTAATGGGACGCAAGATACCACGATCTGTTGCATCTCTAGCAGAAGGTCGTAATCGTTTCAAGCCTTCACGATATTCATTTTCATCCTCCCCTTGTCTACGTTTAGCTAAGCGCTTTTCATCTGCTGGATCAGCACCGAAATTGGCAATTGTATAAATTGTATCCCTGCAATGCATGTTGGGCACCACAGGTACAATGCGTTTGGCTCTACATTTGGAACGTGGATGGCGTAAAGTATCGATATCCGGTGGCTGGAATCCACTCAACAGTTTATTTTCACAGTCCTTCCAAGTATAATGCACTTGTCGTTTGATGGTATGTTCGGGTGCCTTTTTACGTCGTGGTTGAACTGATTTAGTAGGTGCCATCAATCCAGGAGTATCTACAGTTCGTAACCACGATACTTTCGGTCGTCGTTCTAATCGAGTTCGGCTGTTTTGCTGTTCATCAGTAGGTGGAGTTAATAAGATCTTGTCTTCTTCAGCAATCTCTTCGCCTGCACGCGTAACTTGATATAATAATAGAAATTAGAATATATATTATATACATAATGTACTGAAAAAGAGAGAGAACATGTATATATATACATGGATTCTTTTACATATAAAACAAAGTTGAGAAAAAAAAACCCAGTAATTAAACATACTTTCTTCAGGATTGGATTCCATGGCATCCAAATATTCAACTAATGATCGATCAAAAGGTATACTATACGATTGATCGACTTGTAATGGGAATGGTATGTTATCTTCAAGACTGAGTGATTGATATTCAGCATGACGTTCTTGAAGAGATGGAATTGTCAATAATTTGGGTGCAAATGGGAGTGGTGGTAACGTGTTTCTGTAACGTACTCGACACAAATAATCACTTCGATATTTTGAACTGTTGTATTTTCATCCATTAATATAATTAGTACATAAATATAATAATCGATGGAGACTGTTTGCGGTTGCTATACTTGCCTCATTTTATTTTATTTTTTATGTTTAATGTAAAGGTATTAGGTGTGTTGTTAAAGATATAAGCTGTGATTTTTTTTTTGGAAGCGGCATTTGAAATGTTCATATAGCTTGGTTGTCATTTTTTAACAAAACACCACTTTGAACCTTTAGAGTTAAGTAAAAAAGTCAAATCATTGATATATAATACGCGTATCAAAGGAACTTAATGTCGTTCCCTATTGACAATTTACATCAATATTATCTTTATGAGCCTTATATACTATATTAGTTATAAAGTTTAAAACGAATCATCCCTGATGATGCGTCAGTGTTAATCCATTACTCAATTGAAAGCTTAAAATAATAATAATCATCTTGGTATAAATTGTCTTCATTCTGCAGTGTATATATATGCTATAAAGTAGGGTGTATCAATGGAAACTCATAAATGAATTGCTTTTTGGGATCAGATCAATTTCAAGAAGGTACAATTATACGTGTATGATGCACCATAAAAGAAAGCGGAGATTGGCTGGCTGGAGATAACTTTAAAGTAGTCGTTCTGCCCCCGCTTCTTGTGCGAGCAAGGTATTTTTTTCCTTCCTGTTTCCAACGTTTCCCAACCAACACACATATACACCAGAAATGTCTTCATCCAAAGCTGATCCCCGCCGGGTCGACAAAATTGTTCCTTACCACATGCCACCCAAGCAACCGGGTGATTCAGATTATGCAGGAAACATTGCCATGGCAGTCTGTAAATGTCGAAAATAAAATAAAAAAACTTTATAGTATAATGGAGAGGGAGATTAAGAGTTTATATACTAACACGAAAGTAATATATTTTTATATTTATTTTAGCTATGGGTGGTATTATGATGCGTGTAAGTTTATTTGATTCGAATTATCTATATATACAAAATAGAGAAAATTAAATTATTCTCTCTATATTATTATGTATTTCTAGAACACGTTGAAAGCAATTCCATGGATCGCCGCGTATTTCGGTATCTCATCATTATTAAACACACGAAAAAGTCGCAAGGATGATACTGTTGGATGGAGTGGTGGCCTGTAAGTTGTTTTTTATACTATACTAAAAAGATAAAAAACAATGTGGGGGTGGGGGGAGGAGAAGAAGGATTTATGATGTAATGCAAGAAGGAATGGAGCAGGTGGGTGGGTGGATTTGTTCGTTGGTGTGGTGTGTAGGTGCCACTTTTGGTTTTTTTTGTGTAGCAACATTATATATAAAGATAACTCATTGGCATATTGAATACTATTAGGTTGGCTTTTGTTTCATTATTTACTTACTATTTGAATATGTATATGGCATACAAGCAATCCACTTGGTATAACGCGGAAGATAGTGTAAATGAAGAACCTAGTCCAGTCTAATAAAAGAATCATGCAGGAAAGATCCAGAACGTAGTTATTTTTGATGTTATATTTGATAATGCATATTATATATTTTTAGAGTCTGGTGATCCCTTTCTACTAGTGTCGATTTAAGGACTAGACCTTTCTATTTCATTCTCTATCATCTACATTTAACTTGTTCATTTCTTCTTCCTTCTCTCCCTTCCCCCCAAATAATAATAAAACACATCGAAACAGGTTCGGGGGAGGATATATATGATATCGTTATAGTAAAAAAAATATATTAACAAATAACACAGTGATTTATAAAAGGGAAAAAAAGAGGGTTTCGTGTGTTTTGTGTTTGTTGTTGTGCTATAATATAAAACGCGTGGTGTAGGTGTTATTGTTGTGTGTGGGAGGTTGGATGGATGGTTTAAGAGAGTGTACTAAATAATATAGTGTGTGAGAAAAATATACAAAGTTCGGATTGTGGCAATTGTTGTTGTTTATAAAAGGGGGGAAGGAGGGAGGATTTAGTTCGAGTATTATCATTATAAGATTGAGAAAGAATGTTATTAACTTTACAATAGGATGATGGTGAAGTAAAAGAAGAGTGGACAATTATATAGAAAAGAAAGGAAAAAAGAGAATACTAAAAAAAGAAAGATGAAGAAGCAAGTGTTGTTTATCGAGTTTCTTGTTCATAGAAATTCTTGAGATATTCTTCTGCTTCAGTATATTCAGCTTTGACTCGTGGTAATATTTGGGTAAGCTTTTTTAAAGCCTCCGTTTTATCGAGATCTTTAACACCCACTTCGTCCTGACAATTGCCTATATTTTGAATCTTTTCACATGATGCCTTGACCTTCTTCAATCCAATCGCCGCTGAACTACCTTTTAGAAAGTGTCCAAGACGAGACAGTTCTGATAGATCTTTTTTATCACTAATTGCATCAAATTCAAATGATGATAACGTATGAGTGATCCATGTTATTCATACTTCTCCATCTATCTAGCATTCATTCATTCCATTTGATCTCGTTTCCAATTTTATAGATAATCATACTTACAGTGCAGCATCCATATCTTTAAATGTTGCTTCGGCTTGCTCAAAATAATTGACGACAATACTATATGAGAATTCATGATCTTCTTCATCATCCATGTCCAAAAGTTGATCAAATGTACTTGTATCAATAAGATCTTCCATATTCAAGATGGGTTTTTCTTTGGATTTATCGAATGGATCCGTGATATCCGAAGTCATCTTTTATTTATTATAAAAACGCGTATATACATATTATATAGGTTAGATATATATGTAAAACAAGACGATTGTCCCGAGCTCATTCATTCATTATAATAGGACAATGACAATGAATGTTCAAAAACACAAAAAGAAAAAGGTGTTTTCTACCTCTGGTTTCTCTGAAAGTTGTTGGTCTTTAATGATTTCTGGAGCTACTTGGTTGGTGGACATTGAATTTTTATAGAAGATAGAATATATACAAGAATCAAGATAAAAGAGAGAGGAAGAAGAGGAAGAAAAGAGAAAGAAAGAGAGAGAATAAGGAAGAGGATAAAATAAGTTTTTTTTAGGGTTTTTTTGTGTTATGCTTTTTGTGTCTATTTTTCCTGACACTAAAAAAAAAAGAGTCGGGAAACCAATATAAAAGTGCATATTTTGCATTGACGAAGAAAATAACCCTCGTAATAAAGAAGTGTGAATTTCTACCACTATTATATAATAATAGTATCATCATAATGATGGAAGAAGCCATGTGTTTAATTCTTCATTTTATATTTTGGTTATCCATTAGTTAGTTTGTCATTCATTTATTTGATGAGAGTCTAATCATAACGAATAATAAATAAGAAGCACCTTCATAATTATTGACGTGATTGAACGTATAATTGGAAATATTAGATTTGACTTTTTGTACCTTGTGAGTTTTGCTTATAAGAGAGAATGAGTGAGTGTGTTGTGTCTCTGCTGACTTGGATTTTTTTTATTACTCCCCCCTTCCGTTTCCGTTCCGCAGTGCTACCAAATGACTTACCCCCACGCTTTTTCCGTTTGGTTTTGGTCTAGACATTTTCTTACTCCATAACAAAATTGCACAGTTTAGTATTTTCAATTTTGGTCTCACATTTTTTTTTATCTTGGCGCACACACACATAATAGTTTAAAGTTTATTTGCAGTCAAACATCAATAATCCATTGTATAACCTTTATTATCATTTCAAATGTACTTTATTTAGTAGTCAAATCTATTTTCGACACACATTTTATATATATCGGCTTAATATCCATGTATATAATAATATTTCAATGAAATGGATAATGGATTCATTTTGTGTGAGTCGAGTCTGTGTGTGTAACATAAGAAAAAAAGTGTATTGAGTTTCAGGGTTATAATTGGAATGATGCTGATATTGTTGATGATGATGATACTGATGATTTTTTTTATTGATTTCGGCACGAAAATCATTTGAGCATGTGGGATGCATGATGACACATCCACGCTTATTTTTTGGTTCGTATCATCATCATGCGTCCATGTTTTTTGGTATAATATATTCTGTCCCACTATTCATCATCCATATAAAAAAGTATTGTCTTTTCTTTAGCCCCATCTCCCCAAGCCAAATTTTATAATAATATACTTAAAAAAGATAACATTGTTATCACGATAATATGCATATATATAATAATGATAGATCATCAATTCATCCATTGTCATTTTGTATTATATATAAAAAGTGGATATGTATTATCATAAATATTATCGCTGCTGATACAGAAACCACTAGTTTGTAACAAAAAAGAAAAATACAAAACGTCATTCGAGTCAAGACCAGGGACCATAACCAAATCATATTTACTTTTTGATGTATAAACTTATGACCTGTTTTTTTTTGTTACATAGATACGTACCCAAGCCAACAGCATCCTCATCATCACCAGCGAGAAAGGCGGGAAATTTTGAAATTGTGTATGGTCATCAACATTATATTCATGTTAACTAATATATATATGTTCCTCTACATTGCTCTTCCACTTGAATCTTGTAGTAACTGTTATATATATATATAAAGTACATTTGTTCGATAGATCAATCATGATCATGCCATATATAAGATCAGAATTATTATTATGCAAGCAACAGCAGATATCATCTTAATGTAATTATAAATAGTATTTATATATAAATAACTAATATTTAACATTAGAGGTCAAATGGGGTCAAATTTCTCCTCCTCACACTACTATTGTTCCGGGTCCATATGCCACGGTCTAAACCTTAGTTTACCAGTCATGGCACAATTTCATATTTCCCCGATATGGTTGAAACTACCTTTTTATTATTTTCCCCTTGTCACCCTATATGTCATGTTGTTTGTTGTTTCCATGGCCTATTTTTCTTCTGCTATCTTAACTATGTATATATAACAAAATCCATTATATTTTTATGTAACCATATGGTGTTATCGTCGTCGTCTAGTTCCGTTCCTTTCATAGACGAATCATTTTTTTAAATTATGGAGACAGCAAGGTGGAATGACCAAATTACTACGCAAAAATCATAATAATGTGACATAGATTGATAAGATGTGTTATGAATGATACTTCTTATATAATGGTTTTACCAACGTGGGTATATAGAAGATATCCATTAGTAGTGGTAATAAAGTAGAATAGATTATTATAGACAGAAGAGTGTGTGACCTGATGTGTTGTTGTCATTTTTTGTAATCAAAATGCTTAATCTTTGTGTCCTTGTAGTATATTTGCCTTGTATATAAATTCCAGTATTTGTTACCATAGATGTGCATATGTTATTTTACGTTAAGCAGTCATATCAAACTTGCCGTTATACTATTCTTTGGCACATGGAGATCAAAGAGGAGAAAACAGCTGATTTAAAGATGAAACAGGAACTACTGATTATAACATATACAAAGCAAAAACATAGAACAACAGTAAATAAAGTGTACCCTCTATTGTTTGCAATTAATTCGACGAGTGTTTACTTTTTAATGATAAATATGTTACAGAAGAAAAAGGAGGATGGATGCTGTATGTTTATTTTTACGTATAAAGAAATTGGCGTAATTTACTCGAGAAAGGGTATGGTATAGGTATTCGTAAAATATCTTGCAATGCATAAATACTCGTACCTCATAACAAACCTCTAGAGTTGTCCTGCGTCATATAGAGTATAATATACTTGCTGTAGCTACAGCATATATGAAATAGTTGTTCCTGACGTTGCATAAAAATGATATTTCAATGTTAGCAATAAGTATCATTCTCTACGGATTATCATTGACGAACAGCTGTTTTAATAATCATTAGTATATCAATAATATCTTAATGATAAATAAGCATAAGTTGATGTTTTGATTTAGCTCATGAAGTACGTGCTGAAATATTCTTTATATGTCATAATATATGCATCATTATTACTACGAACTTATTGGTATAAAATATTGAAATATTTATAATAATCTTCTGTCCAAGCTTCTTGTCATAATCAAGTTTTCCGAAGATCTCGGAGTAATACATGTGCTATCCAGTGATAAACCTTGTATCATTTCTCTCTTGTTCTATCGTCTATATAGTTGGTTTGCTGCTGTTATTGTTCAATAAGTAATAATAAAAACAATTGTCCACTTCAGGTCATTATTTGAATTACAATAAATACCATTCATCAAGCGTGTTCTTGTCCATGTTATAATCCAAGAGTTTGCTATTGTAAAATGAGAGGCCATCAAGGTTTTCCCCCCAGTATTTGTTATTTTCTTGTATAAGACATCTAGTGATTCCTTTGCGTAATATATGCCAGAACGTTATTTAAAATATTTTACGATATCTAACAATAAATTATTATTATGCACCAATAGCACGTCTTTGGATATTAATGCTGTACAAAGAAATACGCTGTTGCCATGCGCCATCAAACATTTACAACATGCTTTTATGTATACAAAATTATTCAACTTTTGATCATCCTCTTATTACAACCAATATTCATTAAATAGGTCACTTTTTTCACTAATACATTGAATAAACCTTTAACATGAGAATGGGTTATATGAGCAAAAAGAAGATATTTTTCGCATAAAGCAACTCGCCCAATGGAATTGCGGCACATGGATTGAACGCGCTAAAAATATTGTCATCCCGATAATTGAGCATCTCTCTTGTATATTACTCGCCAAAAGAAAAATAAGGCACCAGCACACACACGCTCTCTTTCTTTTTTTTTTTTTTTCAACAAACCTTTCATTTACCAATATCCCCCCGATCTGTTGATATAATTTGAAATAATTGTATACAATGGTTGGGCTGGACGTCAGCAGCCAAAAAACTCTATTAAAAACGGCCATTCTCGGTCTTATTGCTGCCGCTGCTTTTTCATCACGTCTTTTCAGTATAGTTCGTTACGAATCCGTAATTCACGAGTTTGACCCATGGTATATAATCATTAATAATCGATAATATATTTCCTTCTTGATCATGATATGTGTAAAAGAAGAAGAACCAATATAGATTGAATAATCTAATTCCTTTTTTTTATATTTAAAATGACATAAAAAAATTAGGTTCAACTACCGAGCAACGCGCATGCTTGTCAAAGACGGTTTTTATGACTTTTGGAACTGGTTTGATGATCGATCATGGTACCCATTAGGTCGTGTTGTCGGTGGTACAGTCTATCCAGGTATCATGGTGACATCCGCCGTGATTCATAACATCCTCCATTATCTTAATTTCCAAGTGGATATCCGTAACATTTGTGTCTTGTTGGCTCCTATCTTTTCTGGTGCTACTTCTGTGGCCACTTATTTATTGACCAAAGAACTCAAGGATTCATCAGCTGGTTTGCTTGCTGCAGCTTTCATTGGTATTGCACCAGGTTATATCTCGCGTTCAGTGGCTGGTTCCTATGACAATGAGGGTATTGCCATCTTTTTGTTAATGTTTACATTCTTTTTATGGATCAAGGCCTTGAAATTGGGTTCTGCTTTGTATGGTGCCCTTACTGCCTTTTTCTACTTTTACATGGTCGCTGCTTGGGGTGGTTACGTGTTTATTATCAATTTGATTCCATTGCATGTCTTTGTCCTCATGTTGATGGGTCGTTTCTCAAGCCGTGTCTATGTTGCCTATTCAACATTCTATATCCTTGGTACCTTGATGTCCATGCAAATTCCTTTTGTCGGATTCCAACCTACGCGTACATCCGAACATATGGCTGCATTGGGTTAGTATTATTACCATTGTTAATTGTTATATTTTTATTCAATGAAGATAAACTGACATTTCTGTATTATTGATATAAACAGGTATCTTTGGATTATGTCAAATTATGGGATTTGTGGAATTATTACGTAGTCACCTTCAAGCCAAACAATTCCAAACTTTACTTAGAGCATTTGTTTTTATCACTTTTATTGTTGGATTTGCAGCACTTGTTGGATTGACATTGACAGGATTTATTGCACCATGGACTGGTCGTTTCTATTCATTGTGGGATACTGGATACGCCAAGATTCACATTCCTATCATTGCTTCAGTTTCAGAACATCAACCTACTGCATGGCCATCTTTCTTTTTTGATTTGGAAATGTTGATTTTCTTATTCCCTGCTGGCGTTTACTTGTGTTTCCAACAATTACGTGATGAACATGTCTTTGTCATTGTCTACAGTATCTTTGCATCTTATTTCGCTGGTGTCATGGTCCGTCTCATGTTGACCTTGACTCCTGTCGTTTGTGTCTCTGCTGGTATTGCTGTATCGACACTTTTGGATGTTTATCTTGATATGGGTAACGAACCTTCTGCATCAACATCCTCTTCATCCTCCTCCAACGCAAGTGGAAGTAGCAGCACTCCCTCTGAAAAGAAAAAGGGTAAACAAGCAATCAAGGATAAGGCTGCTACCAGCAGCAATGCTTCTGAATCCAAAAAACCATCTTCTGGTTCCTTTTTCGGTATTCACGGTCGTGATACACGTGTATTGGTAGTGACTAGTTTTGTTTTCTTTTTGATTGTGTTTGTATGGCATTGTACTTGGGTCACCTCCAATGCGTATTCCAGTCCTTCCATTGTCCTTGCATCACGTAACCCTGATGGATCACAACATATTATCGACGATTTCCGTGAAGCTTACTATTGGTTGCGGCGAAATACCAAGGAAGATGCTAAGATCATGTCATGGTGGGATTATGGTTATCAAATTGCTGGTATGGCCGACCGTCCTGTTCTTGTGGATAACAACACTTGGAATAATACCCATATTGCTACTGTGGGACGTGCCATGTCTTCCAATGAAGAAGATGCTTATGAAATTATGCAAAAGCATGATGTGGATTATGTCTTGGTGATTTTCGGTGGTTTGCTCGGTTATTCCGGTGATGATATTAATAAATATTTATGGATGATTCGTATTGCAGAAGGTAAAATATATTATGTTGATGCAGAAAAAAATGTAGAATGCTTTCATTCATCGCACTTACTCATTTCTTTCTTTCTTTCTTTTTATTTTTTTTTAAAAAAAAAGGTGTTTGGCCCGATAAGATCAAAGAAAGTAATTACTTTACACCTAGTGGTGAATATCGAGTGGATGATCAAGCATCTCCTGCTATGCGTGAATCACTCATGTACAAAATGAGTTATTATCGTTTCAATGAATTATTCGGTGGTCAACAACCCATGGATCGTGTACGTCAACAACGTCTTCCTGCTCAAGGACCTGAATTATCTGTCTTGGATGAAGCATTTACATCTGAAAATTGGATTGTACGTGTTTACAAGGTGAAGAAATCAGATAATTTGGGTCGATCCCATAAGGCTGCTCAAGCATTTGAAGCGGGTAAAAAGAAGAGAAAGCCTGCAAGGAGTAATAAGAGTAAAGAACGAAGACGACGTGCTTCTTTGGAAGATTTGGATTAAATATAATTATAATCTCATTTTAAAAAAATCATTCATTCCATATATATATATATATATATATATACACCACCCAACCCATCCATTCATATTTTTTCTTTTTTCCAAAAATAAAATACAACAATTTATAAAGAGTATTTAAAAATATATCTTAATTGGTTCCATAAGGTATCAGATAGCTGTAATTCATTACGTTTTCATGTAGTCTGAAAGATCAACAGAAAAATACAAGAATTAAACCAAATCCAAAAGTGAAGACAACAGGATGCTTCGTGTTCTTCCATAATCTAGATTTCTATTGTATAAAAGAATGATACTGAAACTCTTGCCCCATAACCCTTCCATCATCATGCGTTACATTTAAATATTTATCACAGCATAATAATTGACATGAGACAAAATGATTGACTCGCAGCAGCATAAAATAAGTTGCTGTCTTTTTTTTTCTTTTTTGGCAACTCTTTTTTTTTTCTTCCAGTGATTACACACCTTTGAATCATGGAACCTAAAGATTTTGAGGTAATGTTCGTGTTCTTTATGAACAAAGAGATCGCCCTCTCCCTTTTTTATACAAATTACCGTCACTCTCCTTCATTCTACAATGATGTTAATGTTTTTAGTAAAAGGGACGCGTGGGTTCTATTTTTTACGT
Organism: Phascolomyces articulosus; assembly: GCA_025677815.1. Lineage (NCBI taxonomy): Eukaryota > Fungi > Mucoromycota > Mucoromycetes > Mucorales > Lichtheimiaceae > Phascolomyces > Phascolomyces articulosus. Next base: position 1,083,075 of record JAIXMP010000008.1, on the reverse strand, counting down.
TTATGCCTGATCGATCTTTTGCAAAATCTCTTATATATTATAGTTGGTATCACCTCCTCCAGACGGCATTAGTGGACTTGCTTTTAATCCTGCAGGTGCAGGCGATTATCTTGCCGTATCTTCATGGGATCAACAGGTAAATTTTTTATCGAGCTTTTGTTTAAAAAAATCATGATTATGACATTATGCATTGTGGCATTTATTTAATCGATTTTTTTTGTACTTGGTAATATATCAGATTCGAATCTATGAGGTACAACCTAGTGGAAATACAGTACCAAAAACCGCCTATGCCCATGAAGGACCAGCTTTATGTGTTACTTGGAGTAAGGTAAAAAAAAAAAAAAAAAAGAAAAAAGATAGAGAGAGAGAGAGAGAGAGAGTAAGTAAAGGGTCATTTTCTTAATGGTTGGTAATTCTATAGGACGGATCAAAAATAGTATCTGGAGGTGGTGATAAAGCAGTTCGCATGATGGATATTAATACAGGCCAAACAACACAAATTGGAGCACATGATGAACCTGTAAAATCTGTCAAGTTTCTTGAGCAAAGTCAAGATATTCTTGCAACAGGAAGTTGGGATAAAACTATCAAGTAAGAATCTTGATAAAAAGGAGAGAGGAAGAGAGAAGGAAAGGAGCAATTAGGAGGATAGAAAGAGAAGAAAAAGAATATGTATACATTAAGTTGAAGAAAAGGGATTGAGAACGATGACCTAGATAAAAAAAAAACATGATCTATATATAATTTACGTTGTGATGGATGGAAATAACTTTAATGCACTTTTTTTTTAAAAAAAAATGTAGATATTGGGATTTACGACAGCCTCAACCTGTTGGTACATTACAATTACCTGAACGTTTATATTCAATGGATACAGTAGGCAATTTATTAGTAGCAGCTACAGCAGATCGTCATATTGCATTGGTGAATTTAAGTAATCCTACAGCCATTTTCAAGGTATACCTATCTCATATATATCAGGAAGAATCATTTTATCAAAGTACTCAACGTTCTAGGAATACCCTGTGATCTATATAGCAAATCATATCCCCCCTCAAATGGCAAACACGCGTGGTATCGTGTTTTATTGATAGTAAGGGGTACGCGATTGGTTCCATTGAAGGTCGTGTTGGTATTCAATATGTTGATCCAGCAGAAGAAACGTAAGTACTCTATAAGTAAAAAATATAAAAAAAGGATGTGTTAAATTGATAACATAGCTAATAGAGAGAATGGGTTGGCTAACTCGTGGATATGTATAGAAAAAACTTTTCGTTCAAATGTCATCGTGATGAAGCAAAAAATATACATTCAGTGAATTCTATATCATTCCATCCTACGTATGGTACTTTTTCTACAGCAGGTAGTGATGGAACATGGAGTACTTGGGATAAGGCAAGTGAAAAGAAAATTATAAAAATAGATAGATAGAGAGATAAAATGGGACTTATTAAGGTTACATACATGGTGTATACATTAATCATTATATATATATATATATATATATATAAACAATCGTTAGCTTATAAAAAACTATAATCTATTATTATTATAATTTTTAGGATTCCAAACAACGGCTTAAATCATTTGCAAATAAAGGTGGACCCATTTCAACTACGGCATTTAATAGAAATGGAACGATCTTTGCTTATGCAGTAAGCTATGACTGGACAAAGGTAAAAGTTTGATCTTACTATTATTTTTTTTTAAATAAAAGAAGGCTTAAATGAAGGATGATGGGTTTATGCAAACTATTTGTTTATATGAATATATAAAAATAGGGATACAAGTTTGCAACACCAAATCAACCGCATAAAGTTTTCCTTCATGCTACCACGGACGATGATGTTAAACCAAAATTACGACGTTAAAAAGAGAGTAAAAACAAACAAATATATCAAAATCCATCATTTTCTGCCAACACACGTATAAATATATATCATCAACATTTGAATGGGACTTTTTTTTTTTTACAATAAACAATGTGTGTATAAAATGTGGGGAGTTGAAATCAAAACACGTCTGATAACTTGTTTTGGTTTTTTACGTGTTGTTGTTAGTTGTTGTTGCGGGGTTTTTTATACTATAAATTTATATATACCAAACGGGGTAAAGGGAGAAAGCATTAGAGAGGGGTTAGAATATAAAAAGAAAAGTGAATTGCGAAAGAGAGAAGGGGTGGAAGAGGAAGGGAGAATGAGAGAGACCCGTTTACTATGCATTTATAATAAGATAAAATTCAATCTACTTGCACATATTATACTTATACTAATAACTTATAAGTGTGTATAATAAGAAAGCAATAGTAAAAAGTATATATGCCGAACAATTGGATATATATAATAATAATAATAATAATAATAATATAACGAATATATAATGAATTAAAAAAACACTATGAATAGAAGAAGATTATATATATATATAGAAAAAGAAGAAGAGGAAGGAAAAATAAAGGGTATAATAACCAGGAGGTAGGAGGCATAATTTTTTTCATTATTATTTTGGATACAACTCCATTATCGTACATTAATCGCTTCTTTTTTCTTCTTTCTCTTCTTTTCTTCTCTCTTTTTTTTATATATATTTCTATTTTTCCTTTAGACTTGTGAATGAAGGCTAAAAACTTTTATGCGTACTTCATTACAGCCACCCTTGTCTGATCCTTCTATATCGTTTAACAACGATCCCTATCGTTGTCGTAGACCATCTCATACTCGTCAAGGTTCGGAATAACAACAACAAACACTCTGAACTATATATATATAAAAAAAATTATATAAACAGGTGCGCATATTTGCGTCAAATTTATTTGAAAAACCATTCTAAAAAATCACCAACAAAAAAAAATCATTATTTTTCTATTTCTATTTTGTTTTATAAAGGGAGCGATGTCAAAAAACAGGATACGACAACCATTACCGTTGAACAATCTTCAGAAATATCAGATGCGGTGACTTTGGCATTAGAAGAACCGGCTGGCCGGACCCATTCTTATCTACCTTATACGAACCATCCGCCTGACATTTCAAAAGCACGATATCATTTCTACGCGGAGGATGATGATCGGCCTGCAAATAGTCTGATGACTACAACGACTGCTCGCATGATACCACCTAATAGCGCCTCCAGTCAACACCTCGGTAGCTTTATCACCGAACCCACTGTATTAAATGAAGAAGGCATGATAAATAACAACCATAATCACCCTAATCACAATAGCAACAACAGCAATAAGAGTAATGATAATAAACACTTGACGGGATCATTAACAGATTTACGACGATTCAATAATCGACGACAAAAACAACGTAAAGGATTTTTAAGACCCTTCATCTTTGTTCTAATTATAATTTTCTTATTACTTGGTATTGCATTTTTCTTTTGTTGGCCACGTATACCAAAAATCCGGCTTGCATCCCAAGCCGCTGCAGGTCGCACACGTCGACCTGAAGATCAAACGGATTGGGGACCCGATCAACAACATCCATGGTTAAAAACATCTTGGATTGTAAACGTTACACTTGATAACCATGACAACTTTATTCCAACCCACGTGAGTACATTAGACCTTGTATTAGCCGATCAGGTTACCCTACAACCTTTCGCACGCTCTACTTTATACGACCTTGTCTTGTCACCTAGAACAGAAACATTGTTTAATATTCTTTTTGATGTCGAATATGAAACACCTTCTGTCAAAGATCCTACCTTTGAACACTTGTATAATGCTTGCGGACCACAAAAAATTAGTGCTTTAGCTCCACCTGCTCTTAATATTACACTACAGGTAGGTTTTCAATTCTATATCGTTATTAAATTTTGCAACCAACCCACTCTATTATAAAATTACTATATATATATATCATTTTTAATTTGGCCACCCACACACTAATATGATTAATGATTTGTTTATATATAGGCAACGTTTGATATACCAGGAATTGCTTGGAAACCAACCATCTCTTTAGATGACCCTTTACCCAATGGTTTTCGATGTCCCAATAATTGATGAATTATCTGTTGTTGTTTTTTTTTACTATCTACCTTTATTATTATTATTATTATTATTACTTCCTTTGAGTGTGATAAGTGTTGAAAAATATATGTATGCGATTTAATGGAGGAAGAATACCATATGAGGAGAAGATTAAGTTTTTTCGAATCATGATTTTATTCGCTGTACTTAAATTAGACTATTTACCAAAAAATAAAATAAAATAAAAAAAAATCATTTTATTAAATCGTCGTCAAATTTTTGACTTTTTTCTTTTTCTCTTTAATTTACAAAACACATCATACCCAATCCAACCCCTCCGTTCCTTTCTATTCATGCCTTGTCATTCATTCTTTTGATTTTAAAAAAGTTACTTTTTCTACTATATATATATACATACATACCTCTTGTAAAAAAAAAAAAGACAAATTCATAATAAGATTTGTTTATATATTATAAAGAATGACACTCGTAAAATCATTTATTCCACTCATTATTGCAGCTTTGGTATATAACCTTGGATTTTTGGATGGTAAAATAATTAGTTTCGAAAATATTTATCAGATATACACCGAAACATATGTCTAAATCCTTTTTTTTTGCATAATTATTTTTAGGTGTTGACACTTTTACTCGCTTGCTGGACTCGCTTGTCATTGCATTTATCATTGTAGCTTCAGCTGATCGACTCATTGAAACTTTACGCCAATTATCCTTTTCCACATTTTCACGTTTATCTGATGACAAGAAAGAAAATAACATTGTCACACCATCCCCCATTTCCCCAACAGAACAACGAGAAAAAAATAATGATTCTGTCGCTCACGTCTTTTCAACCAATGACAACAGCAGCATAAATGTTGATAAAACAGACATTACTTCGAACAAAAATGACATTAGTATCGTCAATGACGATAATAATAACGTGAAAGTTAGTCATCACAATAGCAACGACGATACGATTAATAATAATAATAATAATAATACAATGTCCTTATCACCTAGTAACAATGATACTTCTTGTCGAGATACTATTAGTCAAAATACTATGACAACAGTATCACCTAGTAACATCGATGGTGAACAACAACAGGAGGAGCAAGAAGTACTTACAATATCACCACTTTGTAAACCTGGAGGCTTGTTACTGCGACGACAACGATTATTACAAAAAGACGATAATCAAGACGACGTGTTGGAAGAACAAGAAGATTATGCAGGTGAAATGGATGCCTTACCTCCATTACCACAACAACATTCTATCTCTTCATCATCCATTACCTTTTCACCACGACCCACGCTATCATTTTCCACACCATTACGACGTCATACGATTGATGAATGGATGCCAAGTACACCACCGCCTGTGCTATCTCCTTCATTATCCACCACCAGCTCAACTACAAGTTCTACAATGGATAATGATCTCTTACGCCTTCGATTACGTCGATCGTCTCATGTAGAAGAAATGGTTAAACAATTTGATCGACCCGGTATGAAAAAACCCCATCATCGACGATATAGTATTGGTGGTACAATAGATGAAAAAGTCAACAAAAAATCGTATCATGGAACAAGACCCTATATTCGTAATCGAACGTTCGGTTTTAAACCTATCATTGGCGTATGGGAAAAGCGGATTGAATTGGAAGAAGAGAGGATGAAAAACTCGTGAAATGATGTAAAAGAGTAAAACGTAAAAAAAAAAAAAAAAAAAACTGACAACTCTGACGCAATATCGTGTGTTTTGATTTTTTTTTTTCCTTACCACGAGTTTTTTACTTTCCTCTTTTCTTTTACCCTTTTTTTATTGTTTGTTCTTTTTATTTGTAAATGTTTCCCAATTAAAAAATACGTTAAAAAAAAGAGATCAGCAAGATGTTCAATGAATGAAAAAAATAATATTTTTTTAGCCACTTCCGTCATATACCAAGGAAAAAAAAAATAGGAGAATTATAAGAAAGTTGGAATTATATCGTCATTGATTTTTTTTTGAAGGAGAGGATGTAAAAAGATATACAAGTATTATTTTTGATATGGATGAGAGTACAGATACGTAGTATAGACTGAAATGCTTTCTTTTTATGATATGTATAGTGTGAATATATAAATAATAAGGGAGAAAAAAAAATGATAACAAACCTATGTATACGTAACCTTTTAAAGGAGAAAGAAATATTACAAGGAGTGGGAATTAAGTTCTTCATTAATAAAGGTAGGGTTGTCTTTTATTTCGTCGGATGGTGTCTAACCGAGAGTGGCATAAGAAACAAAGGAGCCATTAAAGTTTATAAACAAAAGAAGGGAGAAACTGATAAAGAGAGAGAGAGAGAGAGAGAGAGAGAAAGACGGTATAAAGTATTTTATGGAAAGTAAAAAGTTACATGTTATAAACTTTAATAGATATGATTTGATTTTTATAGTATATGGTAAAACTTGTTATACTGAAATAAGAGGTTGTAGAATGTATAAGTAAAGCATATTTACAACACCATACATTGACATATCTGATAAAGAATGTATTAGTGATATGAAATACTACTTCTTCCTGCAAGTGATCAGATTGTTATATAAAAAATGTAAATTTTGTAAGAAAAAAAAAAGAAGGAGCAAAATATATATATATATATATATATAAAGGGGAAAGAAAGGAAATAGGAAGGACCAAGAAGGGAGGAATTGATGATGGATCTGAGAGGAGGAGGATTCAATATTAGTATTAGTATTAGTGATAGTATTAGTGGTAGTAGTAGTAGTATCTATCAAATATATATTCAATTATCCATTTTCTGTTCACAAGCATGTGTACATGTACATATCATCCCATTTCATATCGTATATTGCTTTCAAAATGTAAGATTATAATATACTTTATTGTGATATCATTAGGTTCTTTAAACAAACAAAAAAAAAAATAGGTCTTTCCTAATAATTGGAAACTTAATCTATCCTCTTTCTTGTTGCCACACTACATCATTCGTGCTTATTACACTCTCTATTCAAAAACAAAAATGATATAATCGTCATCACTTAGGAGAAAGGATGATTCTTTCATCTTGACATACTACACACACGCCTATTTTTCTATATTGAAGAATATGCATTTTTTGGGTTTCGCTCGAAACATCCGTGGTTTAACCGTGAGTAAAATTACACCTTATTTTATTATTATTATTATTATTATTATCAGCAATAACAGCAATATCTTCATCATCCCCAATCTATCTATCTATCTCTTTTACTCCTCCTCTTTCAATTTTTTTTGTAAATGAGAAAGGCCAAGTATGTCATCATCACCATCCCTTTCATTGACAAGAAACTCTCTTCTTACTCTCTTTACATTTACTGCTAAGCAAATCATATTTATTTAAAGCTTCCTTAATTTCCCTTGCTAAGCTATGTACACGAAGTTAACTGCATTAAACAATATATTGCTGTATTCATATATGTACGTACGTGGATCTTATATATGTATATTATCTACTATTATATAGTTAAATAATCAAAGGTATTATTATTTTACAAGGAGGAAAATAAAATCCTATCTTTTTTTGAAAAAAAAAAAAGCCGTGCCTAAGCATAAGGGCTTAGTACTAGCATGATATATTTTTTTTGTCAATAATAGAATAGAGGGAAAAATGCTTTGCATGAAATATACTATTTAGTAAATAAGACAACAGGAAGAAAAAGAGCAACAACAAAGCAACACATACTAGGTGCGTTTATTACCGTAGCAGAGCGTAGTAACTTTTTTTAACTAATTTAGGGGAAGCAAATTATCAAGCCTCGCGATACTCTTGACTTTTATTTATTTATCATTCTTTCTACCATGTTGTTACTAGACCAAAAAAACGAGTTAAAGTGTGCTTGTTCAAGAATTCTTGTTTTCCTTCAAAGATATAAAAACGCGTTGACTTTTTTTTTGAGTTTCTTTTTTTCGTAAGATTTATTACTTTACTATCCATCTCTTTTTCTCATTATCACTCTCTACTATTTGTTTACAAAAAATTAAAAAGTATATTCTAATTTTTTTTATCTTTATAACAAAATCACTATGAAAATCGAATCATCTATCACTACTTCTACCACTACTTCCTCTTCCTCAACAAGTCATCATCACAACAATACATTGCCTTCACTTCATGATATGTTACGTTCTTCGAGACCTTCTGTTTTGGATGTGAACAATTTATTATGTTCTGAAGAAGAGGAACCCATGATGGTCAGTTCTTCTTGTGATGGTCATCTTAAGATTAATAACAACAGTCGCGCATCATCATTCAAGGCCAAACGTAAACGAGCCACTCCTACTCAACTTTCAGTTTTAAATCGCGTATTTAATCAAACATTCTTCCCATCCACAGAACTTCGTATTGAATTGGGTAAACAATTGGGAATGAGCCCACGTACTGTTCAAATTTGGTTTCAAAATAAACGTCAATCGATTCGCATTGCACGCGAACATCCTATTCCTCGTCATCATCAACGTAAAAAGTCTGATCAACAAAATACTTCTACCGATAATACACCACCTGTTTCACCACCACCCCTTTCACCTTCTTCTGCATCATCATTTGGACAAGCGTCATCCATGATGCCTTCATCTTATTTCCAACATCATCAAATGTTAACTCCTTCTCAACCTCCATACTATGCAACTTCTTCCGCCATTACTCCCATCAATACAGCAACATCCTTCACGTCGTCATCGCCAACATCTTCGTCATCTTCGTCATCCTCTTTTGCAATAGAGCCAATTACTCTTCCTCCTTTACGCTTACCTTCATCACCATGCTGGTTATCTTCTTCGGTCACATCCCCATTATCTACAACAAGTAGTTTACCGACTCCCAGTTCAATGGATTCGATTATTTATCGAGATTAACTTTATCTTATTCATTTCCCGTTTCATTTTCTCTCTCTTTTTTTTTCAACTCATCACATCCATTTCAAATATTTATATTATTCCTTCCCCTTCATTCCATATGTTTTAATCCCTTCAATTATTTTTATCACCCCTTCTCTATCACTTTTATTACTACTACTTACTACTACTTTACACCTTGTGTCGAGCCGTTTTTTAACCTTAAGCCCGTATACCCCATTTTCTTATTTTTTTATCCCAGTTTCTGCATCTCTATTTTATTATTATACCTTATTTTTTTTTCTTTCATCATCCACATGTATGAATAATCTATTTTTTTTAGTGTTAAGCTTATTTTTTTTTGTTCTTTATGGTCCATTTTTATTCTTCTTCTCATTCACTTTTTTTGTGTGTGTATGTGGTGCCTTTATCTCTAGTTAATTTTGCATCTTATTAATAATAAATAATTCTCATCATCATCATCATCATCATCATCATTTATCATACATCATGAGTATCTTTTTTTTTTTTTTTTGCTTTGTTGTTGTTTAGCATTTACGTTCAAAAAAATAAATAACTAAGGAGTTGATACGTAATGATAGATTCAAAAAAAAAGGGTTAGTACATCTTGATGGTGTAGTAGTAGGAAGTAAATAGGCATTATAACAACAAGACAGAACAATTATAATCTCTTTTGCATAAAAAAAAAGATAGAAGAGATGTTCTAGACTCCATATCTAAATAATATTATATAATATTGAATTGCTTATTTTGTTGTCATTGCATAAAATTATACTTTTTATTATTATGCATGAAAGGATATAGAAAAAAAAAACAAGGTTTCAAAATGATATCATAGCAAAAACAATAATAAAGGGATTATGACATTCATCTATCATCATGAACGATGAAAAGGGGAGAAAAAGATACGTAAGTTGAGTTGAAAAATGAAATCATTATTCTAACTCTTTCCTCAAGTTGGTTTTTTTTTTACATGTTCGAGGAGGAAGAGGAGTAATTGGGATTGCAGTATTCTCTTTTTTTTTTAAGAAAAAAATTCATCTTCTAGTTATCGCGCGACAGAGAAGAATCGCACCTAGTTATCGCGCGACAATAACGGTGATAATAATAAAAAAGAAATAATCATCCTTTTTATTGAAGCACTATTTCATCATAAATAATTCTTTCCAAGATAACTAAGCATCATCTAGTGCTACTTTTTTATTTTCGTAAGGTAATAATTATTAGGGAAAGAGCTATCTATTATCCTCCTTCTTCCAACTACTCGTACTTACTAATACAGGATCAGTCGTTGTTATTGGAGATTATAATTACAAATAAGTACTGAGAGAATACATACAAAAACAATAATTAAAGTTTCTTCCTCCCTCCCTTCTGATCTCATTCAAACATACGTATTCTTGGATCCATATACTCTTTATTTTTTTTACGTAAAAAAAATAGAATGATGTAATTCAAAGGAGATATAGTAAGATGTAACAAGAGTCTATATAGATTGACTTTCCATTTTTTTGGTTACTTACTATATACTATCACGATAACTACGTACCATAAAATTGGGAAATGATGTACATCATTTTTACATATAAAGTATCTGTGCACCCACGCAAAAAAAAAAGAAAATAGCTGCTAACTTGTAGATGGAGTATATATAGACTAAGATATATTTATTCAAATAATATTAATGTAATAAGCAACATCTGGTATATATATACATTATATTACCACAAAATCATTATTGCTATCATTCAAAAAAAAACACACTTTTCCCTTCTTTTCCTTCTCCTCCGTGTCAACATCTATCTATCAGACAGTTTATTTTCTCTTCTTCTCCCTTATTGAGAATAATTATGATATAGAGTAGCATATAGACTTTCCACCCCCCTCCCCTTTTTTTTTCTATGAGTTGTTGACTTTCCTTTCTTTTACACTCATAATGTCTGCAATATAATGTTTATCTCTATTCCCTTACTACTACTATAATACATGTACTAACACTAAATCGATTGGTTTTTCCCTTATTATTATGTATATATCAACATTTTGTTCATCTCCTTTTTTTCATTCCTTTTGTTTTTCTTTATGATGGATTGAGGGGTTCAAATGAATTCTCTCCAAAAGATCGTCCTATCCTTTTTTAAAAAATATTTTACCTTATTAAACTACTCAAAAAAAAACATATTTCATTATTATTATTATTATTACTGTTGTCTTGATCATCTTTCGTATCTCTAATATTATAGAAATACACATTTTCAGATTGACAATCTTCATTCTTTAAATATTTATGTACAAAGTCTTCTTTTTTTTTTTTACAAATAAGAGCCCCATATAATCCGTATTTATTGGTAAGTGATACAACAATGTGTAAGTATAATTAATATTAATCATAGTTAACAGCACACAAACTAAAAAGTAATTGTATTTTAGACATAAGAAATTATGTTCTTTCTTTTCTCTTGGCTTCCTCCTCCTCACCTCCCGCTCTCCAGGTTTCTTATTTTTCCTTGTGTCTTTTACCAAAATGAATGAAATTTCCCGTTCACTATATACTATATCGAGTTATTTTTAAATCAACAAAAAATAAATAAAAGGAGTTCGACCTTAGATTATAAAATAAAGTAGTGAAGAAAGAGAGGAGAAGGAAATGTTATATACGAAATTACTCAATGTTGTGTCATCGTGCATACTACAAAATAGTAGATAACGTATTATTACATATATATTTATATATACCCTCTTATGAATTCTGTTGTTGTGGCAATGTAATATATGATATAACAAGTTATTATTATTATTATTATTATTAAGGAGAAGATATAATAAACTAGTACGCTCACGATTAGCACTTCATCTAATAATAATAGTAATAATAATCCACAAAAAAAAAAAAAACGTAGGAAAATATTCTCATCTTTTTTATTTATTTTTAATTACAAGTAAGAACAATATATACAGGTTTCTTTTTTACCATGTTTCATATTATATATAAACCTTTTTTTCTTCTCGATGATACTAATTATAAAAACGTTTAATAATAACTCTAGCTATCCTTTCTGGTAATAGTTATGATCAAAAAGGAATGTTACCTATAAATGGAAGTTATAGATCCATACAATTTATAGATTTATATACATATAAAAAAAGAGACAACACATCAATTTAACAAGAACAATAAGAAAAAAAATGATGTAATTTGAATCATTCATATAAAATAGATGCGTTTTTAAATTGATATACTAATAAGCCTGTTTTGAGAGAGAAAGGGAATCTATGTACCATTAACATAATATATAATCTATATGTAGAAGGAATGGGTTTTATATTTGTAGTAACAGAGGAATGTTCTTTTCATCATATATATATATATATATATATATATATATATATATATCAATCCCATTTATCTTTTCTTTTTTTTTTTTTGTGTATCTGGTATTTGAATTATATATAGTTATCCTTTCCTCCAATAGATTTTTTTAATATATCTCCAAATCTGATTATTATCAACAATGTTATTAATAAATTCTTGTGTCCATTTTATTATAGTTTAATCGAGGAGCATTTATATATAAATATGGTTGATCAATCCTTATATACAAATTGAATTGATAAACCTGCGAAATGCACCAAAATTGGAGTTAGGCTATGTTGTTGGTTCGTTCCACAACAATGAAAAAGACCCCCCTCCCCAGCTAATTTTTTTAGAAAAAAAGAGAAAGAATGAATTAAAAAGTGGTATATGTGCAACTTTAAGGAGATTGCTAAAACTAACTAAAACTACAAACTTTCAACTAAAATAATGTCTTTAATTAATAACAAAAAAAATAATAATAATAATAATTAAGGCTGAAATTAGGCATCAGGCCACTTTCCAAAATTAATCAAAAAAGGAACGTGCGCAAAAATTATAAACCATAAAAGAAAAGTTGCACTCAGACACTTGTTTTTAAACAACAAAATATAATAAATTAGAATCACTGTAATTTGTCACTCTTTCCAGCCTCATTTGATGACGTGTTACACGATGCTAATAATTTCATATATTGACACATCGACGATCACAATGAATTAAAAAAAAAAAGAGTTTTACAAAGTTTGTTAATTTCGTATTTGAATATGAAAATAATAAGTGAGATAGTAAGGAAGCGAGAGAAAGAGAATATATATGTGAGTTTGTGTGTGACTGTGTGTGTGTGTGTGTGATAAGAAAAATACGGGTGAGATTGTTAAGACGAAAAAAAAAGATAAAAAACAATTTGCATAAAGTATATAAAATAAAAAGTTAGATGGTAAGCCGGCCCGATAAGAAAATGAATATGAAAAAAAAAAAACGTTTTGGGGATAGAATAAAATAATAATAGTAAATAAAATATACGATAAAAAGAGTTATAATATATATCAGATAAACTCAACATATGACTCTGGTACAAGACCAGTTTCATCCATGACATCCGCAATCAACCAACCCTAAATATCGATATAGAATAAGAGAGTCAGTGAGTCATTTATCCCAACAATTATTAATTTTAAACATCTTATTATATGACCACCTCCCTATATAATTCACCACCTCAAGTCCTTCATACAATCAATTAAATAGAATAAAGAATTAATATATACGTACAGGACATTGCCTATATTGCACCCAAACAACGTCGCCGGCTTTCATGCCAATTTCGTACTCCGTCTCGGGTGTGAAATCGTATAGAGCGCGTGCCTGACAACCAGTGAATTCTGAAGATGACAGAGAGATTTCAGATAACCTTCGTGCTTCAAGAGGTTCCCCACGATGTAATGGTGAAGATTCTGGATATGCGAAATCTCGAATAATAACGAGGATTTCTTCATCATCCTCTTTCTTGTTATCTTTTTGATAATTTTCATCGCCTATTTCTTGTTGTTCATCATGTTGTTGTTGTTGTGATTGTGCAATGGTACTATCGTTGGTTTTAATCTAAATAAAAAAAAAAGTTAATGAGTTTTGCTGAGTAACAAAAATAATAATAACAATAAATAGAGTTGCCAAGGTAGTAAGAATAGTAATATAAATTAATGGTAACTAAAAAAAAAGTTGCCAAGGTACACCCCAAAAAAGAATAATAAAAATAATCTTCTTACGGATGCTGTTTTTGTTGATATTATGGAAGAAACCTGCACAGCAGATTTTCTATCATTTTTCTCGACATTGGATACATCTTGAGGTTTTTCTGACATGGACGATGATTTATCATAATCCACTTTTTCTTCGGATGAGAATGAACTCGTCTCGTCGTCGTCAACTACTTGTTCGTCGTTCATTGTATTTTTCTTTGGTCGAAATGATTTCTTTGTGATCGTGCCCTTTCGGGTAAGCTTTAATAAATTCATTAATTTTGTTAAAAATTAGTTTTCGAGATTATTATTATTATTTTTTTTATTAATAAAGAAATAATAAAAGGTTGTCCATGAGTTTTTTTTTATAAAGTTTTTTATTGTTTCAATTTACCTTTTTGAGCAAAAGCGCTAAAGTAATTGCGGTTGAAAGACTCATTACAAAATTTTCATATACGAATTAACAAATAATAATAATAATAAAAGGTCGTTGAAATAAGGAAAGGAATGGGGCGTTTTTCTTCTTCTTTTTGGTTGTTATTGTTGTTGTTTTGGGGGATTTTTTTTTATTATTATTATGAAAGAAGGACGCTTCGAGTTGAATAATTGGGGGTTTTTTTCCTCTCTCTTTTTCTGTTGTGCCGATATTACAGGCAAAGAGAGAGAGAAAAGGAAAAGTTAAAGAAAAAGAAAAAAAGTTAGAATCGACGAGTAAAAAAAAAAGTTAATAATTATATTATCAAAGTACCAAATTCTGGCCAATTAAAAATGAATTGTATTTTAGTGGGGTTTGAGTGGGGGTAGGAGAAAGGAGAAAAAAAGAGAGAAAGGAGTAACTTTTTATAAGAGGAGTTTTTGTTGACACTAATTTACATCTATTATTTATTATTATTAACCAACAATAACAACAACAATAACGCGTTTTCGCGTTTCATCTCATGCAACCTCTTGTATCTTCATCTTTTTTTTTATTTGTATCGTGGTCATTTGAAAGGATATTTGTACAAAAGTTGTTTTTTATGCATTGTATATTAGCCAAGTTTTGTCATACTCACCAATCGATATGTACAAAAAGTTTCTATAAAAGATAACTAATAAATAGTATATGAAAAAAGTATTTTTCTTATTGACAAATGTTAGTCTGGTTAAATACTCTTGGGTTTAAGGTATGAAGTTTTTTCTTTGCCATGGCCAGGTATTTTATCCTTTTCAAAGTTTGGTACATATTTACCAAAATATGTAATTATGATTACCAAAGGATTAAGAAACAATATGATGATCAAAAATCCCTTTTAATGATCGGGGCAGCCGAATCGTATACTATCACAGCCATTCCGTAAAGACTATTTCCAACCAATAATAAAAAGTAAAAGGACAAAAGAATCCCCCAAAAAATATTACACTTTCTCAAGATAATCAAACATTATCATACCAACATCATCAAGAGACTTTTTTCTGAAAACACCCAACCGAAGAAGGTCTTCCTTTAGCTAGCATAAAATACTCAACTGATGGTGCCTTCAATTTTACCATTCTGTGCCTGGGAGATTAATTAGTTAATAAAAAAAAAAGTCAAATCCATCAAAACTGATAGTATCCGCCAACAGAAATTATTTAAAATAACCCAAGCTCGAATTGAAACACTGTCACTGGAGTCATGCCCATGTAACACCAAGGGAAGAGAGAGGCATGATCATATCAATATAAATAACTTGTAAATAGAGTTGACAAGGCAGATCAAAAAGCTAACACAATAAAGATGATCGATGGTGGTGAATGACGTAGTGCGACATGACATCAGAAAGAACTGTTTCGACTTGGCAGATATTTGATATAACACGACATGTAAAAAAACCATAGTATGAATCTTAGCGGACTCCCATGACATCTACACAATATATAAATAAAACATTTCTTCTGCAATTTTGTAAAATAAAAAAGATAAAAAAACGATAAGTAGTAGTAATACGCATAAGGTAGAGTGATATATGTATTCCAAATGAGTATGCTTTGAAAAACATCTGGTGAAAAACACGATTGGTATGTCAGAACGTTCATTTACCACATCAACTTCTAGCTGATATAATGCTACCACGCTCCTTCATGATAAATTCTATTAAAGTACATCGATGGAAATCACATTGTATTGTCCCAAGCTGCTGTTGACAAATAAAACAAATAGTAATGGTAAAGGATAGTATAAGTATATACTCTAGAATAATAACTCCATGTATAATGGATACACAGTATTATTAATAATAAAAGACTAAGAAATAAGTAAAATGCTTATACTACATATAATGGATCATGACATTATTTTTTTTATTTATTTTAATACGCCACCATTTTATGTCAAAATTCTGTATATCACTACCTTTTCTTCGAACCATATATCGCTTTACCAGAAAAATTTAGCTTCTTTCAAAAATTGACCACTGCTTATAGGATAGCGAGTGTGAGGCTTAAAAAAACTATGCTTATTTGTTTATTGTCATTTGTTTGATGTATACAAAGTTTTACCCGCACTAAATACAAATGTTTCATTACTCGTATCATCCTATTTGGTGATCGATGGTCTTAGCTTTTTTTAGAAAGTTTTTAAATTGTTGAAACAAATGTTCAACGTGAATGTTGCATTTATGTTTCTATGAAGAATTGGTTTAAAATATACAAGTTTTAATTATCACGACTACTTGATTAATTTTATATTGTTTGTTGTCATGTTTATTATTGCCAACATATAATAATACTACTAATTATAATAGCGATTGGAATGATGCGATGATAGATGATGATGATCTACATTGTTTGCTTCACAGGTATAATTATCGATAGTATAGTAGATAGATACTCCTTTTCATTCAATATTATTATCACGGACAAAGGAGTAAGAGGATCTTGTATTCCATTTTGGGAAAAAAGTTCTATTATCTTGACACATAGTAATAAACAAACTCACCGTTTATCTTTTTTTCTTGTCCTTAAAAAAACCTCCTTGTTTAAGTGTCCGTGTAATAAAGTTTTTACATTAATATAATTAAGTTCACTATAGAAGGCATACCCTATTGATGATTGGCTCTACTATGTATTGGCTCTAACGTGCCTATGATGTTAAACTAATATTGCGGTGTTGTTATTATGGTTTGCTTATAGCATACATATTTAGTAATTACTATGAATAGCATTGTTGGTTAATAGATATTATCTATAGTAAACACTAATAGTTTTAATTCTTGTTAATGACATCTTCTCCTCTTCTTGATGTTCATACCAACTTTAAGGGGGATTTTTTTCTTCTAAAAGAATAAAACATTTTTTTTAATATCTCATCAATAAACTGGTTATAATAATATGTATTTGATATATTACGTGTTAATTATGAGGGTTTTGAAATAAAAGAAACAGGAATAACTGTTTATGATGCAACAGAATAACTCCTCATATACCTAGTCCTATATATGCGACATTTGTCAAAAAAGATAATTTTTGAAATGATTTAATGTGTGTATATAAATTTTATAAATTAATGTGATGTCCAGTTGTCCTCGGTAAGTCATGCCTATTGATTATTTTATTATTGAGAACTGGTCAACAAAAGGTAACCATCATTAGTTACTCAATAAAAAAAAGACAGCGTGCTATGGTTCTGTTGTAGACCAGAAGGTAATTTTTTGGAAGGATAAAAGGGGGGAGGTGGGAGGCAAGGGTAATAGTGGAGAAGCGATATGCCTTTCACTAGGAGGATAGATAAAAGTGATCAGCACAGATCATCCTCACATTTAAATAATTATAGTATAGTTTACATAGGGTACTCCATTCTTTCTCCATTACTCCCTTTCGAATTCAACATATACCAAATTGATATTACTATTATCGACAGTTCTTTTTACGAACATCTCGAGCTTTAAAAAAAAACGTAGATCTGGAGAAATAATGATAAGTCATCTCACAGAACTCCTATAAGTCATTTGTATCTGCTTTCTGGTGCACTATAGTACACTTCTATTCTTTTGCATAACGGCTTAGAGACTAGACTTGCTAAGTAATATTGCTAAATGATCGGCTATTATATATATTGTATTGCTCAATGATTTCCGGACGATGATAATAGAGAAACACAATCAATAATTGCACGAGCGATGTGACTCCAAAGGCCACAAGCGACTTGCATAACCCTAGATAAATCTACTATTATTAGGGATGTAGTCTTGTTAATTCAATGAGATTTATATTTGTTAGCATTTTCAAAATCATCGCGTAATCATGATTTCAAATGAATGGTTTGGTACGAATATTCCCAAAAATCTATATTTTTCTTTCCATAATAACCACCCAAGGCAAAATAATATTTCAACACTTCCTTGTTGTATAATTAATAGAAGATAATAAATGTTACCAAACTTCTCCTTGTTAATTATTATTCTTGTATGTGGCTTCATTTTATTAGTGTGTTTTTGCTTAGGTATGTAGCCGTCATACCAAGGGTTTCCTTGAAAGAATATATCAATTCGGAAACGTGTAAACTAGCACATCTTGCAAACCACAACAACTGTTAGCATAATAAATTGTACCGCTTGCAGCATCACTACTTTATCCAATTCACTGTTGTTGTTGTCGCTTGATATTGTATGTAATATATCATTTTCCTTAACCTTTTTCAAATGCCTCTACCACGTTGGAGTAAAAAATTGTTTAATTTAATTGTTGGTACTTCCTCGACTTTCAAAATATACAATTCCTGTTCAATTATTACACTGTGCATGCATTTCGAAACGGAATATCAAGTAAATATGATATACTTGCAAATTTTATTCCCTTAGTCAGATTAAAATATTTGAACACCTGACTTAATAACCCGACTGTTGGGATGTATGATCCATTCTTTTTAGCACTATCTGATAAGCCTTAACCAAGTGATTGATTCCAATATTATTACAACACCTGGTAATAACGCATATTATATTCGCTCCAATTGTAATAAATGTCTGATTATATTATCTTTTTCTAGGATACATAATAATAGCTATATTGTCATATGCATAATTATGTGTTACATTAGTTAGATTAGGAGCATATGTTTAGTTTTATGCCTACTGGTACTTTTAAATATTATCTTGTTACATTATAACAACATTGATAAAAGTCAGGTGTATAGAGATAACAGGTGTTTATAATGATAAAATAAAAGCAGTATGCATTTGAAGATGGACCGTTGGGTCAAGAAAATTACTTCTATTTTTTTTATTATTAAATTTCCTTCTTTCCATCTCAACGTATTATACCGTGTTTATAATCTCATACCAAAGTATCGCGAGGAAGCAACCATATGCCTATAGGCGCAGGTCAAGTCAGTCTTCCACATTAATAAATATAAATTGTAATCTTACACCATATTAGGTATACTCATGGAAACGAGAAGAAGGGTTGCGATCAGTGAACTTTAACTGTGGGCTTTTAAAAAAATGGTATACAAAAAAGAAACTGTCTTCATGCTGCTTTACTGGTTAAAGAATGCACTTAAAGAACACAAGTATGAAGCACAGAGGCCCAAATTTTAGGTTAAACTACTGAAGATGGTGTAATGATCTATATCATATATGCAAAATAATAGTAACAAGAGAAGAACTTCTTTCATGGCTATTATTTCCCTTTGTATTGTGAAACCTTCTTTTCCTCCTTCTATCATTTCATTTGCCCCTTTCAATATGTTGAAAGCCATGCCGATGGTGTATCTTATTTCATATTGAGACTTTAGTATTAACAACTCCGGTGTATATTTGTATATATACCATCATCTTCAAAACAGTTCAAGTATATATTATATATGGTGCGCTGTTTTTTTTCACTAAAAAAAGTAACTTTATTTTCTAATTATTAAAATACTGGTTTGTATTTTGTTGCACGTTATTATTCATTGTACTACACCCCTTTTATCTTTTTTTCCTCATTCCTTGTTTCTGTGGTGTAAAAACGTGGCGCATAATATATATTTCAAGCCATCAAGATCCTCATAGATATCAAATCTTGTTTTTTTTTTTTTGGTTAGATCTCCTTGTTTTTTTTGCCTGGCTATTTTCAAAAACGATTAAAAATCCTACTCTGCTTATTATTATTATTATTATTGTCACCATTGAGTTTGTTTATAAAGAGAGAAATGGAGCAATATATGATATATATATTTGTGATTTTGATCATTTTTTTTATTCATGCAAGGGGAGAAATAGCAACGGCCGGAGTGGCTAGGTTGGCCGATTTAAAGATATTCTATAAGTGCAAATATCCTTTGTATATAAAAGCAAAAGGTCTTGTATTTGCTAGTATTATAGTGATAAGAATTTGTTTAATCACTTGTATGTACTAATAGTTCATAATACAGATCTAGCGATATGACAAAATCATACTATTAGTTAAGCATTATTTGGATCGAATACCAATGGAATACAAAAATTTATCATTATATATAATGTATCATTTGATTGTCATGAAAATGTACAACAAAGCATATAATTGTAAACATAACTAACAGTGGTATACTGACAAACAGGTTTTATAGTTGAACAGGATTGTGTGAGGAAGTATAATACACCAAGAAGATGCTATGAGATGTTTTTTTTTTACAATAGAATAAAACGATCTACTGGTTTTATGGATTACAAAAAACCCACTTTTTATAATGATAATATATTACTTTGAATTAATACAAGTAATCTACTATATAACATTAATATTCAAGATTTCTCTCCAGATGCTACATTTCTATATATATACAACACGTATGCTCAGCCATGCTATTTACCATCCTTAGTAGGTTTTCCGCGGCTATACAGGCATGTTGATTGATGGTGGCCATGAGAGTTGTATATAGTTGTTGTAGTAGTGACAAACACATCCCAGACTCGATCTTCTTGCTCAGTAGTGAACCTGTTAAACGTTTTTACGGCTTTTCTCATACATAAAAAAATATCCATGCAAAAAAAAAAATAGATAGAATGAGGTAGTATTTTTTGATAAAAGCTGAAGTATTGTGTTTTATATATTCAAAAAATAAATAAGAAGAATGAGTTTACTTTAAGTATCTATCACATACTATGTAGTGTAATGTAGTTTGCTGCCATCCTAATAACAATATATACAAATGAAAAATATAACATGTATACCATTAGCTTTATTATTATGTGATCCCTGCTTTCTGCTAAATTCGACTTTATGCAACAAAAACTAGGAAAATACCACTTTTGCGAAAGTGGGGGTTGACTGTAAAAGTAGCAGGACATAAAGAATAGGAAAGGAAAATGCAGTGATTGCTCCCTGACAGGAACCCTATAATAATTAAAAAAAAAAACCAGAAAAGATATAAAAATCAATCATCGCCAGTATATTCTTGTGCTTTATTTTATTTGCTTCATTTTCTATCTAGATACTGCACATTTTATCTCTCCACTATTTTATAGTACTTTTTTTTTTTACCTATCAACCATCGTAGAACCTTATCTGTACACCAAACTACTACTCTATAACATCATTATTATTTTTTTTGTAACATATATATAAAGCCTCACATCATTCTAGTATCATGATGCCATTCACTGACGCTGTATGGACTCGTAGAGTGAAAAATCTACCTTTGGTTACTATCACAGCAGCGATTGTTAGTACAGGACTACCTTTACTCTACTTACGATGGTCAAGCAAATCACATAACAATAGGAAGACACAACAAGCATTGGATGCTATCCCAACTCCTAAAGAAAGATATTATCCTATTGTTGGTAAAAAAAAAAGAAGAAATAATAAGTCTAAAAAATGCAAGGAGTGGAGGAGATTCCAGATATACGAATACCAACTAATCATAAATATATGCAATACATTATAGGTCATCTCTTGAATTTCATTATAAAAATGCAAGCACACAAGTTAAAAGTATGGCATGATGAATTAGGACCTGTTATAAGATTACAAATAGGTGCTCAACCATGGATTGTTGTGAGTGACCCAAGTAAGTGTGATAATACATAAAGTAAAAAAAAAAAAAAAAAAGTGGGTTGTTACTGACTCCTTTGTTATTGATATTGTTGTTATATGTTCCTCGTGTTTTAAAGGCATTGTGCATTATCTCTTTACTACTAACGGGACTACAAGCTCTAATCGACCATACCAAATATTAAGTGCCCATTATTATTCAAGAGATAACAGGTACATTATAGAAAATAGAAAAAGAACTAATAAATACTATTATGCAATTCCGAGTCATCAATGATACGGTGATGTGTAATAACTATGAATATTAATCAAAGTTACATTACATATATGTATGCTTATAGTGGGATTGCTTTTGGAAAAGCAAATACACGTTGGAGACGGTTACGAACGATAGCAGCCTCCTCGGCATTGTCACCTGCAGCCGTTTCTAAACATATGAAATTTATCCGAAGTGAAGCTGTTCGACTTGCCGAGGAACTCATATCATCCTCAACACAATCAATCCTGGAGAACAAAAATGGAATCAATCCCTTGGGATCCTTTCGACGCGCTTCATTGAACTACGTGTTCAGAGCAGTATTTGGCACTTGCATTGAATCGGGTGACGATCCACGTCTTCAATCAGCACTCGATTTTACGGATCAAACCAACATGTTAATTGGCACACATAAAGACTTTGAAGGGTTTTTGCCTATCTTATCCTATATTAACAGCTGGTTACCCAACCGAGGAAATAAGTTATTGGGAGAATTTCTTCGAACAAGAGATCCGTTTCTTCGTGGAATGATTCAACAAGCGATGAAGAGTGACATGGATTGTATGATGAAAACTTTATTTGAAAAACAACATGATTTAGGGTTAAAAGATTCGGATCTTTTGGTTGTTGCAGGTAATAATAATGTGATCTATAAATACTATGCAGTGAGTAGTGCATATAGACTTATATTTTCCTTCTTTTTTTTTTATATATATACAGGTGATATGATTGCAGGTGCTGCTACTAATGTTGGATATGGGTCTGCTTGGTTGATTGCTATTCTTCTACATCATCCAGATGTGTATAAAGATCTTTGTAACGAAGTGGATGCATTTATCAGAACACATGAAGGTAGACTCCCAGATTTTTCTGAACGAGATCAGTTACCACTACTCACTTCTTGTCAAAAAGAATCCATGCGATTTAGAGGCACAAATGATGTCACTCTTCCTCATTTGATTGAAAAAGATGGTAATGGCATAAATATATAACACTCCTTTCTAACATAGCTTTATTGTTCATGTTTATAAAGATGTCTGTATAGAAATGTTAATTTATTATTATTATTTTTGTGAATAGTAAACTATAAAGGATACTTGTTTCCCAAAGGTGTACTGGTTTTACCAAGTGCATATGCTATGCATCGAGATCCCGACAGATACCCAGATCCCGAAAAATTCATTGCGACCCGCTTTTTGAGTAATAACAAAACCATGGCAGCATCTGCTGCTGGAAAAGTGGAAGATCGGGATCATTTCATGTTTGGTTTTGGACGAAGAATCTGTCCTGCAATGCATTTGGTAAGTTATATACAAAGTGAGCAGAAAGAGCAGAAGATGAGAGAACGTCTTTTTTTTTTGTAACGACGGTATTCTTCTATCTGAATAATAATATCCATGCTAGAATATATTAAGAAAAAATATTAAATATTAAAAAAAACATTGTTAGGCCGAAGTTCAAATGTTTATATTGGTCACGAATATTCTTGCACGATGTGATTTAAAACCACCTTTGGATAGAACTTTGCCTGATCTTGATGATGGTCGTGACGCAGGGGCTGTTATGTCACCGCCGCCATTTAAAGTAATTTTTACCAAACGAGAAAACAGTTTGCTGAAATAATACAAATTAAAGCAATGTATTTATAATGTAGTACTACTAGACACTACTACTCTATAATTATTAATATTTATGAACGAAAATAAAAAAAATAGCTATATAGTTTTATCATCTGATATATTTCAAGGAAATAAAATTGGGTCCAATATTTATCTTCTGTCTTTTATATATACAATGTCCCTCTATAACTTAAAAAAAACACCAATAGATTGGAGAGTAAAACGAACCTATTAAATAATGATTTACACAAGACCCTTTCTCTGAATGGTGATCTAAACTAACCGATTCTGGATTTGTGGGATTGATCTCCTTGTAGCACACAACACATATCATCAACCCTGTCAAATAATCACCATTATATATGTAGTGAAAAATTGATTTGAATATCAACTAATCTGTCTTTACATATTAAACTTCTGGACCCAATCCCATGGAATGATTACCCGTGCTATAGATCCAACAAATGACATTTCTTTCCATGATACATATTACTCCTTTCTATTTCTTTTTTCCCTGCATTTCCCCGAACTCATACATCAAAAAAACCAGCCAAACTTTTACTCTTTTTTTTAACTCTCTTTTTTATTATTATTAGTATTAGTATTATTAGTATTAATTATTTTATTCACTAAAGAGAGATATAAACAAAGTACAGATACATATTAATAAACAATAACGTGTGGATGGCTGTTGTAACATGATATCTTTTTTTTAAAAAAAAGAAAGAAAAAGGAAAACTTACTTGAATACAAATAGATTGTTTGCAGCAGCCACAGCCACAGTATTTTCTTGTGGATGCCATGAGGCATGTAATATCTTTTTACTAAAGTTCAATTCATCAAGACCAAATGAAAATGCACCATTTTCACCACCATTATTCTTATCACGCGATACAGCAGCTAATTTTTGTTTGCCTCCTGGACGTCGACCCGTTTTGAAAGCTCCTTTATCTGCTTGCAATGGTACATCTGTCTTTCCTTCACTATCATAGATATGGAATGTGTTGCTATATGAACCTGTCAAAACAGATCTAACAGAAAGAGAGAGAATGAAATAGAAATATTGTTATAAATTTTGGTGAACTATCCATTTTAAGCTTATAAAAACAGCACCTAAGGTCCACTTTGATATATCCAATAAAACTTACTTTCCATCACCACTAAATGTACATTCAAACTTGTCAAAAATACAATCGTTCTCATAAAGATCACATAACCTGCTACGTAATTGATCATGAATATAGATGGTTTGTACAGGTTTATGATCCATATTGATATCCCAAATTTTCAAGGTTAAGTAATCTCTTGACAAAATATATCGACCATCTTGACTGAATTTGACATCCGAAACGGATGAAATGATTTCAGAAAAGAAAGATCGACTTGCTGGATCTTCTGGTTCTTGATACACTATATATATATAAATATATACAAATCGTATCATGGTTAGTAACTTTTGTAAAGGGAATAAGGAGAGAGAAAAAAAAAAGAAGGAATACATCGATCATGCGAAACAAGAACAAACAACCCTATTTCTCACCTTTAGCATGTTGATCACATAATGCGGATGCACGCATATCACTGAGTTTAATAGCACCTTTACTTGAACTATACATAAACATATTGCAATGAACAGGATGAAATTCAGCAGCAGTAATGACTTCAGTTAATTCTTCCATATTGGCAGGTTTAATATCGACAATATCTATAATGGACCCATTAATAATAATAATAAAGTTAATAAAAGGCTGTGATTTGTCGGGTGGAGGCGGGAAAGGAGGGTAGGGGATATAAGAGGAGTTGTTGTGACTTACTGAAGCTTTGATCTGAAATGTCAAGGTTCCACAAATTGATCCGTAAATCATCTCCCGACAAATATGTTTCGCTATCCGAGTTTATTGATATCGAATTGATGTGATAAGTATGAGCTAAATTTTATATATATAAAAAATCCGTGGGCAGAAAGGAAAGTGAGTTAAGAATCTCATATATTAAAAAGATAAACCCTTCCCACGTGTCTTTTTATCATTTATAAAGAATCTATACTTGATATTTACCATTTGCATAAACTCTCCGAGGAACAGCAGCAATAATTGTGTCGTGATGCATGAGTTTTGGTATACGAAGTGAAGGACCTTGTTGTTGTTGTTGTGGCTGTGGTGATGAATTGATGGAAGGTTGGATATTATTTTCTGCTACTACCTTGAGTGATTTTTCAAATACTTTCCAAAGCTTGATTGTTTTGTCTAATATATGAATGAATCCAATTTAAAATTCACGTGTTTTTTTATGTTTTATGGATTAACAAAATGGGTGTCTGTGCACACACACACACGATCAATGGTCAATAATAGTAATAAACAAATAAAAACATACCATTGGTAGATAACAAGAAATGAGCCGAGTTTTGACGTTTACACCATTTGATTTTATTAATCTTTTCTTCAATTTCCAAACTCTTTAAATAATCGAATTCTGCTTCATGCGATTGAAACTCTGTATGAAATTTATATTCACAACCTTGTTTCTATTTCATAATAAAGTAAAAGAAAAAAAACACCCATGAATCTTTGTTAGAAATGATTATCCATGTAATATATCGTCATCACAATCATCATCATCTTCATCACCAGATAACACATGATCCCTCACTCTCTATATACATATATGGAATTTTACATACATCATCATTACGTTCAAATAAAACAACCCGACCTCCTCGATCACCTGTAGCAAGATAATCACCCGTAGGATCAAACTCGACAGCAGTAATAAGATCCGCTATGAAATAAACAATCATCCAAAAGAAAATATCAATATCGTATCTTTTGGATCTTTTCGAATCGTAATATATATATATATATATATATATATATCCTTTTTCCCCATCGTCTTCTCCCCCACCCCTTTTTTTCTTCTTCTTTTTTGGCTTTCTTGTAAAAAGCATATACTCGAAAATAACCAACTTCTTGTTCCTCTCAACCCAAGAAATATATATCCAAAAAAGAGTATATATAAAACAAAAAAAAAAAACCTCGTTCTTTTCCAAACTCATGTTTTCCTCTTTTTTTTCTCATGGGTCGAGCATATTATCAATAAGAATACTCATAAAAAAGGAAAAATCAAATTTTACCGTCAGTAATGTCATCGGCATCACCTTTGTCACCAAAACATTGAACGCATTTCCAGTCGTGTTCTTCTTCAGTCATCGAGATTTATTATATAAAATGGGTAAAAAGTATAAAGGTTTTATGTTGTTGTTGTAATACTATAATATGTATATAAATATTATATAAAATAAATAGTAACTTTAAAGGAAAAAAAAAAGAAGAGTTTTTTTTTATATAACAAAATGGACAAGTTGGAAAAAAAAAAAGGTACGGCGCGCCCAACCCTTTGTTATCGAAAATCCTCAAATCCCGCTCCATAATTGTTGCAAAACCAATCAAATTCGTTTAAAATGAGTCTATGATGACTTGTGAATCAAATTGAAACCTTTTTTTTTTGAAAGCATAAAAATTCACTTATTTTATTTTGGTGATACTTTTTTTTTTGTTGACAAGATAAAAAGGAAAAAATAATAATAAAAAGGATCGACAGGGTCCAATATATCTTTTTTTTTATCGTGAAAAAAAAAATACATGGATTTTATTATCATTAACGAATAATATGACGATTCAAATGCAATGTTTCAATGTTTGCACATAGAAAAGTCATATAACCTGATAACGTAATCATTCGAGCATAACGTTTATAAGGTCCATAAAAAGAACGAGTGTCGTACGGATCATGGGTCACTTGTTCCATCTTGTAAGTGTTTAATTGATTTACTTGAAGAATACTTGGATGTTGATAATCATAGTCTGGATCGAGTCGATGGATTTGGTATTCATTGGTATGAATAGGTGCTTCATACCATTGTGCCATTATTGGGGTGTTACTAGATCGTTGACGTTTTTTATTGTTACTATTTGTCATTACGTCATTTTTTAATAAGGACACTGATACCACTGGTTGTTGTTGGTGACATCTAAATAATGTCACAGGGTAATTGGGTATACCCGGAATACGTCTGACAAAATTCGCAAAACAGACACACGCATTGAGAATATGCACAGATCGGAATTTTCGTTCCGGTAAGTGAAACAAGGTCCATCCCCTTTTGTCGATAGCTTGCTGAAAGGTACAATTGACAAGAGAAAGATCCACCACGGATCTTAATACATACACAAGTAATTGATTCAATGTTCGTTCCCCCTGTTCAATACTGGTGTTTTCCAATCCAAACTTTTCCAATTGTATTCCACTACTATTTTTACTAGTCCTATTATGGCTATCAAAATAAAGAGAGACAGGAATAGATTGGATCATTTCTGGAGTTAATCGAGTATGAATCAATGTTAAACTTTTGAGTCCACAACAATATTTGAAAAGCAAATCCAATCGAATTGTTTGTTGTTGTTGACTCATTTCCAAGGTCAAATCCTTTAAATGATAACAATAATTGAGTTGTTCATAGTGTCGAACCGTTGCATGTGCAGGTAAAGGAATCCAAAGGCGTTGGATGACAAAACGAATACTTGCTATTAAACCACTGAAATTGAAAAAATAATGAATCCCTTGATCTCGAATACAAACATCTGTCAAACAACGCAAGTAAGCTAAGGATGGATGCAAACGTTTAATATTGGTAGCTCCCAAATGAATAAAAGATACTTGACGAAGCGTTGATGGAAGTTGAAATCCAGCGTACAAAAAGAAAAGTACCGTTGGATGAAATTGCGCTGGTAATGGGCCTGTATTTTGTAATACTAAGGTGTTCAAATGAGTGTAGCGAACAAGAAAATATTCTAACCAAGTGGACAATGAATGCCAACCTTTCGGATAGACGAGTCGAAATTTGCGCATGAGGGCCAATGTATCATTAAAATTCATTTTGTATTGTTTTTCTACTCGATGATGTTGATAAGGATGTTGCTGCCGTAAAAATCGTTGTGAACGTTGTTGAACAAGTTCTGGTTCATCGCATTCAATGGAAGATTCAGACATGGTACCAACCAATTCCAATTCGATAAGATCTGGACAGTATGCATGAATCCTATCAAGATGCTTGATTTGAAATTTTGAAAAAAAGTCACTCAAAGATAAACTTTTCAAATTGGGTGTATGTTTCAATATTTGTATATTTCCGTAGTGGTGGCGGCGGGTGGATAGTGGGATGGCATTGTATTTCCATGAAGAAGGTGATTCATAGCATTCCAATGACAAATGAGAAAGTCGACCT
Organism: Phascolomyces articulosus; assembly: GCA_025677815.1. Lineage (NCBI taxonomy): Eukaryota > Fungi > Mucoromycota > Mucoromycetes > Mucorales > Lichtheimiaceae > Phascolomyces > Phascolomyces articulosus. The sequence continues at coordinate 1,053,957 of JAIXMP010000008.1, read as the reverse complement.
CCATCGATAGCATCTAATAAAGGATTAGGAGAGCGAAAAAAATGACATGTGGTTGATGGAGATGGCTTGGACGCTTTTTTGTCGGACACGGAGGTACACCAACGAAAATGTAGCATGGATAAGTTTGGACACTTGTTATAAAGTTGCTGCATGTCATCCAATGTTAAAATACCGTCGTCCACAATGAGTTTTTGAACACATCGTCCCATTTCAGTAGAAGAATGTAATAAGCGCTGATAGACAATCATTGAATCACGGCATAGTATGGAGTATTGATAGATGGATGGTAGAAAAGCAGCATACCATGCTCGACATACAAAAATACATTCATAAATATCTCTTGGAGATAAATAAAATGAAATCAAACCAGCCAGTTCATAAGGAAGAAGCATTGTAGAATGAGTACAAATTAGTAAGTATAAAGATATGGAAGAAAAAGATGACGATGACGAAAAAAAAGAGGCTTTATAATATAGGCTGAGTAATAGTTGTGAGAATTTGACAGACTTGGATAATCCAATAATCGATCACTAAAGAATAAGTACGCATGAATCGATTAGAATGAATTCTTGAGTATAAACAAAATTTCTGCATTTGGTTTGGTTTAATTAGAGTGGGCAAACAGAAGAAGAGTGACCTGATGACTATTCTTTTAGTGTGAGTGAATGATGGATTGGATTGTTTGTATGCATACATGAAACATTTTAAACATATAAAATAAATCCCTTGATTTTTTTTTTTTTGCCTTTTCTCCTTTTCTTCTTTCACTTTTTCAATACTTTTTTTTTCCTTTCTTTTATTCACTGTTTACATAAAAAAAAAAGAATCATCATGTCCGGTTCCAACCAAAGAATTAGTATCTTTCCAACGCGAATGTATGTAAAATTGAAATGAAAAATGACAACTATATATTATCCCTCTGCTTTTTATATAAAATCAGTATTCATAAACAATATATATATATAGGGCGTTAACAACGATGAAATCCAAGTTAAAAGGTGCGCAAACAGGTCATTCTTTGCTGAAACGTAAGGCTGAAGCCTTGACCAAACGTTTCAGGACAATTACTCACCAAATTGATGAGGTAATAATTTTTCCCGAACTTATTCCCAAACAAAGGCAATCGATATTGACTCTCTATATGAAATGGATCAATTTTTTTTAGCTTAAACGTAAAATGGGTACTGTGATGCAAACAGCCTCCTTCTCGCTTGCAGAAGTTCAATATATTGCAGGTGATGTCAGTTATCAAATTCGTGAAGCTTCCACCAAAGCTCAACTACGTGTTCGTTGTAAACAAGAAAACGTTTCTGGTAAGAGAAGAGAGAAAAAAAAAAAGAAAAAGAAAAGTGAAATCAAACTTTCAATTTATTATAATTTTTTTCTGCAAAAGGTGTCATGCTTCCAACATTTGAAATGTACGTCGAAGGTGGAAATGGTAAATAAACCTTATCAATAAACATAACAGGCATTAAAAATAATAATAAATAAGAAGAATCTAACCATACAACACATTTTTATTATTATATAGCATTTGAATTTACGGGTCTTGGACGTGGTGGACAACACGTTCAAAAAGCCAAAGAAGTATATCAAAAAGCGGTGGAAACATTGGTTGAATTAGCTAGTTTACAAACAGCCTTTGTGATTTTGGATGAAGTGATCAAGGCCACCAATCGTCGTGTCAATGCCATTGAACATGTGATTATTCCCAAATACGAAAATACCATCAAGTATATTATTTCTGAATTGGATGAACAAGATCGTGAAGAGTTTTTCCGATTGAAAAAAGTACAAGGCAAAAAGAAAGACAAGGCTGCTGCTGCTGAAGCAGAATGGGAACAGTTTGAACATGAACATGATGATGATATGCCTGTATTTCAAGCAGCCAATGAAACTGGACAATTGGATAGCAGTAATATGCTAGGTCATGAAGATGAGGATGTTATTTTCTAAAATATCAAAACAGAAACAAAAAAAAAACAATAAACAATAAAAAGGATTTGGGGAGGTGTGGTTGTAATGATGATAATAATTGGGAATACTATGATTATGGAGTTGTTGTTTGTTTTTGTTACTTTGATTCTATTTTGACAAGACGCGTGTGTGACTGGAGAAATGTGGAATTGAGTTAGTTGTCATGGTTGGAGGAGGGGAGGGGGATTATTTAATAAGAGATATATAGAGATACAAAAGAAAAATATGGTGTGATAATAATATAATAATAAGAAATAAGTATAGCTTTGTTTTTTGATTAAACTAATGAGGTGAGATGCATAAATTGTAAATAGGAACGAATTCGTTGTGATTTTTTTTAACTTTGATGTTGTGGAGGTGGTGGTGCAGGCATCGAAGATCGTGAACCACCAAGTTGAAGTTGTTGGATAAACGGTTGTGACATGCTTGTACCGGGTGTATTAGGTGTTGTTCCTTCTGAAAACCAAGATGTACGTGGTTCATCATATTCATTTTGCGGTTGGAATTCTTCCACATCACCTCGATCACTTCGTTTACGTCGAATGAAAAAGAAAGCAACAGCACCAATGACAAGAGCACCTCCTACACCTCCTACAACGCCACCAATGATGGCGTTTTTATTTGATCCACCACTAGTACTCTCTTGATCGGTATTGGGATCTTCAGGTTGAGTTGTTTCAGAAGGTTGTGGCGCTTCAGTGCTACTACTTTCAGGAGCAATCGGTTCAGAAGGTTGATCGGTAGGTGTTGCTGCTGGATCACTCCAAGATGAATACTCAGTAGTGGTGGTCTGCCACCATTCAGTGGTCGATGTTGTTTCCCACCATTCTGTTGTGGTTGTATCCCAATCAGCCGTATCTGTTGGGTCCGACCAGTCATCGGTAGTAGTAGGATCAGTACCCCAATCATCCGTTGTTGTTGGCTCACCATAATCATCAGTTGGGCTTACTTCACCATCGGTAGGATCAGTTCCCCAATCATCAGTCGGGTCTATGTCATTTGTTTCAGTTTTATTTAATCTGAGTTGTATAAAATTCTGTTATTAGTTATTATGATTATTTACCACTGCCATCATCTTGAGCCCAGGAGGGCATAGTGATCATTGCCACGAGGAATAAAGTTTTGACGATAGTTGACGATGGTTTCATTTTTTTTCTGGATGTAATAAATAGATATGTATATTATATTATATTATATTATAGATGAAGAATAGGAAGAACGAAAAAGGAAAGGAGAAGAAGAGAAAGGGAAAAAAAGAGAAAAAGGAATGGGAAGGTGAATAATAATAATATATAAAATATACGAAAATATAATAAAAAAAAGTGGATAAAAAAGAGAAAGAAAGAAAAGAAACTTTTTTTTACCAACCATGAGATCGTGACCACAAAGAAAATGGTTTTTTTTTTCAAGAGGAGTTACACGGTCCACATCCAATCTTCCATTATTATCATCATATATAAACATTGATTGAAGGTATACATCACCCCAAGCAATAATTCTAGACTGGACCTGACCTGGATACTATATACAATAATTGTTATTTTTATTACAAGAGAAGAAAAACAGAACGGGAGTACAAACCGAATTCACCGAATGCGATGGTTTCCATTTTAAAAATGGCGCTTTTTTAAATAGCTATTTTTACCATTCACTTGTAATAAGCCATGGTTCAAAAAAAAAGTGTAATGTACATTTGCCATGTGTAAATGATTGTGAACAATGATGCCTTTGATAATATTACTTTATTTATTTATTTATTGGAATGCTTACAAGAAGGAAAAATGACCCATTGTCACTTTCTCTCGCTTGAGAGAATACATGTTACCATCTTTTTTAGGTGCAAGGTAGTAGAAAAAGCTCTTTTGGGGAATATGTTCCTTTTTTTAGCTGTGAGAAATACAAACACAAACGCACAACAAACTTTTTTTTATATCTATTCACTAGGAATACATTAAAAAAAGGATGGTTGTATTAAAAGAAATTACGAATGTAGTTCCTTCTTTTTGACACATGTGAAAGTTTCTTGGATTCATGATAACATTCTCAATGAACTAACTGATCAAAAGATGATATGCTAAAAAAATGATGATTATTCCCGGTATTCATACTTCCTTGTTTCATTATTTTTAATCATACTAAAAGATCTTCTTCTTCCTGTTCTTCTTCTTGATGTCGTTGGTGGAAAAACAAACATTCAAAAGAGATTGATTTCATTTCCGCTTAATGGTATTAATAACATTGTTCTAGTGCCTTTTAATAGTAAATAGATTTTCTGCATTTTTTTTTAATCCCCTCATCCTATTTTGACCGATCTCCTCGGAGGAAGTTGTATTGTTATTGTTCCTGGATATTAAGGAGCAACAAAAAAAGATAAAATGTCAATGCCATAATAAAACCATTTCTATCGAACTCATTTTTTCCTATAATAGTAGGACCAAAATACAATCAATTATAATTATGAGATCATCATGACTACATTTTCTTTTTGTTTGTCGTTCGGGAAAACCTATTCCCAAAGTTAGACTTTTTTTGCGGATAACAATTCTTTACTATATATCCTTTATATACCATAGGGTATCATCATGTCATGGTGTGTGATTGTTGAGCCAACAGATGGAAAAATGTTTCACATTATGGAATGACAATTACTTAGTTCGTTTTAATTACAATAAAAAGAAATGCATTGGCATAATCAGGCTACACTAGTACAAATTTGTTTTACTCTCCACAAAAATAATAATTTTGTACTACCTGTCAAGAAGGCCTGGCCAACATATTCCATGATTACATGAAGACTAATTATCATCATCTGTTTATCCCATTATCCAACTGACCGGATCATCCCATTTGCGTTTAACATTACCATTGTGTTTTGGAATACATATCTTTTCTATATCTATTTATATTGATAAAGGAATCTTCTACTTCGTGAAGCTCATGATTCATTTATATATTATATTAAGAATGATAATAAGATTATATATATTACATATTGGCATCTAGAGAAATTTTACAATCTGATCATTTACGTATGCATCATTGTGTTTTCTTGGGACCCTGATCATTCAATGATTATGGTTACCTCCACATTCAATGTTGTGTGTCTGTGTACTTCTTGCTATTGTAATTTATATCACTGTGTACCGTCATACAAATGGAATTTTGTGTGAAGAATATCATAAGGATTCATTAGATGTTTATCAACGAATGAGTTGTCTACCGTAAACTTCTATATAGAGTACCATGTTTTTAAAGATTGTTTTAGAAAAAAAAAACCAATATTTATGCCACGTATATAAATGGAAAAATTTCCAATTGTATCATATCACCATTTATCTGATTTTTAATGACAGTGTACATTTTTGGGTATTGATGTAGTAGTTACCTACCATCTTCTTTTCTTGAATATACTGTATAGACTTTGTATTCATAATATGTTATATGCAGTCAAGCATCTCTATAGAAATAATAATAACAGAAGGTTATTATTTTAATATAAAGAACCTTTTATTAAACCAAAGTGATGATCATATATTCAATATTATAATCTTCATTTTTTTTTGAAATAGGAACAACAATCCATTCTTTTCTTCTATATAAGAAGAGTATTGTTATATCTAACATGTAGTATATTTAGTACATTGATATGCGTACGTATCTTCTATAGGTTAAAATCAATAAAGTATCTATATATGTATATCAAGGTTTTAATAACAATAAAAGATTCTTGGCACACTACTAATAACATTTAATTTGGAATAAGTGTACTTTTTAATACATCGATGTTCCAGGTAATAAATTCCCACTATATAATATGTTCTCGCTTATTTTATTCTAAAACTTTATAAATTTATTTTTATTTAAAGGCAAAAATAAAAAGAGTGCTTGAAAATATCACCATGTAATAAATACTGTTTGATGGGATGGTAGTAGTGAATAAGAAACTAATTAAATTACTTTATTAACTTAATTTTCATAGAGTAGATATTTTCTAGTTTTATAAATAAAATCTTTTTATTAATATTTTTATATAGTCAACTTCTTATGTTTGATCACCCATCGTGATCCATCTAGTGCTGCCAAATATAGTAGTAATACGTAGATAAATCTTTATTATTTTGACCATATATATTATTATTATAAGCTATTAAAAATATTTTTTATATAATAGTATGCATATATATTGCTTAGCTATCCACTATTTATATTAACTATATAATAATTATTATGGAAATTTCTTCATCAAAAAAAGATTTATTCGTCTTCTATAGAATGATAATACTACTCAGAAGAATATAAATTTATATATAGAACACATACGTATATATATATTAACTACAACAAGAAAAAAGAGTAATAAGAAGTGTTTACATTTCCATCGATCTACTATAACTTGAGTTCAATATAGGAACCTTCTTCTGTTGTGTCATCATCGTCTTAGGCATAAAAAAGTCCGCATTTTTTTTATGGAAAAGGTTGGTAGTAGTAGACGGAACAATTATGTTAATGGTGTATAGTAAAGTTATAATTATAATAATAAAAAGAACCGTTTTCTGAAGAATTTCTTATTAGCAATGCATAAAAGCATAAAGTAGGTCAATGTGCGTGCACGACGCGTGTTTATTTGTATAAAAAGGGAAAACTCAGATTTGAGACCTGTAATGGCAGTGAAACAACACCTTGAAATGCGAAAAAAGTACTAGTCTTGAGCGAGCGTAATAATAAATTGATCGGGCCTGCATTTTTATATATTATTAACAATTAATAAATTATGTCTTAAACCTTATCAATATTTTATATATTAAAAAAAACTATCAAAGTAGTTAATTTAATATGATTGTATATATAAAAAGATCATACAGAATTATTTATATGTGATTCTTATTATGTATTAGTAAACTTCTTGTTTGAATTGATTTTATAACTTACTTAAAATCAAAAAAGGTGAAACAAACTTTTCTTTGCCACACAACGAAATATATTAAACACCCAATCACTGGTCTAAATTTTGCTAATAAAATGCTTTCCCAGTTTCATCGTATCACAAAGATATGGTATAATTATGACACGTGGCAAGCATCATTTCACGAGCTCAATTGTCAGGTCCAATAACAGCTTAGAAACAGCAACTTGAAAGTGGTTCGATTGCTTAGGAGAACTAAGACTGAGGCTGAATTATAATGATAAAGAATCTATCATTATTCATTTGCATTATTATTAAAATATGAATTACACCCTGGTTTGTTTTATATACAAATATAAAAGTGAATAGAAGGGTGGAAAAATAATAGTATTAAGTCTAAAAAGAATTATTTGTTATAAAATGAAATAGTCATAGATCGAAAAAAAAAAGTAATAAAAAATGATGAACTAGAAGTGCCCTGGACCTCTTTTTTTTTCTCTCAAAAAATCTTTATTGATTAGTGTAACGTTTCTCTTATTTAACTTTTTTTTCATTATTATTAACAATTCTTTGTCGTTTTTTTCTTGTTCTTTTTTTTTTTTTTTTTTTTTTACATATATATATAATAAATAATGTTTAAATACACTAGAAAAAAGAAACAGGATGAAGGCCAACAACATTTAGATATGGATAATATAGAAGATCATCCTACTGCACCTCCGATTCCACCTCCAAAAGATAATATTATTCCATTGGTTGCTCCAAAATCTGTAACAACAGAACCAGAAACAGTAACAACAAATGATAATGACACTTATAAACCACTTGACGAGATTAACTTGCCAAGTGATTTTCGAACTTCATTGATCCTTACTCAATTTAATAACGATCCACCTACCGATCTCACTGTACCCACAACAACAACAACAACGACAACTAACAATGAAGAACGTCCTTCTTCGGCTCTTTCAGCATTACCCATGCCTTCTATGCCATGGATGACAAACTCAACCGATTCAACACGTCCTCCATTAGGAAACAATAACACGAATGGGAATACGACGCCTCCACTCTCACCTACATTGTCTTCTACTTCTGAATCATTGGCACGAAAGAGCAGTAGTACGCGTAGCAGTAATGAACCTTGGCGACCTCCTCTTTTACTAGGCGGAGGAGGAAAGCAGCTCAATAAAGGGGTAAAGTTTAAAATATCTAATTATTATATATCATCTAATTATTTCATTATTTTGCCCATTTATTATTATTATTCTTTCTTTCTTTCTTTCTTTCTCTTTTTTTTTTATTTTATCGTTTTTAATATTAATGGACGGCGCTATGTCATTTTTCACAATTCAAAAGGATGATTTTCAAGATATTGCTTCTGGACCACCTATTATTCCACGTAGTAAAACACCTCCACCAGCACTTCCTGCCATTATGCATCCCATGATGGATAGAGAAAAGTCAAAAAACATCTTTGACTCAGATGATGATGAATCCGATACCGATTTATTCTTTCAAGACTTTTCAGCAAATAGACCCAAGTCAAGACGAATTAGTAGAAAAATCATACAAAAGGCAAAAAATGGGGATCGTTTGAGCAAATTTGATTTATCTGCATTTGCAAATCATTTACATGATAATCGACTTTCCGTTATGCAATTGCGCCAAAGTAACATTCATCTGACCAAGGAGGATGAAAAGGAATTGGAACAATTGCTTGAAAAACGCAAGAGTATGGCCCATGGTGATTTGGATATGTTGGATGAACATCAAGACACATCTTTCAAAACAGATACATTGGTACCACCTATGCCTCATCGACCTGTATCCAAGAAACCATCCTTGTTGTTACAAAAGCTCAAGAAGGGAAACAATACAACAAAAGGTAATAAAAAAGGGGTCGAGGTTAGAGAATGTGGATGGGGGCGGGAAAATAATGGGGGAGGTGTCTTTTTTTTTTTTGCTTAATAAACTTTTTGTTGATGGCTCCGCTAATTCTCCATTTATAGAACACGATGTTATGCCTACTCCTTCAACATCAGGATCCCGATCACAGGAACAATTGGCGGAGAGAAAACGACGCGTGCGTAAATCAATGAGTATGGATGAAATTCATCGTATAGCAGCCATACAAGATGAAAAGACGCAAGTCAGTGAAGTACCTACTGTACCATCCATTCAAGAAGATACATCTTCTTCGGACATGAATTCGCTTGCACCTTCTACTTCAACACCTTCTTTAGCAAAGTGGTCTTTACATAAATCCGCATCTACGAGTAATAAAAAGTCCTTCAGTAACGATAGTTTATTGAATTCTGCAACTGTTGGTACTAACAATGGAACAGGTGAAAAATCATCACGAACGCAAAGTGCCAAACCAGCAGGACAAAGATCTATTGGTTTATTTGGAAGTTTACGACAAGCCAGTCGATCCCATCAACCTTTCCGCGGTCTTGTTCGTAATTTGAGTAGTGCTGGAAGTTATTATCGTGCTCGACATTCTTCTGCTAATGGTACTGCTGAAACTGGAGGTATGTCTCGTGCAGCCATGGCTGTAATGGAACATGATAAATCCAAGTTGAGCGATAATACAACAACACCATCCACAAAGACAACATCCTCTGACACCAAGAATACAACAACGTTAAATAATAACGATGATCGTTCTGCCTCCGCAGCAACTACTGTCACAAAAACATCCCCCTTACCATTATCAACTTCATCCACGACGACACCTACAAATAGTAAAGAAGATACTTCTTCTGAAGGAGGGAATCATAGTGGTGGAAACTTGCTTACTCAGTTATTAGCCAAAGCCAGTAAAGCCAAGCGAACACCTACTACCAAAACCGTCAATATGAATCATGGAAATAATCATCCAACCCATAAATCAAGTAATAACAACAATAGTCAACAAAGACGAGAAAAAACAAAATCACGCGTGGTTCGACGTACCATTATTTATGTACCCCCAGATTCACTCAATTTTATGAAAACATTACAACAACGGGACGATCATGAAAATACCTCAGCTGGTCTGAGGAAAAACAAGAATGGTCCCGCACCTCCTTTACCTACCGATATGGTAGAACGTATGCGACAATTACAAAAGAGTTCCAAAGCAACCACAGCCGTTGTTTCCCCACGTCATTCTGAAGATGATCATAGTAATAAAGCCAATCGTAGTACTATCAGCAGTAGTAGTACGAGCAGTAAAACAAGACATGGTGATGATAATGATTCCTCCTCTTCTCCTGCTACCACTATTGCCAACAAGGAAGACGATGAAGACGATGATTTTGGAAGTGTATTGAATTATTACGATGATGAAAGTTTATATGATTATTATCAACATCGAGACTCTATAGCAGCTGCAGGGCCCCAATTGGAAGGATTGGAATTACGTGAAATGGAGGATGGTACCGTCGAATGGGGTATTGTCAAGAAACAAGGCAATCGCAAGAGTTTTTATGTACGCGATGAACGACGTGTGGAAGAAGAAGTGGAGGAAGAAGATGAAGAAAAGATTGAAGAACAAGTGTTGAAAATGATGGGTCTTAGTGTATCTCAAAACAACCATAATGCCTATCATCACTACAATACCAATAACAAGCATTCCATAATGTCTACCATGACCACAAGTACCATGGGTAGTACAACGCCTCCGCCTGTCCCACGACGATCTCCAAGACGAAGGATTGATAGTGCTGAACAACAAATGCAGCAACAACAACAGCAGCAACAACAAATTGATAATCGTCGAGCAAAACATATCTCCACTATTCATTCACGAAAAGATGCATCTACGACTGATTATTATTTTGCACCACAAAGTACACTTCCTAGTTTACTTCAAATGATTGCTGATTCAGCCCAAGAAGAGGAACAACAGGCAAAAAGAAAGAAGCAGGCTTCCGTAGAAGAACAATTGGATGAAATGATGCGATCATTCCAGCCACCTGTTGAATCCACTCAATTCTAAAAAAAACAAAAAATATTTATATATACATATATACATCCTTTTCCCCCATCTTTTTCACTCATTCATTTTTGCACACTCTCATACACACTTTTTTTTATATAAATTGTATATGTTATTTATTCTTCTTGTTTAAACTTAATTATTACATTACTATTATTATTATTATCATGAATATTTTTTTTTATTTTATTGTTTGATGTCATCTCAATCGGGAATTACATAACAATAGTGAGAAAGAGCAAATATCATCGTCATAACATGCTTTGTAGTATTAGTTGTCTATTTGATCATGAGCTATGTTTGTTTGGATTTGTTTTTTATTGTTTTTTCCCTTTATAAATTTTTCATAGATTCCATACCATGCCAATATGTATTCAATCATTTTTGAGCAATGATTACTTTTTCTTTAAAAGAAACTTGGTTTTTCATAATGAATGGTGAATGATAAAAAATTAATTACTCATGGTTATCAACCATGAATCAAGAGATAATATATTAATAACAATGAATGCATAGCATAAACCAGTTAATGGGGAATCGAGAAAGATTTGTTTGTTATTCTTATAGCTTTTTTTTTTTCGCTTTTTCCTTTCCTGTTCCTCTTGGTCCTATTGAAAATCTATAGAAAATAGAAAATAAAGAAACAAATGTTATGTTTTTGACATTTTACTATCTCGTACCCCAAAGTGGCTCAATTGATATTTTATACTTCTTTACCTTCTTTTTTTAACTATTCTCTTTACTTCTGTTCTTTTTGACTTTTTACTACTTTTTTTTAAAAAAAAAATTCTCGTTTTTCTCTTTTAGTAATTAATAATTAAATAGGTAACGTATTGATTCAGAGCCTTTCGGTCATTTTCATATTTAAATAAGAAAGGATTGTATTAATTGAGTTCAACAAAAATCATTAGGAGATTTATACAATTCATTTATTACACCATGAAATTTGGCGCTGAATTACATGGTAAAATTTATGCACCATGGCAACACGCTTATTTCAACTATAACGAACTGAAACATGAATTAAAGCAGCGCCAATTGGACCATGGATGGCATGAACGAGACGAACGCGACTTTATCTCTCGTTATGAACAAGAACTTGCCAAAGTATACAACTTTGTTCATACCCAATTCAATGACATTAAACAGCGTGTGGATTCTTGTGAAAAATCCTTGGCTACTAATGCAAGTACAGTCCCAGCTGATGGTCTTGCTGATCAACTCGCTGAAATCTTATTTCAAGTCAATGACTTGGCCCGTTTCCTTCAACTCAACTGTCAAGGATTCTCAAAAATGGCAAAAAAACATGATCGTTGGACGCGATTGAGTAACTTAACACGACAATACCATCATGCTATGCAACAACAATGGCCTTTGGAAGCCATGGCACACAAGTTGGACGAAATTGTGGTGCGTATTTCACACGCTAATATCCAGTGTGAAGCCAAGATGGGTCATCCCAATAAATCAAGTCTACCGCCCTTTACAACGTTTAATGATGAAACAGCCTTTGAACGTGCTACGGCCAAATATTGGGTCCATCCAGATAATGTGACAGAAGTGAAATCCATCATCTTGTTCCATTTGCCGGTGCATGTGTATAACAATGAAAAACAATATGAAGCCAAAGATGCTGCGATTTCTTCGGTGTATTTTGATAATTCCAATTTTGATCTATATACAGAACGATTGGAACGTACCAAGGGCGCGGAAGCCATTCGATTCCGTTGGTATGGTCAAGACATGGATAATGTGTATATTGAACGCAAGACACACCATGCAGAATGGTTGGATGGTAAATCTGTCAAGGATCGGTTTAAACTCCAGGAAAAGGAGGCTGATGCATTTGCTCAAGGGCGTTATACAGCGGATGCCATTGCTTCAGATCTTCATGCAGCATCACATACGAATAATTTGGATGAAGCCGCTATTAGTCAACAACATTTTGTTGCTCAAGGTGTTGAACAATCACTTCGTCAACGTCAATTGGAACCCATGTGTCGTGTCTTTTACAATCGTACAGCTTTTCAACGACCTAACGATCAACGATTACGGATTTCATTGGATTGTAATTTGACTTTTATTCGTGAAGATCATTTGGATCATACGCAACGACGGCCTAAACATGCTTGGCATCGTGCTGATGTGGAAATTGATCATCCATTCCACCAGATCCCACAAGGAGATATTCATCATTTCCCCTACGCCATTCTCGAGACTAAGATACAAACGCATTTGGGACAAAAAGTACCTAGTTGGCTGCAATCCTTGCTAAGTTCTCATTTGGTGTATGAAGTGCCACGGTTTTCCAAATATTTACATGGCGCCTCGCAACTGTTCCAAAACCATGTTCCAGTCTTACCTTGGTGGATGGAGGAATTGAGCAAGGATATTCGAAAGCCTCCTGTCTTGGGTGTCGGTTTATCACGTTCTTTGAGTTTGCAACCTTTGGTCAATGGTCATCATCGTCGCTCCCTGTTCCAACCTTCCAATACGATTATATCGTCAACACAACATGTATCTATTACATTAACAGATGACAACGAGGATTCAAAGACACGTAGAAAGAAAGAGAATGAGAATAAGAAGGATTATGGTCAGAGTGGTGATTTATTGTCAAGATTCTATCCAAAATTGCTCGGTAGTGGTAAAAAATTAAATAGTGACAAGGAACTTAGTGCTCCCTTAGCACCTTCATCACAGCCACCACCTCAGTTACCACGTCCAATATCGCAACGAATAATGAAACGAACAGAACCAAAGACATTCTTTGCAAATGAACGTACATTTATTTCATGGTTACAATTTTGTGCACTACTACTAACAGTGGCTCTCAATTTATTGAATCACGGAGATTATATTTCGCGTATTATTGGGGCTGTCTTCATTATCATGGCATCCATTCTATGCTTGTAAGTATTAGATATATTTATTTATATATCCCAAAAAAAAGCCATACTTGATTCACTGATTCAATATGTATAATAGTTATGCATTATTTCGATATCAATTCCGAGCATATCAATTACGTACGGGAAGATTCATTACACGATATGATGATTTATATGGACCAACAATTCTATGTATATGTTTGGTAACTGCATTGGTCGTCAACTTTTACCTTCGACTTCCAATCATTACAGAACAACAATCTGCATCATCACCTTCTTCTTAAACAAAGGAACTTTTATAGTTTAACTTCATGTCCCCTACCTACTTTTCCTTTATACATCTTTTTTTCTTGTTTCTTATTTGCATTTTTATAATAATACTTTTATAATTCATTTTTTATATTTTTATTTTTTTTCCAAAGAGAAAACATATTTACGATTCATCCTCTCACTCTTTTCCTCCTCTCCCTCTCTCTCTCATACATACAGGCATATATACATACATATACACACGTATACTCCCCCAAAAATAAAAAATTTATATATGCGTACTATAAAAAGGTTTCTCTTACGTATAATCTGCAATGTGCATACAAAACCCGCCGTTATTAATAAACTTTGTAGAAAGTCGTATAATACTGTAATGCTATGTAGTGATGGTTGTTTGAAATGGTGTAATTGCAACCAACACGATACCACGAGGGATCACTCTTTAAAATTTTGAGTGGTTTATTCTTCCGTCTTTGCATACCAGTGGATATCATTTATTTATTTTTATAATTTAGGATCATTTTCATCCAATCCTCTCCCACCTTTCCTCCCCCTTCGTTCTTTCTCATTCTCTCGTTATAGACAACTGATATATTTTTTTTATATCTAAAGAGAGATGAAATGGGAACATACCAATGAATTAAAACTCTAAAGGCAAAAAAAATCATTCCCCCCCATTTTTTACGCTGATGAAATTCATTTCACATGTGTCTGTATGTATCTAAAGAATTTATTTTATTACTAAAAAAAATACTGATGATATTCTACTATTATTATTACAGCAGCATAATCATATACATGATACATCTTACATTTAACTATTACAAAAACTAAACTAGTGTATGATATTGCAGTAAGTTATAAAAAGAATAACACCAATCATAAAAGAGAAAAAACAAGACGTGGACATGAGTTGATCTTTGAATGGAACCCATTGATGTTTTCGAAATCTGGGGGCCGTTTAGGCAGGGCATCAAATATGCAGGAGTCGAGTGAGTGGCAACATTAGTATTAGGGTAAAAAAAAGAAGTTATTGATACATTTTTATATCGTACCTATTACATATTTATTCTGGAGTTTATATATGTATAGAATGATGATACCCACCATCATCATCCTTTCATACTAACAAGATGATATTGATGTTATGTTGTAAAATAGTAATATTGACTAAAAAGAATGATATGTCTAGACTTCTTTTTCCTTTCCTTTTTTTTCCGTCTTTTTTTTTAATCATTCCCTTCTGTTATCTCCTCTCTTTGACTCTTATTATCTTTTATAATCAAAAAGTATTTATATTACAATTATTAATATATTAATAATAACAAAAGCAATAATCTATTATAATATAAGCAAAGATGAAATTTGGTGCTCATCTTGCTTTTAACGTTTTTTTACCATGGAGATCAGAATATATTCAATATGATATGCTCAAACAACAACTCAAGGCACGTCAACTGGATCATAATTGGAATAATCAGGATGAAATTTGGTTTTCCCAAACAGTAACAGCAGAACTCAACAAGGTGGATGCTTTCCTTTCACGTAAACGGCATGAGCTTCAAGCACGTATAAATTATTGTGAACAAGTGTTACAAACCATTGCACGAAGCTCATCAGCATCCTCTTCTTCATCACAACAAGGAGTCACAGCAGCAACAGTACATAATACCATTTATAATAGTAATAATAACCAACAATGTATATCATCACTACAACAAGCACTTATTGAAATTTTGTACGATACAAATGACCTTAGCAAATTTATTCGCCTTAATTA
Source organism: Phascolomyces articulosus (assembly GCA_025677815.1). Lineage (NCBI taxonomy): Eukaryota > Fungi > Mucoromycota > Mucoromycetes > Mucorales > Lichtheimiaceae > Phascolomyces > Phascolomyces articulosus. The sequence continues at coordinate 1,038,151 of JAIXMP010000008.1, read as the reverse complement.
TACCGGTTTTCAAAAAATTTTGAAAAAACATGATAAATGGACTAAATTGAATCTACGGACACAGATGATTCCTTTGTTTCAACAACGAGGATTGGATAACCAACGTTTTGATGATTTGTTGGTGAGAATCTCTCAATTACGTGATTTATGTCGACTTTGTAGTAACATAAGCATATCGACGCAAGAAGATGATGAACAAGAAGAACGACGTAGCATCATAAAAGATGACAACACAAGTGATGCAGGGGATTTTGAAAGGGCCACGGAAAAATATTGGGTGCATCCCGAAAATGTTACAGAAGTCAAGGCCCTCTTATTATTTCATTTACCTGTGCTACGATATAATTCTGATCAACCTTACCAAGAATCTGAAACTGCCATTTCTAGTGTCTATATGGATAATCAAGAATTTGATCTTTACACAGAACGGTTACAACGTGATGAAGGGGCAGAAGCCATACGATTACGTTGGTAACGTAGTAAACTATAATGATTTTTTTTAATTTTACCATGATAATAATATGTTGTGCTAAGCATTTCCCCTTGCTTCTAAAAAAAATAGGTACGGGGCTGAGACAAGCCAAGATATTTATGTGGAACGAAAGACCCATCATGCACCATGGCTCGATGGACAAAAATCCATCAAAGAGCGATTCCGACTTGATGAAAAAAATGTGGATCCTTATTTGACCGGTCAATATACTCCACAAATGGTAGCTGACCATCTCTTGAACCAAAAAAGGAAGAAATCACCCGTTGCTGAAAAAGCAAGGACCACCTCCGCCAGTGTTTACAATTCGATTCACCAAAGAAAGCTAAAGCCAATCCTTCGATGCTTTTATAATCGCCTTGCATTCCAAAAACCAGGCGATCCAAGAGTACGTGTTAGTCTTGATACGGATTTGGCTTATATCCGTGAAGATAAAAACCATGCCTATCATGGGAAAAGAAAGTGGAGGCGAGATGATGTTGGTATTGCATACCCTTTCAAGCATTTACCAGATCAAAATGATGTGCACTGTTTTCCATATGCAGTGTTGGAAACCAAGATCCAAACTCACTTGGGTCAGCAGATGCCTGAATGGCTTGCTCGGCTCACGAATAGTCACCTGGTTCATCCGGTTCCGCGCTTTTCCAAATACCTTCATGGCGCTTGTTTCTTTTTTAAGGTAAGAGAAATTAATTGACATGCTATTGTTATTATGTGATGATGATGAATACTTCTTTATGAAGAATAAATATATCTGTGTATTGATGTCATAAACAAAATATTCACTTATTCATTTAAACCAATATATAAATACATATTTACAATAGGAACGACTTCCTATATTACCATGGTGGTTATCAGAAGTAGATATTAATATAAAAAAACCACGTATAGATCAATTCGGATTGTCAAGAACCGTCAGTTTACGACCTTTATTAGATGGTGGACTGGTGGCAATAGAAATTCCTCCTGATTCTTCTGCGGAAACGGAAAAACGTGATTCCGGCATGGCATCCTCTCTCTATAAACCATTACCACCACCAGCAACATCAACAACAGCAGGCTCTCAAACACTTCATTCTTCAACAGATGGCACCAAACAAACAACAACAACGGGCAATAATAAAAAATCATTCAAAGGATGGTTTCAACAACGACGATTTTATTACCGACGTCTTGGCAATCATTATCGAAAAAAAATTAAACGAAATAACAGTATCAATAATGGCAATCCTACCAGCAGTAGCAACGAAAAAGGCAATAATTATAATAATAGCAGCGGCAAAGTATTACCAAGCGTGAAGGTGCGCGTTGAACCAAAGACCTTTTTTGCCAATGAAAGAACTTTTATTTCTTGGCTCCAGTTTTGTGCTTTGATTCTCACCATTTCCCTCAGCCTCATTAACTTTGGGGATCATGTTTCTCAATTATGTGGCGGGTTCTTTCTTATCATTGCTGCACTCTTGTCCATCTATGCACTTTGGAGATATCAATATCGTGCATATCAGATTCGCAACAGGAGTAATACTAGATATGATGATATGTATGGTCCTGCTATCCTTTGTATTTTACTTGTTATTGCAATTATTGTTAATTTCAGTCTTCGGTTTAATCAACCTGCTACACCTAATGGATCTGCAACAAGTCCATATCATCCTCCTGCTGTTCCTTCTGATAATACCAATTCACCTTGATAAAATGAAACAGAATAGTAGATGTAGTCCTTTTTTTTTGGTATTCTTCCAAAGTAATGGTAAAAAGAAATATATATATAATAGTAAAATAACGTAATTCATGAATGATAAATTGACTCCCCCAATGACTGTACAAAATACAATCATTTGCTCTTTTTATATGTGTGACCCATTTCTTTTTGTGTGATTCTCTTCTTCTATCTTAACAACATTATTATCATTATCATTCAATCTTTTTATAAAAGGAGAAAAATAGGAGAAAAAACTTCCCAAATTGAGGCTAAAAAAAAGCAACATGCATTCAATGCAGCATTTACCAAGAGTTGGATTTTGTCTTCAATGGAACAAGAGGAAGAAAAAAAAACTGTCATGCCATAATATTGGTTTCCATCAAAGAATAAAAACAAAAGCGCAGCCACATGCGGGAATGAAAAAATAAATAAATAACAAGACAAGATGTGATCGCGTGAGTTTACATGCACCAAACTAACGTTCCTGAAATTAGAGTAAACATTAGATATTATACGAATATAAAATAATTATTAGATTCTATTATTATATACATCTTATAATTATTATGAAACAATATTACAATAGTTTAATGATGAGAATAATGTGAATAAGAAATGAGCATGGATTGTACAAAAAGTAATGAAAATGTTACATTTGAAAATAGAACCCTATATGATACAACACAACAAAAAGCTTCGACGATCTGAAAAGTATTTGTATCACTAAAGCCAACAACAGATGCTCTTTTCAATTTCTGTACAACATATTAAAAAAAACTTTATTATCCTTTGTCATTTTATGTTTTAAAATAGAAAAATAAGAAGAATAAGTGTTATTTATCAATGAATCAAGATAATAATAAATAAAAAAAGATGATGATAGTTTAAGGAGAAGACAGATACACACACACATACAGTTACTTTTTTGGCGCGGACTTGTTTAATGACTAAATGTAGCATAATCACAAATACATTACTTACTAACAATGCTTTATTTATACGCCATTTTTCTCGGATTAAAAAAAATCAACTCAATCTCAACAAAGTGGCTAAAGGGACCCAGTACTTGATTTGTAACACGAAAAAATAATAATAACAATAATAAAATGAAAGGGAAACAAGTTAAAAAAGAGTAGATCCGTAGCAACAACAAGAATTTCAAAAACAAAAAAAAAATTATACAATTTGGGTAAATACTGCACTATTTGAGCTATAAATATAATAAATTTGTAAAGTAACACACTCAAACTCCCAATTAAGGAATCCAACGTGATACTATGGCAACATGGGTTTCATTGGCTAGCTCGTGAGGTGGTGTGTGGTCTTTTCCACTCACCCTCTCTTCGGTCACTTGTGTCCGTGTTATAGAGATACTCACCACTCTCTAACATTACAACCCCAACGTAATATAAACTTTCTCTCTCTCTCTCACTCTCTCTCTCCACGCCTCCTTCTCATATCCTTCCCCCCCCTGCGTCATGAAACGCCCGATTACAAAAAAAAAGTGGAAAAATCGGGTCTATACCTATAGAACCTATAAACACACGCAAAATGATGATGATCTATTTGAGTTTTGTTTATTTTTATCAAATGTTGTGTCTATGTTATTTTTTTTACTAAATAATCATTTTGTATGGTGTAATATATAAATATGTATATATATATACATATATATATAATATAATAAAAACGAACACAAAAACATATACGCAGGACAACGATGCAACGTTCCAAAATAGGGTTATTAACTATAGAAGAGAAAGAATGAGAGAAACAATATATATTTTATATACATATCATTTTCGGTCAAATTCATATATATTGTAATCATGATAGTAACCATAATAACAATAAATGTAATAGGAAGAGAGCGTCTAAATAAAGCTGTATTCTTCTTTATATGTAATGCGAGAACAAGTAAGTAAATTTACATGTGAGATGCAGTAAGCCTAGATTATCGCCGTGCGTTTTAAAGGTCATTTAACATAGAAAGGAAATTTGGTTTATATAGTAAAATAAATAAAAAAAGCTTTTTTTTTATTCTTCTTCTTCTCGCTGTTGTTGTTATTCAATAGTTCTTACTTTTTCCCCCAAATCATCATCAACAGTATCTCTTTTTCTCTCATCCCCCCTTTTTTTCTATTGCTATCCAAACATATAATCCTGCAGCATCTCTTTTCTTATTTTTATTTTTCTTTCTCTTCTTCTTCTCATTTGATTCTTCTTCTACTTATTTAATATTTATTATTATTTATATTACTACTATTACTACTCTATTTTTCGTTATTAGTTATATTATCGAATGAAATACGGACTCGAATTGCAAGAGAACATATTTCCACCATGGCGGTTATCTTATGTTGCCTATGATGTTCTCAAACAAGAACTGAAGAGTCGTCAACTTGATCATGGATGGACACAACAAGATGAAAATGATTTCATTCATTTACTCGACAATGAACTGACCAAAGTTTATGATTTTATCAATGCCAAGCTTTCCGAAATTGATGCTCGCATCCTTTATTGTGAACGAACGATTCATACTTTACACAACAACCCAACTATGCAAACAGATGCTAGCTATGGTATTATGGATGAAGCACTTACTGAAATCCTTTTTGATGTCAATGACTTATCCAAGTTCACACGCGTAAATTTTGTGGCCATTCAAAAGATTTTGAAAAAGCACGACCGATGGACCGGCTTGGATCTTAAACAAGCCTTTGTACAAAAGTTACGAGATAAACCTTTGGATAACCAACGGTTTGATGTAGCCATTGTTTATATTTCTGCCTTGCATGACTTGTGTCGTAACCGTGGCAACAAAGGATCCAATCCTAACAAGACGGGGATCAATGCTGATGGTGATCAAAATGCCTTTGAGCGAGCCACTGCTAAATATTGGATCCACCCAGATAATATCACTGAAGTCAAGGCTATCATCATGTTACATCTTCCTGTTCTTATCTTTAATAAAGAAAAAAAATGGGAAGTCTCTGATTCAGCCATTTCAAGTGTTTACATGGACAATGATAATTTCGACTTATATACAGGTCGACTTCAACGAGATGAAGGTGCAGAGGCAATTCGCCTAAGATGGTAAATATTTTCTCTTGTCATACTTGTCATACTTGTCATACTGTATTCAATTACAGTCGTAGTAGTCATCCATATTATATAATTTACTCTTTTTATAAGATTCTCATATATATATTATGAAAATCATAAGCAAAGAAGTAAAAAAAAAACTTGTAACAAAAAGATAAACCTAAAAGCCAACTTTTTTTTTGTTGTGGTCCTTGATGATTCTTGATTAGGTATGGTCCGTATGATACCAAAAGTGTGTTTGTTGAACGAAAAACACATCATGCAGCCTGGTTACAAGGCGCATCGGTCAAGGACCGTTTCCGATTGAATGAACCCCAAGTCAATCCCTTTTTGCGTGGCGAATATACCGCAGATCAAATAGCCAATGATTTTCGAAATAAGGCAGACCAAGCAACAGTTGATAACGTCCATTTTATCGCCAGTGGTGTACAAGCATCGGTGAACGAAAAGCAATTGCGTCCCATTTTACGTGCATTTTATAACCGCACTGCGTTTCAATTACCCGACGACCAAAAGTTGCGTATTTCTCTCGATACCAACTTAACTTTTATTCGAGAAGACCATTTGGATGGTACTTTACGACGTACCAAGGAAAATTGGCGTCGTACAGATGTTGGCATTGATTATCCTTTCAAGTATTTACCTGATTCCGAAATTTTACGGTTCCCTTATGCTGTCTTGGAAACCAAACTACAAACCCATTTGGGTCAAGCTCCTCCTGCATGGTTAACATCATTGATAGAAAGTCATTTGGTTCATGAAGTGCCACGCTTTTCGAAATATTTACATGGTGCTTGTCATTTTTATAAGGTATATATATCCTAATATCATTTTTATTTTTCCTTAACGATAAACTACTTTTACTCATATATGGTTCTTTATTTTTTTTTTTTTGGATTTTTTTACAAAAAAGGATCATCTTCCTCTATTACCTTGGTAAGTTTTTTTTTCTGCCTCCTATTTTTATTTATTTATTTTCCCATACACATTGAAATTCACACTGTTTTTTTTTATCTTTTCCCATTATGATATTATAATCATATAGGTGGCTCTCTGAAATGAACGTGGATATTAGAAAACCCAGAAGTGAAAATATTGGTTTATCAAGATCCAGAAGTTTCAAACCATTGATTGATGGTCGTTACAGACGTGCCATGATTGAAGAAAAGGAAAGAGCTAATCAGAATGCAGTCGTACGTGGAGGGCAGCAAGGCGTTACACTAGAAGATCGTAGTAGTAGTAGTCGTGAAGGATCGCCAGGTGCACTGTCATCAAGTGAGACACTTACGAAATCAAGAACCCCTGAACAACGCCGATTGATCGATGATGATAATGAAACTCCTGCAGCTTGGAAGCCTGTACAAAATACCAGTAATAGTAGTTATAATATACATCAATTACAACAGTCGCCGCCACCACCGCAACAATACACATCCGTGGATATGAAAGCAAATAATTCGACCACACAACTTGGACAACCTGTCATGACAACAGGCCCATCTTCTCCTTCTGTTGCTAATAACAGAGGTAAAAAGAAGGGTCCATTTGGATTCTTGAATTGGAATAACATGATAGAAGAAGGTGAAAGTAATAAACGACAGAAGGTCAAAGTCCGTGTGGAACCTAAGGTGTTCTTTGCCAATGAACGTACTTTTATTTCCTGGTTACAATTCTGTGCCTTGTTACTTACAGTGGCACTCAGTTTACTCAATTTTGGTGATAGTTCAGCACGTATTGTGGGTGGTATCTTTATTGGTGTTGCCGCTGGTGTAGCCATCTATGCTTTATATCGATTCGAGAAACGTGCTTGGATGATTAATCGTCGTGTGGATGGTCGATATGATGATTTATGGGGTCCTGCTGTACTTTGTACATTGTTGGTAGGCGCATTGATTGTCAACTTTTATTTGCGTTTTGCTTAAAAATAACTATCATCCCAGCTATTTTACTATGTTCTCTCCATTTCTATTATATTTTATATTTCTCTCTTTATATATGTAATTCACCACCAACCAACCATCTTTTGTTATTTTTTTTCACACACTCAACACAAAACATATTTTCTTTATTCTCATTGTATATTCTACATATAAAGACTTACCCAACACACACACCCATTTTTGGCTCCATTTACCAATTTTTTTCTAATTCTTTGTTTCAGTATAACAATAAAAAGTCATTACAATAATCATGTACCTTGACGGAAAAGGCAACTTTGGTTAATTTGTTAAGTATAGCAACAAAATGGCATGTGTCATTATGGATATTTACGTTTACCAAGGATATTTGACTCAATCTCTTTTGACACACCACTCTTTAGGCCACAAAAATATAAAACATGTTACCTATTGAGGTCTTGGAGAGAATCGCGTTGCATTTGCAACGCCATGACATTTACCATTGTATAATGGTGTGTCGTACATGGTATTTTGTTTTTTTGCCATGTCTATACCGATCGACCGAAATCAGTAGTGATGCCAACGCGTCGACCATCATGCTTCGTCATGCCGACTCTTCACTTTGTAAACGAATGCTTGAACTCGTCCTCGAAGACGGTATGTTGAGTATTCAAGATATGCGTAAACTACAAGAGCGATGTCCGTCCTTGAAAACATTACATTTTTGGTGGTGGCGACCCTCCCTTTTGTCAACTTTATTTTCCATCACATCTCCCAGCACATTTTTATTAAATCTAGAAGATGAAGCAAGTGTAAAGCACAGACTAGCACCCACCAGACCTCATTTTTTTGAATCACCCATTCCAGCCTTGATCGAATTTGGTGCTTCTTATCATTTTTTGACGCGACTCGAATTATCCTGTTTATCGTGGGAGCCACCCTCCATCTTTAACACGCCTTTGGGAACCGATTTTGACGATTGGTTACGACGTCTTTTGGAGCCCATGTCAAATTTATCCGAACTTGTTATGAATAATGTGTTGCCTACCTTTGATGTTCGTCATTTGTATATCATTCATACATGTTGTCCAAATTTGATTGATTTTGCTTCCGAAGGACCGAGTCAAATTCATTACAATAACAATAGCAATGTTGCCATGGCAATTGTCCCCAAGATGCAATCATTGCGACTGGTCTATGATGGTGGTTGGAGTGATACGGCTAATGCTTGGTTATCTTACATTGCCCAATGTTATCCTAACATTGTCAATTTACATTTAGAAAATATATCTGAAAGATCAGGATGGATTCGTCGCGTAGGATCTTCTTCAACAAACTCACGATTTCTAGAGTTCCCTCAGTTATTATGTGCTCATCTTATACGACTGGATCTCGATTATGATACAGTACTTTGTATTCAACGGCAGGCGCCTTTAGTATACGATTTGTCTGTCCATGGCAGTTGCCGTTGGTCATCAGTAACCATCTTTGAATCACATACAGTTCTTGACGAATTTGATGGGTTTGTCTCTCATCTCAATGATGATATTTTTCGACTTTCTATCACCATCCCTGAAGCTTATGATCGTCGTTTAACCATTTTTTACGTATGTGAAAACTTGTGTGACCTGTCACTTTGTGGTAATAGCAATAGCAACCTCAGTACAACTATTATCGATAGCAACAATACAATGCGCACTATGATTGATTTACCTGTTCTTTTGGTGACATGTCGTGCCTTGAGAAGGTTACATTTAACATGCATTCATTTATCTGATGAATTGCTTTGGGCACCTATACAATCACCCATCGAACGATTAGAATTAGATCAAGTTACCATGACATCGGATAGTATCAATTGTATTTTCCAATATTGTATTCAATTATCCACTTTTATTGCAAAACAGTGCTATTGGCGCTGCATCTCGGGCGATTCTGTGATTGGTATTCAACTACAATTTGGACCACGTCATTTTCGATTAATTCAGATGAATGATCAACGTATCGTTTGGGCCACATCGACATATACAACAATTTGGGATCCAATCCAGATTTATGGTTTAAAAAAGATGGTCATATCAACATCATCATCATCATCACCAACTAACATAAATAGTAATACACGTTGTAGAAGTGATAGGGAGAATAGCGGTGATGATGCTAACGAATTTAACATGTTGAGAAAACCCGATCGCTGGTTACGTGTCCCATCCAGTCGTAATAACAGATCTGCAGAACAAAAACTAGTGAAAAGACAACCTCAATTCATTATTGACACAAATAGCATTTTTGATTTGGATTCGAATTCTTTGAATTTGTTATTAGAAACATCTTACAACGATGCTACAAAGATTGATCTCATTACTCGTCATCAATTTACTACGAATGAATATACAAGATGTATATCAGAACGAGGTGGGTTTATGACGCTATCATACATGGATGCCAACCATGTTATTATTAATGGGCAATCTGTACAATAATACCACTGATTATATTTTTGATTTCTTTTTTTTTGATTGTTGTCTTTTCATTCACGCTATTCTCTTGTTATTCTCCTTTGAATAGTGATTATTTTTCATTTTCTTAATAATCCAACAAGATATGTCACCTCCTTCTCCATCACTTTTGTAGCTTTTTTATGTATAAACTTATGATACTATTCAATGTTGATTTTATACGTTGTAAGGTTTATTTTCTTTTTTTTTTCTTCTACGTATCAATTAAAAAAATGTCTATACTATAATACTGTAGTGTTGTCGTGTTGATCTTTTATCAATCAAAAATGAGAGATACGTGTTGTGTACTGTTGTGCTGTTATCCAACAATTTTTTTATATGCACAATGTCGTGTCACGTAAATAATATTCACAATAAATAAAAACAGTAGCAATCCGTATTGATTCGAATATCCGGAACAATTGCAACATTATTTGTGTCGATAAAAAATAAAACAACCATCTTTTCTTTTTTGTATTTATAGTTTTTATAATGACTATCGCAGATCTGGTTCCTTTTCCAAATGCTATAATAATTAATTTGAGACAACAGCGTTGATTTACATACGTATAAACAGAAATTCAACTTCATGAAGTGTTTCCAGAGCTTCTCCTTATGTACTTATATGACCCATATGAGCATCTTTCTAACCTCCCGATATATTAGTAAAAGTCAAGAAAAGAAAGATCAATTCTTCGTGATGAGTTTTTTCATTCAATTAACTCAGGTATTAAATATGTCCTCAAAGTCAAATAATACAACGCCGTTCTTTTTGTGATCAATAAAAAATAGATGAATATAGACAAAAGTGGTACTATTTTTGGAAAGTGAAGGCTCAACTTCCTGACTCTTAGAAAGGTCTCTGGAAAGATCTATGTTTATGGTTTACATTATTTTTTGATTGGACAAGGAGATTCCTTTGTTATTGTTGTAGGTATTAAACTGTAACTCGTACTTTCTTTAACCTGTCTCCATATAAATATATAATATCAACAACACCCAAACAGGAACATGCGTACCCATTCTGTGAATAATTTCATCTTAAACTGAATATAAAAAACATACCGTTTAAATAACTTATTTTAGGCGTTTCAGTAATTTGAAGGTAGTAAGTACCGGCATCATAACTGGAGTTTTTAAACAAAATAACAATATTTCGATTGTAAAGGCCCGAAAGATGGACCGTTGTACTTCTATTTGCGTTTATTGTTTATAAACATTATGCACGTAATTGTCTCTTGTGGCCCCTTTCATTTATTTGTATATTTTAGTGACGGAATATTAATTAAAGTAAAAAGCAAAGTGACTAAAAATATGCTTGCTGAGTCGGTTAAACATATACCCAAGGTATAACCATTGGGTCATTTTCCTCCTTGGCATTTTTTAATACAGGTGTTTTTTATGAATCATATTTCCTTCCGAAGTGCATTTCCCTCTCCTTTTGCGTCATGATAATAACAGTATTATAGGCATACATTATATTTGAAGTCATTTGCTGTGACTGAGAAATATTTCTGACTTCTTCGCAAAAAGCGCCGGGCTACTACTATCAAACCTTGATATACTCTTCTTTATATCAATGGTCGATTAAATTATGTTCCGAAGTTCAACTCTTACTTCTTAACACTATTTATTAAATGTAGTACTAGCATCTTTTTTCCCAGTGACACAACGTATTGTCAAGACCAAGCTCAACAAAGCTGAAAACCAACACTTGGATCAAGTATTTTTTTATAAAATGAAAGAGATCAGATAATACCATCATAATAAATTATCATGCTAAGCACACCCTTGAATCGGCGATCAACCCGAAGTGACTCTTGACATCCCAATTAGGAAAGTAGACATTGACTCAAATTCTGGCGACCAACCCGTTCGCATAAAATTATTTATCAATAAGGAAAAGTTTTGAAGTGGATCAAAGTATGAATTGCACTACAACAATGATGTTCTACATTTTCTTCCTTGGTCTGTTTTTACACGTGGTGACAAATATTGAGAAAGATCCACCTGACTTTACAATCACTGTTTTTTATATAAAATGATAAACAAGAAAACTGATTATCATTGTTTTCTTTACTTTTTTTTTCTTTTATAATAATTATTGATCTCTTTAAATTTTTTCTTTGAATATACTCCAAATATGGCCATCAATCAAAGTCTGATCCGTGAACAGTTGTATTCTTACAAATATTATATTGGTATTGCTGCAGCAGTAGCACTTGTTGTCCAAAGAATCCATCGAAGCATATTTCAACCTCCCAAAAATTTAAAGCACATCCCGGCAGTTCCATACAGTGAACAATTTCTTTCCATGAGCAGAAAAGAATGTTTGAATGAACGAACACGTAGGCTTATTTTCCCTATATTATCAAAAGCAAATGGAGTGTATCTTGTAAGTACTGTGATTTATCATGAATATTTATATTTTGATATTCCTATATAAAAATTATACCCTAATACTTTGATGATGGCTGTTAATAATGGTTATATATACAATCTATAGAATCGAAGCGCAATAAAATGGACTGTCTATGTGGCCAACCCAATACTTGCAAAGGCAGTTGTATTCAGACCAGGTAGGACTTTATTATTTTCGTCATTGCCTTGATCATATTATAAATACTTCACATTATCAACAATGTCAACTGACACAATTGTTATTTTTTTTTTGTTCTACAAGAATTTGCAAATAAAGCTACGGAAACAATGGAAATATTAGGTGGAGATGAATCATTTGAAGCTTTTGTTGGACTGGACAATGTTGCCACCGTAAATGATCCACAGTGGAAAAAACAACGCAAGGTAAATTTATAAATTAGTTTTAAATGTTAAGAATTTAATAAGAAAGGAATACGGTTCTGTTGTCAAGTATACTAATAAAAATGATGTCATACAAATAGATCATGAACCCCGCATTTCATCGATCCATGCCAGTTGGATTATTCGGGAACTTGATGCAAAAGGTGATTCAAATCATTGATGAAACACAATCCAAGGGTGAAGAAGTTGTAATAATAAGGCTCTCTCAGCGATTGACACTGGAGGCATTAGGAAGAGCTGCTTTTGGTAATTATCAATAATAACATCATGTGAAGATTGGATGGGGTTTACCAATACCGTGATATTTTTTGTTGTTTTTAATGATGTTTGATGATTGCTCATTATGATTCTTTTATTAGGTTTTGAATTTGGTGCCCTAGATGATGAAAATTCTATTTGGGTAAAGACTTATAATCAATTTATTGCATCATTTACGGATGTTGCGATTTTTTTCCCAAGAATCAGCAAGGTTCTTCGATGGTTCAGTCAGAAACGCCGAGAACAGTTTCAATCAGGTTTTAAATTGGCAGAACTATTAGATCAAATAGCCGACAAGAAAAAACAAGCTTTATTGGAAAAGAAGAAATTAGATGAGGATATACCAGATAGCGAAAAGGATTTGCTTACTCTCATGTTGGAAGCAGAAATGCGCGAAGATGGTGTCTGTATGAGTCGAGAGGAATTACGGGTAATTATATATTCTGATATACATCTAAGATATCTGTCTCATTTATGATCCATTACTTATATTCTCTTTATTTTATTTTATTTTTCTTCAAATAGCACAATATGGGGATCTTCTTCTTAGCAGGTATAATGATATAAAGTTAGGCTTATTCACTGGATCTTCTTACCTAAATAAAAAAACGAAAATTAACATTTTACGAAACTATATAGGTCATGATACAACAAGCAATGCTTTATCATTTGCACTCTATAGTTTGGCAGTGAACAAGGTACGTGTCGTTTTATCGTTATTCAAAAATCTTCACGAGATCCTATCATTATGTATTAAACCAAAATGTATGATTTCAAAATAATAGGATATTCAAGCAAAAGCACGCGAAGAAGTATTCGCTGTACTTGGTGATGAACCCAAAGATGTTCTGCCAACGGTGGATGACTGCAGAAAGTTTTCCTATATTGACATGATTATCAAAGAGGTAACTATAATGTAAAATAGTAAGCACTTTAGATATGGTTGATAATAACTGACAAGATAACATTTGTAAATTAGGGATTACGACTGAACCCTCCAGCAAATGATTTACTTCCACGCGTTCCAGTTGCTGATACCCATTTGGGTGATATTATGATCCCCAAAGAAACCTTGGTTTCAGTAGATATCCATGCTTTACACCACAATCCTGAAATTTGGCAAGATGCTGAAAAATTCATCCCTGAACGATTTGCAGAAGGTGGTGAACATAGTAAACATGAAGGTGTGACATTTATGCCTTTTGCTAGCGGCAGCCGGATCTGTTTAGGAATGAATTTCAGTATGATGGAACAGCGTGTTGCATTGTCTATGCTTTGTAAGTATGAAATAATTGGAAGAAGGTGTAATTATGAAGAGGAGACTGAGTTTTGGCTAATGGTTAATAATTATATAAATATGCTTTTCTTATAGTGAGAAAATACGAATGGGAATTACCAGCTGATTCTATTCATCATGATGGGCTTATTGTCAATGAAATGTTCAATATTGTACCACCATCACTCAAGATCAAATTTACAAAACGATACTGATGAGAATGATCCAAAATATACTTTTTTTCATATTCCCGTTATTTTTATATAATATAACATAACCATGAACACGTGTCATTATATTGGTTATAGCATCGTTTTTTCTTTTGTAATAAAAAAAAACATTGATATTTATTATCACAGATGATATTGGATTTCTTAGGAATAACCCCCAATATTAAGAACGAAAGGATTGGAGAAGGGTTAATCCATATACCCGAAAAAGAAAACTTGACAGCATAACACAACATGCCATGGTCAATGCTACATTATAGTGAACTTTAATGAAAAGGCTAGAAATATTTACTTATTTTCTCAGGTACTATGTACCCAGGAAGAACCTTTAGTCATCTACGGAACTTCCTTGCCGACCATCATTTTCGTGTGACTTTAAAATTCCAGCACATACCGAAAAAGCGCAAGGGCTTCTACTTTATTACAACCTCCAATTAACAACAGATCCAATGGCAGGTGGTCGACGATCAGGTTTACAACAACAAGTCATTAGCTTCTACCGAGAATGTTTTCGAGCGGCACGAACGAAGCCACTTGTAAGATTAATTTTCTTACTAAAATCAATGTGGGATTTTGAATGATTCTGATTTAAGAAAATATCTTGTTTTTTTACGACATAGAATAACCGACCTCACTTTTATGCATATATTCGACGCGAGTTTCGTGCACATGATATTCGTAAAAATGACTTTGTAACCATTGAATATATGCTTCGAAAAGGAAAACGTCAATTAGAAACTTACAGCTCGCCCAGTATACAAGATATCCATCTGTAGTAATATTGTAGACTTAACAATAATATTGATTTATTATCCCCACATCATTCCTTTTATAAATTGTATATATAATTATTTACAGGGTTACTAAAAAATTCTCTATTACAGCAACAATATAATCTAATTCTTCTTTTCGACAGCAACAGTAGCAGCAGCACTAGTATCTTGTTTGGGTTGATGTTGCTGTCGATAGGCTGCTGATGTGGTTTCTGTACAAAAGTATAACTCCTTTAAAACTTGGATACATTTCTCAGGTTCACTTTGGTTGGATGTTAAACATTCATCATAATCCTTGATTTGCTTAGAACAGTGCTCCTTTACGTATTTCAAGATACCAACACTATCATCGATTATCAGTATTTAGTTTCAAAGTTGGTATATGGATTATTAGTTCGTGTGGATGAGAGAGAGGAGAGAAGCGTGTTGTTTGCTTATTGTTGTTATTCTTACTTTTCTTCCGAGCACTTTGTCAGCGCGTTCTTTTGTTGAACACAGCTCTTATCCCAATTATGGGGGTAGTTTTCTACACATTTCTGGTACATTTCAAGTTGCAATGCACATTTTTCTTGAACTTGGGCTAATGTGTCGTCCATTGTTATGTTATAAAAGTGAGAAGAAAAAGAAAAACAAACAATTGTTTTTTTTTCTGCCTTGATGCGGAGTTGGTTAGTTTGTTACATATGACGTTTAGTTGTATATTACTTTATTGTTATAAATATGTGGAGTCTAGTAATATTGTAATTATACGATGCATATCGAGCTATCCTATAGTTTACTATTACTTTCACCAGTATATATCCAAACACTTTTGATAACTTCTGGTTTACTCCATGGATTAAGAACAACTCTCTCCTCCAAAGTTGAATCAACTGAATCCAATTTCCGCAACTTTCCATCCTCACCAAGTTTCTTCAAGTGGAGAGCAATCCCTCGTAAATGGATATCCCGTATATCTTGAGCTGGACGTTTATCCTTCCATAAAGATTCAGTGACTTTGTAAGCAGTCCATGGTGTAGATGGATCTGACAATATGACTTGCAGAATTTCGTTTTCTCGCTGCACACGTAAATCAATGTATTCTTGGATCTTTCCAATTGCATCTTCAACAACAGGTCCATGACCAGGATATAATACTTTTGGATCAAGTGCTTTTAATTGTTCGAGTGAGTTGATGTATGTGGATACATCATCAAAAGAAGTTGTACCATAACCAAGAACACAATCTCCAGCAAAAAGTGCTTGCTCCTCCTCTAACCAAAATGAGCAATCATCCGATGAGTGACCAGGTGCATGGATGGCGCGTAATGTTGTTGATTCATCAATCTTGATGAGTTGTCCATCATGAAGCGGTAATAATTTGACATCAGAAGGAAATATTTTTTCAAAACGTCCACCGTCGAATGCAGTCGGCACTGTTGGAAATTTATGCACGTTGATACAATTATCCATACCCAATACATCTTTGACACCACCCCAGTGATCTGTATGACAATGCGTAATTAAAAGATCGGATATATATGCGTTGGAAGATATTTTTTGTAGTGATTGTTGTAATAGAGGAATATATTCAGGTATGCCACCTTCACCACAATCGATCAGTATTAAACGATCACCGCTACCAACAAGATAACAGTTTGTTCCTGTAAATGATAAATTTGTTGGCAAGTGTTATTTTTTTCATATTTGTAGAAAATGAAGTATGAGAAAAAATAATAATAATATCTTCTTATATGGACACACTTACCTTGCAACGTAAATAAACCAGGATTCAATCCAAGAATCCTCCATATACGGCTACTGAGCTGAACAAAATCAGGTAATGGAGTAAGATATTTTGGTAGTTCACTTGCTTCTGACATGTCTATTGTAATATAAAAAACAGGATATACTGCAGTAAACACGAAAAAGAAAAAAAATTGAAGAAAAAGGCTGAAGTAAAGAAGGAAATATTATTACGTTAGCCAAAAAAAAAAAATATCAGGAAACCTGATAACGATGATGACTGAGAAGTTTTCACATACAACACAAATTGTTTTTTACATGTGTCTCCATTATGAGGATTTTATAAGTGGTAATTCATTATACGCACGCTCCCCAGAAAGATGACAAATCAAATGATGTGTGCCCAGTTGTACAAAGTATTTGATTCGCACGGTTCAATAATGTGCCATTGAAATAGGTCAAAGGAAAAGTGTCAAATAGTCTAAGCCGATGCGACTTTATACAAAATAGTCATATTGTCATCGTGAACAAGCTCTTGAAATTTGATTGATATAGAAAAAATATGAGATTTGATAGTGTATGTTTAATTGACGAATAGGATAAAGGTTTGGTTATAAAATTATTCTTACATTTGTGACTACAATAGAGTATTTAGAAAGTGTACAATGATGATTTTAAGGTTTACATGAAAAAATATGGGTGTATGCGTATATTCAAGGATAGTGATCTCTTTGATTTTGTAAAGTGGAGAATGGATATTAAAAATGTAAGAGTATATGAAAAGTTCTGAGTGAAAAATGTCAGTATGAAAGAACAAACACACACTTTTTATTAAATATTAAATACAAGAATTAAAGTTATAATAATAATAATAATGAATACTAGCAATAGGAGTAATACGATTGATGAAAAAATTAAATTCTGAATCGATAATCCAATCGACGATTTCCTCTGTCTTTGGTAGTGTTGTTATATTCCTCTTTTTCAGTGTCTGATAAAGCATTCCATTTCTTTTCACGACGTTTGTTGGAAATGGAATAGCTTACTCGCTGAGTAATGAAGAGACCAAAGGCGGCAATGTTGAGAATAATACAGACAGTATTACCCGTGGGATAACGAGGAGCATCAGAAGCACCTATATATTTTAAAAATAAAATGTTATGAGTATATATATCATATACATATTTTTTCAATATATTAAAGTAATTATAGTGTTATTGTTTACTTACGGTAAATTTGTGAGCCGGGCACGCCGTCGAGATTTGCTGCACCAATAATAGCACCAAGTGCAAGAGCACGTTTACCAGCAGGAGCCATATTAGAAGACATGTACGCTATAAAGATATGTATTGTCATTATAAATGTTTCCTCTTCCAATATTTAGAAAAAGAAGGAAAGTATATAAAGTACGTACCAATATGCATGCCGTGCCAACTTGGTGCTGATGCTGTTACTGTTGCAGCAGCAAATAATGGCCAACGGCCAGTATCTCCAGGTAAAGTTTTTAAAGTAATATATCCAACCATTTCCCATACATTGCCGATAATTGCAAATAAAGCAACTTCACCATATTTGTCGGAAAGATGTGCAATCAACAACGAAAATACCAAACCACCAAGGTAAGAAGGCATAGTAAGAAGGTTAGCGGTTGTTACAGCAAAACCGCCATCACGAATAATGGATGGTAAATAGGTTCGAATTGGAGTATTAGTCATCATGCCAACAAATGTGGTTGTGAGATGCATCCATAATCTGGGATCCGTAAGGGCGTCTTTAACATCAACCCAGGTGATAGGCACGTCTTGATCTGTCTTCGTTAAATCGTCACGGATAACACGGGTAACAGCAATCTTGGTTTCTCTTTCAGTAAACCAGCCAGATTTACCTCGAATAGAACCATTGGTACTTCCAGGATCTTTTGGTAAGTAAAAGCTACATATTTATAAATTTTCTTTGATTAGTTTTTATTTTCCTCTCACAATCATCACAGTGTTATTACAGATTTATCCATTATTTCCCAACCACACTTACAATGCAATAATAGCAACCACATGAGTAAAAATACCATCAATCAAAAACAACCATTTCCATCCCTCAAGTCCCCCTATTTTTAAAGCATAACATTTTAGTATATATATATTAAATAATAAACTAAATATATATAATAATCAACAGAGAATGAATAAAGATTACTTACCAACACCTCTTAATCGGAAAATGCCAAAGGAAATTAAACCGGAAACTGCTGAAGCAATTGATTGAATACCCCAGAAAAAGGCAAGACGAGTTGCAAGTTCTTTAGTTTTGTACCATTGAGTTAAGTAATTCAATGTTGCAGGGATAAAACCAGCCTCTATTTGTTTGGGAAAAGAATGTATAATATCATTGTATTAATATTGGTGCTATTCCCTTTACCTTCCTCCGGTTTTTTTTGTAAGAGTCTAATGTACCTGTGACAGCAATAAGTACACGAACAGTCATGTATCCAGCATAATTCTATATAAATTTTATATGATAAGTAAAGTCACAGAATTAATATGTTTATGAAATATATATATATAATTGTATAATAATACGAACATGAATAAGTGCATGAGCCCAAGTTACCACTGCCTAAATTTTATAGAAAAAATGATGAGTTCATCTTTCACAAATATAACCTAATGGTTTTTTTTTCAATTATACATACCCAAGCCGACATCATGATTGGAAGCCATCGATAAGCTCCAATTTTTTTGGAGACAAAGTTGGATGGTAAAGTGAATATAGTGAAAAGAATGGAATAAGCCAAAATACCATTGTTTACACCGTCATTGGTAAACCCAAGATCTTGAGCAAGATGGTCAGAAATGGCATTTGCTATATTATATTATAGAATAAAAAATAAGCATCAATACATTACATTATATTAACTAGCATTTAAGTAAATACAATAATATATGTCATTATAACAAGACTTACAGTGATTGGTACGATCCATGTTGAGTACAAATGCCATAAGCATAATAAATGGCATAAGATACATATCAATCTTTCTTCGGACCTTTGTTTCTTCGTGTGCTTCCCACTCTAAGGTTGGATCGTATCCTTTTACACCTTGTTTTAATTCGGTAGAGCCATAAGTAGAGGAGGTCACAGAGAGATTTGAACTGGAATCGTTTTTTTTCTTGTCAAAAACAGTAATCTTGTTGTTTCCATCTTCGGTGCCGCTGCTTTCGTCAGAAGAGAACTCTTCTTTGAATATAGCTTCTTCTTTTTTCTTGATATCAGCCATAGTTTTATGTGATAGAGTGAATGTTGTGGAATTTATATACACTGAAATAAATGTGTGTGTGTGTGTGTTTTTCTAGGGAGAAAAGATAATGGTAATAAAATGATTATGAAATATAATACTAGAATAGACGGAGCCTGCCGACAGTAAAAAAAGATATATTGAATTATATGTAGATGATTACAAGCAAATGAAAAAAAAACGATTTATTGGAAGAAAACGTCGACGCCTTTTTATATGTATCAAAACAGTTTATAGCTAATGATCGATGAGGATGGATTACGCGACGATGGTGCCATTTGTACATGTATCCCTGGGTTCAGTCGTTGTAGCTGTGAACAGTATGACAAAACAGTTTAGCAATTTTGACTAGGAATCGCGCTATGAAGTGGATGATAAACGTCATGCTGGTACATAGAGATCCCATGTGTAACACAGAAAAACAAAGATTTTTTCTGTTTAGTGTTACCATAGACCAAGCTATCAGGGTAAAAAAAAGGTAATATTCTTCAGCAAAAGTTATTATAACGATAAATGTAATAAAAAGTTACGATATAAGCTCCGTTCAAAAGAAGAAGAAGAGAGAGAGAGACATGATAAAAGTTCATAGTAACGTATATCAACAGACGGTTGGTTACTAAGAGATAATATATCAATATCTGGTTTATATTTTATAACTATTATATAACAGAGAATGTTGAGACAACAGTAATCCATAACAAGATGGTTATTTTAACGATAATAGCAACAAACCCAACACATCATCATCAATTTTTATTATTTTGGTGACTTTATTATCTAAAAAATTAACCACATGTGGGAAAAAGAATTGCTAATTTAGTGAAAAATGGGTAGGTGAAATATGGACCTAAAATGATGCAAACGGGGTGATAATAAACCTAATCTTAATATACGCAATCCTTTTATGGAAAATATATGCATTTGTTTTTTGTTTGTTATAATTCATTTAATTTTATACAATACCCTAATATATACATATTTTTGGCTGTAAAATAAAATGCCCTCATGCTTCTTGTGATGTAAAAAATGCGCTGATCTATTATGGCGATACTATCAAGCAATATCAGGAATGCTAGTAGATTTACTATGATTTAATATCATTAGTAGAGGTAAGCGAATTTCAACTTTTCTGGTTCAAAAAAAAAAATTAGCCAAACCCTAAATTTATTTGTGTGTTTCAAAATGTTACACTCAAGAACAAAAGCTGTTTCACTGGAGCAAAATATACCGAATATGAACAGTGTGTAACTCTTCCTTTTCTCTCCCGATCATAAGGGATGAGGAGGGTACTTATTTCATAACTGAATCGCTCTGTGCTAGCAGTTGGGATGGCTTTTTTTAGCAAGATTAGCACAGAGTGAGATCTCAACATTTTTGTTCATCCAATATTTCGTAAAATCACGTCTTTGTGTTACATGATGTTGATGACATTGTCTTTTCACAGCCAATTTTTTGTACGTAACTACTGTAATTTTTTCTCTTTCATTTTGTCCGAGAGTTTATTTATATAATAAATTGCACTACTTACTTGATATTGCATAATCGAGATATATATATTGATATTGTATCAGCATCTAATTGTTAAATAAGATTCTAACACCAATGAAAGGGCTGAGATGCAAAATAAAGTTATTTTAAATGATCTTCTATTTAGGTACTTACAGAAGAGATGACAGCCATCGTACAAAAGTTGTATTTGCAGAAACACATTTGTCATTCATTGGAAAAGCGTCAAGCACACGTAAATATCATATTTTACTATGTGCTTAAATCGTCTTTAACATGACATGTTAATAATAATTTATTTTATTGTTAATATTTATTTAATTGACATATAAATAATATGTCTTCGAGTTATTGTGAGAGATCTGTTTTTTCGTATCAAATAAAGCTCTAAATTAAAATGCAGTTCGTAAATATCGCACATCATACAAACGGTTTATGTTGATCTCTTTTTTTTTTTTTTGGTAAGAGGCTTATCATCGCCGGGATTCCTCCCTTTCTTGGTATATGTAGTTTCTGTATATTTATATATCGTGAAGGGAACAACTGGTCATCGTATTTGTCAAATCACCCAAGCCAACAATTGTTTTTCTTTTTGTTGAGCAATACATGGTGCTGGTGGTAGGTAATAGATCTAATTTTAACCATACTTGTTAATTATGTTATAAGATTTATGTGTATTATAACTGGAATAAATAATATAGTATATTCCATCATAAACTCACATTTTTTAGTACGTACTTAAAAAACTCAAGTGTACAATAGTAATAATAACTTGATGATAGATAGATCATTGTTATCACGCGCTGACTTTTGAGTCCATGCGATAACTCAATAACTAGGTTTTTATGCGTCATTATTTTTTAGATCTCATGGCCACTAATCAACTTATTGCACAAACAACTTTACGTTGTTAGTCCCTTAATGTGCATATCTCTTGTACGTGTGTATTTGAAAAGCTTTATTACCATAATACAATATAATTACCACACAATAAAATGATGCTTTTTTCCATCTTACGATGATCTGGGAAGATACCAAGCAAGACATTAAATTGAAAAAAATATTGCTATAGTATTTATACTATTCCAACAAGACAGGTATCAAGGAAATGGTAGGAGCAGAAAAATTGATCTTTTATAGATGACAAAAAATAACTAATAAGAATTGACAGAAGTCATTAATCCTTGGTGTATATGACAGACTAAAATCAAGTATTCCCATGAATTAGCGTAATAATTCTCAGTTCACTCATAAGAAATATCCTTTTGTATTACTTTGGTGGCAATAACACATATCATCGTTTTCATCACTATTAACAATGTTAAAAGGGTGCGTAAGGTAAGGTATTGAAACTTATATAACCAATTTCACAGGCAAAGTTTAGTCCCGTGCCATATATAGATCGTTTTTGGTAAAAAAGAATTATAGCATAAGTTTCTTCCCCACGACCCATAATATTTATTTATTATTTTTTTCACCATGAACCCAGTAACAGCTTACAGATTCATTACTGCCAACCAATTTGCAGTTGTTGGAGCAAGTACTGATCGCTCCAAGTATGGAAATCGTGTACTGCGATGGTAATGCTAATTCTTGTCTTGATTAATTTGCGATTGGTGATATTAGTAATATTAAATACATATATTTCAACAGGTATCAAGCTCATGAATTGCCAGTAATTCCCGTCAATCACGTAAGTTTCGGTCTCTTTCGATTATGATAATATATCAAAAACATATTGTTGTGCTTAAACAAATCCATACTAAATAATTTACTATTATAGAAAGAAGCTACAGTTGAATCGGTTCCTGCTATTGCCAGCATTGAAGAAATCGATGATCCAGCCAATGCTGCAATTTCTATTATCACTCCTCCCAAAGTGACTCTAGGTGTTCTCAAGAAGGCCAAGGAATTGGGTATTCAAAAGATCTGGTTACAGCCCGGTGCCGAGGATAAGGCTGTTTTGGATTATGCTCGTGAAGCAGGCCTTGATATTATTGCAGGTGGTCCTTGTATTCTTGTTCAAGGCCCTTCCTTGTTGACCCATCGTGCAAACCTTTGAATATAGTGAATATGCTGAATTTCAATAATAAAGTTATAATATTTTCCCATGAAAGCATAAAAAAAATGTAATTCCTTTTTTATATCGTATTAAAGCAACAAAAAACGCCACTTCATATGGCACCGGCCATTGGTGATTGTAGGAAAGATGACCACGATTTCCTGATTGGTAATCGACCCGAAGGTCTTAATGTCATAGCCTCGGATGGTCCCCCAATTGCATGGAAAAATCAACTATCTCATCTAACATTAAAGCAAGATGTCGAAAAGTTTGGACTAGCAGGCAAAATTTGGCAAGCGTACGTTTATTTTATTATG
Source organism: Phascolomyces articulosus (assembly GCA_025677815.1). NCBI lineage: Eukaryota > Fungi > Mucoromycota > Mucoromycetes > Mucorales > Lichtheimiaceae > Phascolomyces > Phascolomyces articulosus. Next base: position 1,014,190 of record JAIXMP010000008.1, on the reverse strand, counting down.
CATTCATATATTTTGAATAAACAATACAGAAAGAAGGGAAAACTATGCAGAAAATTTATATATTATCCTTTTACTGCCTTTTCACTTTATAGTGCATATATCCTCCAATCTTATTTCTCCCCTGATACCCAAGCTGAACCAAATTCACTTATTCCAACTGAATATTTTCGCTACAGTCCAAACCTAGTTCCAAAAAAACCTTATCGTATTCTCGAACTCGGTGCAGGTACAGGTTATGTTGGTATATGGCTAGCTAAAATGTTACGAAAACCTTGTGAAGTTATTATTACAGACCTTGAACAAATCTTACCGTTGATCCAAGATAACGTTAAAATTCATTATGAACCAGTGATGGATGAAAACTCAGCTACTGTCCGTGTTGAACGGTTACATTGGGGTAATACCAAGGATGCGAGTACTATCCTTCAAGATGGTCCTATTGATCTGATTGTAATTAGTGATTGTGTCTATTTCCCGGAACTCTTTGATATTTTGACACAAACATTGGTGGAAATCTGTACCTCGCCAGTAACCAAAATCGTTATTGGATACAAATGTCGCTCGTTGGAAAAAGAATCTGGATTTTGGCAAGATTATTTTGGTCGATATTTTGAATATGAACCTGTACGCAAACTTGAACTAGAAGAGGAAGACGGAGAGGGTGAAGTTGTGGAGGGTAAAGAAAAAATATTGGTTCCTGGTGGTTTGCTTGGGGAAGAAGAACAAGTATTTGTGTTTGTTGGTAATCGACGACCTAGAGGATTGATCAAACCAGCGGACGATACTTTTACGACTCTGATGTTTTGTAATATGATGGATATATAGTGATATATTTAAATAAAGCAATTATATATATATATATATGTGTGTGTGTGTGTTGGTGTTCGTTGGATGTTGGCAAACTATTAAGAATAGTTGCAATATTAGTGATTGTCATTGTGTTATCCATAAGTTTTGATTTAAAAGAGCAAGAAAGAGCCCATAAAATAATTTACCATAAAAGACATAAAATGTGTACCTTCCTGGTAATCTTTTTTTACAAAACATTTTTTACAGATAATTATGAAATGATGACAAATCATACATATGCAACGTATAGGTAGATCAAGATTAAAGCTTTGTTCTTGTGATTTAAATATTATCGAGCAATGTATATATAACGCATTTTTTTTTATTATATATAAATTTATATTTTAAAAAAATATACGTGAATCATCCTGAAAAACGTTATCTTTAATTGGAATCTATAGCTTGGTAATCGCGTTGATTGTTGACAGAAGTGGGTGCTCGTTTATCTTTATCAGAAGGGACAATCATCCACAAAATTTGCATAGTTACAGCCATTACCAAACATACTCCAGGCATAGATAAGATGCCAAATTTACCAGCAACTTGACCTGTAATGAAGGGGAATAATGCGGCACCTCCTGCCCCAGTACTATACATAATTCATATTTATTTTCAGGTTAGCAATTTACCTTTCATGGTCTCCTTAGGATATATTTTATAAACAGTCTAAACTTACCCAGCCATGAATCCAATGGATGTTGCATGCATATTTCTTGGGAGGATTTTAGATGCCAAAGAAATTGTGCTTGGAAACATGGGACCCAACAGGAATCCGATCGAGATGATGGCTAAATAAGGATTAATTAGACATTTTTTCTGGTTAATGTTTCCCCGGTATTAAAGTTTTTATTCAGAGTTTTTTCTTAACTTTCCATCTGTATATATATTTTTAGTCCACGTACCAATAGAATCAATAACCACATCAGCTACGATCCAAAGTATTGCGAGAACAATGACCGTCAATAATGTGCACAGGGTGATCATTTGTTTTTCGCCATATCTTTCACATAAATATCCAAGAATAATTCGTCCCACAGCAAGAGCTCCCCAATAACCAGCAATCACATTGCTCATAGCAACAAAATCACCATGACGACCTTGTTGTAAGAATGTTAATCCCCAACCACCAACAGTGACCTCTGTACCCACATAGACAAGAATGTATAAAGCACCAAAAATAGTCATTGGATGTCGCATTGCTGCGCGCATTATTTCCTTGTGTCTATCAGGGTTTTGAAGATGTTGTTCTTCCTCTTCCTCATCATTATGACCCACTTTAATATTTCGGAATCCAGCAGTGATGAGAAGCAAGTTGACGAGCGAGAAAAGTGCCATAAACACATACAATCCTTGCCAAGAAACACCCATCTTAGTAAGTACAGCATTGATCAAGGGACTTAACATGGCACCCACACCATACATTGCTAAATTGTAGAATCATTTTAGTTACTAACTTAATATATATATATATAAGGGATTTGAATAAATGATTTAGTTACCATGAAGGATATTAAGCATAAGAGTTGCCTTGGGAACACTAGAGCAATAAACATTCATGCCAGCATCAAGAAGAGCTGAGTTATTTTTTTTAGTAAATATAAAAAAAGGGTTACACGGGTTCAGGGAAAGATTAATAATGCTTTAGCCTAATAATTTGAATACTTTACCAACACCGGTGCCCTGCAAAACCATGAGAGCTCCCATAACACCAAATGGAAATCCGTTCGCAATTAACGAATAAGCAATCAATAGATTTATAGCACCAAAATATAATGTTCCCAGCTGACCAAGCTTGTGAGCAAGATATCCATATACCATGGATGACAAAAAGTACCCGAAAGAGTTACACAAGAACAATAACGAAACTGTTTCATTCGGAATGCCATAGTAATCTTTTAATCGTGGAATGATTGCACCCTTTTAAAAAGATTTCGTAATGAATGTTATTAATGTGAACTGATCAAGTAATAAATTTTATGATATTTTCCTTACCAACACAAACTTACTATAGCTGCGTCATTTATACCACAACAAATCGAGATAAAGTTGGTAGCAATCAATGGTCGAATATAAGGTTTCAAATCACTCCAAGATTCTTGTTTGTTTGTTGTTATTGATGTGACATTATCTTCAACGTCATGATCATTGTTTTGTAAAAATCCCGTACGCTCATCCGCTGCATCTCGATTGTCCATATTTTGAATAAAAAAAGGACGATTTCACTCCCAGAAAAGAAAAAAGTATAAATGGAGAGAAAAAAAAGAAAGAATAAGAATGAAAAGTTTCGTATATATTTTATATATGTGATAGCGCGCTGTTCGGTCCAAATTATGGAGATTTTATACCAATGTTTTTTGGAGTTGAAAGTTGATCAGTGGTCGGTCTTTTGTCTCAACAAATGATAATATGCCCCGTAGTAATGGTAAAAGAAAGCATTAAATCCTGTCTAACCTGCAAAGCATAAAGTTCATCCCAAATCCATAATAACCCTCTTTACACCCGTTGTCTCTTTTTCTCTCTCTCCTAAATATGACATTTATCAGCATGTTTTTTTCTACTCAAAAAATTTCTGTTTTGCAAAACAATTCTGGTTATATTTATGGTACATCCTTTTTTACTATTTTTTAAAAAAAGGTTATCTGTAATCATTGTCGTGCAGGTTGTATTTTTTTTTTTGCCTTGAATCTAATGATTTTCCAATTGGAGAAGCACATCAGCAAGTTTCGAGAATTGATCCAAATCTGCTCGCCCTTGTTTAACAGGCACTATTCAAAATATCCCATGACATAATAGTTAATTAACGTGATTATTCTCTTTTCAATGGTTGGATAGTTTAAAGGATGGTGCATGTATGTTTTTCATACGCTTACCTGATTTTGATGCGGCTAATATTCCTGATTCACCATTATATTCCCACCCTTCATTCATTAATGCTAGATTTACGCGATGCAGAATTTATTTATAGATTAGTGTTATTTTCATTAGGTCAGTAACATTTCCTTTTTTTTTCAGCCCCACCCATCCTTTATAAACACTTATTGACATAGTCATAAACTTACCAGGAACAACTTCATCTTCTGGCATCCCAAAATATTTAGCTGCATCGGTTTTATGTATAGTGGTATATGCTTTTCGAATTAAATCAAGTAATCGCTTTCGGATAGTTTCTTTATTGTTGATAGAATTGAATGATGTTAGTGAGAAAATCACGATATTTTAATAAAAATAATATGTATATGTATATGTATCTACCTCGGATACTGACAACAAGTGGAACAGCTAAATTTGACCATTGAAATCCATCAAGTGCTTGGTAAAAGTTTGAAAATTGACGTTCCCAAAGTGTTGTACATATGCGCCACGCAGCATCAATTTGGTCAGTACGTCGACTGGCTGCCAAAATACGCTTACGAAGATATCGTGCCGAATTGCTGCGAATCATATAACATTTAGTTTTGTAATGATAGAAAAGACGCGACAAAATAAAAACTACAATAATACATACAGATCGTCTACCAATACGTAACCTAAAAGAAGCAAAGCATAGATCTCGGCAATGTCCCACTGTTCGGCTGGACCAGTTGCATACTATATATTTTTTATACATGAGATAACACGAACACTTTTATTGTTGCTATTTGGGTAACAGTACCATCTCGTTATTCTATACCTGTAACTCAATTCGCTCGCATGCTCCAACTAATGACTTGTAGTCTTTTGTTTCGATGAATGTTTGAATTCTATCCATTGGAGTGAAAAAAAGGGGGTGTAGGAAAAGTAACCAAGAAATCAATGCTGCTGGAACCTAATTTTAACTTGCTACGCATTTTTTGGATGGCAAAAATATGTGTGCCCATCCTCACTTTTTTTTTACACGCATCAATTTATGTCATCCGAATAAACTCACACAACACAGGCACATTTGCAAAACGTCCAAGTTATTTTACTCGGGAATTAAAGAGTATAAAAACCATATCGTTTTATCTTGTTCTCTCTTTTTTGTATTGAAAACTTCCGAAAGCGACGAGGACCATGAAGAAATTTCGAACAAAAAGATCAATTTTACTATTAGCATTATTGGGGATCATTACTGCTCCAGGATATAATGCACAAGATGATATACCATTGTCAGCAGATGAAATGAAATTGAAAGCTCAAGGTGCTATGCGTGTGGGTATTGACGATGCTATTGTGCCGGATGCATCCGCAGAACATCCCCTTGTTGTTTCTCGTCCTGAAGTTCAACCCTTATGCAAACCTGCGACAACACTTCAACCATCTCAGGAGATTGAAGTCATGAATGGCTATGAGGCTACTGTCCTTACTAATATTCAAGGCCCTCGTAAGATGATTGTGGACCCAGTAAATCATATTCTTGTCACAGGCAATGATGGCTTGAGTTCGATTCGACTTGACGAATGTGGTAATACGGATACCAGACTGTTAATGGAACAATTGGACGATGGGCCCATCAGATATGGTGTAGCACTTTATGATGGCCAGCTCTATGTTGCCAGTTCACAATCTGTGTGGCGATTTCCTTATGTTGATGGGCAACATACGCCATTGGAAGGCGGAGAACTAGTTCTTATCAATATTAATGCTCAAAATGATTTCGATATTGCGATTGATCCATTTGGGCATATCTATATCCCTCGGTCCGCAAGTGAAGAAAATGTCCTTGCAGAAAAGCATGCTATTATAAAGCGATTCAATGTTAATGCTGTACCTGATGATGCATATGACTATGAAACGGATGGCGAGGTATAATATTAATGATGATTCATTTTTTTTATTTTATATGCCTTGGTTAGATCATTGTATTAATACCCATTCCTTGATACATTATTTCAGATCTTTGCATATGGTACCAATGTACATGGTGGTATGGGATTTGACGCTCAAGGGCGACTTTGGGGTATTGATGCTCCTTATCAACCTTTTCAACGTAGTGATTTGGGTGGAGGTAAGAATAAAACACTCTCTCCCTTATTGGAAAAGAAGAATAATCCAAAATTAACCTATATAATTAATTCGTGTTCTATATAGAAATCTCACCCGGTGGATTAGCAGAAGAAATTAACGTATATGAATTCCCATACATGAATTATGGCTTCCCATACTGTTTTACCGAATATGACCTCCAGTCTTATACTGCCCAAGCCAAAGGAAAAGGTGGACAATGGGGACACCCTAGTTTTATGAATGGAACGGTTGATCTTGATAGTTATTGTGAACAAAGCGAAAATAACCGACAACCAGCTGTGCCAATTGCTCCCATGAATAGTGCTTCTGCTGTTCATTTCTATATGGGCCAGTTTTGCTCCGTAGGCAGCGATAAAACCATGGGAACATCGGTTGGTATGCCTTGCAATTGGACCGATACACCTATCGTTGCTTATCGTGGTAATGCTGGCCAGGCCGATGGTCATCGTGTGGTTCATTTGCCATTTGATGATCTTGGACATAAACCTCGATGGGATAAAAAAGAAGACGTGATCTTTCAAACCAAACAGGCTTGTGTAGGTGAAGGTTGTATTTCTCCTGTTGGAATTGCTGTCGATGACTATGGCCGTCTTCTTGTATCGAGTCAGGATACAAATGAAATCTTTATGATTCAGCGTATTTATAATGTAAATGCAGCAAGACTCATGACTGACAAGGCTATCGCACTCGAAGAAGCTGAAGAATTAAAAGAAGCGGCCCTGGATAATGAAAAAGAAGAAAAGGAGGACGAAGAGGAAATAATCCAAGGAAGTAGTTTAGAAGATGAAGAAGAAGAAGATGAGGAGGAGGATATGATACGTGCAAATACTTTAGAGGATGAAGATGAAGATGATGAGGATATGATACGTGCAAATAGTTTAGAGGATGATGAAGAAGACTATTTAGAAGAGGGAGGTGAAGAACAACTACCTTACTACTACTATCCCATGAACAAATAATAAACAGGTTCTTTATATATCCATCTTTATTACCTTAATCCTCTGGATCCAAATATATATGGTCTAAATTTCGATTGAAAAGAATATCATAAGTAGGTAGCTATGAAGATATATTTGTTGGCCAATATATGTAATCTGAGTCCCTTAACAATAAGACCAGCTGGTGGCTTAGCGACTCTGATTGGTAGCTGAGTGAAGGCATTATAGGAGGGGCCTGTAACCTGTCTATAAGTTGATGTTTTAGTACCCACATATACAAAAAAAGACCACTTCGCCATGCTTCCTCAAACTATTTGTCGACTTCCACGATTACACGTAGCTACTGCTGCATTATCTGCCGCAAAGCGTTCCTTGGCAACAGCTGCTGCTCCAAAATCAGCTGGTGAAGAAGAAAGTACGTCCATTTATGCCAACAGCTACAAAAAAAAACGTCGTAGAATTTATGGAATAGCAAAAGCTCTTTAAAACAAAACAAAAACATTCATTAATGATATGAATCGTTCAATTTATTATAGTCCAAACTGCCACATTACGATTATTGGAAGAACATATGTCAAGTATGTTATACAACTGAAAATGAATGGACGTGTTTTATTTGTTGTATATCGTTTATTTACACAGACTGTTTTGATATTATTTTTAGAGGATAAAGCAAAACAGACTTCAGACGCAGCACGTTCCTATCAAAAAATCCATAAAATTGGTGACTTATACCATCCTGAAGATTTGAACGACGCACGCTATCAAGAACGTATGCGTCAACGACGCGGTCGACCCAACACACCAACTGAAGATCCATTTGAAGTATTGGATTTGGATCCGTTGAACGAATATAAGAATGTCAGATTATTGTCCTACTTTGTATCAGATATGGGCAAGATTTTGCCACGAGAACAAACTGGTAAACTATAGAATATGGGTGTAAAAGGATCATATATATTTTATAATGATTTATTAAAACAGTGATTTAATATTACGGAATATATAGGCGTAAGCGCCAAAAACCAACGTAAACTTGCCAAAGCTATCAAGCGAGCTAGAGCTATGGGTAAGTGGAAGAATAAAATGGCTGATCTCTAGGGGAAAAAAGCATTATGCAAACTAATATAAAATATAAATGTATATATACTAGGTCTTATGTCATGTACATCCAAAGCACGCTTTTATTAATGAATTAATCCCCATAACATCATGTCCCGATCCAATTTTTTTTTACTCGACGTTATAGAACTATAAATATTATACATAAAAAGCAACCGTTAAAAACATTGTAATTCTATCATGTCATCATCACCATCATTCTATGTTGTTGTATTTATATAAACCTCTCAATTATCCAAAAAGAAAAAAAAACATACATCTTGAGTTTGTTGTTGAGATGCTTCAGTAGCTCGTAATCTTGCTACACGTCGTTCAGCTAAAAAGTCATCCTGTAAAATTTGTGTAGTAATCGTCTGCCCACAACCAGCATTTGGACATGGAATCCGACCTCGGTTCTTTCTGATCAACTCATAAATAGCATGTTTCGAAAATGTATGTTTGCAGATACGACTAAATGAAAAGAGCATCAAGTTAAATTCAGTCCATTTATCTCATTGACAACACTTTTATGTATTCTCCATCCTACCTTGTCACTGGATTTTCAAGATATGTCTGTGTAATAGGACAAGTGGTTGATTGTCTGATGTGACCAACGACAAGATCTTCATCTTCATCATTATCATCACTATCTGGTACTGGTTCATCTCCATGATTTTCAGCCCATACATCGTTTCGAAACTCTGTATAGAAAGGATGCTTTTTATATTTTTTCTTATCTGAAAGTAGTTGCCATTTTGCGTTTTCTCGAGTCATTTGCTTTTGATATGCACCAACAATATCATTCTAAAGTTAAAAATAAGTTTATCTGTGCTGAAGTTGATTCAATACATTCTTCCAATTATATTTTGAAAACAAAAATTACCATTGGTTCTCTTCGTATATGCTGTTCAAGATCTTTCAAGACGGTTTTTTGTGCATTGATTTGGTGTTCAAGTTCAATAATAGCAGGAATGCATCCACGAAGTATTTCAACCTAAATATAAATTATGTTCATTAATATAAATAAAAAGAAATATCTTTCTTTCCATGTATAATAATGAATTTTTGTTTATTCATTTATGTACTTCGTCATGTTGTTTCGATCGTTCTAATTCCAAGGCAGAATCGAGTACAAATCCAAAGGCTTTTTGTATAGGCATTGCTGCATTATCGAGATCATTGATATAATTAGGAAATGATTCAGAATGAAATGATTGTAACTTAAAGTTCCTGAGTTCTTCATCCAATGATATAATTGCAGTGTTGCCTTCTGTGAATTCCTCAGGTATATTATTAGAAGAGGATGCAGTCATTATTTATGTAATAGTGATATAATAAAAAAAAAGAAAGGGAGAGAGTTACGCGTATTACCAAAACGCGGTTCGCGAATATAAATTTGTCACTTTTATACACCATTTCTGTCAAGGTATATTGCACCTTCATACCTGCATGAATGTGCCCTCTTATAAACTTACATTATATTATACTATATTATATAATTGTGAATTAGAAATTCTCTAGTTTTTTTTTTTTTGACTGTTTTAATATCATAACTTGATGCTTATCCAACGTTGAATAACCATAGGCCAATAAGGATAAGAACAGCTCGTGAATTTTATATTTTTAAGCTTTCCCTTATAAAATTTACTTTGTCTATTATATTAACACCATACACTACATGAGCTGATATTGGTATATCCGAGTCAAGTACAACCATCAACGATGATGAAGTAACAGTTTGTATGAATATCAAGCTTGTTTATTGTTTCAAAGAACCTTCAAGTTATTTCAGGACAACAACACCTCTAAGGAAAAAACCACGCTATTTTCAATAGTACAGTTCAATTAGTAGCCAACTCTTTATATCTTCCAATTTCTTTATCCCTCCCATAGGGCTTGTTGGTGGTTCGTCCTTTGATCAAAGAAGTTTTTACTTGAGGTTCGACAAAAAACTTTTTTGAACAAGTCAGCCAAAGACTTGTCTTAAAAAATTATAAACTCAGCATCAATTTAAAAACGTTTGAGCTGCTCATATCACACATCCTCCTCTTTTTTGTCATCTATCAACAATGGTTAGTAGTCATCATGAAGAATAAGCATACCTCTTGTTTACGATAATAGATGTAATGGATTACATCGATTACTGAATGGATGGATTAGGATATGGGATGGATGGATACAATCATCAAATGGATATTAACGATATGCATATATTATTATTATTATTATTAGGCTCGTGGTCCCAAGAAACACATGAAGCGTTTGGCAGCTCCTAAGCACTGGATGTTGGACAAGCTTTTGGGTATGTAGTAAACAACAAACAACACTATGCGAATAGAACAGCGACCACATGGTTGTGATGAATTACCAAAAATTTATGTCAAGCTCAACAGTCAGATTAAACCATGACGATTTTTTTGGATTTCTGAATCATGCGCAACAAAAAGATTTTATTTTTTGGAATCATTTTGTGATCTAATCAATTCTCATTATTTAAATTAAATAGGTGGTTATGCCCCTAAGCCCAGCGCCGGTCCCCACAAGACCCGTGAGTGTTTGCCTCTCATCATCTTCTTGCGTAACCGCCTCAAGTACGCTCTTAACGGCCGTGAAGTCCAAGCTATTCTTATGCAACGTTTGGTCAAGGTCGACCATAAGGTCCGTACCGATACCACCTTCCCTGCTGGTTTCATGGGTAAGTGAATAAAAATTTCCATTTGATTTTATGAAAAAAAAACGTATATATATTATGAACATGGTGATTGATGGTCGAGAGCTTTGGCGAATCACGGATGCTTTTTTTCCCAAATTTTTTCTTTGTGAATCATGGCAGATGTCATCTCCATTGAAAAGACTGGTGAAAACTTCCGTCTCGTCTATGACATTAAGGGTCGCTTCGCCATCCACCGCATTACCGATGAGGAAGCCAAGTACAAGTTGTGCCGTGTCAAGAAGGTCATGGTTGGCAAGGGTGGTGTCCCATACGTTGTCACCCACGATGGCCGTACCCTCCGTTACCCCGATCCTTTGATCAAGGCTAACGACACTATTCGTTACGATATGGAAAACGGTAAGATCACCGATTTCGTTAAGTTCGATACCGGTAACGTCTGTATGGTCACTGGTGGTCGTAACATTGGTCGTGTTGGTATGATCGTTCACCGTGAACGTCACATTGGTGGTTTTGAAATTGTTCACATCAAGGATTCTTTGGATCGTGTCTTTGCTACCCGTATCTCTAACGTTTTCGTTATTGGTGAAGGTAAATATAGTTATTTTATATTTTTTTGAAGGGTTAGGTTTAAACAATGATAATGGTGTTTTTTAACATTTATTTTATTATTTAAATAGGTAACAAGCCCTGGATCTCTCTTCCTAAGGGTAAGGGTGTCAAGCTCACCATTGCTGAAGAGCGTGACCGCAGACGTGCTGCTGCTGCTCAATAAGCTATTACTTTGCTTAGCATTGTTTAAATAATAAAAAAGAAGCTTTTGTTCCCGAGCCATTATATGATTTTTTTTGTTCTTAATTATATTTTGAGATGAATTATATACTGTGTGAATTGACTATTTTTATTTATCTATTTGTTGGGTTAATTTATTGAATATTTCAAAAATAAGTTTTACTACTTAGCGAATAAGAATTAAAGTTGTATTAATTAATTATTAAAAGAAAAAGAGTATATTTATATACATTTGTACGATCAATTTTACAATTTTTTTTTTTTGTTTTGATTATTGTTTATTCAAACGTAATGTACAAAGATCGACTTGGTGTTGCCAATTCATGCGTAAAAGAACTACAGTTTGTATTGCAGCAATACTTAACAATCCAGCGCAAAGTGCTGCCCATAGTCCAATTAAACCGAGATGTGCTGAACTAAAAGAAAGAAAAGCACCTAGAGGTAAAGCAAATATATAATATCCAATTAAATTGACAGTAGCAGACCAATGTTGACAACCAGACCCTCGAAGTGCACCACCTGAAGCACCAGCAACACCATCCACTAATTGAAATAAGGCAAGATAAGGTAATACTTTGCCAACAAGATCCACAACTTCATTATTTTCGGAAAAAAGATAACCAAAATTATCTTTAGTTGCCAACAATATAATAACACCAATAATTCCAATTAAAGTGGCAAGGATAATACTGACGATAGATGCCATTTTCGCATGACCAGGCAAACCACGACCAAGCCAATAACCAACACGCGTTGTAGTTGCAACCGAAACACCCAAGGGAATTGTACACAAAATGTCATCTGCAATAACAATGATACTTTGTGCTGCCATGGTAGTAGAAGAATCCAATAAACCAACAAGTACCGTTACTACTTCAAAAGCAGCATATTCACTTCCCAAAGAAAAAATACCAGGTATTGCCATAGCAAGGAAAGGGGTCAATTCTTCAAAAGCTTCTCGATGAATTGGTAATAGATCCCATTTTGCTTTCTTGTGATGATTATCTCCCACCATATACATAATACCAAGTAGAATAAATAACATGGTCCAATGAGTAAACGAAGCGGCTATTGGGGCACCAACAAAACCAAGATCGAGTGTGTATACAAATAAGTAAGTGATGAACACATTTAATGGTGAGCACACCATTAGTGTCACAGTACTTGCATGTGGTAGAATATCTTGCGCTTGTAAATATTTTTTTAATGCTTCAAATGCAATATACGCCGGGGTTCCTGAAAAAAGGATGGTTGCATAGACAGGATTATTTTAAATTAATTAAACGAAAATGACAATAATAATTCTGCTTTGATATGCATTACCAGGTATTGAATATCGTAAAAAGGTTTGTACCATTTGACATAATAAGGCATCTTGTCCTAATAGCAATAGAAGAGGATTGACAAAATACCAAAGAATGGCAACTGGGACAAAGCATAAAGTTAATACAATACATGTTCGTTGTAGTAATATATTCATTTCTCGACGTTTTTCAATGTATGGTTTACTACTCGATGCACCCCATAGCTGTGAGCCGAGTGTATCTATTACATATATTCAATTAGTTAGTGGTGGAACGTTTTTTTTTTTTTTTTTTAGAATAAGCAACAAAAGTGTAAAGATATAAATAAAAAGACCTTCAACATGATCTCGATTCAGCATATACATACCTAATGCAGTAGAGCCTCCTAATCCTAGTAACCATCCTGTAATTGTGGCAAACATGAATGCAAATACGGAAGCTGCTAATTCTTCAGGCCCTAATCGACCAACGACAAGAACAGAGCCTGTCTGGATCGAGTATTGAAGCATGTAAGTCATGACGACAGGGTTGGATATTTGCATAAGCACTTTAAATTCTTGGATGATTGCTTGTGTAGAAAGTGGATAAATATCATCCTCTTCTTGTTTTTGTACCTCGACATCCACTTGATAATCATTTTTCGTCATTGTATACTGGTTTACCGTAGTTGTTGAAGTGGCATAATAATTCTTTTTTTTGCTTTCCTTGGGTGAATCATGATGATATTGTAGTAGTGGAGTATTGTATTCATTAGTATCATCATTGTTACAGTCTTTATTAGACGACGATATAAAATGTGAGTGATTTGACATGGTACGAAAATATTCGGATAGAACGCGATAAGTGGGTATAAATTATTTTAATAAAAATCAGGGGAGGGAAGAAGAAATGAGAAAGAAAGAGAAAGAAATGAAAGTTATATTGAATCCCGCTTTCCTTGTTTCAGATTGATAAACATGTATTTATATAAAGAAACGTTAATATAATAAACAATTATGTAAATATTTATTTCTAAAAGGAATCCAGAAATGTGAGAAGAACAATCAAAATAAAGTAATTCTGTTCTCGGGATCGTCTCTTTGTTTCTTGACCATGTGCTAGTCAATCTGGCTTATTGTTAATGCCAGCAAGCTGAATATTGTATTTTTCATATAATCAAAGAAGTTTGAAATTGAACCTGATATGTGTGTATATGGTATATAATAGCATCGCATAATATAAATATACCAAGTTTATAGTGTAGAAAAATGATTATACAGCGGACAACATCAATGCACATGACTTAACACACCACATTGATTCTTGTACGTGTCATTGCTTGTTTCAGATAGATCCCCTCCGCACTTGTTATGCCAAATAACGATTATTTTCACTGATTTATACATATTAGTAACAACAAACACAACCCACCATTTCTTCCGTCGATAGGAATACGTTTACACTAACAATGTGATAAGCATGATATGTAAACGTTGATATGTACGTTCTAGGAGGAGTATCTATTGTTTACTTTGAATACCATAAAAAATTACTACATGTATGCCACTACAATAGTGTTCTCTTAAACTCATTCTACATTGTCAAAAACCGATAACTTATCACTATCATGGAATTCAATCTGAAATATGTCAATGCCAATTATGGATTGTCTCTCCGCTACTATTTGTATAAACACAAGTGACGCAATGATATAAGCGTATCTGGAGTAAAAAACAATAGACGAATTTTCGCACCCTCTCTCTGTCTCTTTTTCATACACACGGATACACACTATGTATAGGGCAGCCCCACGAACAACCAACGCAACCGTGAGTCGATTGTTTCAAAATCGTCGATTGTTGAATTCACGTGCTCTTTCACAACGACTTGCCATTGTTGAAAGAAAAGTACCTCAATGGACTAACAGCAAGGCACTCCAAACAACAATTCAGCAACGCGTCGCTCGTCCTACTTCTTTATTTGCTTTACGTCGTTCCATGGCAACTGTGACCAATGAAACAACAGCTTACAAAGAATCCCCTTTTGTTCAATGGCATCTTTACCCCGATTTTGAAAAACTCTTGAGTGAATGCAAACCAGAACAGGCCATTCCTGTATTTCAACAATTGATCAATGCTACTCGTGAAAAGTTTTTAGCTTTGGAAAAAAAGTTCGAACCTACGTTTGAAGGAACTATTGGACAATGTGGGTATTGTATTTAAAAGAACGGAGGGAAAAGAAAAAGAGGTTGTTCAATATATTTATATACATATATATATTTATATATATATATTTGTTATTGTTTTTAGTATCCGAACTGGAAGATGAAATCTCACGAGCATATGGTATTCTGTCACACTTGAATGGTGTCAAAAACTCTCCTGAATTGCGTGAGACACTAGAAAAGATTCAGGTACAAGAAACTTATGGAATGGAATGGGAGGGTTGAATTCTTTTTATAACACATGATGGGTCTGGATGAGGATGAATGTCATTTTAAACTCATGTTTAATATAATTCAACCATGGATATAGCCTGAATTCATTAAATTGAGCTTGCTGATGAATCAATCCGTTCCTAAATACAATGCTCTGGAAGCATTAAAGAATTCGGATGAATGGAATAAATTGAACAAGGTACAACGGCGTATTGTGGATAAAGCTTTGCGAGGCATGAAGAATGCTGGTATTGGATTCCCTGAAAACTCTCCCGAAAAGAAACGATTCAACGAGATTTCAGAACGACTTTCTCAGTTATCTCTTTCTTTCAACAACAATGTATTGGATGCGACCAAAGCATACAAACGCGTGGTGAAGGATCGTGCAGAATTGGAAGGATGTTCAGAAGCACTTTTGGAAACACTTAAAAAGAACGGAGAAAGACTTGGTGAAACAGAAGGATATTGCATCACACTGGATTTCCCAATTTACGGACCGTTCATGATGAATTGTAGTAATCGTGCTTTACGTGAAGAGGTAAAAAGGAAAAACTAATAATAGTTTTTTTTATAAGAAACGGACGAGGCTGTGTAAAAAAAAATGCATTGACGATAATAATAATTAATAACAAAAAAAAAAAAAACAAAAACAAAAACCGTGTGGTATGAAATAGGTATATAAAGCTAATATCACCAAGGCTTCAGAAGGCGCAATGAACAATGAGCCAGTGATTAATGAGATCTTATGCCTGCGGCGCGAAAAAGCTAATTTACTGGGTTACAAGTCGCATGCGGATCTGTCCCTTTCCGTCAAAATGGCCGAAAATGTCGAATCGGCCCAGACCTTACTTGACAAGTTATTTGATGCATCTATCGGAAGTGCACAAAACGAGGTTCAAAAATTAACACAATTCGCAGCCACTAAATTGGGCATGACAGAGATTACCTCATTGGCACCTTGGGATACAGCCTTTGTCTCTGAACAATACCGTAAAGAATTGTTTCGATTTGATGAAGAAACCATTTCCAATTACTTCGCCTTTCCCAAGGTCCTTCAAGGGTTATTCGATGTTGCAAACGAAATCCTGGGTATTCAAGTACGAGAGTTAAGTTTGGCCGAATTGAAAACAAATAACATTACTACGTGGCACAAAGATGTAAAGGTTTTTGAAGTCTCCGAACAAGGTCAAGTCAAAGCGTATTTCTATGGTGATTTTTATTCTAGACCTTCTGAGAAACGAAGCGGTGCATGGATGGATACGGTAACGACACGTACCAAGCATTTGAACGGTCAAGTTACGTTGCCTGTTGGTAAGTTTCAACTGTTGTTGTTGTTTTTTTTTGTTATTGGTTATTTGCATTAAATTATCAAAATTTTTCTTATTGTTTCGCTTTTGGGGTTCCCCTCATCCTTTTTTTTTTCTTGCTCGTGGTGTTAGCATACCTTATATGCAATCAACCGCCACCACAGTCGCAAGATGAACCCTCTTTGATGAAATTTAGAGACGTTGAAACACTGTTTCACGAATTCGGTCACTGCTTACAACATGTGAGTTCCAGACCAAAAAGCATGGTTTATCCCAAAAAACATAATAATAGAAACAATAATAACAATAATATACCTGTCGCCTGACTCACTTAGTTACTTGGTTCTTATTTATTACAGATGATGACCCGCGTAGAGTACCCTGATGCTTCTGGTATTAACGGTATTGAATGGGACTTTGTCGAGGTAAAGTAATATAAACTAAAACATCAACAAAAAAAAAATCGAAGAGATGCTGCAAGATGGTTGGTCCCTGCGCTATTTATTGTGTTTTCTGAACCATGATATGTTTGTTGATTGTTTTTTCTTTCGGATATCATACCCAGGTCGCATCACAATTCATGGAGAACTTTTGTAGTGAACCTGAATGGCTTAAACGACTTTCAGGACATTATAAGACGGGGGAAGAAATGCCTCAAGATATGGTTAATGCACTCGTCAAGGGTCGAGAATTCCTTAGTGGGATGGCTATGTTAAGACAGGTATAGTAATCATGATTGTTATTGTTTTTTAATTATTTACTGTATCATCACGTAATATTGAATTGCCTGATTAAAAATAAAAAAAAACTAGCTTCATTTTTCCAAGGTTGATTTGGCTTTGCATTCCACGTTCACACCACCTAAATCATCTTCGGACAAGTCTGTTTTTGACGTGGATGCAGAGATCGCCAAAGATACAACACTCATTCCACGTTTGTCAGAAGATCGATTCCTTTGCAGTTTCCTTCATATCTTTGGTGGTGGATATAGTGCAGGCTATTATAGGTAATATATATAATAGATCGAGATGGATAGATAGATAGATAAAGAACTCCATTTTATTTATTTATTTTTTTAAAACGTTCGTAATGATGACGAAGAATATACATAATTCATACTCACACACCATGATAATGGGTAACCCTTTCAATTCTACTACAGTTACAAATGGTCAGAAACGTACTCGGCTGATGCATATTCGGCATTCGAAGAAGCCAGTCAACAAGGGGGTAAACCGGCCATTTCACAAATTGGAACATTGTATCGTGACACCATCCTGGCACTTGGGGGAGGAACGCCACCCAGTGAAGTTTGGAAAGAGTTTCGAGGACGGGATAATGTAGATATCACTGCATTATTAAGACATTCAGGTTTATTATCATCATCTCAACAACAAAAATAAGGATTAATATATAATCTATTGACGCGCGAAAAAAAGGTAGCAAATTGACGCTTTATTATTATCAAGTGAAAAATATGTGGTGCGACCAATAAATAATTCTTTTTTTTTTCCTCCTTATATTTTCTCTGATCTCCCCCAAAACCACGCACATACGTTTATAACAACAACAATATCATCAAACAGCAAGTAACAACAGCAAAAATTCTATCGTTTCTTTAAAAAAAACATGAGAGAAAGAATAAAGGTGGCATCATTCATACTTCATATAAATAAATTTGTTTTTTTTTAGTCCTGAAAACCCCACTACGTAAAAAGAAAAAAGAAAAACAGAAACCCAGGATTAATATCGATCATCGTACTGAAACTTTTTGAACTACGTTTGAATTTGGGGTCCTGGTTCATATATTTAACGGGACGATTTGACGTTAGGCCAGCGTTGTGTATCAAATTAAATAATAATAATAATAATAACAGTATGCTTATTCTAGGCAAAAAGAAATGATGATGATTGAAGGATAATAATGATAATAATTGATGGGTTGATGTTGTTTTGGGGGATGATGATGATGATACAGCATTTTGTGCGGCATGGCTTCCGAGGACAAAAAAAAAAGCTTTGACTTGGGCATCATTTTGTCAGGTGGTCCCCCCTCCCTCAGGTCCTTTCACTACACTAAAAATGGTGGAACCATCGAGAGAAAGGGAGAAAACATTTCGTTTGTGTATATTTCAACTCACGTGTATATTAGAAAAAGACTTGCTAATACATCAATAATAATAACGTAGTTTTTTACTGTATGATTTTCTTTTATATTAAGATTGCCTTTTCTGTGGATAAGAGAGAATTATTTCAAGTAGCAGTCGCGCTTTTTTTTTTATCAAAGGCATATTAAATCGCTTTTTTTATATAAAACGATCTTGCATTTGTTGCACTTATTAACTTGCTTCTTTTTTCTTGTTTGCCCTGTCCTTAAACAAAACAAAAAAAAATAACAAAAAGTTTTTTTTTCTTAAAAAAAACATAAGCTTGTCGACTTCTTTTCTTTTTCTTTTTTTTTCCTTTTTCTTTTCCATATCATATAAATAACTATGGTTTCTGTTCTCTCTTCGCTGCCACAACAACAACAACCTCTTTCTCATCAAAATCATCAGCAAGACCTTCATCTTCAACGGCCGTTTGTCTATGACAATGGTAACACTTACGAATTGACAATGGATACCTATCAGGATCAAAATCAACAACAAGAGTGCTATCAACAACAGTTACAAGAATATGAACCTATATCCTCGCCCTGGACTGTTGAACAAGAAGTGGGATCTCCTTGGTTTTCACCATCTTTACCACGTTGGCAACAAGAACAACTACAACAACAGGGAGAATCACTATCACCTCCTCCCTTAATGTATGCGGATAATGATACTGATATGAAACCCGTTCATTTGACATCAGTTAGCAGTAGTAGTTGTTGTTCTTTTACAAGCTATAATGATGGATTATTGACGACAGGGTCTTCTGATGAACAATCTTATCCAATGGCGGATTACTTTGCTTGTAGACGTGATAGCAGTGCTAGTGCCAGTAGCGGTGGTAGTAGTTACAGTGAAAATAGTACTACAAGTAGTATTAGCAATAGTAGTTATTACGAGAAGTCAACAGCAACAACAGCAATGGCATTGATGACGGCGAAAACAGAACCTGCTCCTTCTTTTGTTGAACCATCACCACCCTCGTCCACTGCGACTGCTACAGCTATGACAACTACATCAACAAGTACAAGACGATCATGTTCTTTACGCCGACATTTATCAATCAGAGGTAACAGTAGTGGTGGTAGACCACATCAATGCGGGGTTTGTACCAGAACATTTGCAAGGCGTCACGATCTTGAGCGACATACACGCGTTCATACAGGCATCAAACCATATGTTTGTCCTTGTTGTTTGAAAGCGTTTCCACGATCGGATGCACGCGGACGACATTTCCGAAATGAAGTTAGATGCCGTACAGGACCGCAAGTATTGGCATTTATCAAGAAGAATATTCGGAATACCATATAGTCCATCATTTGTTACTGATTTTTTCCCTTCTTCTCTCGTTTTATATTTCGCCTTCAAAAAAAATCGTTGTTTTTTTTTCTTTTTGTTAATTGTTCTTAAAATTCATTTTTTTACATAGTCATTTTTTTTTATTCATTATCATCATCAACTCCTTCTTTCTTATTTTTCTCTTTACACTCGTTATTTTATCGTCACCTGTGTTTGGCCACGGAGGAATCAAGGAAAAGGAAAGCCATTTTCTCTTCTCTTTTTTTTTATAATGTTTTTTTTCTTAATCGCACTACACACTACTACGCCTTTCTTTTTTACCATGCAAGTTTCTTTTTTTTTAGTAACGCCGATTTTATTCCCTTTCATCACCATATTTTTTTTATGTTCTTCTCTCTTACTCTATGGCAGCTGTATATGGTTTCATTTTAATATATATATAAGTTCATCATTCATTATATTCATTATTATAAATATGTATATATATTATTACTATTATTATTATTTATTTATATATTATATATTGATATAATGGTCATATTCTATTGGTTATTGAAGTTTCATGTAGAGTGAAAAAAAAAGCTGTATAAAAGTTCCAGTTAACCGGGGCTATGTTATGTAGATCGAAAATTACGAACCTGCATGCACGTGCGCGTTCTGATAGGAGATTCGTATATATAATCATACACACATATTACATACAATTACTATAATAAATACAGAACACACACACACTATCTTCGGTTATATTATATACTTTATTATAATTATAGTATATTCATAAACAGAATATTGTTGTCGTTATTCTAGAAGACTTATGACAATGAAAGAGTTGTTTGTCTCACCATCATCATCAACATCATCATTGCTATAATATCCATCAAACTCACTGTCAAACAAAAAAGGGTATGACAAAAAGAAATTCTTCGTGTGTGTAAATAATGATAATAATAGTAATCCATCATTACACAGCAAAAAACTTATTGAAAAAGGAGAAAAACGCGCTGTTATCTGGAAGTTCCATTATTATTACAGACTCTGTCAGTATCACATGCTGCAGCTTGACCCTGCTCCCTCTTTCTCTCATTCTCATTATTAACACTTTTTCTTAGTCTTCTTCTTATCATTAAAAAAAAGAGAGAAAAAAAAGAATATAAAAGAATGTCACAGGCATAGATCTGCAACATACTGCACAGCACGCGTTTCGCATGGACAAAAAGAAAAAAAAATGTACATACAAACATGAACCGAACAATTGGGCCTATAAATCGTGAATACGAGAAAAAAAATACGCCATATCAAACAGTAAAAGCATCTCATCTGCAAAAGGTTTACCATGTTTGGATGTCGTATTTGATTTCGGTGTACGTAATTTCACTGTTATTATAACATTACGATTTTGAAATTATGAACAAAAAAGAAAATTTATTATAGTATTGGACAAAAAAACTCTAGTTTGTAGGACAAAGGACCAAAAAAAAAGTTTGTTATTGTTGTTGTAGTTGTTACTAATAATAATAATAATAATAATAATAATAATAATAATAATAATAATGTTGATAATGATGAAACAGTCTACGTATTTATTAATGGGTACGTAATTATTATTATTATATATCATCATTATTGGTGTAATACATTTTGCCAAACAGTCTTTCTTTTTTAAAGTTTCATAATAAAAAGACGACAACAACAATACCCACTAAATCCTAATTATATTTATAATAATATACTAATAAACGTTTACATCCAAAGAAAAAAAAAAGCTATAATATTTTATATAAAATAAGGAAGAAGAAGAAAAGACATACATTTTGGTATTTCATTATGATTTTTAAAAGTGTTATTTTTCTAATAAAAAAGAAAGAGTTCGTGATTATAGCATGATTAACACCGTGGTTCGGAGCACTCACTCTTCTTAGTGTTTTTATTCCATTCAATACTTTATCCATTATAATTTCATTCCTTTCTCTCTCTCTCTCTCTCTCGTTTGACGTGCATTGATATTTTGCGTGCACAGCTGTTATGATCACGAGTGGATGAAGATTATTACCCTTTTTAAACACCATTATAATTTTTTTATACAGACAACAATTTCAACGCGTTCCTATCCTCTCTTCTACTTGATCCTGATATGAAACACTTGATCGGGACATTCCGTTATAGCCGAATAGTAGTAAATTATTCGGACAAACATTATTTTTTTTTCTTTGTGATTGGATATCTTGCTATATATGAATGATTATACGATAACAATAACAACAGAAAGTACATGTAGTTAGCAATAACAAGATTTCCAACTTTAATATCTTTCATCAATCACCCATATCTATTGTTATGGCATTTGTTATCAAATTATTTCCCTTTTTTTGTCTTATTAAAGAAGGGTTGGGGAGAAGGAGGTTCTGTAGAAAGAGAGGCTTTGGCATTGCTATATTAGGAAGGGTCGCTCGATTTACTATATTTATACACTGTAAAAAAATTTTATCGGTTTGCTTCATGTCGCTCGATTGTTTTACCAGTTTTAGTTCAGAAGAAAAAAAAGAAAATATTTGTTATTATTATTAACATACCCATCCCGGATCAGCTGATGAAAAAGAAAATATTATTATTATTATTTATTTTTACAGCCTTTTTGTAAATCCAAGGCATTGGTAACTTTTCAAAATAATAATAATAATAAAATAGATAATCTATAACTGATTATTACCCCTTTTCTAATATGAAATCAATTATTATTATTCTCTTTAAGTATCAAAAAACGGAGTACATGAAAAAAAGGGGAGATTGAGGCTGTGTAAAATTCGCAGTTATCATGGTAACACAGCTAGAGGCCCGTGCGCATAAGGTAGTTTAATAATGATGAAATATTATGAATAGTAAGTTCAAAAAAGAAGGTTATAGTAATTCATCCAAAGTATAATTAAAAGCCTATGTATGTGTGGATGGTGATAATTTAAATTAGTTATGCAGCAATAGCTTTGCTGGTTAAAAATTGAAACATGAATAGTTATAAGTGAATTATAAGTCAGGTGCATAATAATATAATATACCAAAGTATCGTATGTTTATTATTATTATTCACATCGCTTTAAATTGAGGAATGAGACTGTCTAGATGTTACAAAATATGATCAATCCGGTTATTTATTAAAGTTATGATTCATATTTTGATTAGAGCCTATTATATTAGTTTTATTGCTATTATAGAGTGATTGATTATTAGTAGTAATAGTAATAGTGGTAGTAGTGCTGTTGCTCATATTTACATAAATTGTTTATAAATCTATCACTAAATAGGGCCATGTGGATGATTTTTAATTCTCTAAATACAATCTGAGAATATTCCGAATCATGTTGCACACATTACGTGTTCTTTGTGTCTGACGCCATCCAATGCGATTTGAGTATAACTTTTTTGTGTGCCATCGTTTGTCGTTGTCGTTGTGAGCCAACATTTTTCTTTCCATACCCTTTTTATCAGTATTACCATTTAGAAATCCGGCTTCTGTTACAACCTTGGAATTTTAGTTGCAAACATAACAAAAAACTTTAACTTTTTTGTTTTATTTGTGTGATTAAAAAGATTACCCAGATAACCGGGGACACTATTTAAAAACAGAAACCTTCGCAAAAGCCTTATTTGGTTGAACCTCCTTAATTTGAATTTACCTATATTATGATACAACAACTATATCATTTAATTATGTAAATATGCGCCGCCACCCACACTAAAAAAAAGCTTCTTAACAATACAGCGTGGTTTTGCTCCTTGAAATTTTTTTTTTCTTTGACGAATAAACCCCAAACATATTATGTACAAAATGTATTATTATTATAATTATTAACTCTATGGATATTACATTAAATTACTTTTTTTGATAATAGCATATCAAATAAATTATGTATATTATTCATCTGATACTACTACTGAATATTGCTTTCTGAGAACTCTATAGAATCGCATAGAAAGGGTTCCAAACATTATTTGAATACACCAATGAAAAAGACAGGTCCATGCCATTTGATAAAGATATTTGGGTGAAAATACAGTCCAAATAAACAAATGTTCACGTAGAATTGTGACGGCCACCGAGAGAACCACAAGAATAGCACTAAACATGGCAGAATGCGTAGTAGCATACTCCCACCATGAACCCTGTCCATCAGCAACAAGGATCCACCCAGCAATACACCACCATATACTTGTAGACCAATTTGAACAAAATGTCAATGCACCAATTAATATTGTATCATAGCCAGTAACACCAATGTAAGCATTGCTTAAATCAATAGCTGCAATGGAATTCGAATGGCCTGTCATGAAAAATGCTGCATGGATCATGCATAATATCAAAAACGCTATGATACGCGTGCTTTCACCACTACCAGCATGATATCCGGATCCCGAAGGAGATAAAGATGACAAAGGCAGTGCGCCATGCCATTTACGCAGGAGATACAGCTGCACCGTGTATATAATAAATAAAGGAGCATAGTGAGAGCGTGTGAATAGGATTAGTGTTGGCGTGATCATGCATAGAAGAGTATCCAAATAATGTTGAGTTTTTGTTGCTTCTTGTTGCTGATGCTCGTGACCTACTTAGTCAAGTTGTCAATACATTTTTTCCGAAATCAAGCTTGTTATTAAATGAACAATGATAATAAACTTGCCTTCCATATCCAATACACTTGCTCGCTTCATGACATACACGAGCGCCGTCAAAACAAATAAACCAGAGCCGCAATAATTATAAATCAATTTTCCAAGGGCTACCTGATCTAAATGGTTGGCAAATTCAAGTTGACTCATAAAATATCGGTACAGACCGGGAATCGTCTCTTCATCTTGTTGACTAGGCTGTTCCGATCGTATTTTGTATAAAAATATTAATGAACTTGTCAACGTCATTATCAAGATCAACATGACCTTGCATATCGTTATAATATAACCAGCACCTCCTGACGTTGCTTGGATATTAATACGTCCACTGCTCCGCCACATCATGCATATGAGCCAGAGTAAAGGAGTAAGAAGAGATATGGCAAGTAAATGCCATTTTATTTCCTCAGTTATCATTAGTTTGATACCACCATCCCATGCTATAGTGATACGCATCAATATCAGCTGTAATATGCATAGAATGGATAACCACGTTTGTTGCATCAAGTTTTTGTTTGGTATCTTGAAGCTTTTTATGATTTCAAAGAGGAAGTGTTCGGAATAAAAAGTTAGCACGTTTCACAATCTATGAAATGAGATGAAAACAAAAATAACACCATGTATGCATAGAACAAATGATTATAATAAACAAATTTACCTTTGCAATGCCAAGAGTAGAAACAGGGTTGATATGAAATAATACCATATAAAGTGTTCTTCCTCGATAAAACTACTTGCAAATAAGCTGATGAAATAAGCAATTAACATTCCTAACATCACAATCTTGGTAGACCACCATAACGATGACAGTTTATCAGAGAAAAAGAAAACTCGGTAAATGAATATCACAGCACTGATCGTCATCAAGCATGTTCCTATAGCCATATCCGTCAATTTATAATCACTTGCTGTTCGTGCTAATTGTGACTGAGCTTCATAGATAAACTAGCAATAAAGAATATGTATTATCAGTCGTTGATCATGATAAGGAATATATCTCTTTCTTTTTTTTATAAATGTACATAAATAGATAGTATATACCTCAAGATAAGCTTTTGCGGCTTTTTCTGCTATAATAGGATCTGAAGATGATAAGAACTTGCCATGATCCATAATGGCACGACTGTACAATTGCCCCATTGGGTTGGAAATAGAAGTATCAGATAATGCTTGGGTTGGGTTGTCCAAGTAGTATACCAAATCAGGTAGCATACGACATAGTAATTGACCCAATTGATGGGCATTCAACTGTAATGCTCTTAATAATTGGATTGGAGGACCATGATTATTTCTTTGGAGTAATTCTGGGATCACTTTTCCAAGACTATTTTTAGGGATAGGAAACGAAAATAAACTTGCAAGAGTAGGGACCACGTCGATTTGATCAATCACAGGAAAGCCGAAAATCCGAGTATCATCCTCACTAAATTCAAAGTTAAATTTGCTATTGATATTGTTGTTGATGATGGGTCGTGATTCAAAACGAGGACTTAAAAATACAAGTGCCTAAACGGATCAAAGAATATTGAATGTTTGTTTATCATAGAGGTGCCCATAACACACACACACACACACACACACACACGGAGCTCATCCATCCATGGAAAAAGAAAGTCTAAACCTACTGCGGACGTTTCTCCGATGGATGATCCACCGTGATTCCCTGCCTTTTCAACAAAGTTAAAATTTTCGTCATATTAGAGGTAGAGTATTCCTTATGAACCAAAATAGAAAGTAAAAACATTCTAAGATCATTCTCTTTTTACCTCATTCATTCCATGATCGCCACAAAGAATGATCAGTGTCCCTTTTGCATCTGCATCACGTTTGATTCGCTCAGCATCTTGTTGTGCAACAATCTCATATATTTTTTCAACTGCTTGATCCATTTCTTTTTGTTTAGGTTTCATTAAAGGACTATAAGGACCTCCAAGGTGACCCACATGATCTAATCCGAGATAATGAAGAATTATAGCGTCCCAATCCTGTTCCGCGAACACTGGTTGTATATGTCGTGTTACGTTAAGGTCAACTTGAACAGTGTCTGATACGTAGAAGGATGTTGTGCCGTCAAATTTGGTAAATGTGTTAGGGAATAATCGTATCCACGTGTCGTCACCAAAAAAGTGGATTGTCCGATTGCCTGTTTGCCGAAATTGTTGAACCCAATTATCATGATGTTGTAAAGAAGAACTTGTATCGGATTCCGCAATGTTAAGGATCGCATCAAGAAAGCTAGGTACCGTCCCTAAAATGAATAATGCCACCAAAAGAAATTATGCAAAGTTACTTGGCGACGGATTTCTCACATAAAAAAAGTATAATTATGTGAAACCTATTTCTTCTTTCCAAAGAATGACTTTTTATTTGGCGTTTTACCTGTCGTCAATGCCTTGATCCTCGGCATAGTCACTGTAGGAGCTGTTGCTCGTGCTGTATATGGAAGTGCATGCCCTAATTCAATTTGGCTAAATGAATAAATATAATAACCCATATCGCATGAGTCAAAAATATATCATTATTATTCATCATGTTTATATTCTATTTACCTCTTAACAAAGCCGAAACCAGAGTCAGGGCCAAGTACAAAATCACTAAAACACAATATATCCATAAACCAAATATTTATTTGTGAGTGTATGTGTTTATGAGAGTGAGCGAATTTTACCAAACTTATAATATCTCCCTTCTTCATAATCAGTGTAAATTATCTATAAAGCATACTTTCGAAGCGCATCTACTACAATAAAAACAAGTTGATCAAATTCAGGTTCTATCAATGTTGGACGCGTTATTGTTTCAGTGGTGACATCTGGCCAAGAAGGTACGGAAGTAACATTAGCAAATCCAGAAAGATACACTTTATAGGGAAAAAACCCACGAGCAAAAAGTGACAATCCTATAATCTGAATAATCGCTAACAGACAAATAAGATTAAGTGGCTGTTGCACCTGGCACAGCATTGCAAGAGTTGTAAATGTTTTTTAGATGATCGTTTCAAAAAGAAAGGGTAGCTTTTTTTTTATGTAGAATTTCCTGTTTTGGATTTTTGACTTTGAAACATATATCCTGCACATAATTGATGTCTACTTTGCAGCAGTAGAATTTTTTTCTGTTGTTTTTTCCTCTCTCATTCTTTGTTCCAACTTTATTCTATCTGTCATGAGTAACGTTCCTTTGTCTAAAGAAGCCAAGGAGCCTAAGCTTAATAACTTTGTTTTTCAACACCCTGTTCAACATTGGAAACCCGATTTCGAGAACAATCCTTCTACAGAAAATAAACTCACGAATACCACCACCACTCCTACTACTACTACTACTACTACTACTACTACGAGCCCTGATCGATCCAATGTCGAAAAAAATCAACAGAATAAGAGTTTTACTTTTTCTAAGAATAATGTACACGTAGATTGGGACGATCTTTCATCACAATTTGAACAGAATGTCAGCATGTCCTCGACCAATTCCCGACAAACGCGTAGACAGGAGTCTTTTCTGGCTTTTAAGGCACCGCTTACACACAAAGCTTCACAGGAAGAACGACGTCGACGTGCTCTAGAAATGCAAAAAACAGTACGTTAATATATATATTTGCGTGTGCGTTTCCCTTGATACTGTATTGAACCTTCGAAAGAAAGAGCTAAAAAATGGTGTTATTGTTAGAACCGCCTAAACAATTTAAATACTAGAAGACGAAATTATGCAAAAACCCAAGATGAGGATGAGGACGAGGATGCTAGCAATGATGACGATGAAAGTAGTAGTAGTGACGATGATTTAAATAGTGCAACATCATCCATGGATAATTATGAATCAGAAGAACAACCACGAAGCATGAAACGAGGACGAGATGAGAATAATGATGGAAGAACAGATTGGATGGTGGATGATGCAAAAATCCAAAGAGTAGATATTAAATCAGAAAAGAATAAAAAAAGCAAAAGAAAGAAGAACAAAAGAAAATTCAAGAAGCAACAAGGGTAAGCTATTGGACTGCTATGCGAGATAAAACAAAATTGGTCCCTGTATTCTTAACTTTAAAAAAAAACTCTAATATATGATAGAAATGCGGTCATGTATGGAGAATCTCTGGATGAAATTCCCCACGATTTTTATACAAATTGGGTGATGATGCCTTACCCAACTGGAAAACGATGTATTCTCACAACAGGAAGAGGTAATTCTAAAAATATATGTCATTTGGTTCAATGACTGGACTATTCTTGGTGGTTCGTCCCATTTTATTTATTGTTATTTTGATATAGGAGAAACGATTGCTCGGAGAAAAAATGGTAATGTATAATTGATGAATAGATTGTTTCACATGGGCATATGATAATTAGATCAGAATACTCATTACAACAAATTGATCTGGGACTAGGCTCGATCTGGAAACGATTTCAGTCGATGTTACCTAATGGATCCAAAGGCAAACACGATTGGAAGAATACCAACCAATGTATCCTTGATTGTATTTATGATCCGGTGCATTGGACATTTTATATTCTTGATGTCATGTGTTGGAAAGGATATTCAATTTATGATTGTGATACTGATTTCAGGTACGATATAGAAAAAAGTGCATCCACTTTGATTATATAATAATAGGCATGGAACAATACATTTTTTTATATCCCTTGTTGTTCCTGCTATTGCTAAAATTCATACATAAAAATAGGCACTTTTGGTTACAATCCAAAGTGGAGAGTGAGATGGATACCCGTACCAATGAAAATATGTTTTACAAGTTTAAAATCTTACGACCGATACCAATGTCAGAATTCAATCATGTTTGTGATGGTGCTCAAAAGTATATGAAGAACCAAGGATATGATTTTAAATTGGATGGTATTTTATTTTATCATCGTGAAACGCGTTATATTGAAGGAAGTACGCCTTTAGTGGTTTGGGTACCAGGAGATGATAATCTGAATCAATTCAAATAATGTGTTAGCATGTAATAAAAAAAATTGGCTTTTATAATACGCTTGAGATTGCTGTTATGATAATTATTCATTTTCTTTATGACATTGTAATTGTCATTGCAAGTTCTCCACTTGTCTAAACAATAATAGTAATTCACCAACCGTAGTTTATATAATAATTGATTCAGCTCTGTTTGATAATAAAAACACATTTAAAAAGAGGAAAACTATGAAGATTAGAATAAGGAAAACAAAGTGCAAAATAAACCAGTGTAAATAATTCATATGATCGATTCGCTCGATAACAATATTTTTCATAAACCATCATCAGATATCATAATAACGAATTGACAACACTTCCCTTCGTAGGCCAAAATCCAATCATCATATCGTTTATCGTTTATAGTGTACGTGTACATTATTTAACAAATATTTGCTTTGAAAATTAATGCGATGTATAACATTGTTAAAAAACATGATTTTTTCAAGACGTTAACAATTTTTCATGGATAACAATAGTTTACTTACCAAAAATGTATCCAGATAGAGTAAAGAATTTGTATAAAATTACTCCTTTGATTCTGCAAATCGATGATAGGATGTTGTTTCACATGAATAATCCCTAATGGGCATATCCATATATTCAACTCCAACAAGCAACAAAAAAACCGTCTTCATCAGATCCTCTATTCCAGCTCAACCTTACCCAACCCTTATCGGCGCAGGCCGTTTCAATTTTTCATTTATTAAATATAATTTAATCTTGGATAAGATTATTGCTATTATTTTAGGATTAAACTTTATCGATTTGTAACTGCCGAATATCTAGGTCAAATAAAACATATTCTCAACAGTTTAGTGAGTTAAAACTGACTGTGTTGTTATGCAATAAGGTAAATCATATCATTCAGAGGCAAATTGGATAAATAGCAGTTTTGTATCAGAGCAACTCACGGCAGAATCTTCAACATCAAACGATTAAATCGTTTATCAGTGATATAATCTACTAAAAAGTAGTAATATATTTATATTGGGTTCATCTCTTGGACACTGACTACAGGTAAGTAAAATATCCACCTTACTTTTGCCACAACTTTTGTTTTTCGGTCCCGATTCTAAATTCGCCTAAAATAGTCATTTTTGGCTACAAACAAAAAAGTGGAGAGTGAAACGGATACCCGAACCAGTGACAATATGTTTTATAAGTTTTAAAGGCCTTACAACCGATCTCTAATAACAGAATTTATTAGCGAGTACTTGTGTTTCTAAAGATTCACAAATGGATATGAATAAGCAGGGATATGATGGTAAATATTGAATGGCATTTTATTTTATCATTATGAAACTGTCCTGTTAAAGGAAGCATGTATACCTTTAGTTACTTGGTTATCAGGAGATGATAATCTGGATCAATTAAAAAAGGCTTTTTAAACATAACACGCACAAAAAAAAAACGGTTTAAAAAAATCCTTAACTTCCTTAAATAGACCTCCTTCCCTCGCTTCTCTCCACTTCTCTTTCTTTTCATTCATTATTTTTGCATTTCTTTTTTTTTTTCATTTTCATTTCATTATATTCTATACTTACATACTATAACTTTATATAATTATATAATAACAACAGAATTATTACATCCACCATGCAAACACAATCGACCTGGAGAAGAGATCATTATTTATTTGATGTACATACAACAGCGTGGCAGGCCTCTCAACAACAAGGGACCAAGATTCTGTTATCAAATAATTCAAATAATTGTACTCAACTACATAATGCTTTTGATCATGGATTAATATACCACCATCATGTGAATGAAAAAACACCAAACAACACTCAAGAATTTCGTGCTCGTTCAAGTGACCCAAAACTCACTTATCATTGTAGTGCTGATTGTGATGCTGTTGGTAGTTCAATCATTTTTCGTCAACCTCGAGAAGCAATAACTTTTACAGAAGATCCGTTTCGATTAGCAGCAGCACAACGAGAGCTTAATAAGAGAGCATCATGTTCTACTACTACTACATCTACATCAAGTACATCCTATTTAATGGATAATGATCCTTCCAAGCGTCGAAAGACAATGGCTGGTGCATCATAATTATTATAAAAAAAATAGACCCTTTCGTCATTTTCTAACTCAATGTACACACATATATTTATTCTTTCACACAAACATTTACAAGAGGTTTATTTTTGATTTTCTTCTTCTTTTCTACTTATACTCTTTAGCAAATTCTATTTTATTATTAGAGTGATGATGATTTTTACTATGATAAACATGAACACAATCCAAGTTTTGTATATATTTTCTAAATTTCTTATCTTGATTTCTTGATTTATTTTTTTTCTTCACATTTTATATATGGTTTGAACATGTGGCCATATACTTATTTACTATATAAAAATGGAACCAATCAGCTTAAATGTTTATTTACATTGGGTGTTTAAGTATTATTATTATAAAGGGGTTGAGGGGTAATGTAAATCTTTTGAATTTATATTCTTGTTTACAATAATTATAGCGTTGATTACAAATACAAAACCGTTTTTACCTGGAACAGAACATTTCATATCTTTTATTTCTCTTTTGCTCCACTTTAATTTAATCATTCTTCTTGGCAAATAGATTTCAGAATCTTTGGGATTGATATTCTTTTTTTCTTGTCTTTAAATAATAAAAAAGAATTAAGATGATTCAAATTGATAAAATTAGATTATTTTAAGTATATGACTATAGCATGAAGAATGTTATCAAGAAGTAAGTCTACCTTTTAAAGGTAAGACTTGTTATATGTGTACCACCAATGTACAGCACAACCTCTTGATAATCGGACATTGAGTCATATTTTTTTAATAGTACAGACCCAATGAGATCGCTCAGAACTTCCCGTCAATTTCCAGTGCATGCCATATTAATGTGCACGATCCAACTTGGGAAGCTTTATATTCAATATCGTTCATCGGCACCATCCGTCTTTGTAGTAATTTACGGAGTATAGAGTTAACCTCTCCCTTATTGACTGGATACACTTCCTTTATAACTTTAAAGCAGCAGATCATTAATAGTCAGATAAGAATTAAAGATCTATTGTTTATTAAAAGAACATAAAAATATATTAAATGATAATCGTATATATGGTGATATACATATTCGTCTTGATAATGCTACTTGATAGCTTTTATATAGTTATTTGTATTCATATATTTCTATTTTTGTTTTACATGGAAGATATAGTGAGGATGATTACATTATTACAATGAAATATAATAATCTAACCAAAGTGTGATAATGCATGAGGTGTTTTTGGTTTTAGTTAGGAACTGTACCTGCCTTTTTTCTTTATATATATATCATGGTAAAGCAACGCATTATAGTTAGATTCAAGTATAACTATATGATATATGTATGAAATACACAAAGGGTAATAATATACATAATCATAAGCATTACGTTCCCATTATTATCGACCAAAGATTCGTTTCTCAATATATCGGGCCGGTGGATAAAAGAATACCGCAAAAACAAACGTTATCCATAATCCAATTTCGCCTCCATGATCACTAATATGTTTCGCTGCTGGTCCACTGAACCAACTCTGGTTTGCACCTAAAAATGCAATACCGTAGGCGCCCATGGTTATAAATGTAGCAGCCAATCCGATAGGTAACTCTTTTCGAGAATTCCATATTTCAACAGGGTAGTGACCACGACGAAATACATAGTGTTCAACTAGGAGCACGGTTACATAAGGACCGATATAGTAAACTTGAAGTGGCAACACTGTTTGTATTATCGAAGCCAAATTTTCCGAACCGGCGATAGAAGCGACGGCAATAATGGTAGTAACTACCAGAATAAATATCCAAATAGGGATCTTGTAAAATCCAGGAACAAGTGATTGAACCTGAAGTGCACAACCATAACTGTTAGGGGCAACATGAACTATCATACCAAATGCTGATAAGACCAAGCAGAATTTCCCAAATCCAGATAATGGTTCAAGTATGGCAGCGGCCAGCCCACCGACATTGTCCGAATCGTATGCTGCTTCCCAAGTTGGGTTTTGAGTTGGCTCTGCTATGGCAGTCCCAAGGGCAAGACCAAATATTTCAAGTAAAATGGTTGGAATAATCGCGCCAAAGTAGTTTAAAACGGCTATCAATAACCGATTCGAGTTCGCTGGCTACATAAAAATATCCATGTAAATTTGGATGAACAGATCTTTATTTTTCTTCTTTTGGCGCTGGTGGGAAAGACAAAATCTGTAAACTAACAACGAACCTGTTTTACTGTAAAATCTGCAGCGCATTGCACCCATATTGGAAATGCTGATGCCATTGTCGTAAAAAATGAAATAACATCACCTATATCCTCGGCTGTGTTACTACTTGTTGCCGAAAGATCAATGTGGTGTACACTCAAACCAAGTATAATAAAAAACATGATCCATAAAGGAAGCCACGTCCACCGTTCAAAAAAGTGAAGCATATGATAACCAAAAATGGTGATTACTAAAGTACCCACAATAATAACAAGAACAGCTACCCATAATGGAAAGTTCACTGTTACATTATTATGTAACTGGATCGAAGCAAGTAATTGCGCTCCGAGAATGGTGTCAATAACTCCCCATCCAATAAAAGCAATAATATTGAGAGAAGTTAAAATGTGACAAGGTATAAGGCCATAACTATATCGTGTAATAACAATTTGTCGCAAACCATATTGTGAACCAAAAGTTGTAAATATTGCTCCTATATTAAGTTTAAAGTTATTATACATCATTAACTTTCAATTTTTATATACAGTCACCGTTGTTCCCTTTTAAACAACATATTTACTTGTTCTTCTTCTCTCCTTATTCTTAGCAAACACTTGCCTGGGATAGCTACAATCATATTAGCAAGAATGATACATACTAGTCCCTGCCAAAAGTTTATGTGATAAATTTGTGTAGCAAGCATGCCAAGGGAGAGAGGAATCCAGTTTGTATTAATACTAAACCATAATGTAAAGTTATCCACTTTTCTTGTATGAGGGCGTTCATCTTCAGGCACAGGTTGAATACCTTGTCGTTCTACTTTTGGTAAAGAAAAAAACCGCCTTTCCTTTATTGATTTTTTAGAGATAGAGGTTGTGATACTACTATCAACATGGTCGGCCTTTGTTTTATTTCTTGCATCTTCTTCAAATAATGTTTGATCACCTAAATTTACTGGCTGTTCTTTTTCAATAAGAATTAGGTGATTGGTCATAGATATTTTTGAAAGATAATGGGAAAAAGGAGTGAAAAATGGATATTGAGGTATGATGGAAAAATATATGCATAAACTTTAAAAAAACTATTTTATAAATATATACATAATATCCAATATTATTATGCAACTTGTAAGCATGTTTCTGCATTATTTATAAGAAAACAGGAATGCTTTCTTAATTATAGCTCAATGCAACCTTTCCCCCTTTTCTCTGTGAAATTACACAGGAACCCGACCCGTTTATCAACTGTTTTTTTAAGGAAGGATACATATCTTGGGATACTGGCATTATTAATTTGTTGCATCATTTTATTCCATTGAAAAAAGAGAGTGTTTTTCTGATGTGTATATAATGTAGCTTCTATTTAAAAATATGCAGAAATTTATGTAAGATAAAAAAAGCTATGTAACATTCTATTTACAGTATAAGATCCGATGCTTAACCGAGTTATCAACTAGGATACATTTGTCCAATTTATCGTACCATTCAAGTAATTATATAAATAACATGTAGTATATAATCATCTTACACGTTGTGTTGAAAGGGTCAATGAATTGATCAACATTGATAATAAGGAAGCAATCGGGAATTGATTGAATGAACATAGCGACACAAAAATTTATACCTAACGAAATCAAGCTCTCCGAATTTAAGAAAAAGGGTGTATACTACAATACTAATGGCTTCGGGGACTTTGACGATATCGAAATGTTGATCTTAGTAACATGGATCTTTGCCCTACGGTGATCATAATGATCCATGGCATAGATACGACTATATCATGAGTGGCTTCGCCTTGTTAGCTATGTTTTGCTCGGTTGTTGAGCAATTCCGCTACACCTGTCCTCCATGATCTAATTTCAGCACTATGTTCACTTGACTGTAGAGAAATTTTGTAATTGGTCAATTAGCAAAGAATTACAGTAGTCAATGTATGCATAAGTTAGTCACTAAAGTGGTAATTGTCGGTTTAGCTGCATGCGTAGCCTCGCTTTTTTTTTTTTTAGTTTTCTACAGTGTAAGCTGTATATCACATGCACACCTTCCTATAAGTATGAGACAAGTAATAATAATAAATGTAGATTACATTTTTACAAGTACATATGTAGTATTGATAAACTAAAAGGTAAGCTGTAATATAAAGATTAATCATGCTAATGCCTGCGGTAGAGAATACAAGTAACCCATTCCTGCATACAATAGTAAGAAATATGTTGTTAATAATGACGTGTATAATTTAATTATACAGTATACAAACATATCAAACAGACTGAGCATTATTGTCAAAATCTAGATTTTTCTGCAGTAACTTATATTCACAAACTGTAAACGTCTAAAATCATGGTAAGTAAGAATGAGCAAATAATTAGTTATTAAATCCACATGAACAAGTCATATATAAGATCAATCGCACTGAAAAAGAGTGTGATCATATTTCATATACATATAAGTTATACTTTTGAGAAACAAATGAAAGACTTTCTAAGTGTACTACCCTTGATCTGAGAATAGCAATAAAGATGACGATAATCCAAAAAGAAAATCGAGTTTATTGTTTATAGAAATACCATGAAGTAGTCGAAATTGTGATGCCTGCTAAAAGGTCGCTATTATAAATACTCTGCATGCAGTATTTCAAGAATGGAATAGCCTAATGCGGCGAGCAGCTGGGATATAAGAGTGATGAACTCATGATATTCCTCTTTCAAGCAAATAATATAGCAAGAAAGTTAATGACCAGTCGTAAAGTATTACATAGTAACGGATAATAATTGCAATCGTCTGTGATAGAAACAATCAATGCGTATGTAATTATCCACTGAAACCCGCAGAAAGTATTAGTAAAATGTAATAATATAAATGTCTCTAAATAATCAATGTACTTGACAAAGAAGGAGGCATGATGATATATAACAAAAATATATACCCAAAAAAACTTAAAGCTGCTGTTATACATTTGTATGGTGCATATAGCTTTTAATCCTCAGACACAATAATATTAAGTCAATGTTTGGTAGTCGTGGTTTTGTATGAAGAACTTAAATTCTCAATTCTTTCTTGTCGGGACTTCTTCGTTCATTGATTTGGATTATTTACGTGCTATTCCGCCAGTTATTTCATTTGATTTGACCTTTATCATTTTAGCCAAAATTATAAAAAAAAATAAAGAGAAAAGATCCAGAACGAGGGATGCATTATATATTTATAACTGTATTTACGAATATCTTAGAGGAGAAGGGTCATGCACAGAGCAAATTCTTGACGTCACTGCACTGAAGATGAAAAATTCAGCAGCCATATGTAAAAGAATAAAACAGTCGACAAATTTTTTTTGATGACTAATTTTTTCTGTTTAATATACATACCAAAGAACAAGATCAAAGAATACAACGTACAACAACAACGACCTTGACCGAGGAGACGGAGAACATCATCTTGTAATTTCGATTCTTCCTTGGCTTGATAATAATACAGCTAACAGACAAAATATTTGATGTGCTGCTAAATGTGCGAAATGCTTTGTTTGTGTAACCTGATCGTTTATTATCCATTTTTATTAGTTTTGACACGTAATAAGATTACCAGTTTTGATAACAATACTTCTTTTATCTGAAATTCGGACTTGACAATACTGGGAGCCCATTATTTTACCAGTCTTTACCATGTACTAAAAGCGGGCATCTGAACCGCCCAAATGAATTTTGGTCTATGAGGTCATATGACGAACCCAAAAAAATTATACCCTGGGCTATCTTGGATTTCAGTTACACTTATACTTTTGGTTTTTGGGCCACAGATTTGCGTGCGAAAAATTATATAAAAGATTTCTCCCTTGTATATTGTTCTTTTCTCTTCGATTTACAACTACTCAAAAACAAAAACAAAAACAAAAATGTCAACCACACCTGCACCTGCCAGTCATGAAAAGATGCTTGAATATCTTCGTGAATGTATTCAAGTTGCCAAGCGCGCTAGATCAATGGATTACCATCCTTTCGGTTCAATTTTGGTAGAAGACGCTACCGGCAAAGTATTATTACAGCACGGTAACTTTGGTCCCGTGTTTCATGCCGAGAGTGAACTTGCTCGTGTCGCTGGTAACGTACACAGTCCATTGTCAATTTACTCTTTTTTATTTTAATGAAATAGATTCCAACAAAGGTATGCGATAGCTATATTAATCAAAATCATCATTTATATATCTCGTAGCTCTCAACTTCAAACCTGAATTTTTGAGAAAGTGCACTCTTTATACAAGTGTTGAACCCTGTGTTATGTGCAGTGGAGCTTGCTACTGGGCTAATATTGGTACTATCGTCTATGCTATGCCTGGCGCTGAATTGGAACCATTGACCAAGGACAGTAAGGAATGTCCCAAGATGGAATTGACATGTCGCGAAGTTTTCTCCCGTGGTTCAAGAAAGGCCAACGTGATCGGTCCATTCCCAGAATTATATGACGAAGTTTTGGCTGACCATTATGGTTATTGGGAAAACCATTAAATATAAAGCAATCGATAAAATAAAACTAGTGAATTTTATCCTCCCCCTTTCCCACTCCTCTATATTGCTAGTATTGTACATTGAAATAAAACTTTATATTTTTTTTGCGTGTAATTGTTTTTGGAATGGAAAATGAGATCGAGTTGCGAAGTGCTAAATTTGGAAATATTATAAAAGCTTATTGACGGTGGCTGAAATATTTCAATTAGGGTTGCTCTTTTTCTCTCGTCTTTTTTTTTTCTATCAAACTTAAAATGCCACCAAGAGCAAAAAAGGCCGTAAAAAAGGTTGATTCGAAGGATATGGATATCGATCCAAAACCTTCAGAGAAACACGATCATGAATCAACAGCTCAAATAGAAAAAGACAGTTTTGAACCCCTCAAGGAAGAATACTACGAAGGAAAGCACATATCCGAACCTGTCAAAGAGATCAAAGTATGTAACAAGACACAACTACTTTTTGAAATCAATCGCGGTCCATTGACCTTATTATTTTTTTTTTCAACCTATAGGATAAATGGAAGTTATTACCAGCATTTCTTAAAGTAAAGGGTCTTGTTAAGCAGCACATTGATTCTTACAACTATTTTATCAATGTCGATTTACGCAAAATTATCAAGGCTAACGAAAAAGTTACTTCGGACGTTGATCCCAATTTTTACTTGAAGTAAACAATCGATCGATTTTTTTTTAAATGAAAGCAATGGTGAATAATGGTCCCATATACTAAATTATTATTATTATTTTATACCTTTAGATACACTGGAATTCGCGTCGGTCGACCTGAACGTATGGACGCCGATGTTGCGAACCGCAGTTATACACCTCACGAATGTCGATTGCGCGATCTCACCTATGCTGCTAATATTTTTGTCGACGTTGAATATACTCGTGGAAAACAGATTGTCAAACGTAAAAATGTCATGATTGGACGTCTTCCAATCATGCTGCGTTCTTCTCACTGTGTATTACGAGGCAAAAATGAAGCAGAATTGGCTAGAATGAGAGAATGTCCTTTGGATCCAGGTATTTCATATTTATAACATTACATTATGGATATATAGAGTGGGGGAAAATATCTTAATTAAGTGAAATTCTGTTTTGCTAGGTGGATATTTTGTTGTTAAGGGTACAGAAAAGGTTATTTTGGTACAAGAACAATTGTCAAAGAATCGTATTATTGTCGAAGTGGATAAAAAGGGAGAAGTGGTAGCTAATGTTCAAAGGTAATTATGAGGTTTCAGAATTGATAAGTGTACAGATATACGTATTGTTTGATGTTAACTGAAATGCACGTTAGTTCTACCCACGAGCGTAAATCCAAGACTGCTATCTTTGTAAAGAATGGCAAAATCTATTTAAAACATAACTCTATTGCAGAAGATATTCCAGTAGTCATCTTTATGAAGGTAAGAGGAGGAGACCGCATATGTTAATCACTGTTACCAACTTTGAGCATAAAGAAGTAATGGAGATCAAACAATTTTACTAGGCAATGGGTATTCAATCGGACCGAGAAATTGCTCAATTAGTATGTGGTAACGACCATGATCTTCATGATGCCTTCTCTATCAACGTTGAAGAAGCATCCAAGATGCGAGTATTCACCCAACTTCAAGCATTGGAATTTATTGGCGCAAAGGTTAAAGTGAATAGAAAGCTCTCGACTGTGCGCAAGACAATGGTAGGTGTTATTTTATTTTGTTATGTAGCGACTTTTTTTAATAGGTCTTAATTGTATGGCATGATTCTTGTATAGGCTGAAGAAGCACTTGAAGTGCTGGCAACTGTCATTTTAGCACATGTCCCTGTAGAAAACCTCAATTTCCGCGAAAAGAGCATATACGCTGCTGTCATGGTTAGACGTGTACTTGTTGCTATGGGAGATGAAGTCAACGTAGATGATCGTGATTACGTTGGTAATAAGCGCCTTGAATTGT
Source organism: Phascolomyces articulosus (assembly GCA_025677815.1). NCBI lineage: Eukaryota > Fungi > Mucoromycota > Mucoromycetes > Mucorales > Lichtheimiaceae > Phascolomyces > Phascolomyces articulosus. The sequence goes on along the minus strand of JAIXMP010000008.1, from coordinate 974,082 downwards.
AAGTAATGTTTTTATATATCATAAAATATGTATCAAAAGAACTAGTTTGATTTTTTTTTATTTTCAAAGGGTTTGCGACGCTAACAAATAATTACAGGGCCGGTCAGTTGTTATCTTTGCTTTTTGAAGATTTATTCAAAAAGTTTAACTCTGATTTAAAGTTGGCTGCTGATAAAGTGCTCAAGAAACCAAACCGAACACAAGAATTCGATATCTTTAACCAACTCGTATTACATGGTGATCACATTACAGGTGGTTTTGTTCGAGCTATTTCAACGGGTAACTGGGTTTTGAAGCGTTTCAAGATGGACCGAGCTGGTATTACTCAAGTTTTATCCCGTCTTTCATATATTTCAGCACTTGGTATGATGACGAGAATTTCATCCCAATTCGAAAAAACTCGTAAAGTCTCTGGTCCTCGTTCGCTTCAACCATCTCAGTGGGGTATGTTGTGTCCCTCCGATACACCCGAAGGTGAAGCTTGTGGTCTTGTTAAAAATTTGGCCCTCATGACTCACATTACTACGGATGATGAAGAAGAACCTATTCGAAAGATTGCATATGCTCTTGGTGTAGAAGGTAAAAAAAAACCTATCCATATACAATTTAAGGTGATATAATATATAATATGCAGAATAGTAACACTTCGTTTATTTTTTTATTATAGATATCAATTTACTTACTGGTGCTGAACTTTATCAACCAAATACCTATCTTGTATTGTTGAATGGTGTCATCCTTGGTGTCACACGTCGTACTCAAAAGTTTGTGGCCGATTTCCGTCGATTCCGTCGTGCTGGCCGTGTATCAGAATTCGTTACTGTTTTTGTGAATACCCATCAGCGAACTGTCAATCTCTCTTCTGATGGTGGTCGTATTTGTCGTCCACTTATCATTGTTGAAAAGGGCAAGCCAAGAGTTACTCAACAACATATCAATGTACGTTATAAAGGAACAAAAGAGAGTGGGATATGGGGATCGCTATCATATATATGGGTATAGGCTTTACTAATAACTATGATTATTTATATTCCTATAGGATTTGATTGCAGAAAAGCTTACTTTTGATGACTTTTTGAAGAAGGGTCTTGTCGAATACCTCGATGTCAACGAAGAAAGTGATGCTAACATCGCTACATATGAACGTGATATCGTTCCTCAAGTTACAACCCATCTTGAAATTGAACCATTTACCATCCTTGGTGCTGTTGCTGGTCTTATTCCTTATCCCCATCACAACCAGTCACCTCGTAATACGTAAGTTCTCTTTTGTCATTTGCTGTACTATTCCCCATACAACGGAAGTTAATTAAATGGGCTAACATGTTTTTTCTACTTTCTTAGCTACCAATGTGCAATGGGTAAACAAGCTATTGGTGCTATTGGTTACAATCAGTTAAACCGTATTGAAACTTTGATTTATCTTATGGTTTATCCACAACAGCCCATGGTGAAGAGTAAGACAATTGAATTAATTGGTTATGATAAGGTAATATATAATTGTGTTTATTTAATTATGAATTTTCCTGGTTCATATTACTAATTATATTGTTGTCGTTTCATTTTTTTCTTGTTTAGCTACCTGCTGGTCAAAACGCTACTGTTGCTGTCATGAGTTACTCTGGCTATGATATTGAAGATGCTTTGGTTGTTAACAAGGTAAAGTATCCCGGATCATTTTAAAACTTTGATTTATTAGAGAAAAAGGAAAAGAAAAGAAGGTGCTAAAATTAGCGATTTTTCTATAGGCCGGTCTTGATCGTGGGTTTGGCCGTTGTCAAACTATGCGAAAGTATGCTACCATGGTGAAAAGATACCCTAACGGAACGTAAGTTGTTTTTTTGTTGGAATCTTGGATTTTATTTATTTTAAGTTTAAGATGGCACCGTTGACAAATGGTATTATATCCATATATAGTCATGACCGTCTTGCAGATCCACCACCGCGCGATTCAGATTTGTGGAATGATACATACGATGCTCTTGAAGCAGATGGTATTGCTGGCGTTGGTGAACCAATTAATGATGCTTCAATCTATATCAATAAACAAGTACCCACAAGTGCTGGTGTTGATCCAGGTGTTGCTGGTAGTGCACAAGCTGTAGCTTTCAAGCCTGCACCTATGCGTTACAAAACTGCACAAACTGGCTATGTTGATAAGGTACTTTTCACTACAACTGAAAGTGATCAAACTTTGATCAAGGTGAATGTACGTCAAACACGTCGTCCTGAATTGGGTGACAAATTCTCGTCTCGCCACGGACAAAAGGGTGTGTGTGGTATTATTGTTCAACAAGAAGATATGCCCTTCTCAGATCAGGGTATTTCACCTGATATTATTATGAATCCTCACGGTTTCCCTTCACGTATGACGGTCGGTAAAATGATTGAACTTTTAGCTGGTAAAGCTGGTGTTATGATTGGTCAACTACAATATGGTACTGCCTTTGGTGGTAGTAAAGTCGAGGATATGAGTAGGATCTTGATTGAACATGGCTTCAATTATTCCGGCAAAGATTATTTGACATCAGGTAATGAAAGTAAAAAAAAAAAGCTTTGTTGGTATCAAAGATGAATTGTACTGATAATATGATATTTATAGGTATTACTGGTGAACCACTTTCTGCATATATCTATTTCGGTCCTATTTACTACCAGAAATTGAAGCACATGGTTATGGATAAAATGCACGCCCGTGCTCGGTATGTGTATTATACCATTGCATACGTATACGTGCTACAAAGAAAAAAAAATAAGTTTACTTTTTTCTAACTCTGTATATCTTATTTTTATAGTGGTCCTCGAGCAACACTTACCCGCCAACCTACTGAAGGTCGATCTCGTGATGGTGGTTTGCGTCTTGGTGAAATGGAGCGTGATTGTTTGATTGGTTATGGTGCAAGTATGCTTTTACTTGAACGTTTGATGATTTCTTCTGATATCTTTGAAATTCAAGTATGTGATCAATGTGGTTTGATTGGTTATGCAGCATGGTGCCAATTCTGTAAGAGTAGTAAACATGTTCGCTCGATGCAAATTCCGTATGCTTGTAAGCTATTGTTTCAAGAATTGATGGCAATGAACGTTTCTCCACGCATGATGTTGGATGATGCACTGTAATAATAATTCATCTATTTTTTCTTATCAACTGTAAATATAATAATAACAACAATAAAAACGATCACATCACAACACATTTTTGCATTTACCTACTACACATTATTGGTTCACCCAGATATATTATTATTATTATTTGCTATATATAATGTCATTTGAAAGATTATTTTTTTCTCCCTTGCTGTTCAATATGAAGATGAAAAAGGAAACATAAAACTTGATCCGGATCTCTTTATGAGCTTTGAGTTTGACGGATTAGACAAAAAAAAGTGTCCGGTCCGCGGTTGTATATTCCAAGATATCTATATTTAATATTTAACCTAGTCGATTAACCTGATCCGGACGTAACCATAGAATTATAGTCCAATTTTATAACTATGGTGTATACTCTTTGAATATATAAGTAATAAAATCAAATGATGGATTTTACTAGTGATTTATTGTAATCAATGCTTTAAATCATCGTAGTTAACCCTGAATATTGCCACCAGAGCAAAATAATTTAACAATATTTTCATATGAATTATAGCATTAAATCTCATACCAGTTTATACAATTTCGACACGTATAATTCGTACATATCTAATCTTTAATATAGTAATCATAGTATTTTTTTGGTACCTGAAATCGCACTCTGCGCGAAAAAAAGTAACTACGCTGAAAGAAACTTACGTGGGTTAAATCTTGTGCGACACTTGTTGCAGGAGTAAATAGTGAAACAGCCATAATGCGGGGAATCTTCTGAATCACATGCTTGATTAAAAAGCGATATTTTTTTCCCTCGGTCTTCGATTCTTTGTCTTACGTTCCTCCTTTTCTCTCTTCTTTCTTTCAAAACTTCAAACAACAACAAAACGGTTGTTTTTTTATACCTATGGCACTTCTTCTTCGAACATCGAGTCAAGCTATCGGCGCTCGTTATCCTAATGCCGCTTTCACTGCCAAACGGTAAAATAATAGGGCTTACTTTGTATACTACAAGTAACTTAGACCGGTTTTTTGAAAAAAGAGTAAAAATAGAAACTGACAGTAAAAAAATCTTCTTTTTTTAAAAAACTAAATAACCAGGCCATTGCTATATCACATTCAAGGTGTTAGACGCGCGTTGAACACTGCTACTGAAAAACAACCCAAAACATTCTCGAACCAATCCAAACTCCCACGTCTTCCTATTCCAGAATTAAAAGGAACCGCCGAACGTTATAAAAGAAGCCTCTTACCACTCTTAAGCTCCGCTGAACATGCGAAAGTGAGTCAAAAAGTTGATCAGTTCATCAATAAAGATGGTCTTGGACCAAAATTACAAGAACGACTTCAAGCCTTGGATAAGCAAGAAACTCCTAAAGGTGTCTCATGGCTTGATGAGTTATGGCTTAACAAAGGATATCTTGAATATCGTATCCCCACATTGATCAACGTGAATTGGTGGAACCAATTTCAAGATCCTCCACAAGGACTTGCCCAAGGTGTTGCACCTGGAAAAGCTAGTGAACCTCAATTACAACGTGCCGCAAATATTGCAGTCAGTCTCATTAATTATTCCAACAAAGTAAACAAGTGAGTTTAATTTTTATTTTATTTTTTTCACATAGTTTATCGTGATATTAATGATAGTAATGATAATAACGTATGAATTTGGTTTCATTTTTGGAAAGTGAGGAAATCACACCTGATGTCTCACGCTCAGGTCCATTCTGTATGAACCAACTCAAGAAGATGTTTGGAGCTAGTCGCATTGCTGCTAATCCTCGTGATAAAATTGTGACAAGTTGGCCAGCAACTGCTAAACATATTACCGTTATTTATAAGGATCAAATTTTTTCAGTTCCCGTATTTGATGCCGAAGGTCAAGTTCTTTCGGATAAGGCAATGACAAGGTATGTATTTATTTTATGCATTACAAATGAAATTATCTATCTTTTCCTAAGAAAAAGCCCTGATCCAGTGAAAATTTCTCACGTTACATAGTCAATTACGTCGTGTTGTTGAGCAAGTGGATAAAGTTCAACCTGAATTATTGCAACCTCCTGTTGGCATTATGACAACAGAGCACCGTGATACTTGGGCTAACGTTCGTGAGCAATTGGAATCCAACCCTAAAAATGCAAACACTTTGAAGGATATCGATACTTCGTTGTTTGTGATTAGTTTAGATGATTATTCTGCCCCTTCGGATATCGATCAGGCGCATCGAAATATGTTCCATGGAACGGAAGGTCGCAATCGTTGGTTTGATAAGGCATTGTCATTTATTGTGGAAAATAACGGCCGTGCTGGTGTTAATGGGGAGGTATATATTGCTATTACACGAAACTTTTTTGGTGTTATTATTTTAATAGATAGTAAGTTAATCGGTTTATTTACATTATTATAGCATGCACCAGCTGATGCGATTATTCCATTTACCATGTTTGGTGAAATTATTAAAAGGTATATAAAACAAATCTTATTGAATATATGTATATTAAGATGAGATGATTTAACCACAAATATCTATAATAATTATAGTGAACAAGGTGAATCATCCAATATCAACGTATCTGCTCCTGCACCACCAACTTGGTTAAGCTGGGATATTACTCCTTCCATTAGTGATGCCCTGAAGACAGCTCAATCCAATGCCGCCAAACTCATCAATGATATTGACAGTGTTCTTTTGCATTACCATGGTTACGGTTCTAACCTCATGAAAAAGGCCAAGGTTAGCCCCGATGGTTGGATGCAGATGGCTTTCCAATTGGCTTATTTCCGTCAACATGGCAAATCTGTACCTACATATGAAGCCGCATCCACACGCAAATTCCTTACTGGGCGCACAGAAACTGTTAGAACATTGTCGGTCGATACAGTTGCTTTTACGAAGGCTTGGGAAGATGATAGTGTCAAGGTAAAGATAAAGAAAACAAAAGGAACGAGAGATGTGAATATTATCCTTCGACAATACCATTTTTTATGAAAAAAAAAATGCTTATCGCATGTGGATTTATTTTTAGATGGAAGATAAATTGGCTTTGATGAATAAGGCCATTGGAAGTCATTTGGAATATATGAAGGCTGCTGTGAATGGTATGGGTGTAGATCGTCATTTACTCGGTTTGAGATGTATGATGACTCCTGAAGAAGCTTCTTCTGAAGCTGCCGCTATCTTCCAAGACCCATCCTATGTCAACTCCCAATATTGGATTTTATCCACTTCTAATGTATCACCTGGTGATTTGTGCTATGGTGGATTTGGTGCAGTTGTACCAGAAGGTTATGGCATCGCATATGCTGTCGATAAAGAACGTATTCGTATAAGCATGTCGTCATGGAATTCATACCCTGAAACTGATACTCCTGAATTTAGAAATGTTGTCAGTGATATCTTGGATGAATTCGGCGAAGTAGCTGAAAAGTATTTGATCAAATAACGAATATGACCATAGAAAGAGGAGGAGAGATAACTTCATTAGAAGATTAGTAGACATACATCCATCACGAAATATTGTATAACCTTGTTAATAATAGTACATGATTTTGTTTTTCCTTTTCCTTAAATAATATTGTTTTATATGATAACGATCAACATGGTAAATGTTTTTATTTTCTAAAATGCTTGCTTTGTAAATGTAAGTTAAGGAAAAAAACATGTATAATACAATTGTTGATTAATAGATATATTATGTACAAGATGTAATAATCGACGCTTTTTCATTTTTTTTTTTGGATAGTGCTAGAACGAAAGCTGGTTGATTAATTCTGCTTTAACATTTTAGCTTCTTGTTCTGCCTGTTCTTCAGCCTATAGTGGTACCCCATCCAAATTATTAATAATGAAAATGAAAAAAAAATGATACTAAAAAGATCGTTACTTTACTTACTAGCATATCTTGTTGATCTTTCAACCAAATTGGGAGATTTTCTGGCAAAGTGACAAGATCTAGATCAAACAACTCAATAAATTGTTCATTGACATATCGTGCCTTGGTACCTGCATAAGCGCGATACTAAATAATTAAAAAAATAAAAACATTACTTCTATGAATAAATTGACATTACCCAGTTCATTCATATATATACCTCAGTAATAATTGAACTAAAATTCCAGCCTTCTAATTTTCGTAAGCATCCTACAAGTGTACCCGTTTCATGGATACCTGATCTATAAAAAAATAGATAAAAAAAAATTGTTTAAGAAAATTGATTATATCTCATTCTCATCAATGAAGGACAACGTATTATAATATAGATGCGTACGTGCACATGATTAAAATAGGATGGGTATCGCTATTAAGAATTAATTCAAGACCTTCTTTAATTAGTTCTTCCGAAACTGGACGCCAAGTCGATGGTTGTGTTGGTTTCCAAGTTGCCATGCCTAAATGAACCTAACATTATCATTTATTCGTGTCAGTCTATTATTATATTCATTCTTCTTTCTTTAGGCAATGAAGTAATAAACAATAATAATAATAATGTTATTGACGAACCAGTTTCATTCCACCTTCTTCCATTAAATTGGACGTGACCCTGTTTGGGATTTCAGGACTTAGCATTACGACTGTTTTGAAGTTGATTTGTTTGATGAATGGGAAATGGAGTGGTTGAAGCATATCTGAACGATAAATTCCCGGTTCAACAATACCAAATTGTTCTGGAGGAGTTAATAGTTTTACATTGACATGACTCATTTCTATAAGAAAAGTTTATGAATGGGTACGGGTGAAAAAAAAAATCATCAATCAGTCAAATCACTCAATCCCGCTTCAAGCTGGAAAAAAATGCGCAGGAAAAAAAACCACTTGGTTACTCACATGACCTTAGCATTTTCCAGTGCTTAAATAATTAATTGCTAATAACATATAATTCCATATTTACAATTATTCATGAAATGATGGATAGAATGCCAGCTCTTTATTAATTAATCATAACAATATTTAGAATCAACTTCTTTAAACAAAATTTGCCATTTTTTCTGTAAAGCGAAAAAAAAAAGATCAAACATTAGGATTGAAGAGGTTTCCAAACCAATGAGAGCTGTTAAAACCTACATTAACGTTACACACACCGCGTACATCACGGAAACCATGATGGACATCCGCGGAAGAGTTGTTGAGAAAAAGCGAAAAAAATTGCTTGCTTTGGGTTTCCCTTTTTTTTCCTCCAACCTTTTTCTTACACAAACACACCCACATACATACACCCACATACGCACAAATATATAAAAAGTACTGAAATGAGACTTGTAGTAAGACAAGATTATGAAGAAGTGTCTGCGTGGACAGGTAAATGCAAATATATAAAACATACGAACTTAAAAGTTACTTTTATGCTTTTTGTTCCTTTATTCTCGTTACAGGGCTTTTTTTTTGAATGTTAAAATAACAAATCTGACCACATGCGCGTGCGTTTCTTTTTTCATAAATTTATTTCATTTCTAGCTCATTACATTAAGGAACGTATTAATCAATTTCAACCCAGTAAAGAACGGCCTTTTGTTCTTGGTCTACCAACAGGCTCTTCGCCCGTCGGTACATATCACCGTTTAAGTGAGTTTTGTAAGTCGGGAGAATTGTCCTTTAAACATGTAGTCACCTTTAATATGGATGAATACGTTGGTATTCCCAGGTAAATATAATTTTATTTCAGTGGGCTTTTTATTTTTATTGTCACTTTCTCTAATGTATGATACTAAAACAAAATAAAACACAATAATAATCAGAAATCATCGTGAATCATATTACACATTCATGTATACACATTTGTTTCAGCATATCGATATCCTACCTGAAAATATTCACGTGTTGGATGGTAATGCACCAGACCTAGAAGAAGAATGCCGACGATATGAAGCTACTATATTAGCTCACGGTGGCATTGAAATGTTTCTCGGTGGCATTGGTCCTGATGGTCATATTGCATTCAATGAGCCTGGAAGTTCTCTTACCTCAAGAACACGCGTCAAAACATTAGCCTATGAAACAATTATAGCTAATGCTCGATTCTTTGATGGTGATATTACAAAAGTACCGAAATTAGCGTTAACAGTGGGTGTAGCGTAAGTCGATCTCTTTATACAACTCACTAAAATATATCTCAACTTGATGTTTTATCTGATTGGTTTTTACGTATAACAATAATAGTACAGTGATGGATGCTCGTGAAGTTTGCATTATTATTACAGGAGCCCATAAGAGGTAACCATCAAGAAAACTCAGAAATGGAAAGACGTTCATGCGAGAAAAAAGAAAAAATACTCACGGATCAATTTATACATATTAGCATTGCCTTGGCCAAATGTGTAGAAGAAGGAGTAAACCATATGTGGACTGTATCTGCCATTCAAATGCATCCAAAAGGATTAATAGTATGTGATGAAGACGCCACTTTGGAATTACATGTAAAGGTAATTGAATAATGGGATCTTTAATAATAACAGCAATAGGACAAAATCCTAGTCCCAACATCTTTTTTATTTTATTCCCTCTTATGACTCACAAGGGTAATACATGTTAGACTGTGAAATATTTCAAATCGATTGAACACGTGCATCAAGCATTGATCGGGCAAGAAAATCTTGGACTTCAAGGTGAACTTTTATCTTCAACAATGCGCACTTCAACTACAGCTGGACGTGAAATGTTGGTTCGACAATTATTGAGTGGGGATGAATCAGAAAGTAAAGCAGATGATGGTGAAGAACCCATGTCGCCTGATGATGAAAATGATAGTATGGAAGCAGAGAGTCCAAATGCAGCTCGGGAACAAAGCCCAACCAAGAAGCGGCGTACAACAGCTGATATAGCGGCTGGGACCTTACCATCATCAAATCAGTAAGTGATGATGATGATGATGATCCATAATAACTAATCAATTGATATATGTTTATAATTGTAGCAAAGCAAAAAAAAAACACACACACATTTCTCTCTTTTTTTTCTCTTACTCCCTTCTCTCTCCAATTTTAACATGTTCATCTTTTTTTTTCTCGTTTTAAATCTGGTTTGTCGACCTTTTCTTTCTTAAATCCCCCTTTCTCCCCTTCTTTGTAAATTGCGCACAGATATCATACCACACATACAACCCTTGTTAATATATTTTTTTTGTATCTATCCATTTATCTTATCTATCTATATGTTGACTTTTTTTTCTACCAATTTGCTATATTGTCCCAGAAGGGTTCATTCAAAATGTTGTCATTGGCTTTAACGACAATATTATCACCTTCCCGTGCCAAATAATGAATTGTACCGATATTCACTGTTTTCAAATAATCCTTGAGCTTGTCATAATGCATTCCAACATCCTTAGGGCCATGGCAATCATCAGATAAAGTAAATCGACCATTCTTTTCTTGAATATACTGTATTAAATTATATCATATGGGGTTAAAGCACTATCCTTTCTTTAAATATTGTAGTAAGAGCATATTTATACCATTATTCAATCTCTTACCCTAATAACATCACGACATGGATAAGCATCTCGCAATCCTTTTTTCCATGCTCTTGAGTTGATTTCAAAAATACCACCATATTCGACCACAAAATCAATATTGCGTACTATTCTACTCCAAATTTCGGGTTGATTCAATGTTTGTTGTTCTTCTGCTGATGCAAAGATACGGACTAAATCAAAATGACCGACAACTTCGGGTTTGACACATTGTAACATTTCATATTGTTCATCAAAGTAGGCACCAAATAATGATGTGATATCACCATAGCGTTCCAATGCTACTTTGTAAAGCTCGGGAGAAAAATCAATAGGTACAGTGCCAACATGATGCAATGATCCAACAATGTAGTCCACCTTGTTTCGAATACCACTAACATAGTCGGCATACTTAGTATGAATAAATTCAATCTCGGTACCAACAAGTAGTTCGATCTGACCGCGATACTGATCTACAAGTTGGCGCGCATGGGTTTGGAAATCTTGAAATAACGTGTTTAATGTTTCTGGTGTACATTTTGCCTAATTTTACAAAGCGATCGAGTGAAAGACATGCATGTCAATAATAAATGAAACATTGAGTCATACTGAGTCAGCATGTACAAAAATAACAATTACTTCTATTTCTTCTGGATAAAGTTCACTATCAGCAAAACGTGGCATGTGTTCACTCAAGCCATAAGCATGAAAACCTTTACGAATGGCTTCCTTGACAACGTCTTCAAGTTGTCCATAACCGTGGTGACAATATTGTCCTGAATGACTGTGATAGGAATAGGGCATGGCTATTTTTTTTGACAAGTGAAAGAGAAGTATAATTTTCAATTGGTTCCGCTGGCTTTTCAGCTGTTCCTGGGGAATTTTGTGGGGAACCTTTCCCACCAACTCTTTTTATAACTTTTTATTTCATTTTAGTTAAAAGTTTTATTTTATTTTATTCCACAATGTCGTTTGCTTTATCAAGAACCGCGTATACTGAAGGTAATCATTATTTTACTTGTTTAGAAATTTTTATTTCAACCTGATATATGATATACAAAAAATTATGCGAGATTTTTTTTTCTCGCATACTGGTATTAACTATATATAATACTCTGTCTCTCTCTTTCTTCATGTATAGCTCTCAATGAACTTGATGACAAGAGAATCAAGCTTATCAAACCATTGATTCCTCCACAAATTCTCATGGAAGACATTCCTTTGACATTGCGTGCAGCACAAACTATTTTGGAAGGACGTATGGCGTCAGAAAACGTGATCAAAGGTCAAGACGATAGGTTGTTGGTAGTGGTGGGCCCTTGTTCGATCCATGATGTAAAGGCTGCCAAAGAATACGGTGAGTGTTTTTATAGTTTTCAAACTTTAAGTATTTGAAAACTTACATACCAATGATATAATTTTTGAATATAAATAGCAACGCGTTTATTGGAATACTCCAACGGTGCCAAAGAAGATCTTTTGATCATCATGAGAGTTTATTTTGAAAAACCTCGAACTACTGTGGGCTGGAAAGGTTTGATTAACGATCCTTTCTTGAACAACAGGTAATTAGATCAAAAGGATTCATTATTGAAGATGGTGAAGTTTAGAGTATAGTGAGAGTAAATTATTAACTAACATTTGGAACTGTAATTAGTTATGAAATCAACAAAGGACTCCGTATTGCACGTCAATTATTGTTGGATTTGGTAAATGATAAAAACAATGCGTTTTATATATGACGGCAAGATGCAAATACTTACAATAGGATGGGTTGATCTTTATATTAGAATGAAATGGGTATTCCTACTGGTTGTGAATTCTTGGATACCGTAAGTTTTAAATTAATTATTGAGTGGAAATGAAGAGAGAGATTAGAGCCATTTTCTGGATCTTTTAAATACTATACTTATTTCTTTCTTATATAATATAGATCTCACCTCAATATACCGGTGATTTGGTTTCATGGGGTGCAATTGGTGCTCGCACTACAGAATCTCAAGTACATCGTGAATTAGCCTCTGGTTTATCTTGTCCTGTTGGTTTCAAGAATGGTACTGATGGTGGTATTACCGTTGCTATGGATGCCATCAAGGCCGCATCCAACGGTCATCATTTCTTGTCTGTAACGAAGCAAGGTCTCTCGGCTATTGTACAAACAAATGGAAATGATTCTTGCCATGTTATTGCTCGTGGTGGTCAAAGTGGCCCCAACTATGAACCTGAACAAGTAAAGGAAATCGCCAAAGCATTGGAGAAGGCAAAGTTGCCAGCTCGTATCATGATTGATTGCAGTCATGGAAATAGCAGCAAGGACCACAATCGTCAACCCATTGTAGCAGCCTCCATTGTAAGAATCGAAATAGATTTAAATAGCGTTATATGATATTACCATAGTATGCTCTAATAGGTTATATATATTTATATAGGCTCAACAACTCGCTCAACCACGAGAAACCGGGGATAATATTGCAGGTGTTATGATTGAGTCCCATTTGGTAGAAGGTCGTCAAGATATACCTGCTGAAGGAGCACACCGCTTGACCTATGGTCAATCTATTACTGATGCCTGTATCAACTGGGAAAATACAGTAAAGGTTCTGGATGAATTACGTCAAGGTGTACGTGCCAGACGTGCTACCCGACAGGCTGCTTAATTGATATCAATTCGCTTTAATTGTGTAAAGAACGAATGGAAAAAGATGTATTATAATAAAAAAATATGAATAATATATGTACAGAAACAAATAAATATTAGAATTCTATGAATCCTTTAATTTATAATTCACTTTGGATAATGGACTCAATAAATCTTCAATATAATCAAATTCACGTCTTGTATTCCTCAATTTCCGTTTCTTTCGAGGTTGTACTCCTTCCACTTGCTTTTGACTGTTGTCAGGTAGTGCTTCCTCCTCTTCTATTACAACTGGGTCTTGGGTTTCTTGTTCACCACTTTTCTGTACATCATTTTCTTGTTTTCCATTCTCTGGCTCTTCATTATCTATAGGACTTCCATCGATAACAACCATCGGCATTTCAAGACCCATTTGATATTCAAGCACAGGAGATTGTTCAGCACCTGTACTTTCAGATTCCTTTAGACCTGATACTTGCGATGGTGATGTATGTTTTAGTGGTCGTCCTCTCAGTTTTGATGTTCTTTTATCAGCTGCCTTGGTAGATGCTTCTTGGGAGCTGCCACTCTCCTTTCTCATCGTCCATTTTGTTTCTGGTTCCTCTTCATTAGCAGAAATCGCCTCAACGTCCGTCTGCTTTTGTGGCTTTTTTTTGTATTGTTTCATCATTTGTCTTGATGAGCGACGTTTAGGAAGTTCTTCCACAGGTATGGGTGACTCTTTCGACTCGAAGGAGTAATTCTCGTCGTCAGAGAAGTCCTGAATCACATTCATTTTTTGTTTTCCTTTTGCTCTTCTTGTGGGCAAAATTCGTTGCTGTGATCTTGTTTCTTGCTCCTTCGCGCCATCTTCATCTTCATTCGTTGATACAGTGATATCTTGTTTCTATATCCAATATAAAAATCAAATGATGATATTAATATAAGATTTTTTTTGTTTATTATTTATGTATCTTTTACCATTGCGCTTTGTGCTTTTGCTTTCCATTCTTCAATCGATTTTTGTGCCTCTTGAAGTTGCTTGAAATATTCTTTGGCTTCCCGTTTATATTCATCAACGCCATTATCTCGCTTGGATTTGGTTTTAATTTTCTTAATATGGACACAAAGATGATATGTTTTGTTTTAGTATAAATAAAGTCTTGAGTACAAAATAAAAACACAACTTTATCTTCTCCTTTCTCAAATTTATCACGTAGTTATACCTCGTGGAGTTTTTCATTTTCATGTACCAAATTTTCCAACTGGGCTATTAAAGACTTCGTTTCTGTATCTTTTTGCGTGGCAAAGGCTACTGCATACTCCAGTTCCTCCTATAAAAACATAATTTTCATAATTATAATTTGGGTTTAACTGTTTCTATTTTTACGCAGAGTATGAACCGTATAGGTAAACATAGAAATATATATATATATACCTCGAGTTTATTATATTTTTCGTGCTCCTTGTTTATTTCTTTTTCCTTTGCTTCTTGCATTGATGAACCCATATTAAATGCCTTTTGTAGCCGCTCTTCATACATTTTTCTTTCTTGATCAAAATCTTTCGCCATATTCTCTTTAGAAGCCAATATTTCTTGAATCTTTTTCTCGGCTTCTTGAATCTTCTCCTCGGCACCTTCGTGGCTATTTTTTTCACTTTCTTGGATCTTTTTTCTTGCTTCTAGAGCCTTGTCTTCAGCTTCTTGAATCTTGCTATCCGCTTTTCGGATCTTATCCTCAGCTTCCTGAATCTTTTTTTCGTTAGCTATTAATACTTCATTGGCTTCATTATATGCCTTTAGCTAATATATAGTTAATAAAAATATCTATTAGACCATATCCACGTGCATATTAAGTGTGCTGAAGTGTGTATTAGATAATCTTTAAAAAAAATACACATACTTTTTCACTTTCTAAGTCTTCGATGATTAACTGCAGAGTTTTTACTTTTCCTCGCAATTTTGAGCACTCATATTTAGCTTTTACTATTTATAAATGTAGAGAAACACAAAAAAACCGTTGTAAATGGAACAATCTATTCATGATTGTATATTTAAATATAGAGATAATTTTTGTCAATTGTCTTCTTACCACAAGCAACTTTGTGTTCATGAATTTCCCAATTTAAATCAAGCCTGTTCAATTCACTCGCACTCGCCAAAAAATTGGTTGTTACTCTTTCTAGCTCTTGCTCATTATATTTCTAACATATTGTTAAAAAACATTTGCTTTAGTTACCAAATTGAATGTGATATATAGTAACTAATAGGATTCAATATAACATTTCTTCATATTTACCTTTTTATACTCATCGATTGTTCCTTGAAAGGATTGCATTTGTTCTTCTAAATTTTCAATGATCATACCACGGTCATCGAGTTGCTTGAGGGCTTGTTGGAGTTTTTGTGTAAGAATATCACTACTTCCCTTTGTAAAAGAAAAAAAAAGAATACAAGAAAAATGGAAAAATAAGGATCTAAGCCTGGTATCCACATATCACTTTTTTAATGTTACCTGTTGTCGATCTAGTTGTTTTCGTAATGATTGGACAGCCTCTTCTAGCTGCAGTTTGTCAATTAAAGTTTGCTTGCTCTCTTCTTGAAATCGTTGTAATTGATGCAATTGTTGTCGATAACTGAGGATCCGAGGATCTACATCATTGCGTACTACTGTAGACCGAACACGACGTAACTTTTGTGAAAAATCAAGTGCAGCGAGTGTTGCTTCCATCGGTTGCTTCGGACGTTCCTAAATATAATAAAAAAAAGGAAATCGATCCACCATTTAGTCCTTGTGATCATGGTTTACCAAATACAGAATAACATTTCGTTATTTTATATAACCTACATCAAATTCCATCAAAACAACAGTTTTCCGTAATCCACAAACATAGTTTCCAAGAATTTTCGTTAATACAAATGTTTCAATAGGCACAGGTCCCTCAAACGGAATTTCCGAAATTCTATTAACTACATCATCTAAAAAAACCAATAATCCATGCATAAGTTACAATAACAATAAATAAAAATGGTTTTTTAAGGAAAGTTTTATCATTTGAAATGACTTACTTAATTTGTTAAATGAAAAATAGATACTTGTTGAGTTTCTTTGAAGTGTTTGAGACCATGGATGTAATAAATCAGCAATCATCAATGATCCCAGGAATTTGGATCCATCTGATAAGCGTATTGAAAGAATGGATGGAAATTTAGAACCAAATTTGACCTTTTCCCAAATAGCTTCTGCACTTGGGATACTTTTCATGCATATATCCAATCCATACTCTAATACTTGAGAATCTATATTATACAAATATATGTTTGTTTATTTTTTTTTCAGTTCGTTTCAGTCCATTACTCAACATTTTTCTCATCGCACGTGGAAAAACTAAAAAAAAAAATACAACTCCAATTTTGTTACAAATTCCCCTATTCCCCTCTCCCTCCTCCTTCCTCATTTCCCTTGACAAAAATATTTACTTTTTAATTCGATTTGACTACGTAGATCGTAACAACAATCATCAGTGACACCAAGATGACTAACATAAACATTCAAGAGTACGCAATTTTAGTATTTTTTTTTGTCATGCTTTTCAAGAATAAATAAATAAAACTTACGCGAATTCTATCTTTATCTGATGATGACCACGACGGTCTTTTAGTTGATTTACAGCATCCAATCGAGTATGAAGAATCGTCAATAATTGATGTATTGAATCTTGTCTAATTATAATAAATTTTGTATAAGGTATATGAGAAAATTTCAAAATTAAACTTAATTTTTTTTTTTACCTTTCCTGATAAGAGTCGGTAGAACTAGTAAATATTAAATTATTAATAAATGTGGTGGATCATCCATATGAATCAAGCATTCACCTCTTTCAATAACATACCTTGCACTCATAAAGATTATTGATGCATCATAACCTATATTATATTATAACAATAATATATGAGCTTTATTGGTAACTTTTAGTGAACCAATTTATTATTTGTTCCTGAAAGTAGTCTTTTATTTTGGCTCTTACCATCAAGCGCCATATTTACAGCGTCTTTGATTTCAGTTTTTAAATCAAAATTAGTTATGCATCGAGAAAATTTGTATTGATTTCTATTGACAATAAAATTTAATCAATAAATAATTAGGATCAATCACTAATAATCAAATGCCGTTGGTTTCTATACATTACAATTTGCGTTCTGAAGAAATATCTATAAGAAAAGAATGAATAAAGCTGGATCGTTTTCATTGATTAAAAAGATTGAGAGAAAAATATTTTATTTGTCTTACTGTCGGCATTTTCAACTACAAGAGCTGGGCCATTAACATCAGTATTGATTTTAAGTCGTGGTTCAGAAAAACTATTGAGTTCTTTTGAAGATTGTAAACGTGCTATTACTCGAATGTGCGATATATCCATGGATATAAAAAAAAACTCTTAGTAGAAAGGGAATTTGTAGCCTATGTTCGCGCATGAAGCGCGTTAAATTGTTTCTTCAAGTCCCGATTATCTGGCAGCTTGAGCGACTAGTAGGCAACAAGGGTTTTTTTTACCATAGAAGCAATGACTTTATTATATACTCTTTATATCTAGGTTAAACGATTAAATTATATTGCCTTATTATTGATAGCGACAAGAAGAGATAATTTTGGATGCATAAACAATAATAAAAAGGTCTTGGAATATTCAACAGCACATAAATAATAGGCTGATCATCCCAACAATGAAGTTGTAAAATCAATACTCTTCTAATATACCAGGCCAACGATGTCTGATATATAGTTAGCGGATGTATATAGTAATAAAGGTCATCATGAACAACACAAACTTTATAAATAAAAAGAAAGGCGAATGTTCTATTGTTTTTTTTTAAATCAGATGATGAGGATGATAAATTATAAAGAACCAATTATTATTAAAACAAACTTCTACATATGCAGGAGAAACAGTGCGATACTCTATAAAAACTAATGGACTCAATATCAAACTATATGATGCTCGTCTTGCTACTATATTCTACTTATCAAAAATAGCCTTATAAAGGTTAATCCTCTTTTTATAGTATCTTTTGGCTGGTAAAATGATAATAAAAAGGAGAATTGTGTTAGCTTACAGTTTTGTTTATTTTCTGTAATTTCTTATCAAGATCAGGCCTTTTCTATGGTTATATAGTTATCAATTATATATACATCATTAGAATTTTAACGACCTAGTACAAACAACGTCAAAAGTGTAATAAATTAACGTAACAACAGAGGAGACTAAATATATGTATGGTTTATTGTATTAAGTTTGGGATATTTTGGCTTATAAGTCTCGTCCCTCTTCATCTCCCCCAATGTTATTATTATTGAAGGAATAATAGTTTTTTCGAAAAAGAAGCGCTTCACCTATCAATTGTTTATTATTTAATACAAATAATAAATCTTTTGTTTGGAAGTTTTGGGATCATCCGCATGTTCTTTAATTTAAATGACTTTTTCTCCAAGAACGCTTTAAATTGCTTTTCATTCTATATAAAAGGGTAGCTTTTAATTGCCTTCTCCTCATAATTAACCTTTTATTACACAATTTTTTTTTCTTTTACATCTGCAATAATGCTCCTTATCACTCGTTAACCATCATATTCTTCTCCTCAGTTCCAAGGTGCTCTATCAATAACACTATTTCATAACCAATTTGGCCAGTAGAACAAAAAAAACAATAATTCTTTTATATTATGATTACGACTTGAATCAAATCAAATTTTTTTATACATATTTTCAAGATGGTGCTCTTCCACCGATAAAAAAAAACAATTTTCAATTTCTATATATATATTTATATCTTTTATCTCTTTTCAATATTTCCGTGGTGTTTATAAGCATCATGTCCCCTCATCATCCCTTTTATCAATCAAATATATATATATATAATAATAACTCGACCATAATTATAATGAAGATCAACACTTAAAAAATTGCCCACTTTTTTTTCTTATTATATTTTCTATTTCTTTTTTCACTTTTATAAACTCTATTCTATCTCTTTTATTACTATAAGCATTTCATGGTTTTCATTGTTTTTTTTTTAATCTTTAATTTATAAAGAGAGAGAAAAAAAAGACTGTGATTATGTATTATATAATAATGGAGCCATTTTTCTTTTATATATTCCCCAGAATCCAATTTTATATAATTGTAATATGCCCTCTTTTTTATTTATTTTTCTTATATAAAGATATCATACGTAGGTGTATGATGGCCCTATCAGTACGAGTTCATCATTTATTATCATGTTGTTGTGTTACTCACTATATATAGAAAAAAAAACTTGCCAAATGTTGTTATCACCTTAGAAAAAAAAATTACATGTATAACTTCGAATATATCCTGAATGTTTTTCATTATTGAAAAAGCAAAAATATCCGAAATGTATACACAAAATATATATTCAAATTTGGTGTATTTTGCACATATAAACATTTGAATATATTCTGAATATTTTTTTCTTTTCAAAAGTGTATAGGTAGATATCGTTATTACTTTGTCTTTTTTAATGGATATCGCCTTGTTTTTATTATTAGCAAGCAAAATATTATTCCACTTTAATTCTCTAACAGTAATAAATATGTATTACTTAACACTATGATTAGGTACAAATTAAGAAAACATTCATGGCTGATTCATAATAATTAATACCGTGTGTCTTTTTTTTAAACAGTTCGCACATCACATGACGACATCAGCATATATAGTTATTATGATATCAGCCATAATTCAGGGCGGTTTCGGATAATCCGAATTTCGGCATTGTCTTTAAAGATTCTCACAGTCAAGAATAACTACTGTGACTCACATACAAATGGATTATCTCAATCTCTCTTATAAAAAGCGGAGGAAATGAAGTGATTATTTTTGTTTGTTTTATATAATATTTATTATGTTTGTACCAACGATCAAATACAAGCGAGTTAATGAATCTCAAGATGCTGTTGTAAATTCTGTTGCTCAATTACAAATCAGTAATGATTTCAAATCGAAACCACAATTAGATCCGAGATCGTCGTCTCACCGAGAAAAAAGCAATGATAATGATACTTCTTCTTCCTCGACTACACTTTCTTCTTCCACAGCAACCAAAGAGGAGTCACCTGTGATCAAGAAGGAGGAGCAACAAGAAAATCCATCATCAAAAGAAACCAAAGATGAACAAGATAATAAAGCATCCAATATAAAAGAAGAGATTTCAACAACAACAACAACAACGACAGCAACAACAACTGAAAAATCAAAAGAACCAATTATAGCGATTGTTAATGAAGAAAAGAATACACAAGATGAACCAACGATTGAAGTGGATCCTTCAGATAAAGATCGAATTTTGATTACATTAACCAATGGGAAAAAGTATACAGCAGATCGATACTGTCCTCATGCAGGTGCTGATTTAACATATCTTGGTGAAGTAGAAGAAGATGAATATCCACCAGAGATTGGACCTGTTCTCACATGTATGCTTCATTATTGGTTTTTTCTATTGGATAAAGAAGGACGTTCAGATAATGGTTACGCTACGATCAATACTTGTCCTGTTCCTGCAGATCAATGTCCTGTAGGTGAAAATAATAAAAAACTGGATTGGTAGAGTTATAATTTTTTTTTGGGAAGCTAAGCTTTTGTATATAAATAAATAATTTTAATTTATGATTGAAAAAAAAAAGTGATATGTAATTGGTATTTACAATCATGTTCAAAGGACATGAGAGATGGATTGGATATGTGAGATGCAATATTATAAAGAAGATAATAAATAGTAATAAATAGTAATAGTAATGATAACAAAATATACATAGTAGTGTGTACGAAACGATTTAGAATAAATAAATGAAGCAATGAATGCAAATGCGAAAAATAAAATCAAATGAAGCTTTTGTTTTTTAGGTAGATGTTGCTCTTGTTAAATAAAGCATCTAATAATCCGAAATTCGTCGACCAGGACGGATACGAAGTGGTTGAGGTTTACTGTTCGTACTAACGACTGGTTCGCGGACCATAAAAACAGATCCATCCTTGAGATTAGAAACAATTGTAAAACCAAACTTTTCAAAGAATTTGATGGCACCCTCATCGTTCACTTGAACACAAATATGCTGTTGGACTGCATCTGCTTTATCCGTAAGATGGGTCAATAAAGCAGATCCAAATCCTTTACGTTGTTCTTGTGGTAACACGCCCATATAACCAATAGTGATATAATGAGGATGATGAGGTTTCATGATTTTACGACGGATTTTGTCACTGGTAGCTTCTTGATGTTGGATGGTTGCCTTGATGGCTGCTGGCCACCCGATAAAGGTGGCTAATTTGGCTGTTCCAAAGACTTGATTCCAATGGAAACTTTGTGGTTGGGTTGTCCATACAAGAACTCCTGTACAACCCTCTACTTGAACAGCATAGTCGCGACTTTGTAAGTTGGCGTTGTTGATCATAGTCTTGAAAAGAGTATAAAGAAATTCGTTATGTTTTTGATGGTCGTCGAGCCCACAGTTAAACATGTTGTTGCCTGTAAATGCATCTGCTAAAGTATGAGCAGCTTCTTTAATGGCACCTATTAAAAGAAAAATCATCAGTATCATCATCTTGATATAAAATATAGAAGAAGGGTAACATACCCGAACCAAAAAAAAAAAATAGTACCTTTAATCACAGGTCGAACATTAATCAAGTTTTGTTCGATATTGATGGTTAATTTACGACTGATACGACGTTCGTCCATGGGATATGGTGTAGCAACTGAAAGAGTTAAAGACATTGAATAAAATTATAAAATGGTAGATAAGTGGGTATAAAATACAATAGAAAAAAAAATGCGAAAAAGAAGAGCTTTATATATATACCGAGGATTTTTCAAAAAAAAAAAAAAAAAAATACGGCTAAAAAAAGATTTTGAAACATTACCAAAAATGGTAAATCTGGGTTTTTAGCTTACGCACTAGGGTGACAAATAATATTTTTTGGAATGTAGCACGACGGATGTTTTGTATATGCCGCCTGTTTGATCGTCGGCAAGTTGGCGGTAGAAAAGTAGTTCCAGCTTTTTAATGTTCCTCAGATAATCGGTTATTCATTATTCATCTGTACCTAGCACCAATCGATGCACGTACTTTCAAACCTAAATATTGGTCCGTTCGATTTTTTTTTTTTTTCATCAACGAGATATGCCGCGTTTTATCTTCATCAATGATCTCCCGACTTTTTTTTAAAAAAAGAAAAAATCGGTTAAAAAGCCCTGCTAAAACAATAAACATTTTTTTATATAGGTGAAAAAAATATCTCATAAAAAGTTATTTTTTTTGACAAGAGAAAAATTTACACATGACACTCTTCTTTTTGGATAATAGGAATTTATCCCCAAATACTGTGGCACATCTTTGAAGTACCACGAGGGGTTCTAGAATCAGATCAATTCGAAGAATCCATCCTTTTTTTTTTAAGCAGCCAACAGGGGTCTAACAAAATTGAATGTTTCAGGATTGTTTTTCATTAATTAAGCATCCAAGCAATGCACTTAATGAAATGCATGCACTGATAGTAAAAAAGAAAACATTTTCTTTATTGTCCTGGAAAACCATTTTTCTTAAAATTTAGTTGGAGCGGCGAATATCAATAGCTCTCCAGGGTCGATCTTTTTTTTTTTTTTTTTGAATAAGCTTGACCGATAGATAGAGATTTTAAAAGAAGTTCCTAAAAAAAAGAACAATAATTCATAACATCATAGTGTTTATCAGTACGCGTAAATTATGCTATTTTATTACTAGTCAATTTGAAAGGATTAGTGTTTAAAATTTGCATCTTACTATTTGAGGTGATTTTTTGAAACGGTTTAAAGGTGTGGAATAATAATTTGCTCAAATTGAAACTTTTTCATGCACTGGATTGGCGGTTTCTGACGATCAAATACCGGAACTGAAATTCTTGTTGTTGATATTTATAGAACTGTCTGTGCTATAATTGTTGTACGAATATTGTCATGGTGACACGTAACATTGGTATATTAAAATACCTTCTGTTTTTTCGGTGTCGCCATCCAACTCTATTATTATCGTCAGGGACAATGTTACTCATTTTTTTGAAATAACTGTAAAAATTCCCATTTCTTTATTCATTTTTTTATGAAACATCTTGCTATTGCATATTGTATGAAGAAAAGAAATAATTACCCACAACAATGTATATATAACCCATTTACATAAAGAAATAACATGATGAATATTTTATAAATAATAGAAGAATATATAGGCATTTCAACCTATATTTAACAACACTACGGATATTTCTTTTAAAGGATAACCATTGTTTGTAGATCAACCGGACATGTTATTTTTATCACGACAATGGCCTTGAATCTGTCTATAATATCTAAATCGTAATTTATAAGAAGAAATAATAATGGCCTGCTTGTTTTTGTAACTATATTTATAAAATTTGATGGTTATGAATCTAGAAGTATTTATTCATTTCTTCATGAGATAAAATATGAACAATCTCGTGGGTTACTTGTCAAAATTACTCCCATGAATATCATTTATTTCTGAAACAATGAGTTATTGATAATCAATTATTAAGAAGGTCGAGACCGATCATTAAAGTATATTCTCTGAAACGACATTTTTTGGAACTTGATTGTTGGTGCTGTTACAAACGCAGCAGTAGTTAATGAATTAACAATATTTTTATTATATGTGAGTCCATTAAGTCATTCATCATCATTCTTTCGTTATCCTTGACTGATTTTTTTATTTATATCTTTCTTATAAATTCCCCTATCGTTGAAGTTTTCTATATACAGCATATGTTTATAATTGATCTGTAATGAAGATTTTTATAAGTATCATCAGTGCTTCTCTTTATTTGAAATTGCGCTGAATTTAGAGTTTTACGCGCGCTAGTGAAAGTAAAAAGAAAAAACGTTGAATACCAATACTAGAATGTTTAGTTTATATTGAAGTAGTCATTTATTATGGTGGATATTTTATTTCACGATGTAGTCATCGTTTCGATGTGTCTATTTTGGTACAAACAATTGGTGTTCTTGCTCTAAAAATGAACAATTATATCTCTATTTGATACATTTCCTCTTTATAACATACATTACAAGTAGCAATCCTGAATTAACAAAAATTCTATTACCAACGAAAACCATACGGCGAATTGAGACTACACATAGTAATATATGACCACCAGCTAACAATTGAGTTTTGGTGCATGTAAAATATCATATATATAGTGATTTTCAAAAAGAAAAAGCAATTACAAAAAAGAACCTGTTTATTACAAAATGGTAGTTCGTTTTTTTCTGCCAAAGTTTACATAAAATCTTCTTCAGCAGCATTGATATCCTCTACTTCATGTGTTCTCCAATTACTATGCATCTGACTTTCATCAAACATATCATTTATTTCCTTTTCAGCCTTTCGTTTTTCTGCTGCCAAACGTTGTGCCTCCTCTTTCTATAATAATCAATCAGATATAGTTTATTTGTTATGTTGGATTCCATCAAAGTTTTATAGAGATAATCCCATCAAAATACAAAAAAAAAGGACTTACATCTGCAAATTCTTGCTCTCTAGCTTGTTTTCGATCCACTTTTTCACGTTGAATTTTTTCATGCATGAGGTCCGTTTCTCGTACTTCTTTGGTTTTATTCAATCGATTCACAATTTCATTGATTCGTTTCTCAACATGAACGCGTCTGACTTTTTTATGATTAAAAAAAGTGACCTGACCTGTCTCCATACCAGGTGTCTTTTTAAGATTATCCCATGGTGTGTAGATTACAGTAATATTATTTCTTTTGTTGCCTATTAAAAATGAAATAGAGAAAAAAATTATAAAGATAGACCCAGTAAAAGGAGAGTAGTGTATAAATGAATTTGTTGAGAGGTTTTACCTTCGATACTATTGGCTTTAACAAGTTGTGCACAATCTTCTACAACAGCTTGTGGAATATCATCCCATGTTTGTCCTGGTTGTAAACGAACGTAAACGTGTGCACTGGACATTTTATCAACGTGAAACTATATAAAAATCGAGATTGGTGGATTAGTTTATATTTTAGTATTGCCAAGTCGTGTTTTTTTAAGGGTTGAACGTATCCATTTTCTTGATTTTTTTTACGTTACCCTATAAGAAGTCATATGAAAAGGTTAAATATATTAGTCTATTTTCATGATATGTTAGTATATAATACACTTATTAAAAAAAAGTACATACCAAATATCTTCAGGAAAACCATACTTAATAAGATCCTCGTCTTAAAAAAGGGCGTGATCTACCAATGTCAGTTACATGATCAAAATCAACTATTTTTTTTGTAGGATTTAACAAAACTTACTTTCAAACTTATCCTTTCCCATATAAATGGTAATCGGAGGATCGACAACTAATATTATTTTTATTAATAAAATGTAAATTAAGATGACTACAAAATTAATGTAGAAATAATTTACCTTTGCTTTGGAAGTATAATACCATGATAATTTGAAGGGGGAAAGAGTAGGTTATGTTTTTTTCTGTCAGCTTTGCTGGGAAATAAAAAAAAATGGTGCGGGATACTTCAATGTTGTGCTTAAAGAAAATAACCACCAATTAGTTCCTTTTAATGTTACTTTAAGTTATTGTAGTGATGTTTCTTGTTGAGTATACACGAGGGGTAACTGATACAAGTATGATAGGAAAAAAGATATATAACACACCCAAATATTCTGGTTAATCATTCAACAATATACAAATAATGGACAATTATATCGTTATTTCATCAATGGGTGAGGATGAGCAAAATATCGAGCATTCGTCAAATCATTCATCAGGTAATATGAACTAAAAAAAGCAATATACACATTTTATGCTTCTCTAAATTCAATGCTCCTGACTCCAAAAAACAACGTTGCTAAGCAAGGAACACTCAGCTATGTAATACCATAGTTTTAAAGATTGATATAATAATTCCATATCTGCATGATTTATTCACTTTATAACAGCTTATACATGTTTTATTTCATTCATATTAACAGCATGTATCTAAAAAAACACCAATGCACAACACTAGAATAGAGTCTCCGGTGCT
The DNA here is from genome assembly GCA_025677815.1 of Phascolomyces articulosus. Lineage (NCBI taxonomy): Eukaryota > Fungi > Mucoromycota > Mucoromycetes > Mucorales > Lichtheimiaceae > Phascolomyces > Phascolomyces articulosus. The sequence continues at coordinate 947,826 of JAIXMP010000008.1, read as the reverse complement.
CCCGAAAAGCTGACAGCAAGAAAAAAAAATTGTTTCGATTTCTCTTTCACTTTTTCACAATCTCAGCAAAATGCCAAAGGCCAACCATAAAAAAGTCAAGAATACCGATATCCTTACAGCAGGATCTAAAGCTTATGCAAAGAAAAGAAGAATAAAGAAACAAACTATTGAACGAGTTGACTTTGATCCTGATTCTAGAAAGTAAATATTTTTTTTAAAAAAAAAGATCAATGAAATAAAAAGGACCCGATCGATCCAATGTAGAACATTTTGAATTAACGTATTTGGGAATGGATGAATTTTAGAGAGTACTTGACAGGCTTTCATAAACGTAAAGTAGAACGAAAAAAGAAAGCACAAGAAAATTATCAAGAACGGTTAAGACAAGAAAAAATTCGAGATAGAGCAGCACTTCGAGCAGAACGAAAACGACAAATGGAACAACGACTTTCTGATATGCAAGCTGCATTAAAAGGTATATAACTAATGTATATGTGTTCTGTGTGGCTTATATATATGTATATACATATACAGAGAGAAATGTTAAAACTAATCGTCATCTTATTATTATTAAAGCTGGGTTATCGGATGGTGAAGAAGAAGGAGAAGAAGAAGAAACAGTATTTACTGATAGTGAAGACAAAGAAAAAGATCAAGAACAAGAAAAGAAAGAACCTGATGTCAAAGAATTCAAATCTTCCTCCACATTGACTACTGTAACAGTTATCGAAGATATGGATGGCTGGAATAATAATGATGATTAGTTTGTTACCCTCACACACACATATCATTCATCTTCAACTCCCTCTCTCCCTCATTTGTTTTGTTTCATTTTTATATAGTTTGTATAATACTTTTTATCATTATTAAAAAAAGCATATCTTGATCATCCATCATTCATTCATATTAATAACTAATACATCAATTTTATAAGGGATCAATCTTTATTGTTATTTAATTACAAGGGCTACCTTTCACATAAAACAAGAAACTCTAGTTAAAATATCGATATCTATATAAACTACTTCTTCTGATTCTACTATCCAGATCCACAAGAAAGAAAAATGGAATATTATACATCTAATACATGCATCATTTCAGAAACCATCGTAGAAAGCAACGGGATAAAATCTAGTATAGCGAATATTTTATATGCCAAGCCCTATGAAGGATGGCCAAGAGGACCACCAAGAAGTCATGTTGCCAATGAAAATGTGACATGGATAAAAAGTCAAGCAGAAGAATGTTCAGCTAGAATTCCAATTTTATAAATGTAATTAAACTAATATTAATAACATTTGTTACTCACTAGTAATAGTAATAATAAAGTATATAACTGATAGATCCATTGATTAATTTGATTGATATGAAAAATGAGACTTTAACACTAATAGACGTTTAATTATTTGGGATAAGGATGTAGGTTCAACATATAAAACGGAGTCCAAAAATAGCAAGAAACAGTTTTTACAAGTGTTAAAAAAAGAGTGGCATGCCAAGGTTGTACCAATTCCTTCTTTTTCTTTTCTTTTTTTCATTTATAAAGAAAAAAACCACTTCTTTCTTCTTCTTTGAAAACAACCTCAAAAAAAAAAAATCATGAGCACTGCAGAACCCCTTCTTTCTGGAGCAGCAGCACAACATGTTGGTAACGCTATGGCCGCAGAAGCAGAGTCGCGTTTCAGTTCAGGTTTGAACACTATCAAGAAATTCAGACAAGAAAAGTTATCTAACTTACGACCCCTGAGCGACTTTTTCGATAAGAACAGAATCAGCTTTACAACTTCTTTTGGAGAAATCAGCAAACGATGGAAGTATGTGTCTTATTTTTTTTTGCATTCAGTATAAATGAATATGAGATCTTCAAAAAAACTTTGAAGCTCATTGCACCTTTTGTTCTTTTTTTTTTTATTTAGTTATAACTTGCAATACTTTGGAGCAAACTATTTGCTCATCGTATTAGGTCTTGCTATTTATGCAGTGTATGTTTTTTCATATTGATTTGTTGCCAAGGAACATTGTTGGGAAAGGAAAGGAAAAAGAATAGTTGGACTTACTGGAATGTATTTTTGTTTAATCAGGATTACAAATTGGTGGTTACTGTTCACCATTGCTTTCATCTTTGGTGGTTTTTATGTAATCTCACGATTGAATGGACCCTTGACTATTGGTGGTTCTACCATTTCACCCTCTTCTCTGTATGCTGGTTATGCTGGCGCGTCTTTGATCTTATTACTCTTCTCTGGTGCAACGGGTGCTATCTTTTGGATTATTGGTATGTAAAAAGGATGGAATAATAGAGAGGACGGAGGAGAGGTTGTCTATTTGTTATGGAACACATGACAATAAACATAACGAAAAATGGCATCAGCGAGCAAATAACGATTGATGCTAATATAAACAAATATTATGATTTATTATCATTATCTTTATTGTTAATAGGTGCGGCCGCTATTGTTGTTTTGGGTCATGCCGCTTTACTCGAACCAGGTATAGAAGGCGAATTTGGTGCTGATTCTCAAGTTTAATTAAAACACAAAACCTTTTTTTTTCTGCTCTTTTAATATATTTGATATTCCTTTATCTTTCTCTCTTTCCCTCTCTCCTACTTATATATTTTTATACACCCTTTTTTTATATATAATAAAAATGTACACACACCCTCTCAAAAAATTATACAATTATTCAAAAAATTATGATAACCAATCTAGATTACTATTATATGTATAATCGAATTTTTTTTTCTATCATGACTATCTATTCAATGAGTTATTATCTAGTGAAACCAACACTTCAATACTAAGGATAAAAATCTCGTATGGGATCGGAAAAAGGTACCGGGAATTCTTTCTATATAATAATAAGAATGTTGATTATTAGATGAACGTATTTCTTTATCGAATATACTTCATTTTTTATATATAAATCGACTACTTCACTTTTTCATCACGTCAATAATGAACTTATCTACTGCTTTGTTCATCGTGGCAACTGCTATCACTGCTTCTGGGGTTTCAGTTCGAGCAAGAACATCCCAAGTGTCTTTTACCCCAAAAGTGAAACCAATCAGTTATCCTACTGCTGCAGAAGGTGTCTTTTCTGGTATTGGAACTTTTGCTCATTTTCCCTACGTGGATTGTTTCAGAAATGAATCTATTAATTATGATACTGCAATTCTTGGTATAACTATCTATACGTTTTCTTTTGTTTACATTGCTAACATGTTTGCTAATCACGATGATTAGCAAAAATTTAAACTCTTAGTATGTGTGGTTGTTGAATCCTTTTAATAATATATAATACATTTATAATAACAATAATAACAATAATAACGGGAGCACCATTTGACACTGCAACAATTTATCGTCCAGGGACTTGCTTCAATCCATCTGGTATTTGTGAAGGAAGTCGACGTACGATTCTTGCTGGCGGGTAAAAGAAAATAAACATATTTCTAGAGCTACAATTTAAATCATGAGAATTAACGAGAAGGCTTATTGTTGTTGTTGTTGCAGCTGCTACAATTGGCTATTTAAAATAGATATAATGTTCCTCAAAAAGTGAATCCTTTTACTAGTTTGGCTGTAGTACTTGATACTGGAGATATTGCAATGACGTATGTTATTACCCATTATTAAATGTTTCTTTATTATTTTTTGTGACCATAGTATTTTTTTTGAGCAATATACAATATTCTATATTATAAAATGATAACAGTAACATCACCGTTGATAAAACACAAACTAAAATTAGTTTCTAATATCGCAATCACTCTTACATATAACCATGATAATACAATTACCTTTTTCCCATATATAGCCCGTATGATAATGAAGTGGCGATACGTCAACTTCAACTTGGACATCAAGATTTATTACATCGTACACCAGCTGATATCTCTCGCAGTTCTTTCCCTCGAGTCATTACACTAGGTGGAGATCATACAATTACTTTACCCATTTTAAGAGCACTTAATTCAGCCTATGGTCCTGCTTCGGTCATCCATTTTGATTCTCATTCAGATACTTGGTATGTTAATAACTTCTTTTTTTTATACACATACCATTTATAGCCGAAGGTAAATGATGAACATACTGATACTAGCAGTGAAAAACATGTATACTTCATTTTTATAAATCAATAATTCAGGACACCACAAGTGTTGGTGGTGCATCGAGAGAGATTGCTGGGATAAACCATGGTACGTATTTTTACGGTGCATCCAAAGAAGGGTTGATTAAGAAAGGCAATTCCTTCCATGCTGGTATTCGAACCACATTGAATGGGCCTGAAGACTATGAAGTGGATGAAGAAATCGGCTTTGAAATTGTCGAAGCTCGTGAGATTGATGGTATTGGCACCAAAGGAGTGATCGAACATATTCGCAATTGTGTGGGCGACAACTTGGTATATCTCTCAATCGATATTGATACTTTGGATCCTTCATTTGCTCCTACTACAGGTGTATATACTTATATATTCAGACAACCTAGCAAAAGAGAAAAGATCACAGGAAATTTAAAAGATAAACTGACGTGTACATTTCCTCTACTCCTCAGGTACACCTGAATCTGATGGATGGAGCACTCGTGAGTTGAGGAGAGGCGTAAGTGGACTTGCAGGTTTGAATTTGATCGGTGCTGATATTGTAAGCCACATATAATTATACATAAAATATTTGTATCACTTTATCTCTAAACTCTGTAGAACTACTCCTATTTTTTAATGCATTTTATTTATACATGTAGGTTGAAGTGAGTCCACCTTTTGATGATAATGGTCAAATCACTGCCATCGCAGCAGCCGATTTGGTATATGAAGTACTTTCATTGATGGTTCGATTCCCTGTTTTATTGGAAGAAGTCGAGTAACGTTATTTTCATTGCAGATTTTGTTCTTGTAGCACTAGTAAAAAAAAAAAGTGTGCTGGGATAAATATCTAATAGCGATCTGTATGTGCGTGTAACAATAAATATATATTTTATTGCAAAGAAGCAATGCTATATGAATGTAACATACGAACTTGATCCCTATCCATTGCATTTACACGTATAATGGTATGTTTCTCCTTGAAAAGAAATATTGCAAATGATTAAATAAATTTGACGTGTCCAAAAAATGGTTGAGAAATAACTCGTAAGATAATGCATCACCACTGTTATTATCCCACAAACTCCTGCAAGGAAACGACCACATGCTTGTGGGCGCAGGTCAACCTTAATAATAAATATCGTTGGGTTTAGCTAAAAAAAGCGAACAAGCCAAATATTAGACTATTCGTGTGCTATGTTACACATTAAAATAGTGTCTAGATTATAAATACTTCTTTTATTCTTTTTTCCCTTTTTTTCTTCTCAAGAACGGTAGTTTTCATTCATTTTCCCCAATACTACTCTTTTTTTTTTGACACGCAAAAGAAAAATACCCTTGTTTAATGAGGTATGGAGAATAGTTTTCATGGTTTATAAAGACAGGAGCATTATCATGGTATAAAAAAGTACCAAAGGCAGCAACAATTATCATAATAACAAAGTTTTGTGTTCGAATTTCTGATGGTGTAGAGTTCCTCTAAAACCAACCAAAAACCCCACTCTAAAGTAGATAATGTATATTGAGTACAGTAGCAGACAATGGACAATTAGACCCAACAAGAAACCTCTTCAGGTCTTTCGATATCGATCACCACCCGTAAAAGTACCAAATGCGTTGCCACGGCCCAAGTTTATGCCTAGTAAACTCGTCCGCATAGAAGATATGCGAATCGTTCCCGGATCTCAAGTAAAGGAAGGATACTGTGCAATTTCTTATTCATGGAATCAATCAGGTGATTATGTTGTCGATCCAAAAACCAAAAAGCATATACGAAATGATCAAGGCAAACACAAGGTGTATTTAGAACCTTGGAGTATAATGACAACATTTGAAGGTGTCATTCGAAAGATATGTCAAGATTTCAATATTAAATATATCTGGTACGACCAAATGTGCATTAATCAAGAGGATTTGGTGGAAAAACATCGCGAAATTCATCATATGCATCAAATATACAGCAACGCATACTGTACTGTGGCTCTTGTACCTGAATTCCAAATGAAAGAGGTCGATCTGTCAAAAATTGAGCGGCAGACACCCATAGAACAACAAGCCGATGAGCTGTTTAGTTTATTCCTGAGTGCCAAAGAAATAATACCAACCTCTCACTGGAGTTTACGCCTTTGGACGTTGGAAGAAGCTATAAAATCACAGAGACTATTATTCGTGGGCCAAAATACTCATTTGTGGACAGATACAGAATATCACACAGCCTATATTAATATGCTTACAAGACCCATCGAAGATTGGAACGTTGCTTCTGTGTTACACTTTGCTCATTTACGTTCCAGCACAAATGCTCATGATCGAGTATTTGCATTAGCCAACATTTTTCCTGGTATTATCAACCGTATCAATATCAATTATACACAGCCATTGGAAGACTTGATGATTCTATTTTACGGTCTTTTAGCGCAAGGTGATTTGAGCATTCTATGTTTCGGAGGATATAATCGATATAAATCCATTGGAAGAGTCAAGCCACACCGTATTGCAACAACAACCATGATGGAACATTATATACCCATTTTGAAATTCAAAAACTTGCCATCTTGGACAGGTGTTTCTGGGGAACACAAAATGAATCCATCAGAAGGCAGTATGGTTACTGCTTTTAAAAATTACCGTGTGCATGGAAGGATTATGCAATTGACATGTGCTGGGATTACAAACTTTCCATCTCTCATCTATGCTCCTAATGGTTCTTTATCTGTCGGGTACGATGAACTACCACCCTTCCCTAAATATTATAACAATGAAGATTGGTATATTAGAGTCCCCATTCAATTTCCTGGTCAGTCAGAGTGCAAGTATATTTATTTGGCAGATGCTCGAGGTATCGGTGAAAATTCATATCGATTACGGTTCATGGTTTCTAAATGGTTCCAGCTATTATCTCTTTTCTTTAACATACAAAAAAAAGACTTGCAATGGCATAAATATCCTGGGATACACGATTTTATAACGATTCACTTTGATTTGACCGAGAACATCGTGGGTATTCGCACCCATTGTGTGATTCTCTTTGACATAGTTTTTAAAAAGAAAAATTCACGATGGCCTCACCTTACTTGTCCAGTTATCAAAAGGAATGGAAAAAATCACTATAAAGCGATTGGCACTTGTAACATAAGAAACAGAGATGACCTTTTCTCTGGTTGTACTCTTCCAGAACAAACATTCCTCATCGAGTAAAACAAACATGCATATATTCTATTTGTATGATGTAAATATCAATTTTATATTTGTAAATTACCATTAATATTTGTATCATAATTAATTATTTACTAAATACTTCATATAATAAATTATTTTCCTGGCTTGCATAAAAATGACATGCACTAGTACATAAAAAAAGCACTAACTTCAAATAAATTGATTCTCTTTATTAAATATACGTACTGGCATTATATATATATATATATTATGAATGATAAATAGATAATATAAAGAAAAAAAATGATATATGAACAACTTTTTTTATTAATGCTATTATATAAAAAAACATAACTTCAGGTGAGGGTTTTTTTATGATGGCGATGGAGGATTTTTTATCAATTTTTTACCATCTTTTAAACAATAACTTTGATCTGGATCTTCAGATACCACCCCTGTGGTAGGATCCACTCTAGCTACATCACAAATTGCCGCTGATTGTCGATAAAAGCTACCAAAAGGAAGTGGACGATATTTAAGTACACCTCTAGCCACTAATCCATATTGATAACGAATAATACGTGACCATCGTTGATTGCCACTCTCATCGGCACCTGGTGACTTTATCCGAATTTGACTACTGGCTTCAAAAGGTTCTTCTGAAGATATCATGGCTGGAGAAAACAAAAGTGGTTCATCGAATCGATAAAAACTACCCAAGTATTCAGCCGGATCCACACCATGAGGTAGAACAGTGGTTGAATTATTATTTTCATTGTTGTCATCATAATAATCCAATGGCACCACTTGACTAAATGCAAAAACACTGATATCTGCATCGGCTACTTGCACTGTCCACCAATTCCAATTGTTTGCCTTGACCCGCAAGTCGAAAATAAGTTCCTTGTCCGATGCTAGTACACGACCCATTTCCACTGAAATATCCGTCAAAGGTCGAGCACGATAGATGACAAGGAATAGGAGACCTAGCGCAGCTAGTAAAAGACCACACATAATATTTCCAACAATACGTGGCCATGGTCGTTTTTTGTTGTTATCATTATTACCGTTCATATGACGATAGCGACGTCCTCCTTTGGATCGTCGAAATAATAAGGGGGCACCTTCATCATCGCTACTGTATCCATCCGTATGATATGCTTCTGGGTATATGCGTTGTCGATTATGTCGCGTCGTGGTTGTTTCAGGTATTGGATGATGATGAGCAGCAGAAGGAGGAGGTAAGCCAAGTAAATGAGGTGGTGTGGCACGCATAGAATGTTTATTATCGTACCATTGATGAGGTTCCCAAGTTTCACTTCCCTGAAGCTGTTTGGGACGATGATCCATGACATTACTTCGTAATTTTGGACGATGTGGCTGTGATATATTTTCTTCTTCATCTAATAAAACAGATCCAGCTTGATGATGATGAGGATGAGAATGCATTTGTTGCTGTTGTTGTTGTTGATGTTGTTGTCGAGTCAAAGAACGAAATAAATCACCAAAGAAACTACTGGTCCTTGATAAAGGACTAACACGACGTGAATCATGCATGGGAGATGCAGGCGATGACCGTATCGATTGTGGACGATAGACAAGATCAGAATGATACGAAGTATGATCAATGGTGGTACCACCATAAGAATAGACATATTGTTCGTTTTCATCCGAATCTATTTTTTATGAAGCAAACAATTTTTTTTTATAAAGATGAGTTTATATTGGACGAAAAAAAATATGTATGTTTGCCGATTTATTAATAAAAAAATGTTTTTTTTATTTACCTTCAACATTCGAAACAGCGTCAATTAAATTTCGGTGAAATACTTCGGCAGGTGTGGCAGTACCCGTCATGGGTGGAGGGGGGCGTCGACGCTTTTTCACTGAATTGCGTGTAGTTCGATCTCCCTAGTAAAAGAAGGAGGTGTGATGATGGAGTATGTATGTGTGGTGTATATCATTTGAGATACAAAGGGGAAGGAGAGAGAAAGATAGCACATATTTTATGTAAATTTTCTTTTTTCTGCATGGGCATTTTATGAAAAAGAATCTTGACCCAATAATAAAATCCCAATTATACATCGCACACCACTATCATTCTCATTTCCTTATCATTTATTTATCGCAAATTAATTACCTCGCTTTTTGATTTAGTAGGTGGTCGAGTAGGTTTTGTATTGGGTACAGAAAATGTACTTGAAGGTGTATGAATACCATTACTTGATACAGAAGGAGTAATACTACTGGGAGTCACTATTGGAGGAGAAGCTGGTCGTGGAGGATGTTGTAACTGTGGTTGTTGAGGCTGTGGTTGTAGTTGGTCACTCACCAAATGAGGTGGAGAAGAAGACGACGGAGGAGCCGGAGGAGGTATTTCTTTATGGTCATTAGGTTGTGGATCAAAACGAGCTTTTTCAACAGTAAGATTACGATCAAAGTTACTCATTGGGAATTCTCGTCGAAGATTCTGTGGATATTTATCTGTATGAATCGTAGCAAATTTGGGCATATAAGGTCTTTTTTTGAATTCATCCTGTTGTTGCTGTTGTTGTTGTTGTTGACGAGTTGTAGAAGTTCCCTTGTCGACACTAGTAGTATTAGTACTAGGGGTTGTCGTTGGTGCTAAAATAATTGGTGTTGCTGTGGTTTCCTCGTTTTGAATATTATTACTGTTATTATTGTTATTGGTATTATTGGTATTATTCAAAGAACTTTCTGGCATTTCTGGAGTAATGGAGGAAGGATTAGGATTGGAATTTTTGTCCGATCCGTCAAATTGAGCTGACATCCGGACTGAAATAATAATATAATAGATAAAAGGAAGGAAAGAAAAGAAACGAAGGTGTTATTTACAGCACACACTCAGGTCAAAAGGGAAAAAAGAAAAAAAAAGACAACCTTAAAAAAAAACTAAAGTATGTCTGTTATTATATTATAATTATATATATATGTATAAAAAAAGTGTGTATTTATATAATATGGAGATAGAAACAAGAAGAATAGAAGGAAGAAGAATAATAGAGTGCTGGTGGTTTATATGGTTAAATGGAAAAATATTTACAAAAATAAAATAAGAAAAAAAGTTGTATTCCGCATGAAATTGGAGGGTCTAAATTGAAGTAGCTTCAGCAACGTTGGTATTGGTGGGTAAATACAGCGTCACTAATTTTGTTGGTAATTCACTTTGCTTTTTCTCCTCCTGTTGTTTTTGTTGCTTCTTTTTCTTCTTTTTATCCCCTTCTTCTTTTTCTTCCACAACAACATGAGCAAATGCACATAATAAATCTGAAGGATCATAGTCATTTTCATGAGAATGGAGGCATGAAGAGACCTGTTGCTGTAATTCTTTTCCTCGCTCAGCGAGGATATCTAACGTGGCCGGTTTACCAAACAAGTCTAACACAGGTAAATCACCCCAATCTGGTAATTGACGATCAGGTAACGCAAATGTATCCTTCAATAAGGGTACAGTGAATAATCCAGCCACAGCGCGAGCAGCTCCCGGTAAATCAAGATTATCCTGTGCTTGATGTTTGGTCGCATGTTCAGGTAATTGATGTCTTGTTGAAAAACTAGCATTGTCTTCAAAGTTAGGATAAAGCATGACGTTTCCTCGCAGATACACAAGTTCGTCAAGATAGCGTCGCCAGGAGTACTTCCAGTGACGCGACCGTGCGCCGGGGACTTGGATTGTTTGAAGTTGATGAGAATCTTGGTCAGCTATACGTGCTGTCATAAAGTCATGGAATTCTCGCCAATGTTCAGGAAAATAGACGGCACCCCCGCCTAAACTGCATGGGGCTTGCATCAAATAAGGAGTATATCCACTCGGGGGTTCAAATAACTCGCGTTGTTCTTCGCTTGAATCAATGATTCGTGGCGAGTATAAACTAACTCCAAACAGGTTCTTTTTCGGAGTGGGATTATAACGGTATTTGAGGATACTATATTTCGTCCAAATATAGAATAAGGGTGATACTTCAATACCATCATCAAGAATCACAGCATATTCATTATCACTCGATGGATACCAGGATTCGGCAAACATCCATGAACGACTGGTAGGTACAATACGGTGTCGAAGGTCTTTTTCACCATGTGGCCAAAATAGAGTTTCTGCCAGTTGTTGAGTTTTGACATGACTTGTACATTCCATAAAGATCGTAATATCAACCGTGTCACCAAGGAAACCGGCATTTTGTACCGATCGTAGTAACCGCTCAAAGGGTGGAGCATCATTGCTTTCGGTAGTTAATACCATTTTTACCGTGAAATCATGCCATTCTAGAATCCATGAAAAGAAGTTGTTATTTTTCAAGATCAATGACAGCAAGAAAAAAATGTTTTGCATTAAACTTGAATCGATAGCTGCATTACACACTATCCATATATAGAATTTTTTTTTACTATACTTACGTTGAAGGGTAGTAACAGGCAATTCTGACATCCATGTCACATGATTTAAATCATGATGAGGCAATCCAATAATCGTTACATCGGGAAGCATGTGCTTCATTGTTTGTATCGAATCCAGACTTTCTTGTTGTACATGAATAACTACTTGGATTTCTGCCGCCATCACTAAACGTGTCAATCGTGGGACCAGCTGATTTGATTGTGTTTCCATGATTTGTAAACTATGAATATGATCTCTTGGAAGAGAGGCGGCACATTTTGAATTGTAGGTTGAAATTAAAGTGACTATATCATTGATATGAAGATTACCACGACCTGTGGTGGCAAGATGGACTACTGCATTATTATCAGCCCGTTTATGCATTTCACATATAAGTTCCATCCATGCCATATCCAAATGAACTTCTTCATCCATCAAAAACATAATAGCACCTGATCCTGATTGATGTTCAGTTACATCGCCTTCCTCCTTGTCTGTTGCTGTAGTAGCCGATGGTTTTTGTACAACCACATCATTTTCAAATCCCAATGTTTCTTCCTCTTCATTCTTGTTATTGGCACGATGTCCTTCTGCCTTAGAAAGATATTCATTGATACTTGGACAAATATCAACGAGTTCATGATTGATAGTAATGGTATAATCAGGATAGTTATTATCATTATCTTCTGGTAATGTGACAGATTGAATACCCACAACAGCTTTGAGATTTCGACTGATCCAATAGCCCAAAGGTGCATCATCGTTGACATAAGGTGAAAGGGCTGATAACCATTCTGATCGTAATAACCAAGCATCATTGACAATATCTACGGGCTGATATTCCACAACTGATTCACACGATACATGTTGATCATGGGTATTATCATTGTCGTTGGTAATACTTGTAAGACGAGCACCACGATGACCTAAAAGGATTTCACGATAGGTATTTGTATGCGCCAATTTCATGAGTAATTCCAAATAACGTTGACCAGGAAGAGTATCCTTATCCACAATCCAAACATACTCTGTACTGGAACGAATACGACGGACATCACCAATCCATATTTCTGTATTTTTCCGTACAGATTCTTGTTGTTGCCGTTGTTGCTGTACGATGGGATCATCTTCTGTTTCACATACAATCCAAACAAAATCCGGCGCAACAGATTGAGATTGAATGGCGTCGACTTGTTGTTGAACCTGAGGATTACATAAAACAATAGCTGTTACCGAAGATTGTTGTGATTCATCTAGTTCAATGGTATCAGCAAGTTTAATAATTTCGTTTAATTTACGTTGATTTTCTATTATTTTATATAGATAAAAAGATTCATAATTAGTATATAGAATATCACATAAAAGGGAAAGAATTGCATGCTTTTTTTTATATAATAATAAAAATAAGGGGGGTGTTGATGTGTGTGTACATGTTTGTAATATACTGATAATAGATCTGATATTATGATTACTACGAACCTAATTCTTTACGATTATTACGATGGACTGAATACCAGGATTGTGACCAAAGTGGTGAAACACTATCTGCTAGTTGTGCTGCATCCAAATATTCAATGAGAGGTATAGATGATTGTGGTTGTCGTTGATTTTTGATTTTTGGGGTATTTTTTAAATGGGATGACCATGCATAGAAAGACGTTGCAACAAGGAAAAAACAAGTAAGTGTAGCGCAAAATAACATGCCTACTCTTTGTTGTCGTATAACTGCCATTTTTTAATAATATGATATATATATATATATATATATATATATGGGGGTGTTCGTGGTTTAAGTTCCTTTTTTTTCGAAATGAGGTTGTTATTGCGATGAGGGTAAAATTACAAATGGTGTTTTTGAAATGGAGAGGAAGGTAAATATAAAAAGTAGTAGACTGAGTGAGTGAATAAGTTGTTACGTATAATATATAATAATAATAGTTCTATTATGCACTTTCTATAGTGTACATTGCCAGAATAACAAGAATAAGTAGAATAAGAAGAAAGGATGGTAAAGTAACGTCTACTGACAGAAAAAAAAGAAAAAGAGAAAAGGAAAAAGAGAATGACTGTGCAAACTGATTCTTCTTTTTTGTATTTTCTGTAATAAAATTGGACTAAAAAAAATAAGAGAAACCCAGGAACGTTTTTTGTATTGGAACTTAAAAAAAATACCTGCAAAAGGATCATTTAGTTACTTAATGATCTACGAAAAACCTAAGATGATCCTCTTGTACTCCCATTCATTATTAAGGCGCCGAAACAATATCAATTGGGGGGGGAAGAAGCAGATCGCCCTGAATGTTTTTTTTTGTTGTATTTTCTTCTTTTTGAACCTTCAAAAATGATATATAAGGCTATCACTTATTGAATCGATATCTTTTTTAAAATAACAGAATTAAACTATTGAATCCCAGGGAAATAGAATGCATGAATAATACTAAAATAATTCAACTAAAAACTTTTTTTTTGACAAGAAAAACTAAAAATTTTTGGATATATGGAACACAGCAGTTTATTTGAGAAACAAGGCGACACAAGGTAATTTAAGCTTGGAATGGTGATTTTTCCAAAATTCTTTTCTCAACCACCAAAAAAATAAAAAACACCGTAAATAGTTTAGTTCAATTACAACATATAAAGTACATATAATTTTTTATTACATTTTATCCGCGCAACTCTATACCTGAGTCGTACAGTTTGTATTTTTCCAAAAAAATTGGTTTTATCTTAACGGAGTATCTTTATGCCTGTAGCCAAGATGCTTGTATAAGTTAGTAACTACTTAGTAAGGATCATTGCCTCAGTTCTCATTATGATTTACATTTTGTTATTGATTTTATAGAATCAATAAAGTAGTTTAAATTGAGTATCTATATTGGTAATATAAACCAGAGAATAATTTGATCGAATAAGTGGATCTACTACTACTATAGAAGACAGTTGTTATTCTTGATGCGTTCCTTCATAATATTTTGTATATAATTAAACAAATCACTTGTTTAAAAGGGTACATTTATCAATTCTAAGTATGGCTGTATCATTACCTTGATTAGGAGCCACAAATAAAAAAAAATCGGGTTAATGTAATACAAGTATATTAACTTTTTCGTCATGAGTTTGTTGTAGTTCCCTCCCTTCAGTGTTCCCTATTTTGGATCATGAAACAAAAAAGATTGATATAAATGTAATTAATATATCTTTATATATAAGGCAACAATAATAAAATATGTAGATGGATACGCTATTTTTTATGAAGTCTACTTTTTATCATAACAACAGTAACATGTATGAATATAATATTATATAATATCTTCTGGTGGCATTTTTTCTCCTCAGCCCCACATTGTTTATACTTAATCTTATAATTATATCCTATTTAATTATATATTCTAGAATTTGGAATTATATATAAAAAAAGTTAAAATTATTTCCGTTTTTCCATATTTCTACCAAGTACTGCGTGCAATTACATTTTATATTAATATATAGTATTTAAATGTAGCGAAAAAAATATTACCCATAACATTCATTGTGGTTGTTTTGTCAGTTTTTGGGATAAAATCCACCAAATAAGCGAATTCAATTATTTGTTGCTTCAATTCAATGATAACGTTCCACAAGTCATTAATCTCTTGTATAGGAGCTTTATGTCCTTATATTATACTACTTTCTACTACCGTCCCATCATTCGTCATCGGAAAGCATCAAGTAATATAGCATTCGTTCAAACACTTTTGCTTTATAGCTAAACCCTGTCATGATTGATACGTATTCGTTCATAAAAGGTATAAAGATTGTAATTTGTATTTATAACTTCATAAGGGTATAAAAGTTATTAACTGTATTTATAGCTTTTTTATATACATTTGAGTTGTCTCCATATTTAAATTTTTATTGTGTTGCATAATAAATATATCTAGATAATAGTAGATAGAGATGATTACTGGGCTAGTCATAACGTCCTTTGTAGACTCTATACTGGTCACAACTTTTACTACTACATAAAAAAAAGATGATTGAAGTGTGGGGTTTCCATCACTGATATTGTGATGTCATTGTTTAGTCTGAACAATTATTAGGCATAAGAATAAACTTGTATCACTCTAAAATAATCCATCAGCAACTCTGATTCTCTCTATCTTTAAAAAAAACCGTATTTTTCATATATGTACATGATGTAAATATAGTACAAAAAAGCGTTTGTTAAATATGGAAATAGATTCTATTTGAAATATAATTATATGCTATCAGCAAGAAAAAAAAGTCAAAAATTGTTTTCGTAATGCTGAAAAGGTATTACTCATCATATATAAATTCAAAGGGTCCAAGCCCTGATAATTATATTCAGGGAGTGTTTTTATATATAACTATATATAGGCATGGTTACATACATACAATAGAATTATTATTATCATGGCTACACTCAGCATTTTGTATATTTGATATATGAATTTATTTTTATCAGATAAGTACATGTCTACTTTTATAACATTTACTATTTCCATCCTATTGTATATAAAAATACATGAACTTCCCTTTTCTATCATGATTATAACAAGTAAGCTGATCTTTATAGAACAACCAGAAGCTGTGGCTCTGTATCTTTCTTCCTTTTTGAGTAACATCATTTTTCCTGATGATATATATATATATACAAAAAGAAACAGTTTCAATAGCACGCGATCGCAAAAAGATTAAAAAAAAAAGAACAATGCAAATATATTTCAATATGATGGGGATTTAGAGAAGAGGCTTTAAATATTTACAACAATTTACTACACATTTTTTAAACAATGTAAAAAAGAAAAAAATATATATATCAGATACAAAAAGGTGATTTGTTTTTTTTTCCTTGTACTGATGCAACATTTTTTTTTTTGTTTGTGATCATGGTTTGTTGGTGGTGGTGATAGGCGATGGGTAAGAGATGGGTGTCTGTATGTGTGTACGTGTGTGTTTTATTCATCATCATCCTTCGGATGAATTCCATTGAAAATGATCAGTGTGGTGACTATTACTAATATTATTACTATTATTAAGATGATGGTTGGTTTTGGTGTTATTGTTGAAATGTTGTTCATGGAGTTCGTAGGTATCTTGTTGATGATAAGGGTTGTGATAAGATCGATTATTATTATTAGTACTAGTATGATGATGATTAAGTGATGTTTCAAAGCGATGAGGTGTAGTAGGTGTCACATCGAAAAAGGGAGTATTTAAAGTCGGTGAAGTAGGACTCTCTGCTTCAGAGTAACCATAAGTGGCTGTACGCATACTTGCTGTCCGTTTGGGTATGTTGCTATGATTGGTCATTTCTGACCGCGGTAATGTAAATGCGCCAAGACTCATGGAACGTCGTACACTTTCTTTGAGCCGATCAACATTTAATAATTGTAATCGGGGTGGTGTTTGTGGTCGAGTTTGTGGATAACGTAAATGATGAACGGCGGCAGGTGGAGGTGGAGGTGTATCGGCAAATGGATCTTGAATGGCTCCTTGGCCATTGTCATGAAGATGGAATTGGCCTTCTTGATAATGATTTTGTTGTTGCTGATAATAATGATCATGATGATACCCATTACTGTTATTATTGATAATGGTCGTCATTGTATTATCATCTCCATCTTCAATCAATACCTTGGATGAATCGTCATCTGCAACAGAAAGCATCATTTCGTCATAAACATCCTTTGGCACAGGTGTTACACATACCATAGGGAATGCGCCTTTCAATCCTGTCATGGCATTAATACCAAGTGCCCAGCCATCATCAAAAGGCATTGCCACACAAATAATATCACCCACATGTAATCCAAGTTCATCTCCCATTTGCGGCGGATAGGGATGAACTACCATATATAGATCTTCCGGTCGAGGCTGTTGTAAAGAATGATCTTCTACTTCCTCTTCTTCCTGTGACCGTACTGCTGGTGGTGGCGTGATGACAGATGGTAATGGTGGAGCGGGAATCGGTGGTGATGAGGAGGATGCTAATGTTCCTAGTTGTGCGGCTGTTGCTGTTGGCGCTAATGCAGTAGGTGTAGGTGGTGTTGGTATGTCATTTAAATGATCATGACTAGCAAAAGATGCGGTAGAAGCGGGTGGTTCATTGTTGAGGGGTATGGTCGATGTACGACTACTATCTCTATGGTTGGCATAGTCGTCTCGTGGTGGTGCAACATAAGTTGTAAATTTGAAATTATCGTTTCGAACCCGTTTCCGCCTTGAGCAAAAACAAAAGGATACTAACGCTATCAATGCTATCGCAACTACACTCCCCACAACTATCCCTGCTATAGCTCCTGCAGATAATCCATCTTTGCATGAAACGCTTTGGCAACATGAATCTGTACTTGAACTGCAAAATTGACACGCTGATTCTATATCATCCTGAAAACCTAATATATGTATAAACCAAAACAATAAGTTTTTATAAAAAAAATCAGGTCATTCATGCAACATTTTCTCTCGTATTCGAAACTATCCCAAGAAAAAAAGAAAAAGAAAAATACACACACACATACACACACACACACACACACTCACGCACTATATATATATATAATATACTTTGTTCCAATGATCCCATTTTGAGGATAATAATTATTAACACATACCACAATTATTAGGTTCATTCACTTGTCCTGCTATACACCCTTCTGAATCCGTTCCATTATAACCTTGCCATGATGAACATTGATTTTGTAAATCCAAGATGGTACTATTACGTTGTGTTGTATCCCCGGAACAGACATCGTTATTGTTCGTGATCATATCCACACTACTAATCCAATCATCACATGTTGCCTTACATAAGGGCGGTGGTGTTAGATTATGTTGAAAATTACAAGGTAATGAATCAGTAACGTCTTGGATAAGACCTGCACATAACCGTGAAAGAGAATAACGTGCATAAGGGGCACTTTCTTTGGAAGACGAAGAACAACCGAGTGGTAACAAATAATCATTGGTGGATTGGACGTGAGCAAATAAACTTTGGTCAAAGGAATCAAGATTAGTGACATTGGCCAAATAAGAATAACGACTCGCCAGTCCTGGAAACCCCACATAATATTGTTCGAATGCTGGACATGCTTTGGATGATGCAAGAGAAATGCAATTGTTATTAGTATTGTCTTGTGCTCGAGTAGGTTGAATACTCCATAACGTTAAAAGCGCCAAGGAAAGCAAGGTTGCGGAGGATGGGAATGTCTTTTCTTGTAGATTGACAGACATTGCTGTTTATTGTTGTTGTTGCTTTCTACTACAAAAAAAGGGGGCAGCGGAAAAAAAGAGAGAGAAAGGTAACAAGGGGAAGAGAAGTTTGCTGTTATTGAAGTTGTATAGTTGTTCGTTGTATTGAATACGTGTTTGCTGGGTCCAATGGTGTGAGTTTTTTTTTTTTTTTTCGTAAATGTTTGTTGACGATGAATTTGAAATAATAATAATAATAATAAAAACAAAATGACACAATCAAGTAATAAAAAGGTATAAATATATAGGTGTATAGTTGTATGCGTATGTGTTCGAGTTGTTATGAATAAAAGGTGAACAAGCCGAGCCCCCAGTTGTAGTTATAAGTGTTATAAATTCAATGGTAACAGAGAGAGAGGACAAGTTGTAAAAAAAAAAAAGAGCGGAGATGATGCCGTATAGTAATGGAACAACTTGAAATAAATTGTCTTTAATATGTATATGTGTGTGTGTTTTTTAGTTCATGAGCATAATTGCTCAGGCGGCCGGCTTGTCAATCAAGTAAAGTAAAATAAAAAGGTTTTGTTTTAAAGAAAGAGAAAAGAGAAGAAAAAAAGGGATGCTACCTATTATAAAGCAATAGGCTGTATTTTCGCGCTTTGTATTCACATCTTAATGAACAACCTGGGCTTGAATCTTTTGCCTGTCTGACATTTTTTACCTTAACCAAATGCATCATAAAAAAAACAACTGTGTTGCTCAGCAAAAAAAAAAAAAAAACACATCAACAACAACCATCATCTTGGCTATAGATTCTTTCGAATTTAGTGGTAAATGTATTCCATCACTACAAAGTGTAAAATTTTGTATGTTTATTTTTATCATTGATAATGATAATATGCATTACAATCACCACAAATAATAAGTATATAAATAAATAAATAAAATGACATATTTAGGCGCGTTAGTAAAGAAGATGATGGTAGATCAAATGGGTTAATGGTAATTTTTAAACAAAAAAGGTGTAAAAGAAACGTGAGTTATATAAGATGCGGAGTGAACCTTATTCTAAACCTCGTTCAATAAATTATGACAACAAGAGAGAGAGATGAATATATATATTGTACAGCAGATCAATAAACTGTACTATGGTTCACCGTTGATTGACGGGGTAAAAACCTATTTTATGGGTTTATTTTTTATTATCAAACCATGAGTCAAATCGTCTATTTTGTGATCTGCTTGCTGGCTGGCTTTTATTCTTCTTATTATTTGGTGCTATATATTTTTATTAACTCACAGAAACATATTTACCATATATGGCTGATAACGGGCTGAGGGGAGACCAAATGGCCGATAATTAAAAAAAAGGGTGATAAAATGCTATGGTGGCTCAGTAGTTATATATTTATTTTGTAGTTTTTATAAAGAAACTCATTATTGGTCAAAGTTATATTTAGTAACAAGTTCAGAGCAATGTTTTTTTTTGTGCATGATTTGATCATCTAAGCGTCATTTTTTTATATAAATCATATTTCAATTATCAACAACAACAACAACCATAATAATGAAAATAGATTGACAAGAAGGAAAAGAAACATGATATATTACTTGTTGTTATTATTATTATTTTTTAAAAAATGAATAAATATATATAAAACAATAGGATAGATGAGGAAAAAAGTAGTGATTATTCCAATTTTTCAGATGCTAGACCAGTTTCTGGTGGTAACATACTACCCTTTTCCAAAACACCACCCATTGTTTCAAATTGATCATAATCAGGTTGAAGAACCAAATGAGGCCATTCAACAAATTGATTACCATGACGAATAGCAAATCGAACACCAGAGACAACCACAGAAAGCCAGAATGCTAAGAGCATCAAGTACGAAATCCATGATTGAACACCAGAATAACCAGGTCGCAAGAGGTTCAAAAGTAACATAAACAAACCAAAGATCAAAATAGAAGGCACCACACGGACACGAAGAGGCTTGTTGGTGGCGAATGGGCTTGCCTTTTGTTGTTCTATAGCAGGAGTCACTTGATAATTACCAAGGATAAGATCAAATCCATCTTGGCGCCTTCCATCCAAAAAGTTGTTCTTTACATAACGTGTCAATGAGTTGGATAAATCTTGTAATGCTCCTTGTTTGGTACGTTGGCCCGTGCGTGTGAAGTCCGTTTTAAGGGCACCTGTACCCGAATAGCTGGTACTCACGGCATCTGCATTATCGGCCCATACTAAAGGGATTGGGTTAAAAAATAGATATGGGAGTTTAGTATAAATGTTTTTCATTCGATAAATATAGGCAAATGACTGCTTTGATAGGAAACCCATCATCATCATCATCATCATCATCATCATCATCATCATCATCATCATCATCATCCATGAAAATTATTTGAAAGACTATTTACCATTTCGATAAGTGAACATGAATTCTTCATGGCCTTCAATGGATTCATTAGGACCCAAGATTTCAATTTGACGTAACTGTTGAGTAAGGACCCAACGGGCAAATGTACTTTGGACAACGTTGGTACGATCTAAACAATCCATACAGTTGCTTCTAATGACACTTTCTTGAGTCTTGCGGATCGTAGGATTGCTCTTGTCAGAAGCATCATAATAAAAGTAACTTTGCTTAACAAGTTGTTCTTGGAGTTGATCAACTAACAATTGAATACGATCCCAACGCATCTTTTTACATTCACTATGGAAATCAAAATGTGTATAATAAAGTCTTGGATCGTTCAATTGTTCGACAGTACGAGCATAGGCTTGTCCCATAGGTAATTCGTAACCCTTTTTGTTGATAAGATTGACCAAAATTTGTGGACCATAAAGACGGATTTGTTCATCAAAATGAGCACGAGCAGCAGCAAGCTATATATATAATAAAATATCAGAAAGATATGAGTGAGTGAGTTTGGATTATAATTTTTCGCTGAAAATTGTATATAAATATAATTCATGCGTGTGCTTCCCGCTCAATATATTTAATTCCGTTCCGACGATGATGAAAAAAAAACTTACACTCTTTCTGCTTTCACCCACCCACAATCTTGGTGTATATTTAAGATTAATAATTTGACTCCAATAAACAGGGATAGAACCTCTGGTTTGTACATAAGATAATTGTTTTTTGCCTTCAATGGGTGTAGATGCATCAGGTCCGTCATAAAGGATCAATTGTTCAGTTTCAACATAATTGGATACATGACCTTCATCATCAATACCACGAGAGAAGAATCGAGTTCCAGATTTGTATCGACTACGACGAGTAATAAGACCCAAGACGAATTTCTTTTCATTCACATGAACGTTTTCAATATCAACGACTAATGATAAAGTTGGATTGTAAAAAATTTAGTATTTTTGCTTGTAAGTTTGGATTTTTTCTCTTTTGATATCCAATTTTTACTTACAGCCTTGCATGACGGGAAGGATGAAATCAGAGAACTAGATTGATGAATACACATTTATTAATTAGATTCCTTATACTCATATAATATCCAGTATTTGACAACTCATTACTTACGTTTTGTTTAGGATCTTGTGTAAGAGTAGCATCAATCAATTTGCTTGAAATATAACGATTCCAGAAGAAACGATCATCCACCTAGTAAAAAAAAAAAAGGCAATAAATACTTAACATCCGGGCATTGACCATATTTTTTCATATGATCTTTAATAACCCCCTTTTCTCCGCCATCCATTCAAAAAGTGAAAAAAAAAATCTTACTCGCTTCCATAAAGATTGTGTCAAGGCTTCACTATTGAAATCACCTTGTCTTTGCAAACTTTGTGTCACATCATAGGTATAAGAGAAGTAGAATCCACCGGCCTTCAAATGATTCTCGAGAAGAGTGACATAAGCTTGTTCATCTTGTTTCTATATTTATACATATGTTATAATATATATAAATATGTGAGAAATCTCTATCTTTCCAATGATAAAACACATCTCTTTTATTTCATAATCCCGACTCCCCCCTCCAAGAGTAACATATCCCCTTTTTTTTTTTACCTGAATATCTGATAATCCGGAGAGGTTACGAGCCAATGGTAAAATTTGGAATGAACCAACACGGTAGATATCATGACCTCGAATCGATCCAGCGGGTTCACTATCCGTAATGACAATCATATAATATCCTACATCCGAATAAGCTCACAATGTTCCAAATAGAATAAAGAATCACGCGTAAAAAGACATCTATAATACTGTACCCGCTTGAAGTTGAATAAATCCCATGATACCACTAATAGAAAGTGCTGTCTCTTGTTCTGTTACAGGAGGAACTACATTGCCTATATATAAATGTCATATAACTCTCGCCATTAGTAAAAAAAAAAAAAACTTTCTCATTAATGTTCCCTTTTCACTTTTTATTTCGACCATTACCAGCTCCAAGTTCAAGGGCACCGGTCTTTCGACGAACAATTAAACTTTCGCCCTTTTCAGGTTCAACAACATATGTGTCTTTGGTAATATATCTATTTCATTGATAAAAAAAAAGAGAGAATAGAATAGACCCTTTTGGTTAATCCCTTTTGGTTTCTTGCTTCTTTATCTTTTTTTTTCTTTCTTCTCTATATCAAACACATTCGGTTCACACTCTAAATTAATAAATGGTATAAAAAATATCTAGAAATATTTACAAACGAAGTTTTTGATGCATGGTGTCTTTTTTTCGTCTTTGATAGCAAATAAAACCAGGTTGAATTGCGAAAAGAGTACAAAAGAGTTGTAGTAAAAAGTGTCCACCCTTTTTTGGCAAATTCGCAACAGACTTTATGGCCTGGTTATTTATTCTCCGCAAGCTTTTTTTTGAGTTTCCATGATTATAGACACGTGAAAGGTGGATAGCTTCTTTCTTCTAATTAAACTCTTCGTTGGCCTATATCGAATTCAAAAAAAAAGAGTTGGGGTCAGAAATCATCTTTATCGGTAACATGTCGGAATGAAATATATAAGTTGGCATGTTGGATGATCCACTCGTTTAGAATGTGGGATAATATATGCTGCATCGATTTCCGTGCACATCAATCATATGTTGATGACTTATTGATAACTAGAGTATCACTATCGCTACTACTGTTTCTACTACTATTACCACTATAAACATAACCTATTTATCTATATTTACACCCACAAAACTGTTTTTATACTATACACAATAAAGCAGTGTTAGGATATAAATATAGATTCTGTGACCAGGTTACAAAAAACTTGCAATGGTGTCATAACCATATTATTTTCTTTCATCATTCTATATATTCAATGCTGATAAATTTATCTGTCAACTTGTTGAACATGAACAACTATACTAGTGTTCAAACATTTTTGTGATACTCTACTGCAACATAAAGTATATTATTATTGGGGTAAAAAGAGGAAGAAAAAAAAAAATAGCGCGACAACACCATGTGTTAAGTGATTTTTTTCCACGACTTCCTTGTGATTCTATATCTATACTTAAATTAAACTATTATTATATTATAACATGAAAGGAGTAACAACAACAAAAAAGATATTTAGTACCTATCAAAGATGTGTATGGGATACCACGGACCAAGAAAAAGAAATTGACGACTTGCCAAAAGTAGATGATATAATATGTATAGTGATGTTTAATACAAAATTGTAGCTCTCTTTTTTTTGTATTACACATTCGTCTTGTTTATAATTATTGCTTGCATGTCAACTAAATTACACATCTTTATGTAAACCATATTTACAAGTACTGATTATAAAAAATATATTTGTGGTGACTCTAGTAATCACCATCTGTTATATGAACTCAACAATACCTATAAGTATTATATATAAATTCAGGGTCTTTTCTGATCCAGAATGTATTTACATTGAGCTTTTAGTTTGAATAAGCAACAAGAAACCACGCTTTTCTCTACTTTAAGTAATTTGTGATTTTGAATATACCTGTGTGTATCCGTGTGTATAATGTGAAGAGTACATATACATGAAAAGCTGACAACACTATAATGCTAATATATTTTGTATAAATTTTATCATTGCGTTTCTTTCCAAATAACTTATTACACGAAAGTGTAAAATTTAAAGAAACTTTGCGGTCTCCTAGTGGAACAGACCAGAATATCAGTATTTGATGCTACTAGCAATCTTACTCATTTATATTGAAATAAATAAACCCAGAACGCTACAGAATAGATGTGCAAATACAAAGAAATAAATGTTTTTACTTGTATAACAACTAGAAACTTAAATTAATAAAAGAAGGTGGTGATTTTTATGTCATTCTGTTTTGCCTTTAATTAGTCGAAGTAAATTTTATTTGAACAAAAAAAAAGTATATAAGTTCCATTTCTTTGCTTTTTTATAGAATGGTTACTGCCTGTGTGTATAGCTATTACGAATCGATATATGCCAAAAAAAAAAAACCTCTCCTATGTATCGATGAGTTTACAGGTGCACCATATAATTATGGAATATTACCGTTGTTTTCAAAAGTAAATTATCATGTAAATAGTACAATCGAACAAACCAGAAAGTTTTGTTAAGTTAGTAGTACAGTAAAAGGCATCAAGAAGGACTATTAAAAAGTGAATTGTAATATGCATTTTTATGCATGCAGCAAGCAGGATTACCGTATATATACCCGCACCATAAAAATTTCTATATTTGTATTTCTTTGTTCTTTTTTAATAGTATTTTTCTTTCTTTCTTTGATCTTCTCGTTTCCTTCTCTTTCTTTTTCTTTTTTGTATATACTCATACCTTACTACTACTACGATACATTTATTGTTTCTACTATTAGACTGTGTAATAAAAATATACAAACAACCAATGGATTTTTCCATCCCGGTATCACCTTCATCGACAACAATAAAAAATCGCAAGACGTATCGTCATGATGTAGTACGTATAAAAGACAACAAGGAAGAAGAAGAAGAAGACGAGGAGGAATTTTCTTCTGCGTATAAAAAGAAAAACAGTGATCGAACGAGTACATTTACGATGGCAACACCTCCAACGACACCCCATCGACGTCGCTATTGTAGACCATCTCTAAAACGGTTACAAGATTTACGCAATGATCTCTACGGTCAAGAAGAAAATAGTAATATTTTTAGTAGTGGTAGTAGTAATAGTTCAAGGAGTAAAACACCCATGTTACCTCGACAAAACACGATGCCTCTATTAGAAACAACCCAAACTACATCCAGTCATTCCAATGTTCTTGGTTCACTTCGTCGTGCTCATAGTGCAACAGTAGGTTCAACCACCGTGTCGGACGCAGCAGTATACAAAAATCAAAAGCAACAAGAGAAAGAGCGGCAACAACAACATCATCATCAGTCTCATAATCCACAACAGCGTCAGCAACAACAGGTCCAACAAGAAAGAAAGAAATTCAACAAAGCTGCACTCCAGCAGTACCCCTGGAATCATGATGCATGGATGAACTTGTCACGCTATTTCGAAGCTGTTGGACGAGATGCGGAACAAACAGTCAATATATTTTATCGTCATGAATCTATTCAACTTGTAAAAAATAAGAACGGAGGTAAAAAGAAGCACGATATTCTGGAACGGTGGCCAAAGGATATTATTAAATGGAGAGTATTATGTTTGGCCTTTGCTACGATTAAACATGGAGGTGTTCCTTTGTTGCAACGGGTTCAAATACATAATGAAAAGAAACGTAGACGCCTTGACTCTAATCAACAACAACATAATACAGATGAAATTGATAATCATGGCGAAGAGGAAGAAGAAGAAGAAAAACAAAAACGACCTCCCAAAAAAGCATGTCGTCGATTGTGAGTACCCATCCATGAATAGACGATAACATTGTTTCTATTTCTACATAAAATTTCATATGGATATACCATCCAAAATGGGTTGTTTTCTTTTATTACTTTTGCACATGAATTATTGTTGTAAAAACAAATAAACAAATAAATTTATATATAATTGTTGTTGAACTTTTCAATATGTTATCCAGAAGATAAATGCTTATTGAATGTGTTGGATAATATTCTACTGCTGTAAATTTTGAAGTTTCATTTTATACTATAAAAAACACATAAGAACTTTGTTGATGTTTATTTAATATATCACCAATTGAATTGTAGCAGCCACATATTTTTATGTGCAAAGAAAAAACGAAAACCTCTTTAGTAGAACGGAAGTTGATGCATCAAAAAATAATATAAACACGCACACGTCAGTACTATTCTTTGTTTTGTTATTGTATATTAACCATAAAACAATGAGATTTTTATATTATTTTAATTAAATAGTTCATTATTTTTTGACATATAAATCAATGGATGGTTCTTTTATTATAAAAGAATGAAAATGGATATATACAAGAAAGGTGTCAGCATACAAATATTTAAAAAGAAGAATGAGGGTACAAAGATGAGGGCAGCATAAAAAATGGGAGAAAAAAGAAAAGAGAATCATATTTAGTACATACAAAATGGAAGGTTATATAGAAGAACTACTACTATCAGAAGATACAATATATAAGAAATAGATAAATAGAAATCTGTGCATATACAGATAAATATATAGATAATAATAAATGGGTATATAATAATAGGTTATTCGTTTTTTCAAAGAGGGATGTTATATTGTTTTTTTTTTTGTGTTTTTCTTTGTTTATATATATATATATATCGGTCCTTATTAGTGGATGGTATGACAACCGACATTGGGTGATTACTTTTTATGTTGATGTTGTTGGAAAGGACAATAAAAAGTATATTGATTAGGACTACCCGTCTTAAGGTGAGGACATCGCTTTTTGACTATATGTCTTTCCTTTGAGTTAGCACGCGTATAGACACGAAGACAATGTGGGCATTGTCGACTGTTGAATTTCTTCAGCCATAGAAAGAAATCTTTCTTGGTCTGTGCGTAGGATCCAACCAATCTTGGATTACATAGAAGCATGTAATCTGTTGCTGCGGACGCACCCAAATTGAGCCAATAGTCATCGTGATAACCCGTAGGATTGAATTCATTCCAACGTAGTGTAATAGCCACTTGGTTGCCAATGTAATCCACCAATAACTTTTTATTGTTGGTATCATTCACGTCCACGACAATAGCTTGCCGGTGGTATTGCTGAATTCCTTCATAACTTTCTTCTTCACTGGATGATGAAGATGAAAATTGGTCACTTGTGTTGCTGTTGTTCTTGTTGTGGTTGAATAATGGCATTGTAGTAGTTGTTGTTGTTTGGTTATGTATCGAAATGGAATAAAATTTGGTTAAATCTGTTGTTGTGTTATGTCGTAAAAAAGTTAAAAAAAAAGTTTAATACCCCTTATATATATATATTCATCGTGTCAATTAAATCAAACATTATTTTTAATTTTTTACAAGTCAAAATCATGCACAATGGTAATTTTACACCAAGATGATATAATAAAATGAACATATTTAGACAACTCTTCACTCTTCTTCGCATTCGTCTCCTGTACGAAGCACGCTGAGTTACCCCTCCCCCAAAATATCAAAATAGCATGCAATATGATTCTACTTTTTTTTTATTGCTCATGACGTTATGATTATGATGCATCATAGGTGTTCACCGTTTAATGTGAAACAATGGCATCATCACTTATTCAAAAAAAGTTGACATGGCCATTTCATATATAAAACACTTTCATATTTTTTTTTGGTGTACCTCTATTTCATGTTCTGATCCAGCGTATAAAAATATGTATACATTGCATATAAAATCTAAAAATGTTCTGGACCCCAGTTACCGTGTGCACGGACTTGATTTTTTATACAAGACCTAGATTTGTATGCATTATGATATAAATTATTATTATTATTATTATTATCGTATAAGCCAATGGAACGAAATAGGAATATTGCGCCACCATAATCAAATCAGGAACAAAAAAATAAACATCCAGTTGGATAAATAAATACATATAATAATAATAAGCAATGGTAGGGTAGATAAATATGTATGTTCGATGAAAAAGTGAATGCTTGTTATGAAAGGGTGTTACTTGGATAACGATCGAGCTGTCATAGTCGGTTAGTCCTTCCGGAAACCTTCTTTTGTTAGCATATAATTTCGTTGTGTTAGTATATAGTAGTGTTTTTATCAGGTGGTCTGTTAATGACGAGAGTTGAAGAAAACCCCACAAACAAGAGCACTGTATAATTCTTGGTATATTATCCATTACAGTATATTTTTTATGCATCCTGTACTTATGTAATCGCTGAGCTTGCAGATTATACAGAGTGGATCCCTTTTATATAAACAGATAAAAATAGTTTATTATTTTTTACCACATACTACCTAGTATTATATAATCAGCTCATCAGGAAGAAGCTATTTCGATCCAATAAAAATGAAAATAAAAAATAGACCTCTTCTTTATTTGGAGATAATGACGATGTGATGCCAAACAAGTTGGTTATCTGTAGTAAAAAAAAATGATAAGCAGTCCAAAGCAAATAAAAATCACCAAAGGTTCTCATCACACGCTGTGTTCCCGAAAAACCGGGCAATTATTGTTCTATTATATAATTAGTTACTACTCTATTTTATTATTATTGAATCTGCTGTTGTTGCTGTCATAGTGGCGGCGCTTTGCATGAACCACTAGCCTTGGCAATCCCCAATAAGTGTGGTTCATATGAAGCTATTTTAGAATAAACTCTGGTCATTTCTTTTATATGCTTTATATCATGGAATAAGAAAGCACAAAAATTGACGTTATTTCGTGATGATGGTGTAAATATGCGGTGAAGGCAGGGAGCATCATTAGTAGTTGTATAATAACTAATATGCAATGCACCAATGCATCAAAATCAAATCATTGGTTTCTCTCTTCTATTCAATTCGGTTTCTCTTTTATTCTTCTTGTTGCCCCCCCCCAAAAAAAAATGGATCGCCTCAAAAAATTAGAATTGGATTTACTTAAAATAACAAAAGTATAATTATTTTATTTTTTTTACATATGTGCAATGTGTTATTTAATCGAGAGAAAATAAACGGTTGGTATGGACACAAATAATAAGGTGGAGCGAAGGAGTATGTTATGTGAATATATATGTGAAATAGATTGAATCAAATAAAAAAAGCGTAGGTAAATGTATAAAAAAGGCCCTTCCTTAGAGTCAAGCCTTGGTGGACAATGCAGTGATACCAGGCAATTCCTTACCCTCCAACAATTCCAAAGAAGCACCACCACCAGTAGAGATGTGGCTAATCTTACCCTCAGCACCATATTGCAAAGCAGCAGTAGCAGTATCACCACCACCAACAATGGTAGTGGCACCCTTTTGAGTGGCTTCAATGACAGCTTCACAAGCAGACTTGGTACCTTCAGCGAACTTTTCAATTTCAAAGACACCCATGGGACCGTTCCACAAGATGGTCTTGGAAGCAAGGATTTCTTCACGGAAGATCTTGTTGGATTCCTTACCACAGTCCAAGCCCAAGTAGTCATCGGGGATACCAGTGGCATCAGTAGCATAGCCAACTTCGGCATCAGCACCAAACTTGTTACCAGTCACGTAGTCAACAGGGAAGACTAACTTGACGTTCTTAGCAGCAGCGGCATCAACCAACTTCTTGACCAAGTGAGAACCAGGTTCATCAAAGAGAGACTTACCAATCTAGAGAAATAAAGAATTATGCGTAAGTATACTACATTCTTCTCACTTTGTCCCCCCACCCATATACACATATTTTTAATTTGCATATATTATTTACCTTGACGTTGTCAAGAGTCTTCTTGAAAGTGAAAGCCATAGCACCGGTGATGATAAGTGCGTTGACCTTGTCCAACATGTTTTCAATCAACTTGATCTTGTCAGAGACCTTGGAACTATTACCCAAATATTTCTTTTTTGTTAATAAACGAACCTGTGTGCGTATGTCCCAGTCCATATTTTTTTGCCCATGCAGATTTGAGTTCCATCATAAACATTTGTCCCACGTGCCGTATTTGTTGTTGTTTTTGTTGTTGTTGCTCCTGGTATTATATTCCTGTTCCCTTTTATCCTTCCAAACTAAATAAATATATGAATAAATACATACCCACCCAAGATAGCCAAGAAAGGACGATCGGGGCTTTCAAGGACCTTGGCAAAGTATTCCAATTCCTTTTGCATCAAGAAACCAGCAGCACGTTGAGGCAAATCAACACCAACCATGGAAGAGTGAGCGCGATGAGCAGTACCGAAAGCGTCATTGACATAGACATCAGCCAAAGAGGTCAAGCTAGCACGGAACTTCTTGACAGCTTCGGGGTCAGCCTTGGTCTTGTTACCTTCAGCATCCTTGGAAGAACCTTCTTCTTCGATATGGAAACGCAAGTTTTCCAACAAGATGACGGCACCACCTTCAGAGGATTGACAGGTCTTTTCTACTTCGGGACCAACACAGTCAGACAAGAATTGAACAGGCTTACCCAACAACTTTTCGACTTCCTTGGCGACAGGAGCCAAAGAGTACTTGGGTTGAACTTGACCATTGGGACGACCCAAGTGGGACATCAAGATAACAGCCTTAGCGCCCTGTTCCAAAGCATACTTGACAGTAGGCAAAGCTTGAACAATACGGTTGTTGTTGGTAATTTCACCGTCCTTCAAGGGCACGTTGAAATCGACGCTGTTATATAAGAATGACTTATGGTTAGGATTCTCTATATCTTTTTCTCTCTCTCTCTCTCTCTCTCAGTTCTCTCGGCTAGGAGGGAAAGGATGGTTTACCGAATGAGGACGCGCTTATCCTTAAGTTCGAGGTCGCGAATAGAAAGACGGTTAGACAACGACATTGTGGTTTGTTTGATAAAAGTTGAAGAAAAGAAGAAAAAAGAAGAAAATCGACAAATGGTTGTACACGTTGGACTTTTTATAAACCCCCACATAAAAAAACCAGACGCGCGCCCTTTGAAAAAAAAAAGTATAAAGTGTTTCGGTTTATGCCTTTAAAAAAACTATATCGACGTAATATACCCTGCCTTAAACTCTAATGCGGTAGAGTCCGAGGATTTTTTAACCTGGGTGTTTGTGGTTCTTGGTTTAATGACGAACTTGAATAATTTCATATGCTTTCACTTTTCCGAAATCCTCAAATCACCGCTTTATAACGCGTTTTGTCCCGATCCGTTCCTTCTCAACCTCTTTGGTAACAAAAAATCAAGAAGTATAGAACCACTACTTTATGAACCAAAATAAAAGTAAATAAGAAAAAGGAACTTTTTGATAAAGAAACGCGTATCATACCTACATCAATCAAGATGTGACTTATGATGGACTTTTTTCCCATTATTTTCCATCCTCTTTCACCCCCAACAAAAAAACCATTCAAATTGCAAATAGATCAGCTGATTGATAAAAACAACCTCGGGAGAAATTTACTAATAGGTTTTTTTTAGAAACTCAGATCCGTTTAAATATGTATGAAAATATGCTTTGTGTTTGTTTATTGCTGTGTTTCGTTATTTGCATTGTTATTGCTTGTAGATCCATCCCCTACTTGAATAATTCTCGAAAAAAATCTATCCATTTTACTTGGTCCTAATTCTGTCCATTCTATATCCCATTCTTCGCCATCCTCAAAATTTTGTATATCTGCCCATCCATCAAATACGGGGTGATGATCTATAGGTACCCTTCGTCCAGAGGCTGTCGTGATGGAAATAATCTTTCGAGTACCAAACGTTGCAATCTGTTTAATATTATCTGCTAATGTTTGTCCAGTTTCATTGGGAGCAACATCAATATATACACGAAGTCCCGCATTGACTGATTTTACACTAATCTGGCGCTTTTTAACTATATATACAACATAATTATATAATACAACATTAGATCTTTATTTTTTTGGGGACATTTGAGATTTATATATATACCAATATAATACAAAAACTATATAATAATTTATGTGGCGCGCAAAGCACATCATCACATATTCATAAAGAAATTTATGGATATCTCGGTATTTTTTTTTAAATTGTGTAATCGTTACCTGGGCGGTGCCTTGCTGCTTCTCCTGTCGTTGTACTACCGACACTTTTAAAAGATCTATTACTCTTGACGGATCGAACACTTTTTACTGATCTAGCACCTCCAGCAAATGATGTATCTTCAGGTCCTGCTGAGTAGAGTAAAAAAGGCTCTTCAGAAAAATATCCTCGTAAAAAAAAGTGATAAGTAATACGTACCTGTATTAGAATACTCAGCTGCTCCGGCACTAGGAGGTGTGATTTCACCCGCAGTTACATTATTATTATAGTAATTGTCATTTTGATAATAAGAAGTGGCACCCGTGGATTGATTACGATGATGTTGTTGTTGTTGCTGCAGTGGTGGATATCCACTATTCGCACGATCGTTATAAGAATAGATTTGCTGTTGTTGTGGTGGTGGGTATCCTCTACTGGTATTATCATTATAAGGATAGGGTTGTTGTTGTTGCTGTTGTGGATAGAATTGATTCTGATGAAACGATTGTCGACGAGGTATTTGCTGATGAGAATGATGAGGGGTTTGAGTAGGTAATTGCTGATGTGAATGATGGGGAGTTTGGGCTGGTAATTGTTGATGTGCATGATGGGGAGTTTGGGCTGGTAATTGTTGATGTGCATGATGAGGTGTTTGAGAAGGTAACGATTGAGAAGGATGATGAGGAGTTTGTGGAGGTAATTGTTGATGATGGTGGGGAGTTTGAGTAGGTAACTGCTGACCATGGTGATGAGGTGTTTGAGGGTAATGTTGCTGAGGCGGTGGATAAGCTGTGGGTAAAACAAACCCACCCACAAATGATTCTCTTTTATTCATTGGTGGGGGTTGTTGTTGTGGCGGTGGCATGCTGGGTGGAACATGATCTTGCGGTGACATGGTTGCATGTGTTTGTGAAAAATATCCATAGTAAGAGGAATCTCTAGTAGATGGTGTTGTTGTACCTGGAGTATAGGCAGGTGTGATGGGAGTTGCTCCCGTGGATTGACGCCGCATTCTCCTTTCATGGAAGCTCGCTCCAGTCTCTCCTGTTCGAAAATTCATACTGGCTCGATTTCCTCCCGCTCCACCTACCTTCCATCCATTATCTCCAGTAGTGACAGAAATACGACGTGAGCGAACTTGATCATGATTACTAGTGTTGCCACTACTGTCATTGGATGACGGTGGTGTTTGATAATAAGTAGACTGGGGTCGACTTGTTAGTGCAGGTGTATTTCGATAAACTGAGCTACTAGTACTATTATTTGGATATTGTTGATGTTGATAATGCTGTTGTTGTTGTGGAGGTGGTTGCTGTTGATAGTGTCCATTGTGTGGTGCAGAAGTACCATTATTATAAATAAATGAAGTATCCAGTGGCGGTGGACGCATAGGAGTAGCTGTATTCTATTAAAAATTTAAATAGAGTGTTTGACCAATGAGTTTATATAATCTTTTAACAATGTTTTTTTTTTTTAAAAAAAATGACATTACCATGCGTGGTGGGTATGTTTGCTGTTGTTGTTGAACGTATGATTGAGGGGTTGGGGTTGGAGCTGGAGGTCCTGGGTGAACTACTCCTGAAGCTAGTAAAAAAGAAAGAAAGAAAGAAGGTTAGACTCCAATGTATGACATATTACCGCGAACGTTTTATTTGATATTAACTTTACGTTGTTGAGAGTAAAACGAATGTGCGGGAGGAGGGTATGCATTCATTGTGACATTAAGGTATTATTAAAAAAAAATAATGACGGAAAAAGAGAAGAAGGAAGCTTATTACATCCGGCTCAGTTTTTATTCAATAAAGGATCCTTGTCGGGGTAAAATAAACGCAAAAGTAACTGCCACAATGTACAAGGTGGTATAAGCCCAAAGCCCAAGTGTGTGTGACAATTATATTATGAATCATTTATTATTTTAACGATGATATGTGGAGAGGTTGATGTGGTACGAAATATGTCTATTAGTAGATGGGTATTCCCTTATTTAAATATGTCTTTTTTTATATAGATCATTAAACTGACTCTACTTAGCATCCTATAGATACTGGCTTTAGGTTTTTATAATGGGTATCATCATGATTATAAATACAAACTACTTGCGGAATAAAAGAAAAAAAAGCTCTTGGCAATAATACGCACGATGATTTTTTAGTGCTTTGTTGTCAAAGCACAGGATTTGAGAGAAAAAAGGGAGCTAAAGTTGTATTTTGTGTTTCGTCAACCAAGGTTACACACAGCTCTGGTAGTTTGCTGATCAAATAAATGGTGTCAATTTATAGTTCTAGGTAGTAATAAAATTTCACTCCTTGGCAAAAATCCACCATCATGGACCCTACTCTGACGCCTAATTTTGGTTTCCCTTCCAGATACCCGGTCTTCAACATCTATAGGATCAGTTTTGATAAAAATTGAACTAGTGATCTTGATTATTTTATAATACAGGAATAAAAATATCTTATTTTAATTCAAAAGAGTGTACAAATTTATAGTAATAAAATATTATATATATATCAGTTGAAATAGTTATATATGTATTTATAGATTATTATTCATAGAAAAATAGGTCAATGATCATGGGAATAAGAAGTCAACTAGAATTTTTATTCTAAATGCAAATAAAGATTTCAGCTACTTTTTTATTTATCAGTGGTAACATAAGATGATAAACAAATCATCTTGACCACTTGCTCGGTTACAATCTACTACTAATATTCTTACAAACTGGCATAATAATACAGCATCATTTATGCAGATACGTGGCTGTTATTTACAATGGGCTGCTTTTGATGAATTATTCATTTTTCTTGCTCATAACCAAAATAATTATTCTTTTAATCATTTATAGTTACTTGTTACTTGTTTGAATGTTAAGTATTATTTACTAATTAAGTTGGAAGTTATGTTTTATATACCTCCTGTTTTGCTCAGCGACTCAGTAAGTCTTGGCACGCCAAAAGCTTTTTTATCCACTATTCGGAACATCCGATTTTTCTCTTTTATGTAACTCGGGATCATTTCGCCGTGAGTCTACAAGTCACTGGCCCAGTTTCCATGTTATCCACGTGTTGTTGTTTGGATCTATATCACTACATTGCTTGAATGCTCTAAGTCCTAATAGAGTTTCGGTCATGATATCATTGTTCGATATAATCGACTCTTTTATGAAGCAATTTGGTGTATTGATTACTGTTGAAAAGTGTCATTGTTAAGCAGCCAATGTAAGTCGTTGTCTCTCTTGATGTTGCTTTATAGGTAAAGTGGTATTTTCATTTTTATATAAAAGATCATAAAATAGGATTGACCTATATATTTTATTTAAAATAATTCCCAGTATGTAAAGCTAGTGGTATCATAAGCAGGTAGCCCACAATGTTATTTGGTTATTTGTTATAAAGGTTAAAAAATATATAAATTATACAAATGAATATTTGTGTGTGGGCATATATATATATATATATATATATATATAAAGGTGTTATCTGTTTCATATCAACGGAATCTCTTCTTTCTGTTGAAATAAGTAACTATTACGCGACGACTTGTACCAAGGAGAGATATTCTTCCATATTCATCCTCTTTTATAACTACCTGAATGTAACCGTTGAATTGCGAAAGGTACTGGCTCTAATGTCCACTCTGAAGATATTTAAGTACGTTCTTTGGTGTTGGATATATGGGTCACTTTATTATTTATGTATTATGTAAATACGTGATAATTTGACTTATTCTTAAGTTCCTTCGTAATGTCAAAGCTGCACCTAGATTATCGGGAAAGAAACTAATCGATAGGAGCCCAAACTAAGCGCTAAGACCCTTTATTGAAGTGCCTATCGCTTATCAGCAATTGATTAATATATTAATTACGTAGAAGTCATGAGTTTTGCACAGTTCTTTTTCACTGGTTTGAGCATTTTTATTACTGATCCCTATGTTTATTTATCACCAATTAATAAACATTGTGTCCCGCAATTTCAGACCTTCAAACAAGCACATTTAAAGCTGAAAGTTGGGAAGCTCTTTGAGAATCCTCCAACTTTATATATATGTATATGCTGCTCCTATTAATAAATTTAATTAATATACAGTGGTGAATAGAATTCCAGAACACGAGAACAAAACCGTTGAGAATGTCAATATTATGTTGACAAACAAAACTAAACTGAATCTCGGCTTGGAATGTGTTCATGCGAAAACAATTTGCTATAAAGAATGCAGAGAGTAAAAGTGGCGTTTTTTAAGTTCTTGGTATGCAATTGAAGAAGATTCTAGCAACCAACAAAGAGCACTTATTGGGTATCAGCAATATGTTGAATGGTACGTTTGTGGCGCTGAACCCCTGAGCAGCGCAAGAAATATAATCAATGAAGCTACCAGGTAAACGAAGCCGCACTCCAACATTTGGCGAAGGTTATGGTTGAAGAGCGTGCCACGTTTTCTTTTCAGAAGCTCGATAGGCTTTTTTGGCAATTCTTATTTTACTACATACATATTCATAAAATGAAGGTCAGTACTCCCCTTAGTACAGAGTGATTTATGCTAATTAAACGTGATTTATCTTATGTTTTGACAAATTACTTCAACTTGGTTACACAGTTACTTGTTAAAATATAAATATCCATAATGATCAGAAGAAATTCAAAAAAACCTCTTTTTTTTTTTGTTCATTATAACATATGAAATATAAGATATATATATATAAATGATGAACTATATTTTAAATATCAAAAATAAAGATGACGGAAGAAGGAAGAGTGAAGGAAAAAACAATCAAATGAAATAATAAATATACAAAAGCAAAAGCAAGCTTAAATTCTTATACGACTACGGTATCAAGGGCAATACCGCATACATTAAATGGCTCCGGGCCATTTTCTAAAAAGGAGATACGAATAGCTCTTAATTGTTCAATGCTATTACCGCAATCCAATTTAATATAAACTCTTGGAGGAACGTGTTGCCAAGCAGCTGTTGCTGATGTATGACATGTCGTCTATTGTGTTAATTGTTTGATTTTTTTTAGATTAATACAATCCATTCATCTGTTTTTGTTTGTTTATTTATTTGTTATAAAACTTACCCAGTCAGTTCCATTGTCTGTTACTGATACTTCAAATAATGCTTCGGGTCGTCGAATATCATTGCAAGTATAAATTTGCAATTCTTCTGGCATGATACTGCCCATTGTGATTAATCCAAAATAATCGCCAGCTTTTGGATCTATTGATTTGATAAATAAAGAAACCAAATGCCCAATGAATTATCATTTACATCAAAAACAAAAAAGAGAATGTGTCTTAACAAAAAAATGCTTACTTTGATAAGTGCTCCAACAACTGCTTGGATCTTGATCCACTGCTTTATGATAAGCATGTTCATTCCAAAATTCAGCAGATGGTAAAGTTGCCAATTCATCATAGGTTCGTTCAAGTTGTTGGATATTCGTAATATTATCCTTGTCGAATTTAACTAATGTTGGATCAGGTGAATGATCCATGTTCGTAAAGAAGAGACATCGATCATTTCCACAAGAAGCACTATATTTCTCATAAGTTAATATACGAACATCCTCTCCACAGTATGAGTTTTTGCCTCCTTCTCTGCCTACTTCTGTTGCTTAAATAAAACTTACCGAACATCACGTTCATACAATCTTGGTTCATCCTCAATTCGTTCAAAATAATCTTTTGGAACATCGGATAAATCTGCTTCCAGAGTTCTTTGTAAACGTCGAGCAGCTTGATTCTAGAAATCATTCAATATTAGCCATGGTTAATTAATTTATCAATTAAAAATAACCAGATTTACCATCCCTTCTCTCTATTGCTAATAATTTTCTACATTTATGCACACTTACAATATTGGAATATAATTCTGAAGATGCAGGACCAATTTCACCAGGTTTTTCTCCTGAAGCCAACAGAAGAGGATTGGAAAGGATCCATGGATATTGATTTGTCCACAATGAAAAATACATATCGGCTAATCGAATTCTATCTTTTCCTAGTGCTGATTTTCCCAACTGTGTCATGAACGTTTGAACTTTCCATCGAGGGACAAAAGCACCATATTGAAGATCGGCAAATCCAGCATGCATTCCAATATCTTTGATTTTTAAATATTTATATATAAGTCAAAATAATAAATTACATTTATTATATTACACAATAAATAGTATATTTATATTTACCTGGGTTACTTACGCGCCAGCGCATTTGATCCATATAACGAGTAGGTGGAGAGTTGGCATGAATCAAATTAGGATATCGAATAGTATTCAGGTATAAACTATCCATGGATGTAGGTTGCCAAGTATCATCTTGCATATAACAAGTGTCATAAGTTGCCATGGCACATGTTGTAAATCGTGCTAAACTACCCAATCGTTCATTTCTTTCATCATAAATTTCAATATTGACATAACGTGCTTGACTGGCTTCAAGATCAAGTTGCTATAATAATGATAAGTTTAGTTTTTCATAAAAGTTTTTTTTCTGGTTTTTTTCTGGTTTTTCTTTTTTTTTTACCTCAACAGATAATGAAGGTGACCCCATGGGATTATGAATATAAATTTCCTTGATAAATGGATAATTGAGTAAATGGTCTACCACAGCCGACACATCGTGTGGATTCTTTGACACCCTGTAAACAATGGCGGTAACAGGTTTTAAATCTTCTTCCTGGTATAATGCATCAGGGGTAAATTTGGATGGTGGAAATGCGCTTGTTTTCTTTTCATCATCGTGAAGTTCGACTGGCCATGATGGCCAATCAATACGATAAGGTGTAGGTGCTCTGGTGGAATCCAGGTTTCGGTCATGATTGGCAGAACGTAAAAATAAAAAGAATACAATGATGAAAGAAGTAATCATTATGCGTTTTCGAGTTATATGCAAAGTCCATGGCCTTGACGTGGAAGTGGATCGACCACCATTCATGAACGATGCATCTCGACGAAAAAGTGGAAGTTGTTTACTCATATATTAATATATAGAAAGCTTCCCACTTTTTTTTTGATTGATGGATTAGATGTGTCGCCAAAAGGTGTTTATGAATTATAACAGAAAAGAAAGAAATAATTTCTTGGAAAATGAAACTCTTTAGTTAGGCTGAGTGAAACGTTACACAGATTTTGTTACCACTTTATTCCAAAACCTGGTAGTTTTGAAAATCGAAATGACAGCCTCTAGCTTATTAATAACCGCCGCAGCATTTGTTTCTTACTTCTTTCTTTTTCTCACCATTCATTCTCAAGAAAAAAAAACACGCCTCACCATGGTAGAATTACGACCTCGAACTGAAAAGACGATTAAAAAAACGCCAACAACCTCAACAACCTCAACTACGAAAACACGTGCCACTAAAAAGGTACTTCAAACTTTTGTGGCCAAAGACGATAATGTTGAATGTAAGGTTTTTTTTATGAATCACAGACAATAGTTTTAGAATGGACAACCCAACTTACATGGACATGATCATTAGTGATGATTCCTTTTCCAAAGACTGAACAAGAAAAGAAAGAATACATTAATCCCAAAACAAAACGACCCTTAACCGCTTTTCAATACAAAGTCTATGACTTGTGTTCTCAGGCAAGTTACTATCAAAATGCGCAGCATGACAAATCAGTCTTAGTAGCAACAAGCTGTTTTTGTAGTATGTTTTTCTTTTTTTTTCCAACAAAGAATATATATATCATATTTCAATAGATCCCACGCGGCCAAGTCTCCACTTATAAAGCCATAAGTGATACATTGAATGGAGGACCTCGCGCCGGTATATATAACAAAGAAGATATTGATGTAGTACCTATGCATTAGAAATGTATAATTTGACCTTTCTATTCATTTTTTTATAGTTGGACAAGCATTACGTATCAATCCATTTTGTCCTTTGCCAGTCCCTTGTCATCGTGTAATTGCAAGTGACATGTCTATTGGAGGATTCAGTGGAGGATGGGGTGATTGTCAATTTGTTGCTGACAAAAAAGCCAAGCTTGCCAAAGAAGGGTGTAAATTCAATGATCATTATCAATTTGTCTCCAATATTGATGGTAAAAAAACCATCTTTACTGATTTCAAAGTATGAAAGAGTGAATGAATGGCGATGATGAAGATCTATTCCGTATGATCCATCCAAATGGAGATAATGAATTATGTTTAATACCTCTTCTTTGTCATATATATATATCATTATATTGATGTGTTATTAAAAAAAACTTCATGTATGCTGACTCTGTTATTTATATTGTGTTCAAAAATTTGTTACAAAAATAAAGAGAGGGGAGACAACCAGTAAATAACAAATAGATAATAATAATTATAATAAGTATTGAGAAAAAGAGAACAAGAGGTGTTTTTTTGGAAGTTATGGGAGAGAAGATTTATAGAGCAGATGCAAAAGAATCATTATCATCATCACCCATGCCTTGGTCTTGTTTTCGTAATTCTTGAATCTCAGTCAAACAATGTTGCGATGCGAAAACTATAAGATATTTCATACTGTACTTGTGTTTGGCTCTGGGACCTGCCCCGACACCACGATGATTCCTTTCATTGGATTTAAGAACAACCTGAATTGCTTTTTCGGCTGTATCATACTTTTTCTCAACGATCATCATGCGTGCCTTTTCATAATGCGATAGATAATACAGAAAATGTTCATATTGAACATCCGATGCTGAATTAAATACAACTTGTAAGGATTCTTGATGTAAAGAACGTAATTTTTTCATTTCTTTACGATCGTCGATAGTGGAATAAAGTTGACGGGCCAACATGGCACGAAGATAGCTACATGCACAAAGATCATCAGCATAATATTTGTCTGCTGTATTAAGATGTGATAATTCGGTATCAACACGTTTCATGTTAGCTCGTATTTGAGGGACGGGCATGTAATCACTTGAGCTAAATGCGTTCGCCATTTCCAAGTCTGGGAACAGCAATTTGTTGCCTTGTTCCAAAAATCTGCGTGCCTTTCGTGCAACAAATTTCTATCACGTAGGGAAAACAAAGGAAGAGAAAGCAAGAGGCTGTGTTAAAATAGGATCCATATACATTACGTACTATAATAAGTAGCACCAATAAGAGAGAGAATACTACATGTTATTCTCTCTCGTGCCATCTTCATCCACACACCGTACACACACATATTATAAATTAAAATCTACCTCCAAGGGAATGGATCTACCAGCAATCCTTTTTTTCAAAGTGGGTACTTTTTTCATAGCATACATGGCCCGAGTAATCAAAGTTTTTTTCGTTTTTGGATCTTGTTCTTGTTCAGACAGCATATACATGGTCATACCCCTAAGATAAGAATAGACGGATTTCGACCAATTACTCTCCTTGTAAAGGATATCATAAATTTCAGTAGCCGTCTTCCAGTCCTGCAGCAAGATGGCAATCATTCCACGGTCCCAGTAACAAATATGTTGTAATTGAACCCAATCCTTTTGTGTTTCAATCGCACGAGTATATTCGGCATCGGCTTGAACCAATTCTCGACTAGTAAACAACTGACGACCATGGAAATAAAGGAAAAACACACCATTGGGATACAAATCCAGATTGTATTTTAAGATATCACTACTAAGTTCTTTGTTGACATCGGACATGGGAAGTAAATTAGCAAATACAACATGGTCACAAATAAGGGTCATATCGCAAAATTGACGTCGTATTCCTTCTGTAGGTCCTTGGCGCTTGACCATCTCACCGGTCTTTTCGTACTTGTCCCAACCGCCACAGGATTTCAATAAATTTAAACCATGGAGTCGCTGGCCACTGAATCCAATTAATTGGAATAATTTCTCGGCTATCTTAGGAAGCATGGGTAACATCAAGTTGAAACATCCCATACCAAATTTTACGCCTGAAGTAAAATGATCATCCAAGATATCTGGTGTTGTATTGATAAATTTTTCCAATACTGTAAAAGTCATATAACTTTGTCGAACATGTAAACCTTCTCGTAAAAAGGAAATAATGCTTTCATCATGAATAATGCAAATCATGGCCTTGATTAAATAAGCTTCTGCATGCACCAGTTCCTAAGTAACACACAGAAAGAATTATACATATAAATAAGCGCACGGACATTCAAGACATGCTATTTACCCTACACACACGATCACCAGATCCAATTTTCATATATATATATAATCAAAGCCAAATCCAACCACAAAAAATCAATAAATTGGAATATACATTACTGCATGACGATAAAGTGGACGCATTTTTTGTAACCGATCTACAGATAATCCAGGTTTCGCCCAACCTTCCAGGAACCATAATGCACCATGGGATTTACGGATTAAATTATTTGAGAGTTGAATAGTAACTTTCAATGCATCAATAGCTACGCGGAAATCTTCTTGTTCAAAGGTCATCATACTTTTCAATGTCAAAAGGACGGATTGAGCCAAAGAATAATACATGGATGTCTTGACCATGTGAGGTTCAAGCATTGCTTCAGATTCATGAATACGAGAGTCAAGAAATAAATCCAAAGCTATTCGAGTTCTTGCCATGGCTTCAAACATTTCCT
The DNA here is from genome assembly GCA_025677815.1 of Phascolomyces articulosus. Classification (NCBI taxonomy): domain Eukaryota; kingdom Fungi; phylum Mucoromycota; class Mucoromycetes; order Mucorales; family Lichtheimiaceae; genus Phascolomyces; species Phascolomyces articulosus. The sequence goes on along the minus strand of JAIXMP010000008.1, from coordinate 904,447 downwards.
TTTCTTCTTTGTCTTCACTTTCCTTGGCTAATATTGCTGAGTGGGATCCTGAGGTCGTAGTGGCCGATCCGCTCACTTTTAATGATGGACGCAGGTGTTGTATCTTTTCTTGTTGCTGTAGAGCATCCGTCGTACTAGTGGAAGGACTAGGTCTTGAACCTAAGGATAATAGTGTCATGATGAATGATCCCCCGTGTAATGATAATATAGAAAAGAAAAAAGAAGCAAAGTTATCAAACAACTAATTATTCGCAAAAAGCGATTTTTATAGTTAAATGTAAAGGGGATACAAACTTTCTTGATAGCCGAGATCAGTATTGCGGGCATTTAAATCATACCTCAAGAGAATAGAACGTGTCATTCTGTCAATTCAATCTCTCCATGTATTTTATTGTTACGTATTAACTAAACTAAAATAATATAAATCAAATTTGGCTAGTTAGTTTACGGTGAGTTAAAGATATAAATGTAATAAACCGTACGACTAAATTATCAACTTCCTTATCTATTTATATTTTGGGGTGGTACCACAACGTTCAGGAGATCTTTTCTAAATTGTACTTCGATAGAGTGCTGTGGCCAATAAAAAAACTTTTATTTTGTTATTTATACTGCATAAAAAAGGAAAATACAACGAACACTACGTATTTTTCAGCCATATGGATACCCCACCCGTTTAAAACTCACAAGCATACGGAAGGTTAGTGGTGAATCAATATTTTATACAATATTTACCGCGTGTAACGAAGATGATGATCAAGTTTCGATTACCATTAATGCCAACAAAACTAGATAAAAGAGAGAAGAAGAATGTATATAGTACAATATACCATACTTCTTGTCTATGATGTATCCTTGTCTATGATGTATCCTTGTCTATGGTGTATCCTTGTCTATGATGTATCCTCACTATCAAATAAGTATATAATAGTGTTACATTCCTCTGCTATCTCAATAATATATAAATATAAAGGTAGTAAATTATGCTTCGTTAAGGGTGATAATCTGTTTAAAACAAGTTAGAAGGCCAAAGACATTTGTATCATCTATATTAAAAAAAAAGTATTATATTACTGCATCAGTAATACATTGTTTTATCCTCGTTGTCATACTTGTTCAATATTATTTTCTTAATAACGGAAAAAGGACAACGGGAAGATGTACATGATGACGAAGAGAAAAACTAATTGGTATATTTTTTTTACCATGCTTAAAAGTGATGAAAAAGAAAGGCTGTAGATTGAGTATATTTTAATAAGTTTTCAAAGAACAACGGCTTATGATGCTATCCGTGATACCGATTGACTCAACATTAAAACCGCTCATGATGGTGTTCGAGATATCAATTGAAACAACTATAGAACCGTTACATCGTAGTACCAAAATGTACTATTATAAAACAATATGGGATCTACTTGCATCTCTAAAAGTCATTCGTCAGTTTGACAACTTAATATCAGCAAATCTCTAATCAGTTCGGATAGGCTTCCTTGTATAATGAAATTCGATCGGATACTTTGTCTATATATAATGCATATAAGTACAACGTTACGAAAAAGTGTACAGTCAACTCTCGCTTGTTCCACCTCCGTTGTGTGCAGATTCTACGTTAATGCAATGCTTTTTTTTTTTTTTTGGAATTGTCTCAAAATCATAAGAAAAACTGCAGTTTGCAATTACGCGTCGTTGATCTCGATGAGTTTAATAAACAGCTTTCCACTCTGGTAATGTGCTGCGACATGGTATGAGTCTGTTATATTTATATTATTTGGGAAAGTGTTGCGTTTTTGGAGAAGGGATGATGTGACAAAAATATAAAAGGATACGGGGGTGGGGAAAAGAAAGATTATGATCTTGCTGAGTGAAATTCATAACGTGAGAATCTTCATTATTGATTCCTGGAGTGTGTAAAAGTAACACACTGTTGTTTATAATAAAAACACCACTGTTAATCTCCTTTTTGAAGTCTGTTTCATTGGTCTTTTGCTAATAATATATGATGCTCCAAATATAATGTATAAAAAAAAAAGAAGAACAACAAGAAATATATAATTAATCACCGTTATTTACTACATGAAGAACATTTGGATAGATGTTAGTGAGTTAATACAATTCATAAAGAGTGTGAATTATGGTCCTGATAATGCATGAATGATAAATAGCTGTTTTTCCTTGTTTTTCTGTTACACTTCTTCTTTATTAGAACAAATTAATATTTTTAGTATACTATTTGCAAAATCATATATATATATATTCTACAAGTTGTATTTTTCATTATAAGCATGCTTGTATTGTTTTTAAATATGCAATAATCTATGGCATATATAGATTCTAGGTAATTAATTAATCTTCATAGTGAAGAACAAATCAAACTTTAACTCCGAAAGGCACTAGCAATGGAGACACTTGTCCGACCTTGTGTAACAATGAGTCCTCAGGACTCTCCCCTCGGGGATTCTTATCCAACCATTGTTACACAAAGCTGCCTCTGGAATGAAGAAACGCGAAATCGTCTTTTGATTTTTTTTTTTGCCCTCTATTCCTTTTATTTTATGTTTTAATGTACTTCTTCATTCCTTTTTTTTTTACTACATTATTTTTTATTATACTCATTTTGTACTTTTTCTAATCTCATCTTTTTTTTTTCAAAAAAGCAAAAGACTTTTTTTACTGGATATATAACTACTACATGCCAGCTAAGTCCCATTCGTATTAAAAAGTTTATTTATAAAGTGGTTTTGATATGTGATGTATGCGTCCACGAATGATACTATTATGATTATCGTTGTGCTGACCAATAACCGGATTTGATATTTGACACGTACGTCCGTCTTGGATTAACGATTTTGAAGTCGTAAGTAGTGATCAACCTTATGAATAATATTGGTAATTGTTGATGATTTTTGATGTAAAAAAGTTGGCTTGTTTAATATAGGAAGGACAGAAAATGTAAAAATAGTAACATGGTCAATTCACTCATCATCTATCATGCAGATAATTATATTATTTAAATGGCAGTTGTTGTATTAAATGTGAAAAATAGAACACATATAAAATTCAATAAGTAATTTTCATTCAATTAAATTCTTTTGATAAGAATGATTTACGTATTAATTAATTAATAGTTATAAACAATCATAAGGGACGATTCTAACCAGCAGTATTTTTCAATTATATATCTTACCTTGATGCGCATATGCAACATAGATGGAGTAAAAAAAAACCTATAAACATAAAAACAAAACATCGTTCTTTCTTGTTATCTTTTAATGGTATAAAATCGAAACAAATATAAATAAAAGAAAAGAAAAGTGTAGGTTGCTGCAACTGGTATACTTCATCATCATAGAAATTATGACAAATCCTAAACGTTGCTCAGAAGTTTACTGATGCAGTAGCCAATCTACATGAATTTCCATTACCTCTCTATGGCCATGTACTCCACCATGAACCACAAAGAAGGGTTTACTACAGAACTATTTTTCACCATGGGCCATGAATGAGTCTCAATTACGCAAGGACGATAGGAACCGTTTTAGTTACACTACACAACCAAGGTCAGTTCTTATAGGTCCACCAAACAACAGAAAGTAAAGAAGTGGTATAATGAATTGCACAAAAGCCACACCTCCATTTTTCCAGACCAAAATGTCCTCCAAATCTTCAAGCACATGGCCACAATGAAATAAAGATGGTAAGTGTGACAACATTCCTTTAATCATCTTCCAAAGATCCGAGTGAGTCGAATAAGACTCGATGCTCCGTGGAGTCAAAAAATGCAATATGCGATTCAATGCCCATACCCCCCACCTGTAAGTCAAGTGTTGATCACAGGTATCATAGGACATTACGGTCTTTCATTCGTTGGTCGGTTCGAACTATTCGCTTCCATGGTTTTCCGTTCAATCAAATTTGCTGTTTGTAGTTTCTTTCTTCCTCTTCCTCGTCCTCTCCTTCCTCTGCTGTTGCTGTTGCTATTGTTGTCGTACAGACCAAAGACTGTATACTATATAGTAAAATGATATGTATTATAGCAAACTACTACACTAGAAAAAAATGTGTGTTAGTAATAATTAATATCAAGTGTGCTTGAGAATAATAAAATAAAAATTGTAGTATGATGGTGGGAATAATAATATTCACACAATTACCATGACATATCATCACGAGCATGAGCGTATTCTGTGGTAACTACAGTTAGCAGGAAAAAAAATCAAGGCAACAAAGAGTCTAAAAGAATAATAACATATAGTTATTAGTGAATCACTCGAAATAAAAATTCATATTCATTCATTCCATGGTAGTTCCATATGTACCTAAGGCTAATATGTCAAAAATCCATTTGAATGACCACACCATAATAATTTTTACTTAAAACGTAACTTTTTTATATCTTGACTTTACATGGTTAATCAGAACACAGCACCAACAAAATCCATCGTTCACCTGTTATGAATTACAAAGAATCACTCTATGTTATAATTCAAATAAAGTATCCTTTTTTTAAATAATATTTCTTTTGAGCCATTGGGTTCATTGAGTTTCATAGTAACCTCTCCTATTCTCTTTTTTCTTCCATCCATTAACCAATTATTGAAAATCGCCAATCAATTAAAAACACGAACCTTCTCATGCTTTTTATAGAAAGAGTGTTAATGCAAAAAGACGTATTTTTTCTTTTTCCTGCATAATTTATTATCCCCGCCACTAAGAAATTCGGGTGTTCACAAACCCCACAGCAAGAATCTGTTTCTCAAATATATGTTTTTAAAAAAGTCTATTACTATTACTCTGTTTGAAAATTAGTTCAAAAATTGTTATTAAAATTACATTAAATGAGAGGAGAGAGAGAAATAAATAAGAAATAATTAGCTAGAGGAATAATACTGATAATAAGATTCAAAAAATAAAATATAGGAAGAGAGAGAGTGTGTGTAGGTAGTTGTTTTATACAGCAGAATTAGCTGAAGCAAAAGAATCATTATCACTATCATCGTCTTCATCCAATTGTTTTTGTTTTTGTTGTTTTCGTAACTCCTCAATTTCAGAAATACAATTATGAGATTTGAAAAGAATGTGATTTTCCAAACTATACTTGCTTTTGGCCTTGGTACCTGCCCCGACACTATATTGATTCTTATCGTTGGACTTGAGAACGAATTGAATTTCTTGTTCAGCTTGATCATATTCTTCATCCATAATCAACATGCGAGCATTTTCATAACGTGAGAAATAATACACATAATGATCATATTCGACATCTTGAGCGGCCTTGAAGACAGTTTGCATGGATGTATGATGTATAGTACGTAATTTTTCCATTTCTTTAGGGTCATCCACTTTGGAAAACAATTGACGGGCCATGATGGCGCGGAGATAATTGCCCAAACAAAGATCGTCAGCATAATTTTTGTTTGTTGTACGAAGTTGTGATAATTCAGTATCAAGACGTTCAATGTTGGCTCGTAATTGAGAGATGGGAATATAATCACATGCGCCAAATGCGTTGGCAATTTCCAAGTCTGGGAACATCAACATATTGTCTTGTTCTAAAAATTTGCGGGCTTTTCGTGCAACAAATTTCTACAAGAAGGAAAAAAAAATGTGGGGAATATGAGAAAAGTGTGTGTGTGTGCGGGGCTTTGTTAGAAATACAATGTACATATATATATTATAATAGTCTATTTTTTTTTGGTGTAGTACCAACAAGAGAGAGAGTCTAATTATTCTCACTCTTGCCATCTTCATTCACACAATTCAAATTTTATAACTTTAATTAAACTTTACCTCCAAAGGAATAGATTTACCAGCAATCTTTTGTCGCAAATTGGATACTTTTTTCATGACATAGACGGTTTGAGTCATCAAGGACTTTTTCTTCTTCGGGTCTTGTTCTTGCTGAGCGAGCATAAACATGGTCATACCCTTAAAATAAGCATACACGGATTTCGACCAATTACTCTCCTTGTAAAGGATCTCATAAATATCAGCGGCCGTCTTCCAGTCCCGCTGCAAGACAGCAATCAATCCACGTTCCCAATAACAAATATGTTGTAATTGAACCCATTCCTTTTGTGTTTCAATGGCTCGAATATATTCTGCATTGGCTTGATCCAATTTCCGTTCACTAAACAATTGACGACCATGGAAATAAAGGAAAAACACACCATTGGGATATAAATCCAGATTATATCTCAAGATAGTACGACCAAGTTCCTCATCGACATGCGACATAGGAATCAATTTCGACAAAACAATATGATCACAAATAAGGGCCATATCACAAAATTGACGTCGTAATCCTTCTTTGGGTCCTTGACGTTTGACCATCACGCCCGTCTTTAAATATTCATCCCAACCGCCACTAGATTTCAATAAATCCAAACCATGAAGTCGTTGACCATTGAATCCAATGAATTGAACTAATTTCATGGCAGTCTTGGGAAGCATGGATAACATCAAATTGAAACATCCCATACCAAATTTTACGCCTGAAGTAAAATGATCATCCAAAGGTTCGTTTGTCGTTTCAACAAATTTTTCCAACACTGTATAGGCCATATAACTTTGTCGAACATGTAAACCTTCACGTAAAAAGGAAACTAAACTTTCATCATGGATAATGCAAATCATGGCTTTGAGTAAATAGGCTTCTGCATGAACCAATTCCTAATGATATATATATAAATAAAAACGCATAGACACACACACAAGACAAGTTAATTTTTTTTTAGTATGTCAAATCAGCAGATCTTACTCTCATTTCTGGATATATATTTCCCATCTCGATAACATATCCCATCACGCTCTTCCCCCCTTCCCCTACTCTCTCCAACAAGATTTGAAATTAGGGGGATACATTACTGCGTGACGGTAAAGTGGGCGCATTTTTTGTAATCTATCGACAGATAATCCAGTCTTGACCCATCCTTCCAGGAACCATAAAGCACCATGTGCTTTACGAATCATATTACTTGAAAGTTGGACGGTATGTTTCAATGCTTCAATAGCAATACGAAAATCTTCTTGTTCAAAAGTCATCATACTTTTCAATGTCAAAAGGACGGATTTAGCCAAAGCATAATACATGGATGTCTTGCATAACTGAGGTTCAAGAATAGCTTCGGATTCTTGGATACGTGAATCCAAAAATAAATCCAATGCTTTTCTAGCACTCAACATGGCTTCAAACATTTTCTTTTCTTCTTGTTCTTCGGCTTCGGTGGTTAACAATGATGTTTGCGATCCTGATGTGGTGGTGGACGATCCACTAGCTTTTAATGGTGGTCGTTGTGGCTTTTGTTGTTGATTGTCATCAGTAATACTGTTACTGGACGTGCTGGTAGAAGGACTAGGTTTTGATCCAAATGAAAGTAATGCCATGACTTTTTTTTTTCCTTCAATGATAAAAAAAAATAAAGAAATAAATAAAAGAAAGAAAGTTCAAGACTTGAATCTCATTTTGCTTTTCTTTATTTTATTTTATTATTATTTTTTTTTTGTCACAGAGAGTTCTCACAGTCTATTTTTATAATAATGATATAAATAAAGTAAAAGTGGTCAAGGCACACAATTCAATTTATTTCTTTCTTTTGCGGACTTAGGGTACGTGCCCCAAAAGAAAAGAACGTGCCATTCTGTTGTTTCACTTTATATTAAGAATTTGGTCAATTATGGTGAATTATAATAAATGGGAATAAATAAAACTGTACGACTTACTATTTCACTTAGTTGTGAAAAGATTCCATTTCCTTATATTTATGACGATGATTAAACTGCCCTGAAAATGCGACCGACATGCAAATAATGTTTTTTTGAATGCTCCTTCAGGAACAAGGGGAATATGTCCTTTTCTCATTCCCGACAATGAAAAGATGTTTTATAAGTGATAACCTGTATTCATCATAAAAGATATAATCATTGTGTCCCTATTTTTTTATATCATTTTTTTTTCATCATCACGTTTTTATGATTACTTTTTTTTTTATTGTTCAACCATTTTCGCTTGGCAAGTCAAAAAAAATATATATATATCGTTATTGTTTTAATTAAAGTAAACTAGCTATAATAATACTAGCTTATAGCAATTCTTTTGATCATCCATAGAAACTTATTATATATACTTTTTTATATATTACAGAAATAATCTTTTCATAATTAAAAAAACAATCACTTTCAAGGGAAAAATAATGCATCTAAACATTTATTTATCATTTTTGTTGTTTCAATTCAAATGCTTTCGATGAGATTAATAGGAACGTCATTTCCTAGGCAATTTTATTCAAGGTATTATGGTTCAACGGTAACACCAAGATTAGGCTCCGCTCTGTCTTCTTGTCAATTTTATCGTCAAGTGATTGAGACTACTTTAACACTTTCCAATATGCGCGGTTTATTCATTGTTGTGGAAGGATGTGATCGATCTGGAAAATCAACACAATGTGAACGTCTTTTACAGCGATTAAAAAGTCAAGGTTGTGATGCTCAATTAATAAAGTTTCCAGGTAAAAAAAAAACAGGTTTATTGGAATTTTGGAGTCCATCTGTATAATATTATTGACGCGTCTTTTTTTTATTTTTCCATTAGATCGTACTACACAAACAGGTCAAATGATTGATGGTTATTTAAAACAATCTCATCAACTTGATGATCATGCCATTCATTTATTATTTTCTGCTAATCGATGGGAAGCCATGTAAAGTTCAAAAAGTTCAGAAGAAGAAAAAAAAAAGAAAGAGAAAGAGATTAAATGGATGGATTTATTAGGGATATGATCAAAGCTCAATTAAAAGCAGGCACTACATTGATTGTGGATCGATATGCATTTTCTGGCGTTGCTTTTTCAGCAGCCAAGGTAAAAAAAAAAATTCATTGAAAAAGATAGATAACACACTATTTCAACTAAAACAACTTTTTATTAAGGGACTCGATTTGGAATGGTGTAAAAATCCAGATATAGGTTTATTGGTTCCAGACAAGATCTTGTTTTTGGATTTACCTATAGAAAAAGCTGAGCAACGTGGAGGATTTGGCGTTGAACGATATGAAACACGAGAATTACAAATCAAAGTACGAGATTTATTTATGAAACTCAAAGAGGATAGTTGGAAGGTAAACAAACCATTCTTTTTTATTTTTATGGAATATCTCTCCTCTTTTTTTGAAGGGAGAAAAAAAAAGGGTAAAAGTAGGGAAAAGTTAGGAATGAATGTTCATATGATTTATCTACTAGGTGATTGATGCGGATCAAACAATGGATGAGGTTCACGAAGAAATGTGGGATTCAGTGAATGGTTTGATACCTAATAGTGAAGAACTTTTATTTGAATTATGGAAGTAATAAGTAAATCATCTAACGTTGCAATTAAAAGTGCTTCGAATGATATTAGTTGAATTGTTTTGTTTATTATTATTAAAAATATGCCACGATAATAAATTATGAAGCACGATTGAAAAGTGATACATTTTGGATGATGTTTTTTTTTATAAATGTTAACTAAATACAGAATGTATGAATGATCGTAAATAATTATAATATCCAATGACCCTTGGATAGTTTACATTGACACTCACACACCCTTTTAACCGGAGTCTATCTTTTTTTTTTTTCATCACAGTTTGTACATGCAGATGCTACACTTTACAATATAAATCTTTATATTTATCATTGATATATATACGTATGAGAAACCTGGGTTCCTTTTCTTTTCTATATATATATGCATGCAGGAATAAGTAGTGAGGACATGGTATGATAATAATACCTTTTTTCTTTTCTTTTCTTTTTCATTTTATTATTCATACTTAATTTTCCTTTTTTTTTTATTTCATTTTCAAATAATACATCTATCTTTTCTACAAAAAAAAATGACAGAAAACAATAACATCATTTGGTCTGCTATATTAAAAACAGCATCTTCATCCAAACGAATACGAACAAAAAATGTTCTTATACTAGGTTAGAAACGAAAAAGACAAGAGGGGAGAGGGTTGTTATTGGTTTTTTTTACTGATGACTTAGAGTCATCCTACGTTATAAGATTGTTAATCAATACCCATTACTTTTTATATTCTTGTAACACATTTATCTCGCTCAAAAAAAAAAAAAATAGGAGATGCTTGTTCTGGCAAGTCTACATTAGCTCATTATTTGAAACATCAACCAACTACAAAAATTAAAACGAATCATTCAAATACAAATAAAAGTAATAATCCACATCATCAAAACGAGAATAAAAATGATAAACAACACCCACCTGAACAAGTAGAAGAAGAACAAGCTTCATTTATTCGTACAGTGGCCAGTGGAGGTTATATCAAATCTGTCAAACAAGATCTAGATGCTGAAACAACAAAAATGTTGGGTGTTGGGTATACTTCTGCTCTTGTTCATGATCAAAATGATGAAGGTTTATATCTAAGATTCCTATTATCCTTGTATTACTATCCTTTTTTTGTTAAAAAAAAATAAACCTTGAATATATATATAGCTATTTTACGTCTTGGAATATATCAACTCGGTCATGAACAACTTCTTTCATTACTCGATCCAGTATTAACGGATGATAATCTATTTGGTATTATTGTATTGGATTGGACAAAACCTTGGACCTTTCTTGAATCATTACAACGATGGATGACAGTATTAAAACGATGGTCAACACAAGTGATTCATAATGAATCAAAAGTTCGAGGTTTATATTACTCTTTCTATATTTTTAATATATAAAAGAAATAATACTGACTTGGTTTCATAATTTTTTTTTAAAAAAAAACAGTGAAAGAATATATACAACAGGAATATAATTCTTCATCCAATGATAAAAATAAGAGCGATATGCATGATGTTTTTACAATAAATCTCGGGATTCCGATCGTTGTGGTATGCTGCAAGGTAAATAGTTATTATTATTATTCTACTATATTACTACACTAATGATCATTACTCATCATGATGAATTCTATATGGTGAATCTAATTTTGTTTTTTTTTTTTTTTTTGGTTCACTTGTGATATATGTAATATTTAAAAAATGAATAGAGTGATGCTCAAAAGATGCTTGAAGAGAAATATGGATACGATGAAGCTCAGTTGGATTATATTCAACAAACACTCCGATGCATTTGCATGAAATGTAATTAAGAGTCACAAATGTTATTTATAAGACAATATCGATGACTTATGTATAATGTTTTATTATATAGATGGTGCTGGACTCTTTTATACATCTACTTTTTATCCATCCACATTTGATACATTACGAACATATATAGCATATCGAAGTGAAGAGCAAGATCCATCAACTACTATTACTACAGATAACAATGACAAGATGACAATGAGAATACCCACAATTCAACCTCATTATGTAGAATCTTCTTGTGTGACGATACCTGCAGGATGGGATACATGGGAAAAAATCAAACTATTGGAAGAAAATTATCAATGTCAAGAAATGGATAAAGCATGGGAAGAGGTTTATGATGGAAAAGAAGGAGGAGTAATAAAAACGATGGCGCTTTCCATTTATCATGAAGCTGTATCAGAACCCACACTTGAAAATTCAGATCAAGTTTTACAACCTTCAGTCACGAGTGAGGATGAACAAATACTTTATGCACGTTTCTTTAACTCCTCCAATGTGATACGACCACCTCCACCTCCACCCCTATCAACTACATTTTTACGAGAATTAGCACATCGTGAAGCTACCATGCCCACTACTTCACCAAAAGAAAATGGAGTAAGTGATTATTTTAAATAATGATTTATGATCATCTCTTTGGATATGTAATAATATTGATACAAAAAAAAAAAAATAGTATACGTCATCATCATTATCTTCTCCACGGCGTATAGAAATACCATCTGTTGTGGGAGGTAGCACCACAGCAACAATAACAACACCTCCTGCTGTTTCAGTATACACAACAGCTACTGCCACTAGTAATAGTAGTAATAGTGTTCATGTAAACTCAATCTCTTATGCGTCATCCAATCATGTTACTATGAATAATAATAATCATACTACTGCGCTGGTAAGTGTTATTCATACTATTGTTCCAAATGATGTCTCTATTATATCTTATACTAACAATGATGATAATAGATGACGTATGCTTCAAGTACATCCTCTACAACACTTCCTGGTAATCACCACCATTTAATAAATGATATTGGAACAACGCATAGTAATAATAGTACAACAATCCCACCACCATCACCCCCTTCATCAGAAATCCTAAGTCAATTTTTCCAGAAATTACTTTATAAAAATATGGAATCTACTACAATAGGAGCGACGACGGCGTCTATGACCAATCATAGCCATAGTAGTACAACATCCACTATTGGTGTTGGTAATAGTAATGGTGGTGGTAATGATAGGAGTTCACGATCTTCTGCTACTACAGTGAATACGAATAATATGCATAATCGCCCACCGTGTGTAAATAGCACTACATAAAAAAAATACTTGTTCTTTATTTGGTAAAACTTGGTTATATATATCTCTCTCTCCTTTCTTTCCTACATCCCCCAAAAACCATCCAAAACGAATCGAAAGACCACAATAAAAAAAAATTTACCAAATTAGCTTAATTATCCAAATATAAATGAAAAGGATTTTTACCTCCTCCTTCCTTTTTGCTATGTATACGATGTGTTAGTAGTTAAATCTGTAGTATAATATAATTATTTATATATTAAAAAAATTAATAATAATAATAATGGGATAACAATGGGGAATTTACTACCATAAACAATCCTAATAATAATAATAATAAAAAAAAACCGGTTTTTTTTTATCTTGACAAAACATCGTACGACAAATAACGACAAAAGACAATGCGATTGAACCCTTTTTTTTTGTGATAGTTCTCAAATTATTATTATTATTGTTGTGATACCTATTTATCTTATTCATACATTGTTAACTCGCATAAATATTATACAGAATCTCGCATAGAGTTTGATGGATAATAAACAGCTCTTATTTATTAAATTAGGTATAGGATCATTCGATATTTATGCAAAAAGCGTTTTTTGGGATTTCAACAACGTTATTGTTAAAAAAGAAAAAACGATGGGAATAATTAATTCATGCATGAATCAATCAATTCAATAAACAATTTTAACCATTTTTATTATATTCTTTTCTTTTTTTTTTTTTTTACTGATGAGCTATTCAATCATCATCATGTGAGAAAAAAAAAGAATAAAATAAACGTATGATTCAAACAAGGATGAGGATAATAATAATAATAATAATTAAATTTTACTACGTACCGATAATAAAAAAAAAACTCTTCCCCACCCGAACCCCCAAACAATAGAAATATATCATAAGAATAAATTGTGAGAGTTATTTAAAATGATAAAGGTCATATGAACTACTTGGCAATTGACTGCGGTCTGTGGACTCTTTGTTAAACTCAAATGTATCTATTTAGTAAGTTGAAATGGATGATGATGATGATGACAAGCGGAGATGCTTTTTATTTTTATATTTTTCAAGGAGAGAGAGAGACGAAGCCAAGGTTTATTCCCTTTTCAAATATAAACAACCGAATCACTTGATGGTTTCATCCTCTTTGTTATAAATGATTGATTATTTGAAAAAAAAAAAAAAAAAGTGATGCAGTGCAACAATGTGGTCCCATCAAAACAAAATGTCAGATTTCAATGTTCAATCTTTTCATTCTTGATTCTTTTACCATCAACTATTGAATGGTAACAACTATTACTTTGTAATAAGTTCTCCTACGAATTATTTACAAGGATAAAAAGGGATGAAACAAACAAAAAAAAAAGAGAATCGTGACAAGTAAGTACTCGACGTTCTTATTATAAAATGATAAAACATAAAAGGATAAGATCAAAAATACATCACAAGAACACTTTTTACTTAGTTATTCAACTGAGTGTCGGGGTGATAAAAATTGGCTTAAGGAGGAGGAGAGGGGGTAAGAAACGATGGGTGTTAAGGGGGTGTTTGCTAAGGGGGTTCTACTTGGATTTTTTTTTTTTGGTTGAATGGGTTGTTGTTGTTGTTGACACCACTTTTTTTTTATAAGCGGTTCTTTAAGAAAAAAGGATAAACGATGCATCAAAAAAAAGTGCTTCGAAAAACAACTAAAAAAAAATAGGTCAAAACATGAGATGCATCATCCTGCAGCACTTTGCATATTTGAACAAAAAAAAATAATTTCAATCCATTAAAATAAAATCATTGTTGAAAAAAGAATTATGATTCTTGTTGTTGTTGTTGTTTTTTGTTGTTGTTTTTTGTTGTTGGTTATAATAATCAAAGATCGGCGACATCATTATCATCATCATCATCAAATTTATTGTCAAACACTTTTTTTTAAAAAAAAAGATTTAATTATTATTATTATTATTATCTTAGTTTTTTTTATTATCGTCTGATATATTATGCATCATAATATCATCGTCGTTGTAAAAAAAACAATCATTTATCAAATAATAGGATAGAGTGCTTCATCATCATAATTATATAGACTTGATTAAAAAAGAAGCGTGAGATGATGATGATTACTTACCCCCCCCTCTCTTTTTTTTCCAAAGACTTATTATTATGAAAACACCACTCAAAAAAACTATATCCATTTCCACCTAGGCACCACCCCCTTCCAAAATCCCCTGAATATAGAGGGGGTAGCGTGTGTGAATAATAAAGGGAGAATCTACTTAGTAACTAGAAATAGTCACTTTTATGATTACCGAAAAATATGAATCTAATCACTTTTATTAGTATTATTATTATTATTATTATTATTATTATTAAATAATTATAACGAAACGATGATGATAACTGAATTAAGATAGTTGGGGATTGGGTGATGATGATGATGATGATGATAAATAGGTCTCGTGAACTTTTTATTTTTTATTTATCTTTTACTAAAGCAAAACAAAGTGTGGCACTTTTTTTTTTCTTTGCTTTTGTTGTTGTTTAAGTTCGAGGCACATTTGAATATTTTATTTTTGGGGGAGGGAGAAGAAGAGAAAATTTTAGAAAGATTGAAAAGAAGAACAGTTCATATTTAGTATTATTTAGTATATAGACAATAATAATAATAATAAATACAAATATATCATTTATACTGAATTGTAAAAGTTGAAAAAAAAAATTGGATGGGAATGATTGAAATTTTTTGTTTTTTTAGTTTATCTTTTCCGCCTCTTTTTCTTTTGAACTGAAAATCCTTATTCCCAATTCAAATGGTTGGCCATAGATGGAAAACAATGAGATAGGAGTTCATGGATTTATTATAGATAGTGATGAACTTTTTTTAGTTGTAGCAATAGCAGAAGAGTTAAAACCAAGTTTTAATAAACTCTTTGATGGGCGGCGAAAATTGGGGGACATGGGAGTGGGGGAGGTAGATGAAAGGAGAAGAAGAAAGAGGAGGTATGTATTTTTCTTTATTTAACTATTATTATTACTATATTTTGATTCAAAGGAAATAAATGAAACAAATTCTATTCAAATCATGTACATAATATGTTAATGAAAAAGATACACATATAATATAAAGAGAAAGAAGGGGAGAAGAAGAAGAATTCTTCATTATCATTATACCTATTATACATCATACACTTCATCCGAAGAACTGGCGTTTCTCCCCATCCTCCTTAGTTTTTTTTGCGCCTTCATCGTTTGCAGAAACATCTATAAAGGTAAAGGGGGTGGATTGTTCTCCGCGTTTAACAAAAAAAAAAAAAAAAAAAAAACGTCTTGTCTTTTTGTAACATATATTGAATGAATGAACGATAATGGTGATGATGATGATGATGTTTACATGATATTTATTTCTTTTTGAGTATATATAGACATATAGATGCAGGTAAACTCAACTTACCGTGCAGCATCACCACAACAAACAGTAAACATTACAGATAATCAAATTTGAATCACAGGTTGTATATTATTATTATTATATGAATCATTCACAGTACACTCTCTTTTAGCTCTTTGTCAGTCTGTCTGTCTCTTCCCTCCCTCCCCCCTCTTTCCTGATGAGAGAAAGCCAAGTTATTTAGAGACGGACAATCCGTTTATGGATGAAAAAAAACTGTAAACTCTTTTTTTTTCTCTCTCTATTATAATAAAGTGGTACTTGCCATTTTCGCCACATGCTAATCTTTTTTTTCCCCCGCCTTATTTTTAAAACTTGAAAAAAAATTGGTTCATTGATCGAAAAAACCTCTCTTTTCTTTTTCACTTTATTTTTTTTTCCATTTTGCATACACGCATTTATAAAACCTATTACGGTTTCATTTTACTTTTTTTTTTGTTGCTGTATACGCGTTACCACTATTATCTTTCTCGCTCATCTTAAAATCACGAGGAAAAAATATATATATTGTAATCCTATCCTTCTATATTAGAGTAGCATAAATCCTTCTTCTTGACGTGATACTCGTACAAAAAGGTAAAAAAGAAACGTTTTAAATTTTGATGTGTATATATTAAAATGTGCTTCGATTATTATTATTATTATTATTATTTCTGCCATTCTAAATAACATTGAAAAAAAAAAACGTAAAACGTTTCATATAAAATAATAGCACAACATAGCACACAATATACAAACAACAAAAAGGTGAGTTAGTTTCTTTTTTTTTATGCTTCTTATTTTTTATAATATATATATATATATATAAACTCATCACACTTTAAAATAGAACCATGGAAAGCACACTTTATCATTCGAACATTTATGCTTCAACAGGTGCACCATCACCTTACATGGCACCAACTTTTGCAGAACAACATCAACTTCCACCTTTGCCACATTATCGGCATAATAATAATAATAATACTACTACCACTATGTTCGGAACCCCTACAACACCAACGACAACAAATACTACTACTACTACTTCTACCAATAGTCATTCTCCACCTTATTATACATCTTCTCCCTATCATCAATATCCATATAACAATGCTGCTGGCCATGGGGCTGAATATGGTAGTAGCGGCGCTGACCCATATGTTCCAGGTTGGTCATCTTCCCCATTCATGAGCCCACCTACCTCCTTACCACCGCCACCCAATAGTTTCCGAGGAACAGCCCGGTATCCTCCTCCTCCACATCATCATCACCATCATCACCATCCAACAACCGGATTTCCTGGTGCACCTTGTTCACCTCCAGATACTACTGGAACAGCACCTATTCAAAGACCAAAATTAACTACCACTGTTTGGGAAGATGAAGGAACTCTTTGTTATCAAGTGGACGCGAAGAATATTTGTGTTGCTCGTCGTCAAGGTAATTTTTTTATTTTTTTTATTTTTCTTCTCAATCAATCAAACAAACAAACAATCAAATCACAAACAACAAAAAGCAATTGAGAAGGGATCGCTCATTGAATTTTTTTTTTTTTTTTTTTTGTATAACCCTCAAACATGATTTTTTAGACAATGACATGGTCAACGGAACAAAACTTTTAAATGTTGTTGGTATGTCTCGTGGAAAACGTGATGGTATCTTGAAAAATGAAAAAGGTCGTGTTGTCGTTAAAGTAGGTGCTATGCATCTTAAAGGTGTTTGGTAAGTTCTATTTCAAACCTAATGAATCGTTCATCTATGAATTCCCTCCCCCTCCGCTCCCTTCTCCCTTCCCCTTCTTTCTTTTCACCCTTTCTTCTCTCTCTCTCTTTCCTCCCCTTCTCCTTTTTTCTTGCCCGCCTCTTATTATAAACACAAAAAAGCTAACTTTATTTTCTTTTTTACTTTTTGGATTTCCGCCTTTTTTTTTTTTTTTTTACTCCAACTTGTTTTTGCCTTTTTTTACCCATATGCCGGGTTTCACAGGATTACTTTTTCAAGAGCTAAAGATTTAGCTACCAAATTCAAAATTTTGGAATTACTTTATCCATTATTTACAGATGATCCTTCCATGTTTCTTTGTACTTCTTCATCTTCTGTAAATGGTACAGCTACTACTACTATCAACAATGATAGTCATACAAGTAGTAGTAGTAATAGTAGTAACACGAGTCATCATGGTTTACCTTTGACTACTTCGGATACAGCTTCCGTGGAAACAGCTCAAACATCATCTACCGTGAAATCATTAGCTCATACATCAACACATCTTCCACCTCCGATGCCTTACAAGACCGATAGTTATAATATGATGCCTTCTTGGATGGATCAACGTCCTTATCAATCCTCATTGCCTAGTATTCATAACAATCCCAATGAAAATCATGGTAAGGCTTTGTTGATGGATCGTCCTATTTTTTTTTTTAGTTTCAATAGAAATTATCGAAAAAAAGAAGAATGAGAAAAAAAAAAAAGCAGGGACTTCCAAATGTTAACTTTATATTCTTTTTTTCCGTTATTTAATGAAGTGTATCGTTCACAAAACTGTAGTCCAGTCCCAAGTGCCGTTGCACCTGGTTGCAGTACAGAGGATTCTTATGGCATGTTTCATCAACCTGAATATGATTATCGATCCATCAGTCGTACATTAGCATGTCAAAGTGAATTTTCTTCACCTGCTTATGATGATAATACATTTTTAAGTCATAAACCAGATATGTTTGCTACCGAAGAAACAACAGTCACCACCACCACCACACCACCTACCACTACCATGGCGTATCCAAGTAGTTTACCGTCCGTGGATGGTTGTTTGGATGATTTATCTATTCCTCAACAACCTACATCTATCTATGATCCAAGAAATCATGAATTAGATCATGTTGTAGGTTCACCTGATGAAAATGATACTTCTAATTTTGCTGTCACTGCTACTACTACAACAGCTACCACTGGTAAAAACATTTTCCTTTTTTTTTTATTTATTGTAAGATGATAAAAATCAAGAATACTTATATTAGTTTATTAATAGTAGTTTCTGAAGATGGATCTTCTGCTATTGTTCCTGATTCAATCTTGATGGACTCTTCAAGAAAACGAAAGATGGAAGATGATGATGATAATGAAGAATATATCAATCATAAGGAATCAAATCATGGTGTAAAACGTATCAAGAATGAAAACTAAGCCATATCAATCACTTCTTTATTCTCTTCTTCTTATCTATCATCTATATATACATATTAATATACCCCCAACCTCACCCAAAGCACTTTTATATTATATATATATATATATATATATATAAAATTAACGCAAAAAACAACCCAAAAAACACACGCACACATACGCAACATGAACTTCTTATTTTGCTTTTTCTTATTATTATTATTATCATTCATATTTCTTATTATTATCTTTTCATGTTCCAAAAAAAAAAAAAAACAACAGCAACAACCAACCAGCCAGCCAAAAAAAAAAAACATCTTCTTTGTAAAAATCCATCTCATTCGTTTGTTCAAGTAGCTTTTCTTTCTTCCCTTGTTGTTTTTTTTTCTGTTTGACTCGTTTGTAGCAATTTAATCTACCCTTTTCATCTCTTTCCCCTTCTCTCCTCACAACAAACAACTTTTATATATTATTATATTAATTTACAACCTTATACACACACACATAACATACATTCACACACACAATTTCATAACATTCTTACATAAAATATAACCTATTATTATTATTATCATATTATATAACGCATATTTTTTTTTTCGGATTATAAGTGAAGCAAAATGTATGTATGTATGTATGTTAAGATCGACATTTTCATTTTGTTTATTTTTACTATTTCCTTTGTGTGATATAGAAAAGAAAGAATCGAAAGGCAGGGACTCTTTGTTGATTTTAGGGATGATCAAATACAAGCTTAACTCTATTTTGTTGGCTTTTTAAAACTTATAACGTTGAAATGTGGATTCTATATCTACGACGCGGCAAAGCGCGCACGCGCGCAGTTTGCTTCTATACGTATCTCCGGCTTTTTTTTTTAAAAAAAAAAGAAAGATCTACAAAAATAATAAAAAAAAGGTCTGAATTCTTCATCAATGCGATAAATCTAGAGATAGAAAGAACAACATATTAGAATCGATTTATGTATACAAAACAACAACAGCAACAATAACAACAACAACGGATCTCTTTCTCCGAAGAAATGAAGAAAATTGAGCGCTTTCATATCAACATATACTGTTCAGCCCCCTTCTCTCTCTCTTTCCCCGTCCCCGGCAACTCCTCTCTCTTTCTCTCATAACAGCCAAGTAAACTACTATTATACTTCTCCTCTTCCACCCCTGTGTTTATCGCCAAGATTGAAAATGAGGATTGGATTTACAAGTGTTGATGAAGATTTATAAACGTAGGGGTTAAAAGAAAAATCCAAAACACAAAACACGTAAATTCATAAATATTATTAATATAGACAGTTTTTTCCCCCGCCCCCACCTCCTTTTTTCTCTTAACGTTTTATTTAAGGTTCTTCAGTCCCCCCCCTTTCCTTATTACTTTATAGGCCTTTAACCCTTGGGCGGATCACAGTCTATTTTCAATCATTCAAAGAAGAAGAAACGAGTTGATTCTCTTGTTTACATTTTGGAAGATCATTTCCACTCCTTTTCCCTGTACAACAACAACTTTTTTTTACCGCCATCCATCCATCCATACTCCCTTTGTTTTAAGTGCGCGCATTACTACTCAAGAAAAACTTTAAAAAAAGGTATATGTACTTGTTTAATCATAGTAACTATAGTTATTAGATCATCATTGAGACGATAGGGTCATAATGTAGAATGATGTAAATATACTAGCCCACGCTACATGGAATACGAAATATAGAATAAGTATAAAGTAATCTATACTATCGTCACTTTTTGTTTTGTTTGCCATAAACAAATTTTGATCCGTATCATCCTATTCTTATGGAGATAATGCTACCATCTACTTATTATTACACGTCATTGAATCATATTTTGATTCTAATAGTAAAAAGTAAATCAACTCCCTTTTTCCCTTTTGTTATACGTATATTATCGACTTCGTTCCCCTGTATTTGAAACTATTCTCCTTCTTATTATTAACGTGGCGACTACAACCATCCACGTATGTTGATATCTGTTATTTTAAACATACAATAATACGTAATGCGTACGGATGAATGATCTTTTTTTTTAATATCTGCAGTATTTTGACGTGCTACGTGCTACTTGCTAACAATATCCCATATTTGTTGCTGCAATGCTAAATTAGTTGAAGCATAATAATGACAGTTATATTGAGGTTAGCTTCTTCGTAAAAATATTTGCAGTAGTGCTGAATGAAGCACTTTTTATTGCATCCAGCACTAGATTAGATTAGTTCAATTTTTTTAGAACTTTTAATCAAGCATAATCTATTTGAAACTATTTTTATATACTATGATGGTCACTTTTCTACTATCTATGTAAATAATCAATAGTTGTATCACAGCATTGTTATTTATGAACCATAATTTACATTATGTGAAATAAAAAAAAAATTGTTAGAGTCTTTATTTTTATTAAATACTAGTCATAAATATTTAGCAATAAGTATTTATTGCATACGTAGAGTATATGAAAAGAAAGTTATAGGTTGTAATAGTATATAGTTATATCACTATTTTAAATATAGGCTGCATAAAAACAATATAGCAACAACTCAAAAAAAAAGATTTATCTCTATTGCGTGTATTTAAGCTTGTTGTAACCAAACAACGGCACTCTTAAACATGCCATTATTCAAACCAGGCAATTCAAGACCACGATACATGAGCAATGCACCTGACATTTCATATTCATCCTCTGGTTCTGTTGGATCTTCTTGCCAAATAGTGACACGATAGGTAGCGTCTTGATCCAAGGAACGAAGACGAATAGGACTTAAATCACCTGTGGCAGGAAAAGGACTATTATGACGGAAAGCCAAGACAACGGCTTCTTCACCTTCATTATAAATACTTTCAGTAACAGCGATCAATTCACTCACACGACTGGGTGGAACAAGCCAATCAAGATCTCCATTTTGTATAACATGACGAATCTTTTTGTATAACGTGATCCAATGAGTTGTTTTTTCCAATTGTTCTTTTGAGAATTCATTAATATTGGAACCAAGACCGAGACCTCCCATAAATGAAACGTGGAATCGGAACGATAAAGGGATTTCAAAACGGTTGTCACTGGATGAATCAGTCACCCAACCGTATTTCATACGAGGTGGGATCCATAAAGATGCACCATATTGAATAAATAAACGTGCGTCAGGTCGTGTGTTGTCGCTGGTCCAAACTTGATCTAAATAATCAGTGGAAAAGAAAACTCAATCAGTCATGGATTCTTTTTTTTTTTTTTTAAAAAAAAAAAAAGTATTATGTTATGTGTTGGACTAACTTACCAGTGCGTTCAAGAGCACCAAGATCCATTCGGCCACCACCGCTGTAAAAAAAATGATTATGAACATTAACGTGTTAATAAATATAACCAATTTTTAAAGACAATATGTTCATAGAGTATGAGTACTGATAGATAGTAATAAATTAAAACACTTACGAACTACATGATTCGAACCAAAGATTGGGGAAACGTTCCTTTAGTCGAGCAATGATTTCATAATAACCTTCCACAGCTAAAACCCAAGCTTCTTGTGGGTTACGATCATAATCATGCATTGTCACACCTAAAAAAAAATGAAATGACACATTCATTGTTAGATGTTGCATGATAATTCGCACAGTGTGTAATAAACTTATTTTTCTTTTCTGTATGTAAAATATTTACCTTGCATGGGTCGATTGAAATCCCATTTGATATAATCAATACCAGCTTCTTCAATGTGACCTGCCACCTTTTCAAAAATATGGTCACGTACTTCTTTCAAACCAAAGTTCAAGACAAGTTGAGTTCGAGAGAGATATTCAGGAATACCATCATAGTGGAAGACCCATTCAGGATGTTCACGATAAAGATCCGAATTAGGATTGACCTGATTCATAATAGCAACCCATTATATATATATATTAGAAAATATCATTTTCCTTTTCAAACAAGATAAAAAAAAAGATATATAGAGAGAAAATACAATTACCATTTCACCTTCAAACCATAATCCGAACTTCATACCAAGCTCATGCACATGATCCGCCAATGGTTTAAAACCATTTGGAAATTTCTTTGGATTAGTATCCCAATCCCCCAAGCCCAACGTATCATTATCACGTGGTGAATCAATACCGAACCATCCATCATCTACTACAAACAATTCAATTCCCAAAGGAGCCGCCTTATCCGCCAATGCCATTTGTTTTTCAAAACTAAGATCAAATGTCACAGCTTCCCACGAATTATAGAGAACAGGATGGAACACATCATCATCCTTTTGTGTGGCAAGATTTCGTTTTTGATATTTTCGAGCATGACGAGGCATTCGTTTACGTGCACCAGGTAATCCTTCATCAGTATAACCCGCTGCAAAGATAGGTGTAGTGAATGATTCTCCAGGTTCCAAGGTCCAACCAAAATCTTGATGGTGAATACCTCCTGTGACACGAACATAACCTTTGGTATCGGTGTGGACAGTTATTTCCCAACTGCCCGTCCATGCAAGTGCACCAAAATAAACATCTGTACTGGGATTCACGGCGTTGGGAACTTGTGACAAGGCAAAATAGGGGTGTGACACATGATCACTCATACCTCGGGTACTTTCAACCGTATGTTTGACACCAGGTGCTAAACGGGTTGTTTCTACCATGGCTTCTTGGGACCTAAATTATTATTATTATTTGTTTATATTATACTTAGAATCACATTTATCATTATAATATAGGATGGAACATAATAATTTTTTTTTAAAAAAATCACATGATGGGATTACCATTCACCAGCTAATGTGGTCAATTCACGTTGTTCATCCCATCCAAGAGCATAAGGTAAATGCCAAGCAGCCGAAGAAGCCTTGGATAAATTGACTCGTTTATCCAATCCATTATAAACAGTATATGATCGACGAATAATATCATTTTCAATATCCAATTCATAATGCAATGTCACCAAAAACTCGGTTCGATTGCCATCCCGCAAATCAAGGTCCAATTTTCTAGAATGGTCCGAAATCGTCGCGTTGCCAGCATATTGGAGGTTTAATTCACGAATTCCTTTAGGTAATTCGGCCTTGAGGATATTTTCACGGTAACGAAGACCACCAAAAGCAGGAACTTCTTCTCGTGCTTCCGTGACAGAGATGACTTGAGACCAAATCGGGGGTTCAGTGACGGTTGCGTTAAGATCATCCAGATGCGTCAATCGTTTGCCCCAATGCATATTGACTACATAACCATTGGCAGCGGCACTAATCACATAACTTGATTTTTCTGTCACGAGAAACCAAGTATCCAAAGAATGATGTTTGTGAATACCCACATCAAGTTTTCCTAAACACCCACGAATGAGTGTAGTGGTAATCCATGTCACGACAAAGAAAATGGCTCTTGAAAGTGCCATCCTTTTTTTTTTTTAGTTATAGTTCTTGTTGGAGAAAAAAAAAGGTAGAAAAAAGAGAAGAAAGAAAAAAAAAAGGAGATGAACTTCGAAAGAAGGATGTATTATATTAATCTAAAATCCTTGCATCGTCGCCACTTTGCATCCCTTATATATATTATGATATATTTTCCGTAATGGTAGCACGTAATAAAGTTAGATTGTATCCGTGTGAGTCTTTTTTTTCTTTTTAGTGGATGGGTATTACCGGGAAAGATTCTCACCTAGAGTCCTGGTGTATAGTTTTTTTTTCTCCATCATCTATACGCGGGTTTTTTGTTGTTTTACGTCAAAACAAGATTATTGGTTTACTTTTTTTTAAAAAAAAATTATTAGGTAAGGTGAATGTCCTGTCGATTGGATCCCCAACAAAATGAAAACCTTAAAAACAGGCCAGATGGAAAGAGAGATGATAGCAAGCTAATATATATCGATTTATAGTTATTGGAATTGCGGGGAAGTGACCGAGGGATTTTCTTTATAAAATGTTATGTAAGATATGGGATTGTTGTACAAAATCGATTATATAATCTAAAAGGATGTTAGCTTTGGTAAAGTATCAGGGTACAAGTAGCAACATCACCAATGAATACCAAAAAGAGATCTAACTTGGTTAGAACAAAAACAACTCAATTCTTATTACTTTTGATTGAGCGTGTTATTGTGATTACTCCTAGTTACTGTTAATTTACATAGATAATAAGTCAACAAATAATATATTCTAATAAATGGCATCATCATTACATACTATATTGCTTTTTAATAAGCCGTATTTTATTAGTAGTTTTTTTTTTTCATTATATTGAATTATGTACAACCATCTCTTTGTGTTACACCAATACGTGCATAAAATTTAATACTGACTATTACTTATTCTACATATTCATAGTCAGAATTTTGATTTGGCATTTTATAAACCCATCTCTCATTATTATTAGCTAATATATTCTTCGAGGTGTCATCATATGTTATGTATATTATTAGGAATTAGGCGCAAAATTGAAGGGGTTCTCTTGTTCTTATGTCAATGGGATATATCAACATACTTAGCACTCTTTATCCTCATTCAATAACGAGGATACTAGATAAGAAGACTATTTTATCTTATCAAAGCAAATATGTGCAGTACTTTTATTTTATAGATGAGCAAAAAAAAAAAAAACGATTGGACTGAATTTTGAATAAATGTCTGTTGTTCCTAAGCAGTAGTGATAGTAGTGTAAACTCTAAAAAAATGATGTACGCGAAAATATGGTATATAAATCAAATTAAAGATTATTGGGATTTGTGCAAAAAAAAAGTGCGTGCTTGCGTGTGTATAAAATAAATGTTGCTTCTGGAAAAAAATAAAAATTGGTATCCGTGAGAGGGTTGATTCATCCACTTTGTGTGTTGCTTAACAGTTTGTTTTTTTTTTTTTTATCCAGAAACATTGATTAATCATCATCTGATCCACTGTCAGAACTCGTGATGCCTTCGTCTTCTTCTCCTTGGTCTGCGCCATCATCTATAAAAAAACCGGGTCATTTTTTAGTATATCTGGCGCATAGTAACGTGTGGTAAATTCTGGCCCTATTTTTCTCTCTAGTAAGTTTACATAATATAAAAAAGAAAACTTACTAAACAAAGCCCTGAGTGACATGGGACCTCCATTTCTATTGGGAGTTCCTCTTGCCGCTGGAGAAGCACTATAAGGGGATCGTTCCGGTACCGTCGCGGGAGTATTATAAGAACGTGCCGCTGCTGCCGTTGCATTGGGTGATGGCGGGACAGAATGTGTATCTGCCGATAAACTGAGAGAAATATCGGCTGCCAAATCATCCATATCATCATCATCACTTTCATCACTATCTGATCCCGAACTTCCTTCTTCTGATCCTGAACTACTACTACCACTTTCATCCTCACTACTACTACTTCCACTTTCATCTTCACTCGAAGAGGACCCACTGGATGAATCCGACGAGGATTGAACAGCAACCATATTTCGATTACGGTTGTATGCGAAGCCTGCAGCAGAAGAAATGGATTTACCACCATGATCAGGTCTGTGTTGTGCGGGAGAAGCTGTTGCTGGTGTAGGTGTGGTTTTAGTAGCTGTAGGAGGAGTAGCCACAGAAGGTGAATCATCCAAACGTCGAATGGGTTGGGATGCCATTTTGAATTTTCTCTTTTTATTGGTTGTAGCAGGTGAATCAGTAGCAGGTCGTTGTTGCTGTTGCTGTTGTTGTGGTTGTGGTTGTGGTTGTGGATGAACCACTACTTCTTCAAATGTATCTGAATCAGAAGATGCAGCTGTACCCGTTGGTGCTGCCATCGATTTTTTCCCTTGATTCTCTTCCTCTTCATCATCATCATCATCATCTTCTAATATATCCATCATATTACTTTCAATATCCATTGCAAAATCATCTACACTGGATCGACGTTGTTCCGTAACATCGGATGATGTGGTAGGTGGTGCTGAAGGGGTTGTTTTTGATCCAATTCTTTTTGATGGTTTGGTAGTAGTAGTAGTAGTAGAAGAAGAAGAGGCTGCTGGTACTGTTTTTGCTGGCCGTTTGGAAGGAACAGACGTAGTTTTAGATGCCTTTGGTTCTGGTAATTGTGGTATTACCGTCTTTCGTTTTCGTGATTTACGCATTGTGAATTTAAGTGTCGGTCGTTGTAATGTAAATGTCTATATTATATGTATATATATTCATTAGAGAGGTTAGATGTCCTTAATAAATCCAATTTACATATTATTGATATACATATATAATAAACTGAGATGCCAAATTCGAACCTGTGTTGTTTCATCAAATAATAAGATACAATCTACTTCTTGTGGTTGACTTGGTGTGGCATCATAATTTAATTGTGTATTATCATCCTATAATCAATCCAATGGGATATATACATATAGTAAGCTTTCCACTACTCCCTCACACCCCCCTTCTTTTTTTTAATATAATTCTGTTTTATTTTATTTTTTATGGTTCTCTTTCTTCTTTTTTTTTTTTTACCTCCAGTGGTCCCCATTCTGCTGTATATGAGTCGTTATCCGTTTTCTCTAATTGTGCTTTTCTAGAAGACATGGTAGGGTCTAACCTAGAATTGACTGAATAAATAAAAAAAGGTTAATGGAAACACACTTTTTTTCTTGACATGATTGAAAAAAAAAAGGAAAACCACGAGGTAGATCACTATTATGACTTTCTACCAGGTTTCATATTATATAAGCTTACATTTAAAAGTATAATAATTCGATGCATCATTAGTTCCAGGAGAGGTAAATGAATTTCCTAGTTGAACCGAATAAGTGCCAGTTGGTGCAGCAAATGGATTAGAAGAGGCTGTGGAAGCCATGAATTATTATTATTTTTAAGAGAAAGAATGTGTATGTGTGTGTGTGTGTGTGAGAAGGGGAAAAAGAGGAAAAGAGCAAAGTGGGGTAAATCTTTATTATTATTATAGAACAAAGAAGACCAAAAAGCGATTTCTAATTGGTATCCGTGCCCCGTGAGTTTTCAATGAGCGATTCTATTTGGTATTAAAATATTTTCGATTGATGAATGATGTGATTATCTGTTTATAACAAACAAAATAAAAAGAGAAAAAAATTATCATACTTTTTTTTGCTATATAGCAAATGAAGTAAGCTATTAAAGGGAGATACAAAAGAGGGAGAGACCGGATGGAATGGTAAACTCACACAGTATATAGTAGGTAAAAGGGGTTTAAGTGTAAAAAGAAAATCTGATCATTTTAACATGTTGTCAATAAAAATTATACAGATTCGTCATCTTTGCCACAGTATGCTGGTAAAAGAAGTAAAAATTCTGTATACTCTAGATATAGTATAGTCTGCATCACTTTTATCCTCTATTCGTCAACACACTTGCTGATGTCAAAAACAACATGGATAAAAAAATAAAATAAGTGCCTATCTTATTCAAAACAATCTGTCTTTGATTAAAATATGCATATGTTGTGTGACGAAATGTTCGTCAGCTCAAGTAAGGGGTGGATGAAAGGGAAATTCCCATATTATTGTGTATTTTTATAGCAGATTCAAGATATAATCTATATATTCTATATATGACATTCCAAGGGAGACGATCAACCTTGTTTTTTTTCCAATTGGATAGATTTTCTATCAATTTAGTTATCATGGTAAGAACTAAACATGTTTGTCAATGTAAGACAAATGCACATGATGTTGGATAAAAGATTTATGCCCAATGGTTTGCCTAAAAAATGGTATAAGGCGAGGTTATTGCATTAATTGAGGAAGTAGGAAGAATTCACATGAGGGAATAAAAAAAGTTATATATTGCAGTGGATGATATTTATATATAGTCGAACGGATACTTTTGATCATCGGCACTCACCGATTGAAAAAAAAAAAAAGCGGAATGTATTTTGAAATGCCGTTTAGGAGACAAAGGTTTCTTTCTTTAACTGCATCGTCGTTCTATTCCGTAACTGTGGGCCTTTTTTTTCTCTCAGTCAGTCGTTATAATTAGCTTATATATCAAGTAATATCGTATCATAGAACCATTACTTTCTTTTATAAGATAGAAATTATTATTAAGAATTAGAAGGAAGGGGTTGGTTGTTCCTTATAATCAATCGATGTTACACTAAAAAAAGGTCCCAGGTGAATGATCAATGGTTTATGCAATTTAAACCATGGAAAACTCTTCCCCGCGCCTTATACTGGTTTTTTGCTAATACTTCGCGTCCCCCCCCCATTTTTACTTTAGAAGAGCAATTTCAATTTCGGGCATCATGAATTTACACTTTTGCTGAGGGTAATTCTCAATGAATTTACACTTTTGCGCATTGTATAATTTCAATTTTGCGTTACATTTGCGTCTTCTTATTTTATCTTCGTCTCTCATTATTTTTATATAAGCATTTTATGGTTATTATTTATGATTTATCCTTTGAAGTTTTACATAACTTCCTGTTTTCCAGTCTGACACACAGAGCTTCAATAGCGTTATCTTGTTGGAGCACATCACAATATTCATCAGGCTATAATTACTTTGTTTTTACAATCCTCTGAGATCTTGTTGAGCGACTATTTCAAATAGATACATGTAAATCATACAGTACATGGACGGATAAAAAGATGGTTTTCTAGAATACCCTGCAGTTGTTGTTTTTTTTTTTTTTTTTTTTTTTTTGCTGCCTCCTCCGTAACCACGATCATCTACATTCTGTCATTATTAATAATAATTAATAACTACGACGATTTAAGATTGCTTGGTCATACAAGTTACAATACTATTAGTATGATCTTTGATCATGGAAGAAAAAGAAAAAGAATATTAGTAATAAATAGCATTTTATTTTATGTATATCATTTATATATTTTGTCTCTACTTCTATCCCTTGATGATGCCTTTTTTCATAGATGACTGATGTCCACGAGATAAAAAAAAAACCGCTTGGATTTATCATCTTGCAGTTCGTCGACCACCACTAAGTATTAGAAAAAAAAAGGTAACATTTTCCAGGTAAGCAATTAGATAATCCAGCATCTGTATTAGATGTAACATTAATGATGCATATATAATATCATCAATCAAAACCTTCATGTAACTACTGCTACTTGCTTTTAAAAGAATATTATGTGCGATTGGATCCCTGATCCAGATTTTGTTCTCTAGTAGCCATGAAAAAAAAGAAAATACCGACTTATCTGATCAAAAACATCGTTCATCAACACCCTTGTGATCATATTACCTGGGGTTTCAACAGATAGAATAAGCTTGGCATACGCTACTCATGACAGTGAATACATCCAGTCTCAACTGAAAATGTGTAGGACTTAGCCGCCACTTTCACCTGGGACAACTCAGGCTAGCCTGTAGACTATTATTAATGCACACTAGGTAGAGCTAATAGATTCCCTTGCCATTATCATGAAAGACTACAAGCGGAAAAATAGTATGTTGTCTGGTAAAAAATAAGATCAACGTGTTGAGAAGCTGAGGTTAAAGCAACTGTTTATTATAATAATTTATACCTTCTAGCACAGCGTTGGAAGTTAAATTTGGCCATGCAAAATAAAAACGAATTTTGGTTTTGAACACCTAAGCTGAGCCATTCCAAGTCAACCTACGCTGCCCATTCTTCAAAAATGGTACGGTTACTAAATTTGAGCCAAGAAAAGCACATATATATATATATATGTGTGTGTGTGTGCGTATTGTAAATGTCATGTTAGAGAAAACATATTTTTTTTCTTCCTGTATAGTTTATATTTAATATTATCATAGGAGACAATAACACTACTGATGGTAATATTATCACTACCGACAAGAGAACTGTACTTTTCCAAAACTATATCGACTGAGAAGGTGCTGCAGGCCTCAGTTACAGACAAAAGATAGAGGGAAAAGAAAGAAGAAAAAAGGACTACACCTTCACGTCTTCCTTGCGGACCGTACAACACCAAAAACGACATCAAAGTCGCGAAACAGCTTATTACAAGAATTTGAATGCATATCGATTAGTGTCGCTGCACGCAGACTTATATTGCCATATTCAACTGACAAACGGTGCGTTAGTCAATGAACCAAAGCATACAGCAATAACAAAGATGGATTTCCCGGCTCATCCAAAAAGATTGCTGTTAAATCTAAGCCCACTGATGAGCATACAGCTCTTATCTTTGAAAAGATTCATGAACAGCCAACAATTATCTGTAATGATGTAACTGACTTACTTTGACAACATTACAAAGATTTGCCTATTACCAGCCGTACTGCTAACGGTCATATGTGCAAGAAACGTCATTATAAAGGCACAACTAGTCAAATTGTTGCCCATGAGGATGATAAAATATTTTACAGCAGTATGAATCTGTATCAACATGGGTGGCAGTTGGAATTATAAGGATCCAGAGCCTTCAATTTCTCAACATGCAAATACATATTCAGGTACACCATTGTTTGTTTCTTGTCGTTTGAATTTGAGTCGTTATCATCATTATTGTGATTGTTGTAGTCATGATTGCACCTCATCAAAGAAAGCATACTCAGAAAAGACATCATTCCCAAGAGCAATCTAAACCGATGCATATTAATAGGGCTGCAAAATGGTTGTATCGTCACGATGAGCAACAAGTTTGTGAAATTTGATTACTTTAGAAAACAAGAAAATTTAAAGGATCGGTCATTTTATGTTCAATAATGAAAAAAAGATGAATAAGGTATATAAATTTATCTATACAATAAAGGATTTGACAAGCTTAAAATGATACAAAGATGTAGGAAGAAGAGTTGAAATTTAAGAGTAAAAAAAGTTATGAATAAAATTGAATAAAGCTAAATATATAATACAGTGTTTAACAAGTGTAAAATGATACAAATATGTGGGATGAGGGAGTTGTTGAAATATAAGGGAATAAAAAAAAGTTTGGGATGATTGATATATACAAAGTAATAGCTAATTATTAATGTTCTTTTTTGATCATGATGTAGATTTTGATGACGTTAGTGACAATAGTGATGTTTTTTTTTTTGAATGATTGATATAGACAAAGTAAGTAGCTGATTAGTGTAATTTTTTTTTTGATAATGTAGATTCTGATGATGTTGAAAAGAGTAATAAATGGTTGATACAGACTAATTAGTTGAATGTTGTTCTTATTCACTTTGATGGTGATGTAGATCCTGATGATGTTGATGGTGTTGGTAAGAAGTTTCCGGGAAGACACCAGTGTTCCCCTCCTGTGGACGTTGTTATCGGCCGAGAAACGCTATCCAGTAATTCAACCGTTTCGTCTATAATCTTTTTTCCGTTGTATGCGAGAGTAAAAAGAGGGAGCAGCATAGAAACCAATTTTGCATCACTGTGTGGAAACTCTAATGGGTCAGTTTTTCCCACACGAGTAATATATTCGGCAGGGATGTTAATGTCCAAAAGGGAAGCATTTCCACCTACATAAGTACGTCAAAAATTATTTTCAAGTTAATATATGTTTCATATATAAATTGGCACCTTTATCCACAAATTTGATAAGAACCATAAATACCAGTAATGCTAAATCTGATCACGTGAGAATTATGGAGGAGACTTAGATCATATGTCAATTGAAGCAACATGTCTCTCGACACTAGAGGCATTTTGAGTGAGCAATCGCGGAACATCTTAGTCGGATCATTGGCAGCTGCAACTTCACAGCATCCAAGTTCTCTTCCTCCATACTTGTAAATCGTATCACCCCGACGATCCATTTTTCGTTTATTTATAGCAGTGATGGATGACAATTGACGACTTGAATTAATTGCATTAGCATTGGCTTCGCTAGATGTCTCGGTACTGTAGCACGGAAAAAATATTAAGTTAAATCCATCTTTAAACATATCTTGCTCCACTACTATTAACCCATACATCTAATATCTTATCCTCTTGCTACAATACCTGATCCAACGAAAATGGTATTAAAGAAGCCAAATGGAATGTACTGCTGGTCTGTTTCGGGCATTTCAGCGATGTTGAAGGAACGTGATTTGAAAAAAAGATGAGCGATATTTTGTAGCTCTCGTGACATCCAAACTTTCAAGTGTTCTGTAGAGGGATCATCAATTTTCACGGCTTTTGCATATTGATAAACACCAACACTTGTTTTCTATAAATAAAAGCATTTATTACTGTTGTTACCTTCGTGTTGCTTGTTACCCTTGATGTTGTTTATTTTTTATTATTATATATACATACCACCCTTTTTAATTCAGCATAATGGGGTTCAAGTTCTTCGGGTTCCTGACGTACAAATGAACCTCCTTCCTTCCAAATCGTCTTCGGTAAAAACTTTTCTCCAGTTTTTATCCGTCAAATCAAGTATAAGAGACTGAGAAGGACTAAAATGAGTAAACAGAAGAAATTATTCATCAACTGACAATCGTCGATTACCGAATTCAAATCAAAGATAATCATTTTTGCTTACTGGTAAAAGTTACATTCCAAGGCGAAGTTCATCACCTTTTCTTCTACGGATAAGGCTTGGTTTCATCTATTTGTGCTTGTAGATTAAATTTTTTGTTTAAGAAAAGTAAAAGAAATGACTAGGGGGCTTCAGAAATAAATACCCATTGAAATCCCCAACCAAATCCACGAATTGTTAGCAAAATCCAGACACCTTAGCCATTTCCAATATTTCACGGACGCGTGATCCAAGAAATAAACTGTGAGATGTCAGGAAAGTTAATTACTGGAGACATTTTATATTATCTTTTTTATTATTATATATAAGTTTTTAAATTTCAACATTTCGAAATGAACAACTCAGATCTTCACTGGTGCTCTGGCTGTGGCAATAATCGTCCACTCAGAATGTTTGTAGGCAATCAGCAAAATTATAGAACCTGTGAATCTTGTCGTAATCGCCAAAATGATGTTGGGAAACCCATTGCTGCTGGTGACTCTGTACTATGGATGAAGCAATGGATATGATTCCTTCTTGTGATGACAACGATTACGTGCCATATTCACTTGATGTTTATATCCGTTCTCGATACCGGTATGCTAGAACACGATGATAACCAACTTTTGACACGTATTCGTACACGCATTGAAGCAATTGATGGATATTACTACTATCAAGAATTCGCTCCAAATCCTTGGTTGAAAAGTGGCTGTATCTTTTCATGTCATTGTTCACAAGACCAAGATGCTCAAAACCAAGTCGCAGATTCAAGGCATAGAAGACTCGATTCCCGTATGGAAACTTTTTTTTTGTGGTGGATTGATCGATAGAAGGCAACGTGTATGTTCATCTCAACAATTTGACATGGAACTTTTTATTTGCGAGGATTGAAATGGGAAAACTACTCCCCTGATTCACAGGTCACATGTCTTTGAAAAATTGGAAACGGCTAGATAGTTGGTCGGTTACCAATTAAAAACTGGTCGGTTGCTTGCTGCGGAAATCTGGTTGCTTGTTGTTGCGTCTTTTCATATTGTTGTTCTTTTGAAAACGCAGCGATTATTACTATCAACCCAGGAAGTGAAAAACGGTAGGAAAAAGAAAAATGTTTATTACTAGGTTCAATAAACTAAATTGCCTTCATCTTTCTTTTTACTACAAAGTTATTCGAAAAACATGAAAATCCGTCTAACGCAGATTTTGTGAAAAAACACATCAACTTTGTTAAGCAAAACACTCCACCTGATAAATCATATGAGAAATTCTGATCAAACCTTATTCGCGATAAAGCAGCAGTAGCAAACAAGAACTTAGTAAGTACTTTTAACACATCTCTTATGTATAATCATATACTATTAAACTAAATCAACTTAAACCGATTAGATAAAATCGCGAGTTAGTTGGAAAACCTCAGAGCATGCAACCATTCTGAGGGCTTCTTAAGCACCGGTTATTTACTGGGAAATGAGTTTGAAAGGCCTGGCAATGTCGCCAGCAAAGTCTAAATGTGGTTAGATTCAGCTTCTGCTACACTGAGGTTAGAAACTAAAAACAGTTTTATTCTCTTATTATTCATTTAGTATTAAATTCATTTTAAAAAACATGGTACATCCTCGCTTTAACAACAACGCTTTAGTACGAATTTCCGAGTTGTGTCAACGCCAAAAACAGGAAATAATTGCTCTCGCATACTAACTAAACTGCGATGTTGACGACATTCAAAACGTCATGCTCGGGCAAGATGGCGGTGAAGCAATCCACCCCCGCATAAAACCAACACAAACTTGCTGGAACTACGCTTGCAGAATAGCTGGAAAAGGGTTATTGGGAAATAGTGGGTCTCAAAGTTAATTTATCGTATAGCTTTTCGTTCAAATCATAATGATTTATTACTTATTTATATCTAGGAAACAACGAAACAGGGCAATTTGCCAAGGATGCCTCTGTGATTTATAAACGATTAAAAGAGGATCCCCAACTGATGGATGAATACACTAAGGAAATGGATAATAGTATTAAGACAACAACTGATATTGAAAAAAAAGCTACGGAGTAAGATAGATAAAGATTATACGAGCTTCATAAAGAAGTGAAGAAACAATTTGGAGCCGAATGTATCATAATCTTTGCTGGAGGTAGTCTGAAGTGACAGCATTCTTCGGTGTCATCACGCATATAAAGGGTAATAAGCAATCTAGTTAAAGTTAAAACTGATTTTTTTAAATAGAAATGGCCTACGATATTGCAACGAAACACCAGATGGTGAGATCGTTTGATGCGGAAGTATTCCTGAAGCAGAAAGGTAAGCTAACATTTTATTATTTTTAATATTAAAGCATAAGGCTAGAACGATCAATTTAGAATTACAGGATATTGCACTTGGACGTTCGAACGTACCATCAACATCATCATCACCATCAACGTTATCCATGACCCAAGGAACAGCAGCATCGTCATCTTCTTCATCCAGTGGAATTGATGCCTGTTATTTGGATGGTAGGGTATATATTGCTTTTAGGATTATATTATGCTAGTTTTATTTATACTAATATATGTTATATGAAAATATGACTATATAGTTGATTCCATGGACCCAAAGACTGGAAAAGCCCTGATTCGAGAAAAAACGTGTGCCTAATATAGTAAGCATTAGATGGTGGCCTAGTTTATTTTTCAGTGATTTATTATGATAAAAACAGATGATGCATTGGTACGGTGTGGAAAGGGGGATAAGCAGGTTAAAAGCACCCCATGGGCTTCTGTAGCAAATGCTTTGAAGAATGCACCATGGGAAGGATCCAGTACAGCCAGTACAGCCAGTACAGCCAGTGCAGCCAGTGCAGCCAGTGCAGCCAGTGCAGCCAGTGCAGCCAGTGCAGCCAGTGCAGCCAGTGCAACCAGCGCATCCAGTGCATCCAGTGCAGCCAGTGCAGCCAGTGCAGCCAGTGCAACCAGCGCATCCAGTGCATCCAGTGCATCTAGCGCATCCAGTGCATCCAGTGCAGCCAGTGCAACC
Organism: Phascolomyces articulosus; assembly: GCA_025677815.1. NCBI lineage: Eukaryota > Fungi > Mucoromycota > Mucoromycetes > Mucorales > Lichtheimiaceae > Phascolomyces > Phascolomyces articulosus. The sequence continues at coordinate 868,035 of JAIXMP010000008.1, read as the reverse complement.
AGCGCATCCAGTGCAATTTTTGATTACACGAACTTCCATATTTAAATTTTGGAGAAAAAACTTGAATAAAAAAAATCGTTTGATAAATATCGCACTCTTCCAACATGAACCTCTCCTGGAATCATATATAAAAAAAAACTCCCTTCTACCAGTATAGATCTCAACATTACAGCATAGCCTTGTATATTTTCTACGTGCATAACTATAAACCTATCACCGCTATTGGAGTTGTTTTCTCCTCTGTATCCGAATGCAACACCTTTTTTCAGCCTGATGTCTGGTCCATATTCAGTGACGGAGAGATTGCCATATACTTTTACTAGACTCAGTGGATGTTCATGTTCTAATTAAATATGTTAGCATAGTTTATATATATACAGATTGCAAATATTTATAAGATCGTATTTGATGGCGTACCTTCGAAAATATGTATAATAAACTGAATAATCTCACCAAAGTAGATCGCATTCATATATTATGTTCAAGATGAGCAAAGAAACAATATTACCAATATAAAGATTTATAATGATACTCAAACTTTTTATTTCATTAATAACACTAACAAATACGAATTTAGGAACCGTATGAACCTCTCGAGCCAAGGAGGGGTGTCTTGAAGCTCATCGTTCTCAGCCAGTTCTGAAAGATTTATGATGGATATGTAAGCTATGTTTCATGTACATGTTAAGCTTTGTTGTTAATCTTTACCTTTTTCTTTATAGATCATCTAGTATCATTGACGAACAGACAACGTAAGTTAAAATTAAATAATATCTCTCTCTTCATATTTTGCTAACACGTACAAAATTTTAAATAGTGATCAACCAGCAACAACACTTTCAACACTTGCTCCTTCTTCTCTCTCGCAAGCCGCACAAAAACAATAACAACAACCAAATGAATCTTCCACTCCTTCTCTTTCCACTCCTTCTCTTTCCACTCCTTCTCTTTCCACTCCTTCTCTTTCCACTCCATTTTCTGTTCTTTCCTCGTCCGTCCCCTTCATCCTCATTCATTCTTTCCTCTTCATCCACTCTTTCTTCTTCCCCTTCATCCATTCAACAGCGACGAAAGCGAAAACCTTGTGGCCAGTTATGACCACGTTCAGCACGAGATCGTAATCAGAAAAACGATTAATTATTAGTGAATAATAATTTATATATTTTATATAATAAAAAAAAATTATTAATGGGTAATCAAAAAAAATTCATTGCTACATGTCTGGGCACATGAATTACCAAAAATATATCACTCTCTGCGCAGGTCTTAAATTCTATGTCCTGGATGCACTGGTCCTTCCATAGTGATGGAGGAGGACTTGTGCTAACAGAAGCATCATGGGCAAGGTATCAAACTTTTCAAAAACCTGAATGTTCGTTATGCACGTAGCGCTTGCCATAGGCCTACACCATAGAGATAAATTCCCATTTGACGTAGGAGTACCATATTTCCTGTACTTTTGAAGTACGTTGGCTAACATGTTCTAGGTCCATTTCTTTCCCGGTAAAAGGTAGTCCCAGGTATTGAAAACTAGTTTTGGTTAGAATTAGGGTATTGTAGAGGTAGTATATGTCTCTAGTTTTAGATGTTGTTGGTGTTGCTGGTAATGTTGGTAGTGGTTCGATTATTGCGCATTTTTGAGGATGCCATCAATAGCCCAAGTTAATTGAGTGTTTTTCAGCAGTTTTTTTCATGTCAGATGGAGGACCCAATATGGCAACATCATCTGCATAAAGTAGGTATAGGATAATGGTGGTAGATGTATCTGGTCGATTTTTATTTGGACAACCATATTTGTTGCCTATATATGTTTTATCTTGGATTGAAGCTTCTGTTTTTCCATCTGGAGGTACTGTTCATATAATAAGAGGTTGATGGCTGCTGTAGTGCATTTGAAAGTGTAATCGTCGTGGAAGTGTATTAATGAAGATAACATATAAAAGGGGGCTAAGGATAGAACCTTGATGAACTCCTCTAGCTGGATGGATAAAGTGTGATTGGTAGTTTGAAGAATGCCAGTTATCCGTACTTCATCGAACACATGGCGTATCATCAAATGGAACAGAGCGCTCGGAATGTGACACTTCAATGCTGACCAAATTATTTGCCTGTCTACTGAATTGTATGCTGATTTATTGTCAAGGATGCAAGCATTGGTGATGTTTTGTATTGTTGTGCAAATTGTTGGATAAGGGTGCAGAGAGAAGGCTTCATCTAATGCACGTCGATGGTGGCGGAAACAACCTTGACCAATGTCTAGTGCTGGTATGTTTCTAAGTAGCTTGAGTAATAAGCATCATTCCAGAATCTTCCGTATCACACTCGTTAGACTAATAGGTCTATAATTACTGGCAGAGGTAGGATCTCCTTTTTTGAAGATGGGAACAACTTGGGCAGTACGCCATGGGGTAGGTATCCATGACCAATTCCAGCAAAGTTGAAATAATTTACTAGTAAGTAGTTCTGATAATGTTTCTTTGATAGGTTTAATCATTGTCCCAGTGATATGGTCGTCACCGGGTGCTTTCCTTGGTGCCATTTTACTGATTATATATTCGATACTGGAAGCAGGGGATACATTTTCGCTTACTTTTTCGGTTTCATCTTTTTGTTCCAGGTGTAGCTGGCGACCTGGGTTTAAATGTGGTCGTTCTCCACCAAAAACTCTGGATAAATGATTTACCATTAGTTCTGCTGCTTGTTGTGGCCCTTCTGGATGTGAGAATGTATATGTTGTTTGTCTGTTTCTACACATTCTTTTTATTATCGTGTTGGCTTCATTATCTGGAGTATTTCCTAATTTGGTACAAAAATGTTTCCAAGATTGAAGCTGTGTCCTTCTTACTGTTTTAGTAGATTCTTCATATATTGTTGTGTAGTAGGACCAAAATTGTGCACGTACGATAATCTTCTACTATATGCTCCTCCCGGTGAATTTGCTTTCTGTTGTACATCGTCATTCCAGTACCATTTCCATTTTTTGGTTCGTTTTTGTGTTGAGTCACGCTGTTGTCCAGGGCATTGTAGATAGCTGCCGTAATCCCGTGTTCTACCTGTTCAATGGTAGGTTTATGTGGAATCATTTTATGGCTATCTTCCAGTTGATCGAGAAAAGCTGGTGGATACTACTAATACTGTCTTCGAATATTGTTTTGTAAAGGTTTTTAACTTTTGGATTGGTGAGTCGCTGTAACTTCCAACGTTGTCTTGGTGCATTTGGAGATGGGAGTGGTTGCTATGGTTGGTGAGGTGTAAATGATAAATAACAGTGGTGGTGATGGGTTTTGAGTGATGTCATATCATGTATATCAATTATAGGGTTTGCAAACGCATATTCCCTTGATATATATATATCAATGATACTATGACCAGCATTTGTACCGAAATTAGGTTGTCCCCTTGCTAAAGACCCATTCCAAACATGTAGACCATGTGCTAGGATAAATGATTCCAGAACATGAATGCCTCTTGCGTTGTTGCTATGGTTACATGTTATTGTTTTAGAGCGTGCATTCAGGTCACCCAGAATAATGATGTGGTAGTCAATGTATAACTGATCCAGCAGTTCTTTATGTAGGTTATGGTCGTTTTTATTGTGTGGTGATGGTGGGCAAATATACTCCATGAAATATATAAGTGCTTATTCGGAATGTGAGTGTGTATCGATTGTTGTTGGGGGTAGTGATGAACATGTAGGTTAAGATCAGGTCAGACTAATAATGATATACCGCCTTCTCCTCGTTTTTTAGGGTTTAATTATATTGAGTAGTTAGGGTATTGGTGCCATTCTGTGTGTAGTCAATAGTATATATATATATATATATTCTTTTCCTTTCCTTTCCTTTCCTTTCCTTTCCTTTTATTATACACCTATTAATAACAACTGATAACTAGGTTCTTTTTTTTTGTTAATAGCATAAAAAGTTTTGCTAAAATAACATAAAAATAAAATAGTTGATAATATCGACAGTATCGAACACTACGGGAAAGAAACTTGTTAAATCTTGTTCATTCTGGTAATTTCAATAAAATTGATCCAAGCAGTTATTTTATTGAAATTACCAGAATGAACAAGATTTAACAAAATTCTTTCCCGTAGTGGAATCATACTCCATTGTATACTTATTATAAATTTCTAACGATACAATAAGGTCAACTGTCGTAATAAATATGGCGGATCAATACCAAGCCAATAGAAATGAAGACAACAGAAGAGTAGTGATAAAATAAAGAATAACGTGAAAAGATGATGTTTATTGATTAAATGATGAGGAGTATTTATATCTTTTTCAACTACTTGAGATAATAATAAAATATATAATAAACTAGTAATGATAATGTATAAGGAACGCTAGAGAAGACAATACGTGTTCATGACTGTCAGTTGAATACGTGTTCGAATAATTATTATGATGATGGATAATAAATACGTGGCATAATAAAATGCAAATACGATAACAACGATAAGGTGTTACAAAAATAAATCAAAAAAGGAAATGATAGTAACCATTATTTTTAGTTACGACAAAACTAAAATATTTATATATCCATCATATCTATGTGTTATTATTTTCTTTCATGCAATGTAGAGATAAGGATATTATAATGGTTTTTATATAATTATGTGATGACACATTGGGTATAAATACTTTAACTTATTTCTGTATATAGGTTTGCTAACTTGGCTCCATCTATTAGCGGTTGGTTTACTTATTACCTATAGAATATGCATTTATAAAAAGATCGGTCATAAGCTGGGCACTAATTTTACATACGAGTATTTATTTTTTGATATGCCCCGCATATTATAGTAAGTACATACGTACGAGAATATGAAAAACTTTTTCTAATAACACAAACATACTTTACCTTCTTACTAACTCATTCAAACTTCTTGTTGTGTACTCCTGTTACTAAAAATTTCATAACGTTTTGTCACATTTTTAATCAAATTAATATGTGCCATAATAAAATTTTAGTACTGTATGCCACCTATTACATTTATAACTTACCACGAAAAAATTTGAAATTTGTACAGAAATATAAAATAATAACAACAGAACGACATAAAAGGTTTGAGTAGGTCAATAATTTTTAGTATAATAGTTATAAATAGATAGAGGGTCACGGATAAAAAATAATAATAAAACATATGTAATAAAAATATAAATTGGTAGAAGGAACAATTGATAAATATATAATATAATATTAAACAAATAATTAATCAGTGATGTCTATATATTGAGCAGCAACATGATCTTTATTATAGTTAATAATGTTGTCGTCAGTATTAGTAAGTACCACATTCATGTCTTCCATTAAAGTAATCAATAAATTAAGGTCATCGTCGCCATTATCATCATTGTAATCATCATCATAGTAACTATTGTTAAAATTAACTGCAACTACTTCGTCCTCTTCCTGCTGCTCATCGTCATCCCCTTCTTTAGAAACAGGTTCGTCGTCATCTACTACATCCGGAATTATAGAAGAAAAAAGAAACATTCGTGCATAACCCATTGAATTTCTATTGATCTTCTGAATAAAATATCAAACAAAGATATTTTCAGTTTTTTCCAGTTTTTTATAAATCTCTTTAATTTTTTGTTGCAATAAAGAAGCCACACCCTTCTTTTCCAAACCATCGTCAATGGTAGCATAAACATTAAACACCTCTCGTAATTGGCCAATCACCTCTGAATCAAATCGAATTATGTTCATTGCATCTTTCTATTTTATCCATAGTAGGAAAGCTAAAAATATGTATCTGTTGTTAGGAATTATAGATACCAACTTTGAGTAACAATAATTCCCCTCCGTTGCCCTTTGTTGTATCAATAAATACCAAACAATAAATGAAATAAGCAGGAGACGAGATAAATCAACGAGACCCCAAAATAATTCAGTGAAGTTTATTACGATTCAAAATAATCTCTCTATTTATATTAAATTGCTCATCATGGATGGACTGCCACTACGTGTGCATTACGGTATAATATTTCTTATGGACTACATCATTTAAATTGCGTATGCTATAAGTCTGTGTGAATAACGGAAATTATAGAACGTGTGAACGATGAAGGTGAGAATCAAGAAGGGAATTACCCGTTTGCATGATGATGAATAATATACATAGGAGAAAAGCATAATCCGTGTCACAGTACATGCACAACTTAGATAATTGATATAGAAATTTATTTGATTTTCGGAGAGCCTATATAGTGAGTGCTATATTCCCATGGGTCAAGGCATGCTATGCGTGTCCCAAATTTGTAATATCTATCTCCACCAGAGTCCTTTGATTTTTATTTTATCAGTTTTGTTATATTACACTGTCGATTATATAACTTGTTATCAATATTACTAATAATAATACAATAAAAGAAGTCATGTATTATAGGGTATAGGATTGGTTTACACTAGAAATATATTGATTTTCGTTATCACTTTTGGGTTTTTGAGGTGGTTTTGTTGTTCTGATAACAGGATAACATCAGTCCGGTTGATATAATCAGAATCATATTTTTTTTGTCCTGTGTTATGGATTTGTCCCCACTTGCTTCTATACGCACTGCCTGAATAATCCATTTGAAATGTAAAAACCATATGTGATGGTATAAAAATATGCTGCCTCTTGACAGGAAGTAGCATAAAAAACTGTTTATTGCCCAGCACCAGTGATACTCAACGTTGTTTGCTGTGGAATTACTCCTCCCCAAATCCTTCTTGTCACCATGTTCGTTTGAACTGCTTGCATATTTTAAAACACATATATTCTCTAAAATATAAATTATTGGTTAATAAAAAATAGAATAAAAAATCATGCGTGTAATATAAATGATCATAGAAGAAAATGCAGTTATGGAGGGAGAAGAGAGGTAGAACGAACTACATGGTCTTTCACATAACAGCACAAAAAAACGCAGTTCAGGAGGGAGAAGAGAGGCAGAATAAACTACATGGTCTTTCACTGCCTACTCGGATTACAATGAGTGCATCAAAGAACCCTTTGAAAAAAAAAAAGTAAACCGTAGAAAAAATAAAAAAAATGGTTTGATACTTAGCTTGGTTCAAGTAACAGATTCCCTCCATTTATTTTTTTAGTGTAAGAAATTTCAGAAAAATAATATTCAATCACGCTCTTTTTTAATACAAAGCAACACCACTATGTAAAAGAAGGTGTATGCACTTATATTAGTATAGAGTAGTGTTAGAAAAATATATAATATTACAGTTTAATAATAATCTCTTACTGTTTTGAATATGTGAAGAAAAAAGAGAGGTCCCTTCTTTCTTCTTTGTCTAGAGCTGTCTGGGGAAGCTTAAAAAGTGTGATTTGAATTTTGGTTTACTGGTTAGGTCGCGTCAGCTTACTGCGGAAATCTGGTTGGAAGCAGGTTTGATTGTTCTTAAATGGTTACCTATTGGGCATTTAACATTAATCGACAGTTGCCATGCCAACAAATGACGTTGCAGAAGGTGAGAAAAAAGAAATATTTTTCATATTACGTGTAGTAAACTAAACTCCTTTTTCCTCTTCTTAGAAATTGTTCGTCAATATCTTACAAGCAATGAAATAACCAGTATCGCTGATTTTGTCGAAAAACATGTTGATTATATTACACAAAACACTCCCAGTAACAAATCATTGAACAAATATTGGCCTTCCATTATTCAACAAGAAGCAAACATATTAAAAAAAACTTTGGTAAGTACTTTTTTTAACGGATCTGCCATGGGTAATTATACAACAGACTATATTAATTCGAGCGTATTAGACAAAATCACGGGTTCGTTGGAAGAAGCTATTTGGTAAGCTTTCACGTATGTTCGGTCTATTTTTTCTTTTTCTTTTTTTGTGTTCTTGTTTGTATACTTATATTTATGTAAAGGCTCGGGAGCCATTATTAGTTCTCCCACTGGCAACAGCAACAGCAACAACTCGATATCGACAACTCATCCTACTAATAATAACAACGCAGCTAGTCCATCGTCATCATCATCCCCCTCTTCGCACCCATCGTCGCCATCGTCTCGCTCTTCTTCCTTGCCAACATTAAAAACACGAATCACAGAAAAGGATAAAGAAGTGTTACGCGAACGTTTCAAAAAATTCGCCGAAGCACACAAAGAAAACTTTTGGTACCTGGATTCAACAAAAGCGCAAGCAGAAAAGGATCAAACCAGCCTTTTGTCAGTGGAGGAGAAGGTCATGAACTTCGCCTTGGAGTGCAACTTCTATCAGTAAGTGAATATCATATTTATCTGATTTGATACTGTAATCGTCGACTGTCAGTTAATAAATAATTTTTGCTCTTTTTTTTTCTTTTTAGTCCTTCTCAATCACTCATCTTAGATTTGTCGGATAAAAATTGGATGAAAGTTTTTACTGAAGCCGAATTAAAAGAGATAGAAAAAGAGGGTGGCCAACTTGAATGCAGCGAACCGGAGGAACTTAGATGTTATTATTCAGACCTAAGAAAAGTGGTATGTGTATACAGGATTGAATTCAAAATTCTGTATAACAAAAAAAAAATAAACACCAATGATAACAACATATACTATAACAAGCAATACGAAGATATCAACAGTAGTAAATGCTTTTTATTATAGAAAACCAGTGTTGACGTATATAAATATGCGAGAACCATTGAAATAAATGATTCTTCAGCCGAGCATTTGAAAGTGTGGCTATCAAGAGAATTACAGAATATTGCTCACCTTTTCTTCAAGTCCTGTTCATTTAACATCGCGGATATGCCGGAAACCGACCAACAATATCTTTCGTTTGGATTCTTGAATACTATTTTTCTTGGATCGGATATTGTAGCTAAAGGGTAAGAAATTAAAGGAATGGGTTACTAGTAATGATGCTGGGTGGTTTTAAAGGTGGGTTTAACTTATGTTTTTTTTATTGTACAGCACTGAAATTTCAAGCAAAGCAAATACCAACGCTGTGAATGCCTCCCGTCAATTGTCATCAATCAATGCCATAACCAATCGAAAAATGGGTCGTCGAGGAGACACTGTATATGTGTATGGATCACGAGAAGTTGGGTGCTGCGAAGTAGGAGCCACCAAAGACCAAACGAAGGAGTTCCATGACTGTTCTCTCAAAATGCCATTAGTATTACGAGACATGTTACTTGCTTTGACATACGATTCCAGTCTCCTTCATAAATCTCATGTTATCGGATATAGCATTAGTGGTAAATATGATTTTTGTGTCAACTTAGTGGATATAGGAGCTAGTTTATATATGAAGCTTGTACTAACGTGAAAATAATTCTTAATGTATTTATGTAGGTGGTTGCGCTTCACTGTTGGATGTTAACGTTCCTGCAGGATACATCACACGTGTGCGAAAAACTGATCCTTTGGATTTTCCACACAGTGATTCAAATCTGGTTTCTTCGTTACTTCCACTTTTTACCCTTGCATATAACGGAAAAAAAAATTGTAGATGAAACTGTTGATTCACTTAATAGTGTTTCTCGGCCGATAAGAATATACACAGGAGGAGATCACTGGTGCCTTCCTGGAAATTTTCTACCATCATCACCAACTTCCTCAGAATCTAAATCATCCTCATCATCAAAAAGAAGAACATCACAATAATTCGTTATCCACCTTACCTATGTCAGTCATTCGAGACTTTATTACTCTTACATTTCAACTCCTCCTCCTACATCTTTGTGTCATTTTAAACTTGTAAATATTCTACTGTATAAATAATTCCATTCAATTTTATTCATAACTTTTTTTACCCTTAAATCTCAACTCTTCTTTCTATATCTTTGTATCATCTTAAGCTTTTCAAATACCTTATTGTATAGATAACTTTATTTACCTTATTCACCTTTTATTCATTATTGAACATAATATAACTGATTCTTTAAATTTTCTTATTTTCTAAAGTAATCAAATTTCACAAACTTGTTGCTCATCGTGACGATACAACCATTTTGCAGCCCTATTAATATGCATCGGTTTAGATTGCTCTTGGGAATGATGTCTTTTCTGAGTATGCTTTCTTTGATGAGGTGCAATCATGACTACAACAATCACAATAATGATGATAACGACTCAAATTCAAACGACAAGAAACAAACAATGGTGTACCTGAATATGTATTTGCATGTTGAGAAATTGAAGGCTCTGGATCCTTATAATTCCAACTGCCACCCATGTTGATACAGATTCATACTGCTGTAAAATATTTTATCATCCTCATGGGCAACAATTTGACTAGTTGTGCCTTTATAATGACGTTTCTTGCACATATGACCGTTAGCAGTACGGCTGGTAATAGGCAAATCTTTGTAATGTTGTCAAAGTAAGTCAGTTACATCATTACAGATAATTGTTGGCTGTTCATGAATCTTTTCAAAGATAAGAGCTGTATGCTCATCAGTGGGCTTAGATTTAACAGCAATCTTTTTGGATGAGCCGGGAAATCCATCTTTGTTATTGCTGTATGCTTTGGTTCATTGACTAACGCACCGTTTGTCAGTTGAATATGGCAATATAAGTCTGCGTGCAGCGACACTAATCGATATGCATTCAAATTCTTGTAATAAGCTGTTTCGCGACTTTGATGTCGTTTTTGGTGTTGTACGGTCCGCAAGGAAGACGTGAAGGTGTAGTCCTTTTTTCTTCTTTCTTTTCCCTCTATCTTTTGTCTGTAACTGAGGCCTGCAGCACCTTCTCAGTCGATATAGTTTTGGAAAAGTACAGTTCTCTTGTCGGTAGTGATAATATTACCATCAGTAGTGTTATTGTCTCCTATGATAATATTAAATATAAACTATACAGGAAGAAAAAAAATATGTTTTCTCTAACATGACATTTACAATACGCACACACACACACATATATATATATATATGTGCTTTTCTTGGCTCAAATTTAGTAACCGTACCATTTTTGAAGAATGGGCAGCGTAGGTTGACTTGGAATGGCTCAGCTTAGGTGTTCAAAACCAAAATTCGTTTTTATTTTGCATGGCCAAATTTAACTTCCAACGCTGTGCTAGAAGGTATAAATTATTATAATAAACAGTTGCTTTAACCTCAGCTTCTCAACACGTTGATCTTATTTTTTACCAGACAACATACTATTTTTCCGCTTGTAGTCTTTCATGATAATGGCAAGGGAATCTATTAGCTCTACCTAGTGTGCATTAATAATAGTCTACAGGCTAGCCCGAGTTGTCCCAGGTGAAAGTGGCGGCTAAGTCCTACACATTTTCAGTTGAGACTGGATGTATTCACTGTCATGTGTAGCGTATGCCAAGCTTATTCTATCTGTTGAATCTCAGGTAATATGATCACAAGGGTGTTGGTGGATGATACTTTTGACCAGATAAGTCGTTATTTTCTCTTTTTTTTTTCATGACTACTAGAGAACAAAATCTGGATCAGGGATCCAATCGCACATAATATTCTTTTAAAAGCAAGTAGTAGTAGTTACAAGAAGGTTTTGATTGATGATATTATGTATGCATCATTAATGTTACATCTAATACAGATGCTGGATTATCTAATTGCTTACCTGGAAAATATTACCTTTTTTTTTCTAATACTTAGTGGTGGTCGACGAACTGCAAGATGATAAATCCAAGCGATTTTTTTTATCTCATGGACATCAATCATCTATGAAAAAAGGCATCAGTACGGGATAGAAGTAGAGACAAAACATATAAATGATATACATAAAATAAAATGCTATTTATTACTAATATTCTTTTTCTTTTCTTCCATGATCAAAGATCATACTAATAGTATTGTAACTTGTATGACCAAGCAATCTTAAATCGTCGTAGTTATTAATTATTATTAATAATGACAGAATGTAGATGATCGTGGTTACGGAGGAGGCAGCAAAAAAAAAAAAAAAAAAACAACAACAACTGCAGGGTATTCTAGAAAACCATCTTTTTATCCGTCCATGTACTGTATGATTTACATGTATCTATTTGAAATAGTCGCTCAACAAGATCTCAGAGGATTGTAAAAACAAAGTAATTATAGCCTGATGAATATTGTGATGTGCTCCAACAAGATAACGCTATTGAAGCTCTGTGTGTCAGACTGGAAAACAGGAAGTTATGTAAAACTTCAAAGGATAAATCATAAATAATAACCATAAAATGCTTATATAAAAATAATGAGAGACGAAGATAAAATAAGAAGGCGCAAATGTAACGCAAAATTGAAATTATACTATGCGCAAAAGTGTAAATTCATTGAGAATTACCCTCAGCAAAAGTGTAAATTCATGATGCCCGAAATTGAAATTGCTCTTCTAAAGTAAAAATGGGGGGACGCGAAGTATTAGAATATTTTTATTATTAAACAATTCATCGTCCTACCTTCTCAGATCTGCCAAGAATTACTTCCAGTCTTATGATATACTGCCGAAGAAGAAGTTTAAAAAAAAGAGACGGGTCATAAACGATCTTCCATCCTACTTGTACAAAGATGTGACGCCTATTATCATCCGTCTCTGTTCAATGTTGCCTTACTACTAGTAAAGATTCTGGAATACAACACCTTTTTATATTTAAATAGCATTCTTTTGCTTGTCTCGCTATATTCAATAAAATAAGGTCCAGGTGAGAATAAACGGCATGATTGATATATATAAAAGAATTAGATTGAGAGACAGCCTATTAATAAAATATATACGTATTATATGATATTCAGTTATAAAAAAGAAGCGTGCATAAATTTAATAATTTTTTTTTGGATGATTGCAGTGCATATATTTATATAATTATTTTGACTTTTTTTTGGCTCCGATAAAGGACATGGTTAGGTTATAGTAACAGCAATCAACAAAAATGGGTTTTTGGTATTAAAATAGATTTTAATTGTTCTAGAGTCAAGGGTCTGAAACAAACTGTTTATAAATAGAGCGTCAAGTACTAATAGAAATTATTGGACGGATATATTCATCAAGAAGTACATAGAGTTGGTGATCAATGAATTGATTATACATCTATTATAAATTCGCCATGACATTTTAAAAAGGAAATCTGAATTCATCATCATTCACCTTTTGGATTGTTGTACAAAAAACCTTACAATTATATGAAAGAAAAAGAAGATCTACTTTTAACATTATTATACTAGTAGTAGTCTGCTAAGTCATTTTTTTACTATGTTAAACTATAGCCTAATATATATAATGATAATAGTAATAATAATAATAATAATAATAATAAATAGATAAAAAAAACTTTAAAACTGTTCTAATCTAATAACAAACTAATCAAAACGATTACTTTTTTTATTTTTCGGAGCATGTGAGCTTTTCCGTGTAGTAAGCGGTAGTTTAGAGTTGTGGCAAAGTAACCGATTGATTGAAAAAGGAAAATAATTTAGTAAATTCGAGCCGCGGCGTAACAATTGGTGGTGTTGCCACGGAAACTAAGTTTTTTTTTTTATGGGGGCGCGAGTTTAAACCTCAGCCACATAACATTTAACAAAGTTGAAATCATCATCATCATCATCATCGTTTTTTTTTCCACGATACTAAACATCGTGTGATGATAAAGAAGAAAGGTGAGCCCTTTTTTTTTAAAAAAAAAAGTATATATATATATATATATAAAGCACATACACAACACATGTGGATCGATTTAAATAGAAAAAAAGAAATATATATATAATAGGACTAGGATGGCATGAGGGTTTTTTTAACCCTAGTTCATATGAGGACAAGGAACAACGTTCAAGACTACCCTAAAAGTAAAAAAAAAGGGTTGTTAAAATGAAGCCATTTTTAAGTCATCAGTGAATTGTTCATGTTACACCACTATCAATTACGATGGATGATGATATACTCCTCTTCTCCCTTACTAAAATGATACACTGTGGCGCCGCCGAGTTTGCAAAAGCCACAAAAGAAAAAGGGTTGCCTCAAAAAAATAAGCATGATTAGAAGTTTCCAAAGTCTCTTTTTCAAATATAAGAAATCTTTGCTTCTTGTCTTTCCCCGATCACTTATTCTTCACGCGTTTATCATCTCACCTATTGGTATATGTATATGTTGTTCATAATTAGTAACTAATTCAACTAATAACTAATAAATAAAAAAGATACATTGTTGATTCTTCATGATTGAAAGAAGAAGAGGAAGGAGGAAGAACCCTGCATTTTAATGATACAAAAAAGAAAAGCAAAGAGCAGAGAGGCGCTCCTGAGTTGCGGCTGGAAAATAAAAAAAAAAAGCGTGAGTGTGTGTTGAATTGAGCGGGATCTAAAAAATCAAGGGCCTTTTCTTTTTTTACACATTCATTTTTTTTCCGCGTGTTTGTGTTGTGTGTTGTTTCCTGTTGTGCTGCCCGACCAAAAACCACCTTTTTTTTCTTTTCTTCCTTTCCTCTTTCTCTGCCTCTTCTTCTATTTCTTCTTCTCACTCTGTCCTTTTTCTTTTTTCTTTCTTTCTTTTATTTATTTATCAAACTATCCTTTTTTTAATATTAATACATCTATCTTTTTCCATTTTATTATATATTAACAAACGAGTTTCTTTTTGATCGATAAGAAGATATGACATTGACAAACACGTTAAATAGTCCTCCAATTCATTCAATAACACAAACAACAACAACAACTGCGCCGACGATGCATCAGCATCATTCTCAACAACAGCAACAACAAAACTATCATCATCCAATAAGTGATGAATATCATAACAATAACAATACAGCAAAGCATGATCCTTCTTCCATACCTGCATTATTAAACAAAGATCATCATCAAGATGAACAAGAGTTTTTACCTACACCAGTAACACCTGCAAATGGTTTCCCACTTCCTTTATCGTCATCTTCTTCTTCGACAACATTATCTACCGAAAATAAAGAAAGTAACAACAACAACAACAACAACAATAATAATAATAATAATAATAATAGTGTCATTTTTGCAATCTCAGGTGCACAGGGTGATGGCGCTAATAAACGCCTGAGTAACAATAATAATAGCACAACAGCAAACCCAACTACTGCAACAGACAAGAACTTTACATGTGGTGAATGTGATCAAACTTTCACCCGTCCACATAATTTGAAATCTCATTTAGCCACACATTCACCAGAAAGACCTTTTCAGGTAAAAAAAATACTTTACTTTTATAGCTCCTTTTTGATGATAGATGAACAGTTTTTCTCATACATTTTTCTTTTTTAGTGCGAAATATGTAACCATCATTTTCGTCGACAACATGATTTAAAACGACATAAAAAATTACATACAGGAGAACGTCCTTATGTATGTAAATCATGCTCTCGGTCATTTGCTCGATTAGATGCTTTAAATCGACATCAACGAGCGGAAGGTGGTTCTGCTTGTACAAGTAATTCTAAAAAAATGAATCATGAAATGAATGTCAATACCACGACGGGTACCCAACAACAACAACTACAACAATACCATCATCATCCTCAACAACAAAAACCAACGCCACCACGCCGCCCCATCCCACAATTACACATTCCCCATCCAGCCTCACAGCCACTACCGGGTCAAGTTTATCCACATCCATCTTCCTCTGTTCCGCCACCCCCTGAAAAACTGTTGCCTTCCCCAAGTGTCTTATCTACCCTGCCTGTCTCCGAATCTCCTGATCTTGTTCCTATTCATCCATTTGCTGCTGCTGCTTCATCTTCCTCTCCTTCTACCACACCTGTCACAACAACAACAACTACAGTTCCTACTACTACCACTACTACTTCATCATCATCACCATCATTAACATCACCTTCTTCAATAGAACCTTATCGTCATCATCATCCTCATCCAATACATCGTCATCCTTCTCCTTCTTCTCATCGATTACCTCAAGATTGGCAACGGTTAGAACAAGAAAATAATTCATTAAAAACTGAAATAGCAAGATTACGTGCTGAATGTGAAAAGAAAGAACATTTAGCTTCTGAAGTACATGATCTACGTATTGAGGTAAAATAATTATCATTATATAAAAAGAAAAAGGGAACCTTCTTCTCTACGCTCCTCCCCCTTCATCTCAATATGATATTGAAGATATATATAACTTCCCCCCTCCTTTCTCTTTTCATCCCACGTTTGAATTTAAAATTGATCCAATGTTTTTTTTTATTTTGTCTAGAACAAAGTCTTAAGGTCCCTTATTGTTGAATCCAAACGTGATAGACCAGAACAAGAAGATCAAGAAATGGAACAAAGGAAACGTCAACGACCTCCCTCCTTGCCTTGATAGATTATTATTATTACATACTATTTATATAAACTCTCACACGCCTTTACATATATATATAAAAGTTATTATTTACTTTTTGCTGTTGTTACTATTATCCATTTTTTTCTCATCTTCTTTAAATAACCATGCTTCCCATCCTTTTTATTCACAACCATGCCTACTAAAAAAATGATACCGTTTCCCTTCCCCCCCAACACACACATCTTATTACGAACGCCAAAAAAAAAACATTATAAATAAATAAAAAGTTTATTACTATACAAAAATAGGACATTGCCAAATTTCATGCACATCTTGAGGACCTAATGGATGATCCATACTTTGCTGTGCACCATGTAAAGCATCTTGAACGTAGATTGGATCACGCATTCCAGTAAACACAGTGCCCACTTGTTCATGTGCTAATAAGAACCGTAGGGTTTTGACAGATAATGGTGAATATAAACCTTGGTCGTTTTGTTGACTTAGAACAGGACTGAGGGCATTCAATATACGATCCAATTCACTATTTTTGCGCAAGGTATCAATGTATGCATATCCCACAATATTGTCAGCTAATGTACGCACGCTCTACATGCATATAAAAAATGGTGCGTTATGAATATTCTTGGTTGTAATTCAAACTATCCATCCATGACAACACACGTATATACATATCCCAATAAAGAACATCGTGTATTATTATCCTTTTCTTGGATGATCCGATATTTTTTTTTCTTTTCTTACCTCACGATAATCCTTAACCCATTCATCAAAAACATGTGATCGGTCACCTTCATGTTCTGCTACATAGTTTTCTAATACGACAATATCTTTTTCAACCGCAGGTAATACTTGTTGTGTTAAATAGTGTTGTGCTGCAAAGTGATTTTGTGATAGTCGTGACAGATTCTCGGAAAGGACCTAGTTGAGAGATGTAAAAAAAAAGTTTGATATGTTTATTGAGTCAATGCTCTTTCTATCTCCTTCCCTTCTTCCTTATTTCCCCCCTCCACATCATAATGAATATATAGAGTCCCTTGCTCTTTTTTTCGCATATATATCTAATTTCTAATGAGATGTATTTTACCTGTCCCCAAACAAATTTAGCAGCTAGACCTTCTTCTAATGGTACTATGATTAAACTATTTTTAGTAAAACTTGAATTTAATAAAAAAAAAGCACCTTTTTTTGTCACCTCCTCTTGCTTCTCTCCCCACGCGTAAATCATTCTATCTATCTCTCTCTCTCCCTAATAATAGATTACATTCAGAAAGCATATCGGATTCCATTGTCGAGACCTTTTCAAAAGACTTTGACATCTTTTCCATTAATTCACGTTCACCTAGTTTATATATATATATTCGTTTTCCAAGTTTATAAATAAAAAATATTCCATTTCACTTTAGATATTTGAGAGAGCAAACCAGAGATTCTATTTTGAACTTACTTGCATGCGATCCTTCTGTATCACCATCACCAAGGGCATGATTGACCAAGACACGAATTTGACCATTAGCAATGGCAGTCAAAGGTCGATTAACCATTAAATAAAGGCCTTTCTCCTAAAATAGAGAACCATTATCATCCATCAGTAAAGAAAACAAAGTCCTATCTTTCCCCCCTCCTATCAACATTTCTTTTAAGATGCTGCTCTTTTTTTTTACATACCTTCGCAATATCGCTTACAGTTTTATTATTGTCATGACCAATAGCTACTTCTCGTTCAAAAATATTAAAAGGTGCTTCAATAGCAACAAAATTATCCGGTTTTGAACATGCTTCAAGAACTTGAGTCAAGGAAACATGATCTACAGAGGAAGGTAATGCCATGGTATTGGAACATACACCATAACCTCCAATTACTCCACTGGTGACTTGAGAATCAAGATATTTGAATGTCTCTGCCATATCCTTGTAGAGTTGAGTTGCACTATAACCCTAATCCATTTTTTTTAGTTGATTCAGTCTATAACATAAAAAAAATAGATCTTTCTTTTTTGATGGATGGATGGATTGGGAGTATTATTCTTACCCTGTTTTTCGCCATTAACATACGTTCTGGACCATTGATCATAAATAGATCCAATTTACTTGTCTTGAGTCTTTCCAAAGATTTTTCAATTTGACTTTCGATCACTTTGGGTGAGATAGCATGAAAACTCTTGTCATTAATTTGTACATAATCCTTAGTATTGTCAAATCCTTCAATATCCGCAGCTGATAAATAACCTGCTTTTGTCACCACTGTCAAAGTCTATATCCCAGCCAAAATACTCCATTGAATTAGATACTTGATATCTTTCTACTTAATCAATAAAACGTTATTTTCGTTTTTGTTATTACTTGCGTTTCGATCCAATTCACCCTTGGACACCATGTCTTCGACAGTGTCACCAATCAATGCTTCGGACGATCCTGAATTATTTTATTTTTTTAAAAAAACAATGCTCCGTTTTTTCTTTAGTATATAAAAAGAACCCTTACTTCCCCCCCTCGTCCCATCTCCTTCTTTTTTGTTCAAAAAGTAACAAATGTTCTTACCATTTTGAAAATTGGATGCAGTATCAATGATATTAATACCAGCACCAAGTGCCTGACGTAAAGCAAGCTCGTGTTGCGTATTTCCCCTAGAAACACGATACGCGCCGAAACCTAAACGCGTTACTTGTCTGCCTAATTTTGGAATGATGGTTGTTGGAAGCTTGACTTGTGTACTCATGGAACGACATGTTTGTTGTATAAATCGTATGGACGTCATTGTGTTATATATGCCCTTTATTATTATATAAAAAATAAGTCGTTACTGGGCCTTTTGAGTCAATCTCTATTACTATTTTGTTTTTTGTTTTTTTTGCTTCTCTCAACATGGAAATCCGTGTGACCGGGTTCATATATGGCATTAAAAAAAAGTGAACTGTTCTGTGGCTCAATAAAGACAGCAAGTGGCGCAGGAATATTCGAATAAATATATAAAAAAGCGGCGCTATATCATTCAGTCCAGAACATAACAACAAAAGACCGAAAAAACAGATCTTCTGTAAGTAAATACGATGTATCTTTCCCCCCCCTCTTCTTGATCATTCAAAAGACCTAGTATTAGGTATCGATTACTAAAATAGTGTCATTTTGATTCCTATTTCTCGTTTTATTATAACATCAACAACTCCCAGAAGAAAAGAAAAGAAAACAAAAAAGATAACCCTCAAAAAAGAACTACATTATTGTCATTGGGCATTACAGCTATTATGATTCTGGTATATATTACATTTTATACATTTCTTCTAGGGAAGAAGAAAGGGTATACATATAAATAAAATACTCGTTTTGACTCCTTACGACGTGACATTGTACTAATTGTCTGTTCGTTACCTTTTGGAACAAAAAAAAAAATAGGAGAAAAATAGATTTTTTATTTCGAATTTTCTTATTCATCCAAGATAGTTATTTATTATTAAATAATATAATCTTCTCTGAATAATGATGATGTGACCTATGACTTATTATTGAAAGCATAACATATATAGATATATTATACGGTAACGAATTTATCCACATTTAATACTACTTCCTGTCTCCCCCCCCGAAAATAAAATAATGATAGGTAATAAATACTTTTTTTTATATATACAACGGAATAATTAGAAATCTAAAGAAGAAACCTATTCAAAGTTATTCTTCATCACCCGCTCCTCTTCTTCTCCTTATTTTTTTTTATTGTACGTAGTATACGTATAATAGAAGTAGTAGTAGTAGTAGTATAAGTAATATATTTACCCAACGTCCTTCTTTTTTTACTATTATAAGAGGATGCTTATCTACTATAAGGGATAGCACTATTTATTATACACATTGGGTTATAAACGCCATAGTCTTCTATATATATATTGACGTATAAAAGTGTATGTCCGTGTATATAATAATACATAAAGCATATAATATTATAATAAGCTTCTTATTGGCGTTTTTTCTTTTCTGGGATAAAAACATGTGAGGATTCCCATATGGATCAACAGCAAAATCCTTGCAAATATTGCATTTAACGTGCAGTTTTGCAGTATTACTATGTATAAAAATATAATATTGATAATAATAATATTATAAAGAAAAGATGATGAGCTAGGTAATTAAGGTTAGGGGGAGAGGAGTTAATAGTGAGTATATAGTAGTTTGTAGACCAAAGTAGAAGGATCAAGATATATGTGGTCCATTCACTTTTTTCATACTCTTGTCCAATAATAATTAAATAAAAAAAAAAGATAAACCTAGTACATCGTAAAAAGAAGGTCCAACCATCTAAAAATATTTCTTCTCGATATAATTACATATATGTTATTAATATTATTTTTTAAAATAATGTTACTCAACTTGGTTTTTTTTTTTTTTTTTTTTTTGGTTGGACAAAATGATATTAGAGTAAGGGGGAGTCGCGCCGACTATAAACTAGGCGTTTACCTAAAAATAAAAAGAAAAATTATCCACATCAAGGGAACAGACAAGGAAAGAAAAAAAAAATAGGAGAAACGGTCTTTTTTTTATACACATAGGAGACATGAGACCTACCCAATTTTTTTTATTATGACTCCATTGTATCATATTAATCACCTATTAGTATAGTCATCATCATCATCATCATCATCACCACCCATCTTGAACGATTCATATCCGACCTTTTCTCTCTCTTTATTTTGACCCCTTAAATGAAATCTCAATGGTTATCCAATTTACCATGTTGTTGTAAGCTTTTTTGGATCATTTAGAAAAAAAAAGGTATAAAAAGAGAAAGGGTCATGAAACGTCAAAAAAAATAATTTCACATTAGTTCTTTTTCACAACTACCACTTTCTACTCTCAAACAAACAAAACATCATGAAGTTCGCTCAAGTTTTCGCTCTCTTTGCCGTCCTTGCCGTTACTGCCAGTGCTTGTGGCGATAAGAACAAGCACCATCATGGTGATCCTCATGATAGCGAGGTTCAAGTCCAAGAAGCAAACAACAATGGTGCCACTTTCAAAGATAACAGTGGACAAGTACTTGTAAGTATAACCAAAAATAAATAAAATCCATACTATTATGCTATTATCTCTTCTTTTGCATGAATATGCATTATAGAAAAAGCCAAATTCATCATCATAGCTAACTCTCTTTTATACGTAATATTATTAGGGTCTCAACGATGCTCTTCATGACGGTATCAACATCGGTTCTTCAAAGAGCTCTGACGTTCATGTCACCCAAAACCAAGACTTACATTAAGTCATTTTAATTTTACCCTCTCAACAACATCACCAACAATAAAGATCATATCAAGATCTCTTTCTCTCTCTTCTTTTTTTTCTTTATTTCTTGCGGATTTGTGTCTTGCGGTTTCTTCTTCAGTCAAAATCCATATAATATAGTATAGAAAAACAAAAAAAAATGTTGTCCATATTTATTACTTATTATTGGAATTATAATATCCGCTTTGTTAGGATCTGTTAGAAAAACAGTCCATAGTAACATAATAAAATATACATCATTATAATTATAACAAATGGTTATTTGTTTTACTTGTTTATTACAGTTATCATTATTTAGCTTAGTAGCATTTTCTATGTCTTTTTTTTAAAAAAAATATATAGATATGGAATGATGCTAGTTTATTACTACCTATAAATAATTAATAAATATAACATAGGTAAATGTTAGACACATACAACTAATTGATATAACATTCAATATGTTAGTTACTATATATATATTAGATTCAAGAGTTATATGTGCAAGATGAGACCATAGTAACAAAATAAGTTATAGAAAAAGGAGAGAACACATTTAAATATCAACTCATCACACATGTTTTTTTATTATCGATTGGTAGTTCAGTAATTATCCTACTACTACATTCATTGAATATCCATAAACCAACATTTAACAACAGTAAGATTGAGCTTCGTTACTTATTTATACCATCTATCATTTTATTCCAACAATAAATTTATACGTTATTATCGAGAACGTAGATGGATGAGTCTCTCCTATAGTATAATAGCTCTTATTTTTTTTAAAAAAAATAGGAAGACGTTCTCCTCTCTCCTTCTAAATTTCACTTTAAAAAAATGATGGATCGGTCTAGGCTTTCATTGTTTTCTTTTTTTTGCATGTATATTGAATATTGAATTTTTCGTTTTATTAACGCTATACGAAAACGAAAGAGACTTTGGTAATAGTAATTATTACTAATGGTGGGATTTTAGTAAAATAGATGATAAAGAATGAATGCATCAATGTTATTATTTTCTTTTAATCTAACAAAAAAAAATCGATTGCATGTAATACTGTAATAAACATCTTGGTTACGACACAACTTTATCATAAAATGCAAAATATCCAAAAAAGAAAGTGTCTATAGTAAAAAGCTAGATTCATTCTAATATACAATCTGTCTTCACCTATAGAACTCCAACTCCTCGAGAAAACATATCGTTTAAACTGGCTTTGAAAAAAACTATAATAACATATGTATAATATCAGTTCATCAATAAACTGCAAATTCCTACTCATTATGCAGGGAACTCGAAAAAAAAAATGACCTGAAATAGAAGAAGAGAGAGGAGATGGAGGAGTCATATGGAATAGTAATAATAAGTAGTGGTAATAACTAACTGGTAGATAGAGTAAGTTATTACTTCAATTTGATAGGATGTGGTATATTATAAGAACAGAAATAACAACAACTAGTAGAAGAAGAAGGAGGAGGTAAAGTGACTTTCTTTTATGTAATGACTCCCCAAAAATATCAAATAACAAATCGGCAAATAGTAAATATTGAACTATACTCCTATTTTTTGAGTTAAAAAAAACGAACTCACTCTTATCTCTATACAACATGTATATTCCATATTATTATTTTTGATTTAAAGAGAAATTTCCAAAATTTATTGGATCTTACATTAGTTAGAAAACGACTGTACAGTAAACTTTGTTTTAACATATATACATCAAAATAAAGCCCCCCTCTCTCTCCCTTCCCCCATGAATATACCATTTTATGTTTTGAGAAAAAACTTGTTTACGAATCAAAGTTTATTATTTATTGTAGCTAATGATGAAGATAATTAAACATTAAGGTAGTGTCGTGTTGCTAACAACAACAACAGTAATAACTGAAGCGTGGGTTGCTGTTGTTATTATTAGTCAATTCATATGTTAAACAAGGGGTTTCTTTATGGTCACTTTTTTTGAAAGAAAAAAAAAACAAGGATATTCTTATGGATATGCATGGCCCCGGGGAGAGATTCGTTCCTTTTTTTATCAATATCACTCCGCGAGCATTATAAACTTTTCTTTTTGATCTTGATGGAATCAACGTGCTGTACGTTAACGCTTTATCTCAGGGGATGGGAGGGGGGTGAAAGAAAGGGGGTAGAAAGGAAGAGAGGGAGATGGATTCATCTTGGTTCAACCACACACAAAATATAAGAGAATAATACGGAAAGGGAAGGAGAAGAAGAAGAAGAAGAAGAAGGGGGAGGCAATGATGAAAAATAAAGGGTTAAAGTATTATATGCTTCATAGCCAGTTCCCTTTCTTCCTCTTACTTACCTCTCCCTTTCCTTCCAAAATAACCGCCCCCTTTATTTATTTTTCTTTATCTAACCACTTCTAAGTCTTAATAATCATAATTTGATAATGATGGTAAATAATGTCAATTTGTTGTTCCTTGCATCATATTCAATGAGCTAAACGAATTTGAAAAAAAAAGGTATAAAAAGAGACGGAATTGGCGCACATCCAAAAAAATTATCTCATCACTCAAAAACAAGTTCAATTCCAAGTTAATTTTAATCATGAAGGCCTCTTACATTGTTGCTCTTTTCGCTCTCGTTGCTGTTGCCACTGCTCAAGATACTATCAAGGACTCCAAGGTCCAATCCCAAAGTGCTGATGGTACCTTAGGTCAAGTCACCGATAACAGCCACAGCGTTGTTGTAAGTAGTATAATTTTTCTTATATGTTTCTATGTTCAGCGAGCCATGGAAAACATTATATAATAGTAATGTTATGATGAGTACTCAATTACACACACTTCTTTTATAATTCATATAGGCTGCTAACGATGCTGTCAAGGAAGGTGTTAATGTCCTCAGCAGCAAGGAAATCACTGGTACCGTCGAGCAAGGTCAAACAATGCACTAAATTTAGTCCACTTACGTACTTAATTCCTCATTTCGCGGATAGTCTTTCACTTTTTTGAACCCCAAAAAAATTAATTAATACCCATATAGTATAACCTCCACTTGTATTATCTGGTTATTTATTATAATTATTCGCTCTGTTAGGATCCACTTTTTTTATATGTGGTCCGCAGTATTAATTTAAATATATACAACCTTTTATTACCTTTATATATCTCTATTTTCTTGAATGATTCAAATGTTTGAATGTTTTTTTTTGAGGTGTCATGATAAAGAAGATCTCTTGCTTCGGTAATAATTAATGAAAGTTAATTATGCATCATGCGATGATAATGTATTATAATTTTTCTTCTACGATTTTTTTTTTTTTTTTGCAGAAGATAGAGTAGCGAACCGTATAAAATTTTTTTCTGCAGAATAAGTCAAACACTGTACGTAATCGAGTGCATTTGAATTATAGGATCACAGGTGCCATATTTTTTACCATGCATATGATATATTTATATTGACATCGGACGACTAATTCTTTTTGTTACTACATATATATACATTCTATTATAAGCAAAAAAATAAGGGGTAATCAGGATAATGTCACGGTTGGTATTATATATTAGATGCGCCACTTATATGCAAACAATAATATATTATAGATTTTAATAGTATAAGGAGATGTATATATCATTGATGGCGTAAATACATCAAAAATAACGTTTTGCTCCGACGACGCATCGAAGAATAAGTAACTAATCTTGTATGAAGCTTCATTATTACCATGATCTGAATTTTTTTTTCTTCTTCCCCTTTATTATCTTTGTTCTCTCTCTCTTAATTTCATTGCTTCTAATTAATTTCTTTCCAGATTTCCTGCTGTATTGAATAGATAGAAGATGGGTTGGTCTAGATCTACTATATTTTATAAATGTACACTATTATTACTTATCATTGTATATTAAACGAGTCATTATGCAACCTATTTTTATAACAGCTGTCTACCATATCAATTTGACAGCTTTAATATCAAAGGACATGAATCGAATATTTAACGATTATTAAATAGCATATTCAAAATAATATTATATGTCTTTACATATACTATATATAAATTGATATATAAACTTCACTTTTAGTAACAAATAATGGTCTTATCGGCAAAATATTATTTGTTTGTTTATCCAAATATTATGCGCACTAGTACCTCAAATTGCTGATGATATTGAATTGTCTGCAATTAGGCATATTTGCTTACTATTATCCAAATTGATTTTTATTTGTTTGGTTAGAGGTCAGTTATTAGTCCTATATAATACATGGAAGGTGTAGAAGAAGTCTATCCTATTATAATAAACTTTGATGTGCTATAGAGAAGGGTGTGATGTTCTAATCACGGGATGGGCTATAGAATTTACTTCTATTTCGCATGTTAGACTGGAGAGAAAAAAAAAACCAAATTTATTAATAGCAGATTTCATCGTTTTGATAGCAAGAACTAAGGTAATCAATTATAAAAAATATATGTTGCTCTGCTTGTACTTTTAATTTTTATTAAGTTTATTGTTCTTACTAACGTGTGAAGCGACACAGGCTAAATTATATGACAACCACATAACCACTTGTTTCCTTCTTCTCGCGCGGTGGACCGAATTTCCCGGTGCAATGCGTGTATCTGGCAAATTTTATTATGCATGGCTCCATTTATATAATCTGTTTACATTTTCAAAAAAAAAGAGGCTGAAAAACACACGCATTTTACTACATAAATAATCGTGTGAACTTTTTTTTTAAATAATGATTATTTATTATATAAACTACCACTACTATTACTATGACCACTGTCACTTTATTTTTTGGCATTTTTTTTTTTTTTGGCATCAAAATTTTCAATAGGATAATCTATCCATTTTAAATTATTACTATTGTTCAAATCATCTTTTAATATATAGATCTTTTGTTGGCTTTTATCAAAAAGTCATCAGGGAACAATTCTAGAGTTATAGGATTAAATTACCAAACAAAGAGAATGATGAAACATTTTTGCAAGCTACTTTATGTGTATTGGTATCTTACTATTAGGAGGATTATTGGTGAGTCACATCAACTTGTTGTGCGACCAGGAATCACGATCAGCAATGATAGATCGTTTGGTAAAAAATAAAATCCAACCTTCGTGTCGCAGCAGCCACGCGACAAAAGCCCTTATTTTTGCATTATCGCGGGAGATCAAGAAGTCAAGTAAGGTAAAAAGTCCGTGTTATCTATAAGAGAGAGAGAAAGATAAACCAAACGATCTTTAGATATGATTGGTGCATGATATCAACCTATTATCCTCTTACTTAAATCGTTTTCTCCCGCTTTATTTTGATGATGATGCTTATTTACAATCAATCAAATATGAATCGTATTATATAGTAACAAGTGGGATTATTATTATTATTGTTGTTGTTGATAGCGATGCAGCGTTCTTCAAGATGATGTATGGAAAATCAATCGTAATTTTGTAAATAAAACAAAAACTAAAACTGACGCGCACTTTCAAGAAAGATCGATATAATAATAATACTATTATCAATGGATTTTCTGTCTTCAAAAAAAAGATGAAACAATGATATTGGATTAAAAAAAATGCAGAATAAAAAAAATGAGGAGATGATCAACGCGATAAAAGAAGAAAAAAAAACTGGGACGTATCATATTATTCATACAGCCGCATGGGTCTAATCAGCGTTAAAAGTTCTGGGAAAAGAGCTGGCTGCTGAGGGGGAACTTTTTTTCTGTATGTATCCCAGTGTGTTGCGGTGTGCTCTCACCCACATATAAAAATGCTGAGTTTTTGGATTTTTCCGCCAACCTTTCTTTTTTTCCCATTTTCTTTTCACTTATTTTTTCTTCAACTTATAATGTCTGTCAGCAAAGTTCACGCTCGTCAAATTTTCGATTCTCGCGGTAACCCTACTGTTGAAGTTGAAGTAACCACTGGTAAGGGTGTCTTCCGTGCTGCTGTTCCCTCTGGTGCTTCCACTGGTGTTCATGAAGCCCTTGAACTTCGTGACAACATCAAGACTGACTATATGGGCAAAGGTATGTTATTATAAAAATTGATTGAAAGGTGGAGAGAAAACGCGGGAAAACGCGGGTTTTATGATACTTAACAATGGCATAAAAAAAACTAATATCATCATCCACCATTATCATAATAATAATAATAATAAAAAGGTGTCCTCAAGGCCGTTGAAAATGTCAACACAATTATTGGTCCTGCTTTGATTGAATCCAAGCTTTCTGTGGTTGACCAAAAGGCTGTGGACGAATTTATGATCAAGCTGGATGGTACCAAAAACAAGGAAAAGTTAGGTGCCAACGCGATTTTGGGTGTGTCTCT
Source organism: Phascolomyces articulosus (assembly GCA_025677815.1). Classification (NCBI taxonomy): domain Eukaryota; kingdom Fungi; phylum Mucoromycota; class Mucoromycetes; order Mucorales; family Lichtheimiaceae; genus Phascolomyces; species Phascolomyces articulosus. The sequence continues at coordinate 840,251 of JAIXMP010000008.1, read as the reverse complement.
TGCTGTGGCCAAGGCTGGTGCGGGTGAAAAGGGTGTTCCACTCTATGTTCACTTGGCCGATCTTGCTGGTTCCAAGAAGCCTTTTGTTTTACCTGTCCCCGCATTCAACGTCATCAATGGTGGTTCCCATGCTGGTAACAAGTTGGCCATGCAAGAATTCATGATTTTACCTACCGGTGCCTCCTCCTTCTCTGAAGCCATGAAGATGGGTTCTGAAGTGTACCATACCCTCAAGAGTGTCATCAAGGCCAAGTATGGTCAAGACGCCACCAACGTCGGTGATGAAGGTGGTTTTGCCCCCAATATTCAGGACAACCAAGAAGGTTTGGAACTTCTTGTCACTGCTATTGAAAAGGCTGGTTATACTGGCAAGATCAAGATTGGTATGGACAGTGCTGCTTCCGAATTCTACAAGGATGGCAAATACGATTTGGATTTCAAGAACTCTAGCTCTGACCCTGCTACTTATTACACTGGTCAACAATTGACGGATTTGTACAAGTCCTTTGCTGACAAGTACCCTGTCGTGTCTATTGAAGATGCTTTTGATCAAGATGATTGGGATAACTGGTCCAACTTGGAAGCCACCGCCGATTTCCAATTGGTCGGTGATGATTTGTTGGTCACCAACCCTGATCGTATCAAGACCGCTATTGAAAAGAAAGCTTGTAACGCCCTGTTGTTGAAGGTCAACCAAATTGGTTCCCTCACTGAAAGTATTCAAGCTGCCAAGGATTCTCAAGCTGCTGGTTGGGGTGTCATGGTCTCTCATCGTTCTGGTGAAACTGAAGATACCACTATTGCTGATCTTGTCGTTGGCCTTCGTACTGGTCAAATCAAGACTGGTGCTCCTTGCCGTTCCGAACGTCTTGCCAAGTATAACCAACTTCTCCGTATTGAAGAAGAATTGGGTTCAAACGCCATTTATGCTGGTGAGAACTTCCGTAAGGCTCACGATTTGTAAATACTCTGCTTCTCTCTTTTTTTTATTTCCCCCCTTAATCTCTCTCTCTCTCTGATTCTCTCATATGAATTACCCATTCATAAACAACATAACACAACACGCACCTTATTTCTATCATTCATGTTTCATACTTTTTTAAAAAAACACATATCAACTCACTATGTACTATTGAGTGTTGCAATGCAAAATTGAAAATAAAAAATGGGTTTATTTTGTACAATTATAAATGACGTAATGAAAATAATAATAATGAATGCGTGTTTTTTTGGGGCGTGATGATGAAGGGGAAAGGTAGGGGGATAGGGTAACTTAATCTTTCTTGCGCTTTTTTTGTTTTTTGTTATTTGCTGCTGCCTGTCGCTGTAATTTCTCCTCTCGTGCATTCAACTTTTCATTCATGGCTTTCATTTTTAATCCATAACGAGCACCTAATTCCTTTTCCCAATCCTCTTTTACTTTTCGATATAACATCATGGTAAACCGTGCGTCTTCAATCTATACAAAAGTGTGAATCGTCAATACATATCCTATCATCCCATTCCTTCCAAAAAAAAGTTGAATCCTTTTATTTACCGAAGAATGGCTTCCGGATTGAATATCAATTTCCAAGATTTCCTTGACCAACTTTTTAAGACCTGGTGTTCGTCCAGCTGCTAATTCACGGAATTTTTTGAATTTGGATGTATCTCGAATCAAAAGAGGTGGATGGGATAACATTAATGCTGACAAATCATTTTGAATAGCGTGACCCACTAATATACGATCTTGAATAATATCATTGACTTTTTGCTGTGCCTCTTTAAATGGCATGGCTAATAAAAAAAATAGAGAGTGTGGGATGCATCAATAAGTCAAAAAATTTTAAGTTAGGCCATCATTTCATAAGGAAAAGAAAGATACTTTACCATTTTTCAAATGTTCTGGCTTGACACCACTGACAAAGGTACGAAAATCCGTCACACGATCCATTGGTCTAACAAATGTATCCAACACGATGGCACCATGGAAATTGACCAAACTGACACGAGCCAAGGCGGATGCAACACCATCAGAACCAATACCCACCATTTCACAATCAATAGCTACATATTTTCCAATCCTATATACATATATAACAGGTGAGTCCATATTATCATTGATAATCAAGGTCTATATACAAAAAAAAACATACTTTGCTTGGTCTCCAGAAACTGTATCCATTTGTTCCACCATTTCCTTCTTCAATTCTTTAATTTCTTTTGCCGTCTTCTTTTTACCATAGACTTGTTCAAATGTTTTTTCATCAATATCTTCACCAAACCATAATTCATCTTTTGATTCCACTGTTGTTGTCGTTGTGGATGATTTTTTTCCTTCTTGCTCTTTTTGACTGTCACTATATCAAAAAAAGTTGTTTTCAATCAATAAGGTGACACTCGATCTCGGTTCATTGATTAAACTAATAATAATAATAAATAATAAATTTACAATGATTTTTTGGATCGTTTTAATTTGCCATGAGGTTGTTGATCTTTGGGTTTACGCTTTTTGTCATTAGATTTTTTAGGTTCTTGTGGAATGGTCTATGAATTCTTTTTTTTAGTACTACAACCTTTGACAGTATGGCAATGTAGAGCATGAGAAAAAAAAATAATAATAACAATGGTTTACCGAGAGAATTTTTTTCCAATTGGAACTTGGTGTAGTAATAACTGGTTTCTTTTGCTTCATAATTTGTATATGTGGTTATATGTTACTTTGTTGGTGATATGGTATAGTTTCTTTTAAAACGTTTTTTTTTTTTTTGACAACAACTTCTCCGAATAAAGACCCAACGTTCCTGCGTGAAGTTCAAAGTATTTCAATTTCCAACAGCGGCCCCACAAAATGTTTCAAGCCACATGCACTCTTCTCACCCTCTCCGAATAATTTTTATTTTCGAAAAAACACCACCACAACTTTTTTTTAAAAAACATTATCGATAGGCAGTACTTTTTCTTTTTTTTACGAGTATTTCCAAACACTTATTACTTTATTCAAAAAAAATAGTTGTTTTATTTATTATCATTTTCTTATTTAAATATAAAAAGTATAAAAATGTACCGATGAGGATTGCGCTAAATGCCATTGGCAGAGACGAAGCTCCTAACCTTGCATACATCGCACCATTAGATCAACGGTTTTATACATATTCTTCAATTGTACGACGGTTTCGTTGCGTCTTAGATAGTTTTATAAAAAAACCATCTCACACGAATGCTTTTAAGACAATTGTAATCGATGTTGTAAAGAAAAAAAGAAAAGGAAAACACGAATCTTTGGCTTTTTTATACCCTCGTCAAGTCGGTAATAAAAAAAGTTTTTTTCCTTTGCCGCAATCATATTATTGGCTATTATCTCATCTTATTTAACTCCTCTCCACCATCTTTGTAAGAGTGTGACGACACTGGATGAATGCATTCCTTTGAGTACAAGATATGTTTTCATTCATTACATCCATAGTCACTCACTAGGATCTATAGTTATTTTATAGAAACGAAAGCATGAAAAATATTGTAGATGAACAATCTCTCGAGTGAAAATTATACCAAGTATATTTCTCAATAATTGTATGGTACCTTATTTGCATGAGTATAATAATACTGTAGAACATATCGAAGTGGTAAAAAAAATGCAATTTTGTAAAATGCAAGCCCATACCATCAATGTAGCGCACTTACGCTGTATTATATTTCATAGTCCGCTCACAGCCAAAAATAAAAGATTTGCAGTTACCACCACTGGATGAGGTTTTTGGTACTTAGTTACTAATGAAATCGTGCTTCTCATAAAATTTAGACCTTAGATATACAACTTGGAGGGTCCAGCCCTCTAATGAAATGCAAAACGATAAAATGTGTGATTTACAACAGGGAACGAAAATACTCTTTGCAAAGCATTTAACCATCTTTCAGATTTGAACCTTGAGGTACCAAACTCTACCAACAGTGAATTATAGATGAGAAATGAGTAAAACACTTTTTAGTTTTTGTGCAAGCTCGTTTTCTTGGAGATATAAGCGCATTTGCATTTCACTGCAAAATATTCCCGCTACCATATATGGTACTTTTATATCCACTTACTTTGACAAGGCATTTCAGAACTATTTGTGAACGAAATCTCGTTCTGATGCATTGTACACGATATTCACTAGGTAGAAAACAATATATATTCATGTGATTGATTGATCATGGTAACCGTTATGGTATTAGAAAGGATGCTTCGTGCGGCTATTTTTAAGGGTAAATGCAAATATAAAATGCAATTAATGATCAAATGCTAGTTAATACTGTAAGGTCGGTTAAAAATATTTGAAAATTATCATATATGGATTATAATAAATATTTTAAGCACTAACATAAAAAAAAATGGACACAGAGGGTGGCATACAATAAATGGATTGTTTTTCTTTAATATACGCTACAATTCCATTATGATCACTAACCCTCACTCAGATCCAAATCATATACTTTCAATTTTTTTCTTCTATTTCAGCATGCTTAAGATATTATATTTATGCAAAGCACAAAACCAAGCATGCACAGGTCAATGTGTTCAATCCTCGTCGATACTGACATTATCCACCTTAACCTTAAAAATAGACCACGAGGCATCCTTTCTAATACCATAACGGTTACCATGATCAATCAATCACATGAATATATATTGTTTTCTACCTAGTGAATATCGTGTACAATGCATCAGAACGAGATTTCGTTCACAAATAGTTCTGAAATGCCTTGTCAAAGTAAGTGGATATAAAATTATCATATATGGTAGCGGGAATATTTTGCAGTGAAATGCAAATGCGCTTATATCTCCAAGAAAACGAGCTTGCACAAAAACTAAAAAGTGTTTTACTCATTTCTCATCTATAATTCACTGTTGGTAGAGTATGGAGGCTTGAGATGCAAGAAATTAATGTCATGAGTGGTAATGAGAAAGCTAATTGAGTAATTACAAAAGGCAATTAGCAATCGCTTCTGTGAATCATAGTTTTTATCGTTTTTTGTTCCAGTAGAGAGCTAGAGCCTCCGAATTGTATATAGTATCAATATTTACAAGAAACACGATTTCACTAATAACCAAATAACAAAAATCTCATCCTATGGTGGCAGCTGCAATTAATATATATACATTTTTGACAGCCGTCGGACCTTGAAAAAATACAAATACTTCATGCGTCTCAAACCTACTATGATGGAGTGGTTTCGTATTACTCATTTTATACTATTATAATATCTTTTTTATTTGACATACACACATACAAATAATAAACTCCGATCAGCCTATATATCTTGTAATTGTTGACCTCCTAACAAATCACAGTGTTAACAACAAAATGAATATTTTTCATGGGAGGAGAAAAGTGTTTCATCCCATTCAATCACGAAATGGAATAAAAAAATTGGGTCAATCCGACAGGAAAGGAAAATGAAGTGGCACCGAAACTATATCTCGCAGTAGCGGACAAAAAAATTAGTTCAATGTACTTCACAATGCCACCAATCGGTTACCCGCACCCGGATTATCCAAAAATATACATATCATCATCTTTTGCTAATTGAAAAAAAAAGTATTTACATGTGAATTTGAAGAGACAATTATCCAAGTTGTATATATTATAGTTTTATATATAGTAATATTATTTGATACTGGGAACGCTGTTTATATTAAAAAAAGACGTGTATAATTGATTGAGATGACAAATATCTGTCAGGGACACCAGCAAGAAGGCATTGAGAACCCATTTATCCATTTTTATACTCATCATTGACATATTCTAGATTGCGCCGATAAAAGTGCTCAGAGTTCTTCATTGTAGTATTAGCGAACCTGTGGCACATAAAGGAAAACATAAACCAAGTTTGAAGCTTGTTTAAATTATAAACAATTCATAGGTACAAAACGAATATTCCATCTCGGTAGAATCATCATCATGCTGTATATTATTCAATACCAGAGTATCTTATACATAGCCAAACATTTTCTATATTATGAGACTTTAATACGTTAAGTATTTCATATATTTACAGCATTATATACTGTTTCGTTCAAAGGTACTCATTAGTTGTATTATTATATATATTGTATGTCATCACAAAAATCTACCAATCCAATCCTGCAGTTAGTGCTCATACAGAGGCGCCCATCGATATAGTATATTAAATAAACACATGAAAATATAAGGTGAATTATACCAAATGAATATTCGGCGTAATGGTAAAAATAACAAACCTTTCGTTTGTCACGATGAGACAAATACTTTGTTGTGTGTGAAAATTTCTCTCCTTTTGATGTGACGCCATATGACTGTTACACCAAGATTAGAACATGACAGTAAGTCAGGGACAAGTATGACACAGCTGGGAAGATGGGAGCAATCGGAAAACTTTATTGGAAAACAATGGTATTATGTACTATAAGAAAGATGAAAGAATATAATGATTAAAAAATGATGATGATGATAGTGATGAACCATGATTTTTCCCATTACATGGTGATGCCATGATTGTTTACAGTATATATGCACTGCTAGGTTAAATATATACCTATTCTTGATTTTAAACAAAATTAACAAGCAGATCTTTAACACATATATGTATTGATTAAAAATCAAAAATGTGCTTTCCCTCATTAATCAACTTGTCTTTTAGTAATTAACGATGTATGAAAATCATGTACCTTTAGTGATTCATAAAACAAAAAGATAAATAGCATTGATTAATTATAGATCCCATGAAATGAAAAGGGCGTTTTGTTTTTGGGATAATAATAAGAATCATAATTAATCTAGACTATTGTTGTTGTAAAGCATGACGTCTCTTCTCTATATTCTTATTGTTCATTAAGCTTCTCCTGTGGTAATGGGCGGAACCGGGTTCAATGAAATCCGGAAGTTGTATAAAAAATCAGGGTCACATTTAGATAGATTACACAACATCTCTTTTTTTTCCTTTGCCCTACTCATACATCATCACCATCATTATTGTTCCCCAGACTTTTTATTATTCTTATTATTACGTCTTTAAGCATCATTTCATTTATTGATTTTTATGTATTGATGCAATTATGCAAAAAAAAGTCTATCACTTTTTCTTAAATCATCCATTCTAAAAAAAATCGTTCAAGAGAGAAACATGCTTGCATAAACTGTTGTTGGCGTATAAATATTTTTTTTTCAAAATAAACAAAAGCCATCTTATGAGGTTATAACATCATCACTCTCATTTTTTTTAGATGAATAGGATATGCTTTCACATGGCACCAATGGAAATCTTTTATATGTACTAAAAAAGTGAAATTCATCATGTCAGCAGATATTGATTTTTAGTATTATATCTGTTTGTTCTTCTTTTTGTTACCTATAGAAAAGTTTTCGCCATCTAGTACTAATTAAATGAATCTAAAAGAAACTTATCATGTTATTGTTGTGCTAGTAATTATAAAAACAAAAGAAAACAAGGTCACCAGGATGTAACAACAATAAGGATATATATATATAAACAAATTTATTACTAAAGGAAGGATGTTAAATCAGGCGAAAACTAAGAAGGGAGGTGGTATGATTGCATTTATTATACAGTTTCGAGTAACAGTCTTTTGGTAGATGATCTCATTGGATAGAACTTTAAAATCATCAGTCCGTCGTCATGAATATAAAAATGACAACACTTTGCAAAAGGTTTGTCATTGGTAAAGTTTTTTTCCTTTCATCTTCCTCACTACATATACATACACACATTAATATCATTTATATATGATGTTCATTCATCTTTCCTTGTTATATACTTTATTCTTACTACTGGGTTCAACATGCATGGCTTACCTGGTGACAAGTGAAAAAGGAACACTTCGTCTTCAGGAACCAACAGGTACATTAGCATTTTATTTTTTATTTTTTAGAAAAAAGAAACATTGTTGTTCATGTAATAAATACAGCCAAGCTGTCATTTTATACTTATGACTTTTTTTTAACTTGACAAAAACTATTGTATATCGAATTAGCGAATCGATTTCGTTTCAAGAACACTCAATTGGATTTGAATAAATGGACTGAACAAGAAACAGATATTAGTTGGAATGCACTTTTACGAAATATCAATCCTCCTGGTGCTATTCGTGGTTTCGTAGCAGCTTCTCCATCAACCTATTATCCAGATTACTTTTACACATGGACACGCGATGCAGCTCTGGTGATGCGAGTGGTAGTAGAGAACTACAATGAAGAGGTCAAGAGGCTCCTTCATGACTATGTGGCTGCCGAAATCTATCATCAGGTGACACCTACTCGATGCAATTGTCTAGGAGAACCTAAATTCAGTAAGTTATATAATAGAAGTGAAATAATTGTGTAATACATGTTTATTAAAAAAAATGGTATACTATAATTAATGTATAGATGCGGTAATTATCAAAAAAAAAAGAGATAAATGAATATAAATGTTGATTATAAAGGAAAAGATGTGAATATTTTCTATTGTTTGGCTGATCTAGGTATCTTTTTTTAGGATGGTTCGGGATATGACGGGTCATGGGGAAGGTATGTAATAGGGATATTAAAATGTAGTGCAACTTATTTACTCAAAACAGCAACACTATGTAATAATGATGATATTCAACTTTTTTGTATAAACATGTACCTTTTTTTATAGACCACAAAATGATGGACCAGCCAGTCGAGCAATTACCATGATGTTATTAGCCAAAAAATCACCTGAACACTATGTCAAGAAAACTTTGGTGACGCCTATTTATCGAGATTTGGATTATACCGTGGATGTATGGTCTACACCTTGCTTTGATCTTTTTGAAGAATCGGAAGGTTTACATTCTTATACATTATTGGTCATGCGCCGTGCATTAGTGGATGGCGCCTTATTTGCTTCTCAACAAGGTGATTCAGGTCGTGCAGCTACGTATGCTCAAGTTTCAGAAAAGATCTATGCGCGACTCGAGGACTTTTGGGAGCGGGACCATATTTCTGTGACTCAGGAACATACAGGAGGTCTTTATAAACCTTCCGGTTTGGATGTTTCTGTTTTATTGGGTGTCAATCAAGCGGGTATAGTAGACTATTTTTTCTTTGTTTATACTGCATTATATATAATTTGAAAATCATAAGTTAACAAGAAATCACATGTTATTTTTTTTAAATGGATAGGATTACCTCCTTTCACACCCGGTTCTGACAAAGTAAGTGTTCATGAAATAAGGGATAGTTTTTTTTTTTAATTAAAAAAACATAAGGCGAAAGAGATGAGGGTATGTAAACTTATTATATATATCAATTATTTATTGGAATAGGTATTGGCCACTGCACATGCTTTAGAACAAGCATTTGAAACACTTTATCATATCAACAAAGCGCACCCTGATCAATTAGGTACAGCCATTGGTCGATATCCTGAAGATACATACAATGGATATGAAAGTGGAAGAGAAGGCAATCCTTGGTTTCTAGCTACAGCAGGCATGGCTGAACTCTATTATCGTGCTGCCCTTGAATGGGAATCAGACCAATCAAATGTCATTGTAAATGATATCAATAGTGGATTTTTTGGTCGATTATTGGCACAAGAACCTGAAAAAATCATGGGTACTACCTTCCAATATGGAACACCTGAGTTCAATATGCTTATTAACAAAATGGCAGACGCTGCGGATCGATTCATGGCAACTATCCAATATCATCAACGTATCAATGGGTCTCTTTCTGAGCAATTTAACCGTTATACTGGATTTGAAGAAGGTGCTCGAGACTTGACTTGGTCATATGCATCATTTATTACAGCTACAAAAGCAAGAGGCGGTCATCCGGCTCAATAATAATTATAATTATAAACCCTCCAGTTTTTTTCCTTTTTTCTCTCCACTAACTTTGTTCATATCAATATATATTAATAATAATAATACCAATAATAATAATAATAAATGTATAGAACAATTATATATTTGATATACAACTATATATTGTAGTCAAAAATTTGGTTTTGTTTGGAAGAGGGGGAATATGTACTTTGTATATAAATGTGAAAGAGAAAAAAAAAAGAAGAGTATAATCGAAGAATTTACAAAACAACAAAATATACAACATGAAAAAACAAGAATGGAAATATGTGAGTGAGTATTGGGGTCGGAGGGGGGATAATATGAGAGAATATGATGAAAGAAGAAGAGGAGATGCTTAATGGAGTTGGGATTTTTTTAATGCTCATTATCATTGGTAGCAGTCGTTGGCACAGGTGGATGATTACGTCGTCTGCCAAGAAGAGTAGCATTATCCATGTTGAGTTCAAACACTGATTTATTACTCTTTTTTGGACCACTGCGCTTTGACTCAGTCTTGTGCGACGGCTTTTCCGTTCGCAGTTGTTGTGTTACTCGGTCACGTTGAAGCTTCTGAAGCATATTGCTTGGTGCATTGCCACGTGAATCTAATGTGGTGGAAGGCGTGGTAGAGCGTGAAAGCTCGTCATCGTATGATGAATTATTCGAGGATGAACCTGTTGTATCTTCATCATTGATGTAATCCTCGTCTTCATCATCACTAGAGGCGTTTCCCAAGGTATTTGGCATAGGAGCAACGCCCCGTCGTTGTTGTCGTCGTCGAATTTCTTTTCGTCGTGATCGTTCTTCGGCCATACGATGTACAGCATAAGACACATCAAAGATTTCTCTCATGGATGACAAGCCTGAAAAGAGATCGCGACGGCGTTGATCCTTAGTTGTAGGCGATGTTTTTGGAATATCAATCACGTCAGTCATGGGTCGTAACGGACTCGTTCCTCCGAGTTCTGCAGGTGTCAGCTGTGGTGTTTTCTCTTCTGTGATTTCTTCCTTTTTCTCTTCTTCTTCTCCTCCTGCTACTTCACTGGTGGGTGTTTTAAGAGTTGTTTCTGTAGAAATATCATGAGGACTGAGAAGAGAACTACTTGTTCTCATCCATGGATGCTTCATAAATTGTTTGATTGTATATCGTTCTTCGGGATCAATACACAATAAATGTTCAATTAAATCTTTGGCTTCTTCTGAAATAGGATCCCACCATGGACTTAAAAACGTATATTGGCCTTTGGCCACCTTTTCCGTTAGTACTTGAATACTTTCATCATAAAAGGGTGGGAAACCACATAATAATGTATAAAGTACACATCCTAATGCCCACATATCGACCGATTTGGAATAGCGTTCATCTTTTACGATCTCGGGTGCCGTGTATCCGACAGTACCACAAGGTGTTTGGGTATTCTAATATAAAAATAAAAACAATACGCACAAGCCCCATGAGTTTTCCATTTTCATTTTACAAAATAATAATAATGATGATATTTACCTGATCCCAAACAACTTTAGATAAACCGAAATCTGCAATCTTGACACGTCCAATTCCTCCACCGCCTACACCGTCAATAAATTCACCTTCGTCTTCTTTATCATCATCTCCAGGCTGCATAGGAGGTGGGGTAGATGTACGTGGAGCGATTGGAATAGGATCAAATAATAAATTTTCTGGTTTAATATCACTATTTACAAACAATAACATTATTAGGATGAGGAAACCGCGAACTATGAATCATTTTATCATACAAAATAGAAAAGATTTTTGCTTACCGATGAACAACACCTTTTTCTTCATGTAAATATTGAATTGCTTCTGCTACTTGACGTACACAGTGTCTTGCTAAATCTTCACTGAAATAGGTAAACCGTACAATTTGATGGAATATTTCACCACCTTCACATAATTCCAAAATGATAAAGTAATACTATAAAAATATGGATATGTTCCCCACCATCTATTTGTCAGCATATAATAAAACTCACACATTTTCACTTTATATATATTTCTTTCTCTCTCATACACATACGTATATCGACCCATCTCAAACTTACTCCTTTTGTTTCAATAAATCCTTTTAACTGTACAATATTGGGATGTTTGATCGTTCGCATAATTTGAACTTCTTTAAGAACACTGGCTCTCTAACATGATTTGACAACAATAAAAAGTGAGTGTCTTTCTCTATGATTACTGCCATATATATATATATTACCTGTTGTGGTTTTAATTCAAATTTACGAACAGCTTTAATAGCGACTTTTTCTTTTGTTTCCAGGTCCAATGCTTTGTATACGTTTGAGAATGCACCACTATAAAGTATCAAAAGTTAATTAAAATATAACCCTCCCCCCAATATAAATATGCATATGAAACAATAACAACAACATACTCTCCAAGTTTATCCAATAATTTAAATCGTTCTAAACCTTCATATGAAGGAAGTCGCTGTTTCGCTAAGTTTTCCTCTTCTACCAACCGAGCCACAGCTTCATATTTTTTTACGTCTTGCTGTGATAACTCGTCTTCGTTGTCAGGTTGAGTTGTATCACCTGTAGCGTTGTTGCTTGATAAAGAGATATTACGGCTGCTGCGAATAAAGTTTTTAATTTGGTTGAATACAGACATTGTTTCAGAGGAATGGAGGGGGAAATGTAAAAAAAAAAGTTATGAAATGAAGAAAAAAAAGAGATATATTATTTTCGAGGAACAAGAAGAATAAAATAGAAAAAGAAAAAGAGAGAATAATAAAATAATGCACAGTTTGTTTTTTTTCTTTATGATTTAAACAAAAATAGGTGTGTGTCTGTCCCGATTAAAAAAGCTCCGCGTTATTTCATATTTTGGTCAATGATGTCATTTAGTTGCAATATGTAAAAATCTTTCGTATGGCTGAAATGGTCAATGTATGAAACAGACATGGTTTCTTTTTATGTATATATATACAATATTCATATTATATAATTCTTGTCTTTTTGATTTAATATAAGATATATGTATAATCATATTAACAGCAACTTTAAAAAAAAGAAAACCCAAGATTTTGGGTCATAGTAGCAAAAAAACCATATTAATAATAAAAAGTAAATGATGTCATTATTATTAAAAACGAGTTGTAACATATAAAGTTTCAAGTACAACCGTGAAATGCTCATGTAGGACAAGAACATTCTTAGTTACATATAACGAACCCCAATTAAACTGACATGATTTCTTTTGTTAACCGACAAGCTATTCTATTCTAAAAATCTAAAATAATGAAAAATATATTATCATCGGTATACAAATGTTGTGTTTATTAACGTCACTACTATTTATTTATTAACCATACCGTTAGATCATAATAAATTGTTTCATCTTGCTTCCTCAAAGAACATTATCGAAATACAAGTAGAAACAACGTGGTCTTTATTACCTTATTTTGTGGTGAATACATTTATATTATACAAGCATTTAAAACAAACAAATAATCATAATGAATTAGTTACTGATGAATTGTTTTGATATTATGATTATATATATATATATATAGTCAATCATAGTTAGAAGTAAAACAATTATTGTCTTTACCAAATTGATATTTTTCTGTGGCTAATGTTTTTCTTTGCATATTGACTTTTGCGGAGACAAAAAAAAAAGAGTGAAGGAGAACAGACGATTACTAACTTGACTAAATACGACAAGTTGTTTGCACACAAACTAATCGGAAGATTAAACGTTTGACGGTGTAACAAACATATTTTTTGATATAAAAACGATGAATTTGGGTTAAAAAAAACGCACATTCTTTGTTCTTGTTTTTAATCATCAATTATTTTATTATACTTAATCCATCATACTTATAAAAAAAAGAGGACCATGTTTGAAACATGAAACATTTTTTATGCACAGCAATTACCAACCAACATCATTACATCCATTATTGTAAATTATAATAATAATCCAACATTGAATAAAAAGAAGAAAAGTTGTTTGTTAGCCAACAACAACAATCTTCGGATTCGTCGAGTCTTTTTGAACGAATCGGAAATGAAATCCGGTAACTGTCAAAACGATACAGGGGCAAAAAGTTTCTTTTTCTTATCATAGTCATATATTGCTAATGAGTAGAAAGAAGAACTCTCTTCTATTATGATATATATATAAATATATCAAATGAACTTGTTTTGTTGTTAACCATTCATGCAGGTTACCCTGATTATTAAATTGGTTTATTTAAGAATTTGAAGTAGTAATTGTATGTTACAACAAGTCTCAAGTTGACCCGCCAATTTTTTTTATATGGGGACATAGACACAGCATGAAGCTAAAAAGGAAATATGTTTTCTTTATTGGGCCATTTACTACAACATTTTACATTTTTTAATAAAAAAAACGCGCCTCTTTTTTTTTTTGTTTATTTACTTTTTTCTTTCTGCTTCCGTTTTCTTTCTCTCTTCTTTTTCATTATTAAATATCTTTTTGTCAATGAATGAAGGTGAAATTGATGGTGTAAGCAAAGGAAGAAAGAATCCATTCTTATTTTTTAAAAATAAGTATCAATTTCTTTATCACTCTGTTCCGACAAAGAAAGGAGGTAATTGATTATTATTATTATTAAACAGACACCTTGTTTTGGTCCTTTTTTTTCTCATCCATGATTTCTTCTTCTTCTTTTCTATTCATCATAATAGGATCCATTATCAATACAAATAAGTCTCGTACCAACAAAAGCTTATTTGGTGCATCATTAGAAGTTGCTCTTATTGAATATGGTTCCAGAACACCTTCCAGGCTTTTTATACCTGAACCCATTTATCGTTGTGTCCACGAAATCATTAGACGAGGTAAAGCCATATCATTCCTTTTTTTTTTCTACAAATCAAGTTTCACTATCGTAAACAAAATGGTAACATAAGATAAAAAATATTAGGATTACATGTTGAAGGCATATTTCGGCTTTCGGGCGCAGCATCCGAAGTAGAACAATTATGTCAAGCATTTGAAAATTCATATTCCATGCAACATCATCAACAACATCCTACTCATCACGATAACTATCATCTTCGTTATAACAATAACAATAACGTTATTCTTGATCTATCCAATCATGACATACACGCCATTGCAAGTGTAATGAAAAAATACCTTCGTTGTTTACCAGAGCCTACAATTCCTGCGGCGTACCATCATCAATTTATCCAACACGCTGACCAGATGGGTATCCTCGCCGATCTGGTGATCTCACTGCCCCGAGCCCATTTCCACTTAATTTCATTCATTATCGAACTTGCATCACACATTCAACAGTATCAGTATATCAACATGATGAATCCAGAAGCTTTGGCAGTTGTATTGGCACCAGTATGTACTGGACTGGATCACCGATTAAAAGAGATCCCTGCTTTTGCTGCCATCAATCACAAGAAAAAATGTTCTACAGAAGCAGCTGCTGCTTTGGATCAACTGGTACAAGCCAATGCGCAATGGACAAGAATCTGGACATTGATGATTGAAAATCACCAGTTTTTCTTGAATAAGTGGTATTCTGCAATAAACAAACATCAGGATATGACAACTTCTACAAATACTGCTATTTCCAGTATGACGACAGCAGCAGCATCAACAACAACACCTACAAGAAGTTCTTCATCTTTTAAAGATTATATAAATAATAATTCTACAGAAACAACACAATCACTTGCAGCTGCAGCTGCAGCAGCAAGTCAGCATAGTATTATGATTGCAACGCCGCAACAACATCACCATCATTATCATCAGAATCGTATACCAAGCCCATCCTCTATTACAACTTCACCAATAATGACTAGTATGACTACTAATAATACGGCCACGACAAATAATAATATATGGTCACCACCACCATCATTGCCACTTCAACAGCAACAACAACAACAACTATCATCAGAAGATCAAAATAATAACCAACGAAAAAGACAAAAAAACTATGGTGTCGTTGTTATGCGACGAGGAGTGGTGAGATCCCATTCTCCTTCCTCAAAATCAACCTCGTCTATTGATGATCTTGATCAATATCTACTTGATACGTCACCTATTATTTCCATGTTTCATATGTCTACTAAAGAAAATTCTTATGACCGTCGACGACGTACTCGTTCCATGTTTAGTCCAAATATACCTCCTCTTGTATAATATAACAACAACAATTAACATGAACAAAAATTACAATTCGTTCATTTATTACCCTTTCCTTTCCTTTTCATAGTAACAACAACAACAGCTAATGTACCTACGTAATTTTTATATATATTTTAAATACTATACCTTATGTATCATCTCTTGTATTTTTATAAATTTTCTATTCTATCTTTTTTTTTGTTCTATGTATGCCTGTCCCATATATTTGCATATTTCATATTATTCCTTGATGTATTTGAACCTTTATCATTTATTATAATATATATATTTTTATTCATATTATGTATAATAATTGAGACATGATTACAATTACGTATTAATTAGTTGGGTTATCTTTTGGCGTAAATCTTTAATTCGACGCCACAACAATAACAATAAGGAGCTGTTGTTGTTGTTGTTGCTGTTCATGTCACATACGATGGATAAAACGAAAAGGGGTTTTTGTTTTTGTAATCATGACAGCCCTTCCATGTGTGTTGCTAAACTTAGAAGAAAAATAATTGCATGCATAAAAAAATATACCATCAGGATGGGCAACAAGATAATAAACAATAACAGAAACATGCTAATACTAAATTGCGATCATTCTCTTCATATAAATATATATGTGCATAGTTTCTCAGAAAAAAAAAAAAGAACTGACAATGCTAATATGATGTGTGTATTTGTGTATTATAAATCAATGAATTCGTTGAATTAGTTTTTTTTGTTATGATATATATATATATATTACATCCATTATAAATAGTAATAAAAGAACGCGTGGTCATGACATTCCATTTTTCATAATAATATGATTAGTGCAAATGGTTATTATTATTGTTCCTCTCTCTACGTAACAGTAATGATAATGAACTCTTTTTTTATGTGTGTGACCATAAACTCATTTTTCATAAGAGAAACAATTGTACTTGTGACAATGGTTGGGCTCGTGATGAAAACAGGAGACCCTATTATAATTGACATGTGCGACCTGTTTAAGCACAAAGAAAGCCGTGCCGAACATGCTTTATTGGTTTTTAATAAAACAGTTTGCTTTTTAGCCGATAATCAGGTTATTAAAATAGAAACATTTAAACGTTATTAGACCATCAATTATATTCATCATACTAAAATATCTTGCTATGGGAGTGAAGCTGGTTTTATTAGTATATATCTTATGATTTTTTATATAGTATACTAAATTTTTGAATAATTTCTAGAATATAGGATTAAATACCTAAGTTATTTTACTTCTTTCTACCCCTCCCTCGCATAATTGTTATATATCCGCTCCTCTCTCTCTCTCTTTTATCTGTACTATTTCCACATTATTCACACCAGCTTAGCTTTTCCTTCTAAAAGGGTGTTTTCAGCTGATGCTACATAGCTTTTATTCATATACAATATTACCACAAAGTACCGCAAGGAAGCGACCATATGTCTATAGGTACAGGTCAATTAAGTCTTCCACAGTAATGAATATATTAATTTTAACCTTCTAGTACAAGATATTTGCTATTACTTCATCTTTATACCACGACAACGATTCCACATTGTAATATCTTTTTTTTTTCAAAGTGGTTAGTATATATATATATATATATGTATCCAGTAGCAAAGTAAATCCGACTTCACTTGTATATTGCATATCTTCTATCACTATTGGGTTATGAGTTTTTTATTGAAAACGAAATATGCACATGTTAATGATCATCATTATATACATTAACCTGCCACTGTTACCATCATACTGAAGCGTTCTATATGCAGTAAAGAACCTTCTGAAAAGAGTAAATAAAGTGATAAAGATATTAATAAAAGGTGTATGAAGTGATCGGTTATGGATTAAATAATAAAATAAATAAAGATAGATTGTGTGGGAGCTCTTATTATCAGGAATTATACGTCTGGAACCCCACGATAAATAGTCTTATTATAATAAAAGAATAAGGAACGTTATATTATCTCACGTATTCAAAAGATCAAAAGTTTGAAGTAAAGGATAAGTTTAAGATATTTTATTAAGAAAATAAAGTAGAGAACCAAGAACTGAGTATTAAGAAATAAGGGTTAAGAACTAATCGAAACTAAATAATCTTCTATTTATACTATTTGTTTTTGCAATAATTTGTAGCAAATGCTATCAAAAGCAATTGCAATTGTTACAAAAGCAAATGTAACATGTGAATGAGTTCCAACCAATACAAATGCTTTATATTACTTAATGATAGATTATATTTTAATAATAATGATGATGTTTCTAGTAATGAAATAATAATAAAAATAGTAAAAAAAACTCCATCTACTAGACGGACTAAGGAGTGCTACAATACTTGTGATACTTGATGAGACGCATCATATATATGTAGAAAATAAAACAACAAACAAAAATAATCCATCACAGTTTTCATCCAATGGATGAACTGTGTAAATATTTCTATAGGATATATGGTCATTTCGGTATCAATGTTATACAAACTTTAATCCCTTTATTCCTGCTGCGCTAAGATGAAACTATTCATTTGCTACTGTTCAAACAATCAGCTAGCTCATTTTTTACCTTAAAAAACCCGTTCTATAGTAGTTTCAAGGGATACTATTCATATGTTCATACTTCTATCACCTATAATAGAGAATGTAATGCTTGAAGTAATCTAACCATGACAATGGTTATGGTACTACCGACAATAGAATACTCTCGAAGTAGTCAAAGTATCTTGAGATCCTCAAGTTAATTTTGTTATACCATAAATAAGTTGATCCAGAAATATTACATAGTATTTCACTGTTGAAAAAGAAAGGCTTCTTATATCCGATACTACGCATTCCTTCTCTGTTGGTCAAAAAAGAAGATCCCAAGCCTGAACCCTATTAAAATGTTGAGTCGTCGATAAAAAAAAGATCTTTCTTGTATTTGATAAATTGTTTCTGAGGGACAACGATATAAAGCGAGAAAAGAATAGACAAACGTGTACCTTTTAGAGGTCAAAAAGAAAGGTAATGCTGAGCCTTGTTAAGTTCCTTATATGACAATAAAAATATGTATCAATTGATCTGGGTTTATAGAGGCAATGGTAGCGACCGACCCCTCTATTTTGTATTGATAATAATTTTTGACGAAAAGAGAAATGGAACGGGTTCTATTAAAAGACATGAAAATGTTTTGACATAAAAAAAAATGAAAAAGAACCGGGAAGTAATCGAAATGAAGATAAAGAGGATCTTCCCCTTCATCTGGGTTTCGCTTTTTTTTCCCACCGGATCTTTCCATTGTACTAAATTGATTTTCTGGGTATCGGAAGTTCATTTGACTCACAAACAACAAACCAAAAGAAATGCATCGGGAATTGTGGCGCTTGTTTTTTTTTTTATAAATGGTTGACTTGATTACAGTTTTCTTCTTTTTTTCCCAGTTTTGATCACTTCTTTATAAACAAAAGAATAAGAACAACTTACAAACACGCACACTTCACAATTATATACTATGTACGACGTTATTATTTCTGGTGCTGGACCAGTTGGTTTATTTTTTGCTTATCAGGTACTTTACTCCTTTTCCACTGTTCAATTCATAAAGTGAAAAAAATCGATGATTAAGATACTCTTGACAACGTTTTCGTTCAACAGCTGATTTTTTTTTTTAAAAAAATTAGATGACAAGTTTAGGACATAGTGTCTTATTGTTAGATAAATCCTCAGGTCCAACAGGTCAAAGTCGAGCAATTCTTATGACATCTCGAACACTCGAAACGTTAGATAATCGGAGTATCGCCCATCATTTTCTAAAGGAAGCCGTTATTACGCACGGTTCACAAGCATTTAGTCAAGGACATTTGGTAAAAGTGGTTTCTTTTTTGGTTTTCTTGACAGCAAAATATAAGAAATTATGTAGACTCATGATTTCCCCCCTTTTTTTTAATCTGATTAGGTTGGATATTTAGATGCAGTCAATGAAAACACCATGTATCCTCATATGAGCTGTCTTCCTCAAAATAAAACCGAAGTCGCTTTCGCTGAAATTTTACGACAAAAGTCATTGACGATCCATCGAGAAACGGCATTAGAGAGTTATACACAAACAGAGGATCATGTGGAAGCCATTATCAAGAAACCGGATGGTTCAACAGAAATAGTGCAAGCGAAATATATTATTGGTGCCGATGGTTCTCATTCAGTCGTTCGAAAATGTACAGAAGGATGGACCTATGAAGGTTATGCTGTTTCTACTCGATTTGCTATGGCCGATGTTATATTGGAAGGAAAGGATGCTGATAAATTCAAGAATGGTCGTGTCAGCGCATTTAGCCATCCTAAAGGTATAGATAGATATAACTAAGGAAGGAAGATATTTGGGGTGATTTAGAAAGATGGGAAACTAGTGAGATAGCGAAGGATTGTATATTCTGCTTAGCGTACCATTCATCCAAATGTATCATATTCTATAAGGGTCGGCTGCAATTATTCCACTTGGTCCAAATGTTGACAAGGGTCCATTTTACCATCGAGTGCTCTGTAACCTTGAGCCTTACAAATTAGCGGATCAAGATGCTCATGTGACACACGGTTTAGTCCAAGATAGAACAGTTCCATTGAGCGAAGTAGAAGCAGCAGTTGCAGAACGTATAGCACCATTGAAGATTATACCTACACATCCTGTGTGGGTCTCACTTTTCCGTGTGAATGAACGTAAAGCTAATGGATACAGACGCCACAGAGCCTTTTTGGTTGGAGGTAATTGAAGAGATAAAATGGAAAATGGGTTATATATAAAAAAAATATAACATTTATGAAAATGATATTTATGGTGGGTATTTATTATTTAGATGCTGCGCATTGCCATTCCCCTGTTGGAGGTCAAGGCATGAATCTCGGTTTACAAGATGGTATGTAATTGTTTTTTCTTCTATTATTTTATGATTACATTTTGAAAGTATCTAATGGTGTTCTTTATTATTGATATATAGCGGATAACCTTGCGTGGAAATTATCTTTGGTCCTCAAGGGATTGTCATCGGATCCTGAGAAGCTTCTTGATTCTTATTCTTCAGAGGTAATTTTTATTCTTTTTACCCATGTGTGATAATACAGGAAAAAAGTGGATTGATAGCAATAAATCTAATATCTACCCTTATCCTTACAACAAAAAAGCGCGAACCTATTGCAGAACAAGTTCTCAAGTCGACCGGTAATATGACCAGTGTTGGTTTCCGAGAAAGCTATGTAGTTTGTAAGTAAAGACATGAAGTTATCAAGGAGGTGAAGAGGGAGTTTTATGAACAAAGTGGATTGAACTAACGTTATATTATATATAGCTACTATTCTTTATTATGTAATGTCTGCTATAATGTCTGTTGAACGTATAAGAACATTTATTGTTTCTCAAATGATGCAGGTAATGTAACTATAATTCATGATGCAAAATTAAAAGGAAAAAGATGGATGATATTCGTTACCTAACCTCTCTCTTTCAATCTCTTTAAACAAATGATAGTTACGAGTACAAATTCCCAAAGAATCTCCACTTTTATTTTTCAACACGAAGAATCGTCGACAAAAAAATACCGGGTTGATCGAACCTGGTGAATATTTATATGAAACTGGGTTATTACGTAAACGTATTTTGACAAACAGTCCACGTCTTGAACGAAAAACACTCCGTGATATTTTACAAGGATGTCGAGATCAACATGCTATTCTCTTTGTGGGTAGTCGACCATCACGTCGTACATATTGTCCTTGGACAAAGGATTTCTGGAACAAGGTCAACAAGACATATTCCACCAAAGTTGTGACTTCCATTGTTGTGGAATCTACATGGCACGCTCGTGACAGTCGTATCCCGGATTATGTGCAGGAAGGACAACAAGAAGGTGTAGAGGATGCATTTTGGCTTGAAGATCGATGGGATACTGCAGATTCTGTGTCAAAACGTGTTGGATTAACTGCTCATATGTGGGATAAACCTGAAACACCTGCAGCGATAGTCATTGTGAGACCTGATTTATACATTGCTCATAGTAGTCTTATCCGATCCACTGAGGATATCGATATAGCATTGGAAGTACTTGGTAGTTATTTACAAAAGGCAACACACTAATAATATAAAATCCTGTATAAATAGATAAATATATGTAAAAAAAAATTTTTACTACTACTAGAGATTATGTTAAGCTACTACTACTACTACTGTTAATAAATGTATATATCTATATTTTTTCGTATATACTCGAATAATGGACATTAAAGCATATATAAAATATGTGAAATTTATATATTCCAACCATTTTTATGTTTCAATGTATGTATATGGATAATAATATACTTTTTTAATATATACTTATAATAATGAAACATGAATGGTACTATAGAATCATGTATATGTAAATGCAGAGAGAATTATATATTTGAGAATGATGTAAAAGGGTCGATAAGAAGGGGATGAATATACAACTGTGTATGTTTTGAGAATAATAATGATAATATAGGGATAATTATAATAGTAGTATAAATGTAGTAGTGGTAGTAGTGGCAGCTTTAAGGATGGATAGTATAATAGAAATCATGGATTGCTATGTAACAAGTGGGATTGGGGTTCAATAGTAGGAGGAGCTTCATAACGCGAAAGGTGCTCACTTAGCGTGATGACATGGTCACGTAAACGTTTATTTTCATCTTCTAATTGGGATATTCGTTCTTTCAAAGATTCTACATGCTGTTTTTTCCGGTCTCGACATTCTTTGGCTGCAAGTTTATTTTTTTGTAATCTTCTTTGTCGTCGTTCTGCATCATTTATAGTTGTTTTTACTGATTTTGATTTACCACCATCATTATTATTATTACTATTATTGTTATGATCTTGATCATTTGATCCTGTTGTTCTTGGGTGTGCTTTTTGTTGTTTCGTATTTTGTCTTTGAGTCGTTGTCGTTGTCTTTTTCCCTTTAGTTTGTTTACTGCTTTGATTTATATTTGTATCACTGTCATTATTAAAAGTATGCATGTTTCCATCCTGTGGTTGTTGAAGCTGCTGTTGTTGTTGTAAATTGGATGTTGTTGGTATTGGTGAAGATAGAGTGCTGATTGTTGTAGGCGGTGATGACGACAGTTGTCCAATGTTTTGCAGGTCTTGATATAGTGTATTATGTGGAATGATAAATGACGAATATGGGAAAGAAGAGGGAGAGAGGGTCATATTACTTCTTTCAGGGGCCATCGTCATAGTATCTCTCGTTGTAATAGCAACAGAGGTTGTAGTAGTCAGTGGTGTTGAGGAGGATGAAAATAATAAAGTCTGGTCGTTCATATGGCTTATACAGGATTTTTCTGTCACTGTTGTTGTAGCAATGGAAGGAAATAACTCATTAATGATTGTCAACGAAGGATCCTCGTCTTGCATTGAAAAGTCATACAACGCGATGTAATTATGATCTTGTAGATCATTACTCATGTTCTCGGCAACGTGGTTTAAATGAGGAGATCCAAGAGACGCGTCGTTGTCGTTGTTTTGTTCTGCATTGTTTCTTGTACTATTATGATGTGTCGAACTAGACGAGCCATTGACATTGCTATGATGGACATTTGACATGGACACGTCGTCGTTGCGAATCATGAAACAAGGTGTAGGTATTTCTTTTGCTATTGTTGCTAACTGCTAGGAAAAGGAGAGGGTGAAAACGCGCGTGTTACAAAATATCACCGCGAAATCTGCATAAAATTGACTACCAATATCTTATTATATATTGTCAACATTGTGATTTATTATATTTATTAATGATTCCAAGAAAAATGTTTAATTATATTTTTTATTAACAGTGAAAAAAAGACAGTAAGAAGACGATAAAGATAAAATGAAGGAAAAAAAGGACAGATATTGAACCAAAGAATCACAAAGATAATGCTACTACAAAATCCTAATACGTAGTGAATGATTTAAGTAAAATATTAAAAAAGGTGCTACTTATATTATAGAAGCTAGGATCTTTATCTGATTTGTAAGGTATTATCATCAATTACTGACGAGTAGTATATAATAATAGGTAATATTTTCTATAATAAAAAATGCCAATAAGATATTGATAAATTCAGGTTTGTAGGGTAAATCATAAGAAAGCAGGATGCGCCACATATCATTTTTTCAAAAGGAATACCAGTTTAATATATGTAGGTACGCCAAACTTAAATGGTGGGCAATCTTGACTAATCACTCATCACCCAGAAAAAAATGATACGTATGTAACGCGTTTTAAATAATATGGCGATTGAACAATTCTTTTTGTTTTTTTTCTGTTCTGCGTACAAATTTCTTTGAAAATATATGACTCCATATTATAAAAGACAAAAGAGAATATTGTGAAAGCATTACCAAGGATTATCTAGTCATAATTTGACTAAAAAAATAAACGATATATAGGGAAAACATATAGCTCCTTTTTTATTTTGAAGCCAGTAATCTGAAAAGTAAATATTTATAAAACTGTTGCTTGCACAGACGAATAACTATATATCATGTATTATTATATATTGTTATATACAGAGATCGTCGTCAGCATAATAAAAAAATATACTTGACGGCGACTTCTTATGCACGCTGCATATCATTCATCAAGTGTCCGATAATATCTACTTTTAACTTCATGTTTGGTAAAAAGATGAGTAGATAATCATATATTTTTATATATTATAACAATATTGTTATTTTTTATTATTTCATTTGATCGCTTTATTCTATTATTATCAGTGAAAAAATATATGCATAACATGCTTAAACACGTATTATATAGTGCTTAAATAAATATATCTAATGACGTTATTCGTGGATAGAAATAAAACAAGAAAGAAAGAGAATAGAAACGCCCTGAATACCCGAAACAGAAACGAACTTGAATAGGAATATGTATGTATACAACAAGTTCCGCAAATCTCATAGAAAAGAAGAGCATAATTAAGGAGTACTCTTCTCTTTTTGATGTATATTGAATACAATCCGCACCGTATATATACCCAACAAAAGCCCCTCGAGGAGTCGCTTAGATTCTCAGCTTATACTCTAACATGCGTTTCTTGGACTGAATCACTATCAATTGCACATATAAATATAACGAATAGATGTTCTATTTTTCATTCTTTTTTGTTCCCTTGTTTGTTTTCTTTTCCTCTTTCTTGCGAGTGTGTATAAGTAATGCCTGCCAACCAGTCGCCTAGCGAATTGACGGCGACGACTGAAAAAGCAATAGATCAATCTAATGACGATCATCATAATAGTGGCGGCCATACAGTGAAAAAAACATCTACAAAGAAAAAGAAAAAGGAATCCAAAAAAAAGCACCGCCATGGTAGCAAATACAGCGATACTACAACTCATCGCCACCATCATCACCATGGCAATAGTACTACTCAGCAACATTTAATAACAACACCTTCCAAAGTAACATCAACAACAACAACAACATCGCCTCCATCTTCTTCTTCACCATCAACATCCCATCATCCCAAAGAGAATATAATAATCCCTGATACTGCCGCTTTGGCTAGTTCATCGTCATCTCCTATTCCTGCAGCTGTGGCAGAAGCGGGACTAGTGGATCCAACGCCTTCCAACATTCCTGATAATAATAAAACGAAAGATTCATTGATGGGATCGATGCTTGGTGTCCTTGGTGGCATTAGTGTTCTCTTGATTACAATCATCATCGTTGCCAGTCTTCGTCGAAGGAAAGGGAGAAGAGAAGGGCAACCAAAAGGTCAAGAAAAACGGGGATGGGGTGTACGACACAGTTGGTATAGTTCTTCAGGATCTTCTGTCACATCCCGATGTCCATCCACTCTCCCACCTCCATACGATGAGGATATGCTTAAAAAGCAGGAACTTTTGGAGCCACCTTCACCTACCATCACTAAATCAACACATTACACTCCGCAACTCGCTTATAGTCCAAGTTTTAGTGTGGATCCAACTCATCTAATACAAGCAGCAACAAATCAACAGCAGCAAGAGCCTTTACCTCCTCCACCTCCTGCAGCATCTATTACAACTAATACTACTAAAAGTAATAATGGCAATATTATTACTACCGAAACTACTATTACCACTATTGCCCCATCTATCGTACCACAATCTACTGTTCAAAATCAACAAGAACATTTAGTATCCCCGCCACTCTTAGCTCCAACACCACGAGCTTCTCGATCTTTAGTACGAACTTATCAAGCACAACTTAATAATAATAATATAGGGTCATCACCCAACAAACCCAATTATCCATAATAATCTATAGTGTGTTGTAATAATCTATTTAGTGACAATTATTTATGATAGTAATATATATATACATATAAAAACGTGCAAAACAAAGCACACATCCTTATATTATTAACATAACATCTTCCTTAACATAACAGATGGTAATTCAAAAAGAGTGTTTTGACAAGTTGAGACTGTGAGTATAAGAATGAAAGATGATGAGAGGGAGAGGGGAAAATAAATAGGTTTCAAGATTTTCAATTGCTGTTATGTTTGGCCAGCCATTCATCCATTTCGTCGGCATAAAGTGGAAGATGTTCTCGATCCAATTTTATATAATAGACTCTTCGAATTTGTCCTGCCGCATTAACGACATTTTCAAAATCAGTATCAAACAGCAAAAACCAATCTGGTGGTAATTTGATAGCTTGATCACGACATGCAATCCAGATAGCTGCACATGCAATGGTTGCTGGGTCATAAGTAGCATATACATTTGAACGTAATCTATTTATACAAAAGATAAATCATCCCAAACTTGAATGATGAGTACAAAGAAATATCAAGGAGCTTTAGATGGGAAAAAAATGCAAGATTAAAATAAAAAAAACCAGTTACCCGTCATTGAGATAGTTCCAGGCTCTTCCTGCTACTTTTTCATCCTCTTCAAGATCAAGGATACGTAAATAATTAATCATTAACCCGTAAGGAAGTTGTACGTGAACATTGAATCCTAATCGTTTTAATATTTGCATTTCACCAGTAATGATCATATTCTTTAAATCATAAGCTTTCTATAAACAAACAAAAAACAAAAAAAAAATGGTTATTCAAAACTGAGATCCATTTCTACCCATTGTATATGTTTATTTTTCGTTGTTGTTGGATGCATGATATACTCTCATTCCAACCCAAAATCTTCTTTTTTTTATCAACCCCCTTCGTTTTTTATTCTGCCCCTTGCGTTCTCTATATCATATACACATCACCCCCTCACTTTAAATAAACTAACCTGAGAAAACGCATCTATTGGAGGATAGGTAGGTTGCTTACGTGCTCGATTCAATAAGTGATCATAGACTGATACCATGTAAGTAAGTCGGGTAAATGATTCTTCAACCTTGGAAGCAAGGAATAATGCTCCCATTCCGATTTCCTAAACTTGATATATAAGTTTTCCTTGTTCTAATATACTGATATATAAATATATACATTATATAAACCGATCGTCGCAAGATCTACTTTTTTTTTAAAAAAAAAAAAAAAACTTACCACAACACCAAAATCTTTTAAACTTGCCATGTAAAAGAATCGTTGAAATAAAACTTGTGCAGTAGCCATTGCCACCTGTGGTCTATATATATTCATATACAAGAAAAGGGAATCAGTAAATTGACAGATCGCGTTTTTTTTTTTACTTATACACACACGTGCACTTTTTTTGATTGATCAACTGGTAATATAAATGCATAAACATATTTACAGTTTTAACAAGATGCCTGCACTTTGTATAAACTCGCAACCGAAATTTCGTAATGTTTCTTCAAGTTCTTCTGAAATACCATCTTTTCGAGATGGTGTTAACTCGATCTGATTTACAGAAGCTACAGAGTTTTGCATTGTGTTTAAATAAAAAAAAAGTATGTGTAAGTTGAAAAACCAAACAGTGGTTTCATTATTATTTTTATTTTCAGCTACTATTTGGGCATGATAGGGATGATTTAATTAGTGTCTGGAGGTCATATTAAATGGTTTGGTTTTACGTCGTCCCATTCCCAGTGTTTTGTTTTTTGGTAATGGCGGAGGAGTTGAAGTTTTCGAACGTGGTGGTGGCGATGGAGATGGTGATAAGGAAACATCATCCACTATTTCATCATCATCATTGTTCTTTGGAGGAGGGGATGGGGAAATGGATACATGCGGACCACGATCACGACCATGACGAAGCTGCTTTATTGGTTGGTCATCATCACTCTCTTCTTCAGTTGTGTTGAGATCCACTTCCATTTCTTGGTTTTCTCCTTCGTCATCATCTTCATCTGTAGTTGGAACTTGACTAGTGGTCCTGATCACTTGGTCTTCATTCACAGTTCTTTTTCGTTGCTTAGTAACACGAGTATTTGCTTTGAGTTGTGTTCGTTTTCGCTTTATTGGAGCTCGAGTTGTAATCTTTTCCTCATCCTCATCATCTTCTATTTCAGATTCTGAAGATATATCTCGTGGAATCTATGAATTAAAAAATAAGAACGAGAAATTTGTAAGCATGTATCCTATATTATACTGCTATATTATATATATATATATATACCTGAGAAGATACTTCAGCACCACGGATATCTCGATGTTTCAATGCGCCTATTTGATTGAAATAGATATAAATGTTAAATAATGCGTATTTAAATGTGTAAATGGATAAAGAACAGTGGTTATTACCAAGGAAAAAGGCATCTGCGGGGGCATTATTCTCTGTCAGTAACATTTTCACTTGAAAAATGACGGTTTCCATTGCTTGTTTTAACCTTGGAACATATTTGGATAATCCAACATCTTTTAACACTTTGACATGTGAGCAAATAGTCTAAAAAATGTATAATAATGAACAATTGCTATTAATATCCGGATGTCAATCTTTTTTTTTTTTTTTTTTTGGCACAAAATATATTAAACTACATTACCTGTAGAGTACGAGTACACGTTTGAAATGTTTTGAGAATGGCGACAACTTTGTGATGGTGAAATTTGAAAACATCAGTGAAATATGGAATCGAATGCATTGTAAATTGTTCAATAAATGCACGTCCTGTCCTGAGAAGGATGCTGAATAACTCTTTCTTATCTTTGCTCTTGATAAACGAGGTGATCCGTTCAAAGACTTTCACGAGTTTTTCTGTCTTGCCAAGAACATCGTCGTTTTCTTCGTTTTGGTCGTCAGTCGTTTGAAGCAAATGTAATGCGTTTACAGCTTGATTTATCATTGCCTGAAGTAGAAAAAGGGGTAATATCCGTTAAATATTGGAATCTCAAGGAGCATTTATCTAATATTTAAAATAGAAAAAGATCAGTTACCTCATAGTAGAATAAAATTGTTTCATCACGTAATAGTGGATGTTCATCTAATCGGTTTTCTTCATAGAATTGTGGAAGTACTTCGTTGACATATGTGTGCAATGCTTGTAATGGATCTTCATTCAATTCAATGTCTTGTTCAACCAAAAACATAATACTTTTCTATAATGTTTAATTCATATATATATATATATATATATATATATATATATCAGTAAAAATAGACTTGAAATTCTCTATAGTGTACGATCTATCAATTCCATTCACTTACCTTGACGTCTCTCCAATCAAACCAGTCTGTTGCTAAGAAACGCTTTACAACGTCATGTGCAGCTACTTTGAGTTTCTCATCGTTATCAGATAGCACCATGACGCGCTTCAATGCATTATACAGTACAACAGCTGTTGTAGCATCAGGAATGTTGTTGCTGAAATTGGCTAGATATTTGAAAGCTTCACAGACGTTTACATCAAAGGCATCATTTCGTGTTTCTTCAACATTGATACGAGCTGCAAATACTTTGACCAGGCTCTATAATATTTATAAGCAACAAAAGGATAAGAAAATTATATAGTTTGCTGGATTTTTTTTACCAAAATTTCTCATTGGATACTATTTTCTTTTGTATGTATTACCTCAAGAATATCACGCTGTTCTGGATTTTGAATTTCTGGCCAAGATACCAGCTTGAAGATAATATCCATAATAAGTGAAGTGCATTCAACAACTGTTTTAGATTCCTAGATATTTATATAAATTTAGTTGATGTATGCTTTATAATTACAACCTCTTGAACAACCATTCTATCCTACAACAAACAAAAGAAACTATCTTTATTACCTTTTGAACACGACCGGCTTGTGTATCCTTTAAACAAACCCAATGATATTAGCTCAACCACAATCATATTAAAATAATAATTATAAAAAGAAAAACATACATGTAATTGAATGTCTTCATATAGACTTTCGAGACGCTGAAGGATATTTGGTAAATTTTGGATCACCTAACAAAAAATCAAACGAGAATCAATAAAGAGAATCAATTTGTTTGGGAGAATTAGTGAAGAGAATGAAAAATAAGAATATACAAACCTGTTTCATAAGATCCGAGGCACTTATTCGAGAAAGCATTGTAGCACTGTGTAAACTTCCTTTTACATCGGATTTCTTTTTCCCAAAAGGATTTACAGGTATGGGAACAATCTTATTATTCAATTTTTCATTCAAATCCTTGAAGATATAAATGAGTTCTGGATACTGGTAATGATAATAAGAAAAAGACAACAATTAGAAAAACGTCAAACTCACTATCTCAGACATATTCAGTCCGTTTATTTCTAATGAACAAAAGAATACTTACATCCAATTTATCTTCACCATCCCCATGTTCTTCATTCATATTTAAAACACCTAAAACATTAATCTGTCCAAAAAAAAAAAAAAAAACTGGATTAGTACGTCGTATATGTTTATAGCTTAATAACCCAGCTCATCACTGTTCTCACGTTTAATCCACGCATATGAGATCGTAAAGCATCCACTGAGTCAAAAATAATGCTGGGTTGACTCTTCTCTTTTGTAACTGCTTTTGTCTCGGTATCTGAATCATCATCACTGTCTGGAGATTGTGGCGTACTGTTTATGGCAGACTGAAAAATATATAGAATTCAGTTGTTAGGATTTTTCTTTACCATTTGCAAATCGAGAGTATTTCAATACAGTAGCGAAAAAAACTTACTGAGCCGATAGTCAGTGGCCGAGAGGTAGATCCTTTGAAACCAGCCATAGGAAGAGTTAGATAAAATTCCATTGGAGTGTAACTCGAAGCTTGTTTGATCAGTTTCTCCAATGCGGATTCAAGAGTCAAAATATTCTTTAGGCGTTGTACAGTCTTTTGATGGATTGACGCCTCAGGTACCGTAGAAAATACATTTAATAATTCACGACACCTATGTATATTATGGTTTATATATAACATTTAGTTTAGTAAAAGATAACAATTATAGCTTGTTATGCAGATTAATATAAACTGACCAATTGATTGCATAGTAAATAATATCGCATGCACTTTGTAAATCATGCGTTTCAAGATCTTTTGTTAATTCCTACATAGAAAATAGCATGTGTGAACACCCAGGATATAAATGTTTTAAAAATAAACCATTAATAATCCAATCCATTATAAATTTACCTCAAAATCAGCTGTACCATCGAAGAGTACTAATCCACATCCTACTAATGCATCAATCCCCTCGAGATTTCCATTATTCGATAACTTTTCACTGCTTTGTAAGAGATTGAATAATGCACACAACGTAAGAAGGTATTTCTTCTTATTGTATCCATCATTATCGCAAATGAACGAATAAAAATTGATAGCAATGGAAGCTTCCTAATATGTATAATGATCAGTATCATGTTCATCCATTTCATATGATAAAGGTAGTTGTATGAAAAAAAAAATCAGGAACCAAACGTACTTCACCATCAAGATTCATCCATGTCTGAGGCTTCAATGTAATCTCCGTTCGGTGTGCATCTTTTTCAATACGAGTATCAATAAGTTCCACATCTGCAACATATCTTTCGATAAAATCCCCAGTAATACTTTCTGAAATATAAAGTTGCATTCGTTTATCCAAATCGCCGTGTTCAAGCATAAATGCTAATTCATCATAAACGAGTGCCAAACAAGTCTAATTAAAGTTGCATTAAATGATTACTATATGACGCAACATTATTACCGAGACGAAAAGGAAAAAAAATATACAACATACTGGATATTCTTGGCAGTTTTGTATACCCATTTCAATTAATTGAATACCTTGTCGAATGTGAGGGTGTCGGTGGGCATCATCAATCGTTATTTCACCTAAATAACGGGGATCACGACATATAGAAGAATTATAAGTATTTTTTTTTATATTTTTTTGGGTTGTCATTAAAATATTACTTACGTTGTGTACTGCTTGATCCAGCTCCATTTTGGTCTTCAGCACATAGTTCAGTAGATGCCATCACATTGACAGCAGCTAAACTTGCAATGACACCAATCTTTTTGTATTTTTCTCGAGGATTGGAAAGCTGTTTTCGAATAACAATATGTATTTCAGACCAAAGACTGGAATTGATTTCATTCCGATTGCTCGCCTAATGATATTTTAAAAAAGCGGGTAAATGAATATGTAGCAATAATAATTAAAAAGAGTATAAATAACTTATAATTTACCGTGAGTGACAAAAGACTAAAGATGTTGAATAAAGATCGTATTTGAGGTAATGTGAGATTATCTAAATAGTCCAGAATTCCTTTAATAAAGACATCATATACTGCCAAGTTGTCGACGTCGTTTTGTGCTAAATGGAGGAGAATATCTAAAGCAACATCCATTTCTACAGTGTGGATATAGCAAAAAAGAAACATTGTTAAGGAGATATACTATATGTATATTTATTTCGTTCATATGATAAATAATCCATAGTTGTTTAATTTTAATATAAAAAAAGGATATTGAGCCACTTCCGATATGCGTTACCAAAGATCCAATGATTTCCTAGTAATATAAAAACAATAATTTAATAAAAACACATATCGACTTGATGAAGATTATAACAATTGTTACCTGTCGATAATACGCATCACTGGTTTTAAATGCACTAATATATAAAGCACTTGAACACGGAATAACCACGCTATGTTGCTGAGATGATCGTAACAAGCTTTCTGCTATAGAAAGGATAGTGTTCCAGTAGCTACGTAGTAATTCTCATTGATGTGAGTCCAATATTGTCATCATTTCAATATATGATCTCTGTAAATAACAATAGACTATACCTTGCTAAACCGTGTGAGTGATGAAGCACCGATTCTTGCAGTAATGAAGATGTAATGAGTCCATTAGAGATTTTCGTGCGAAGGGTTTTTTCAGCCTTCTTTTTCGTCGATGTCATTGAATGTAAAATAAAAAGCACCAAAACATCGATGATCTTATGCGCAGGCTATAAAAAGATAAAAAAAATTAATAAAACAAAATTACTGATGATGGTTATGCATTTAATCCGTTACTTTACCTTTGTTTGTAATGCAGCAATCGATTTAATCCATGCATCACATACAAATTTATGAAATTGTAATCCCAATTTTATCGATTCTATAAATGAATATAAAATGAGTCTTATACGGCCTTGGTTCATAAATATAATAAAAAAGCAAAATAGTACCGAGAATAAGGGCTTCTGGCGAATGTTTAACTTTTCGTGTAATATTAGGTATTGCTGATTTTCCAAGAGAACCAAAATCTAATTTGTCTCGTATGCCAAGGATTACCTAATGATCCCCATAAAATTAACATTTCTCTTGAATAAGGACACAGTTCAGCTTGAAAATGATAAGTAAAATAGGTATAAAAAATAATTACCACATCGATATTATGAGGCTTGACAGTTTGCAATAAAAATTTGATAATCACAGCTAAATCATCCAGTTCTGCAGATTCTAAACGATCCAACACTGCTTCCCGTACATCTTCCTATTTATAAGCAACAATAATATAGCTCTTATCCATTAGATAAATATAACAATATCAAAGCATGCATATTTTATAGTTACATACCAAACTTTCAGAATGAAGTGTTAGGTTAGAAAGAGCATCCAATATAGGTACTGTAAGTTCGATATTTTCATGCATTAATTCTTTTAAATATACTACAATTGGCTGGATCAAACCATAAATAATAATAATTAATAGATGTTGTCATATCCACTGGACCGTTTTAATAAACGTTTCCTTTCTTTTTCTTTTTTTCCAAAGAAAATACAATTGAATTTCGTTCAATTCTTTCATATTCTTCCTTTACCTTATGTTCAGAGTCATTAACTATGTCAGGTAGAGATGTAATAATTTCATGTTGGATAACAGTAGGTGTAATTTGGATAACCTTTATCAATAGCAGTAAATATGTGAAATAATAAGCTACTTGATAATCACATAAAAGATAATAGCTCTTTAGATCCTTCTTTTTTTGATCTATACGAATGCAATACCTCAATCAATTTTCCAGTGAGTGCCTGTGGTTCAACAATGTATTCGGACCAGCGAAGTTGATGAAGAATTAAACGAGCAGTACATGAACTTGAATTACTGTGGAATAATCAAGAACTTGGATGTCAGTTGTGTGTCCTTTCAAATTTCTGAGGTTGAAAGAATGATATAACTTATTATAGTAAAATGAAATTGATGTCCATACTCATTTTCCAATTCATCATAGAATTCTGGTAATCGTTCCAGCAAGTAAGTTATCAATGTAGGCTGAATAATATCAATATTGAGTAGTGTCTTTACTGCACTCTCCAAAACACTCGTCCTAATTATGCATATATATATATATATATATATATATATATATTATATAATTAATAAGTTATAGAGAGTATCCGTTTATATGATGCTGAGTAAGAAAGGATATACAATAACTGATTGTCCACTACCTTCTATTATCCATTAAATGAGACGAAAGCGTTGCTGGTAACAGAAATTTTCGAAATATATCCACGTCTTGTAAATAAGAATTCATTCCCTCAAAAAACTCGTCGAGATTCTGTGGATATTGAGGATCGCTTCTAATTTTGAGTGAAAGGTCTCTTCGAAACAACACAGGCTCGGAAACTTGAAGGGAGAGAATCATTAAAAAGAATTGTCAATCAATGACTATATAAAGGTATTTCAAGGCTAAATTCAAATACAATACATACTAAACAATATGGATCTACTATCGTTTGTGTCAACAAGACATCCTGCTTCTTTTAATAAATCATAAAATGTATTTTTTGTCATGGTGTCCTGAAAAAAGAAAAACGCGTGTTGTACAAAACGCGACTCTTTTTTTCCTGAAGTTTTTGCTAAAACCAGGAAAGTTCGCGTTTCTTTCACACACATTTTTCTATTTCAACCTTTAAATCCAGTTGCCTCATTTGTAAAACTCGCAGCAGGACAATCCGCTTTATATATATATATATTCCACAAACTTTCTCAGAAAATCATATTGAAAACACATGGATGATTCTTCAGACGACGAGAATCGTTCGATTGATGAGTTTCAATCACTTCATGTTGGAACACCTTTGCTTCACTCTCCCAACTTGAGTGTAAAACTCAATTGGTAAGTATATTCATAACAATATTTTTTTTTATTTACGTGCATCGATCCAAAAAAAAAAAAAAAAACTCATAGAATTTTTTTGGGATCAAGTAATGTTTTTTTTAAAATGGAAAATATTCAGCCCTCTGGATCAGTTAAAATGAGGTAAACAAAAGATATTGCTTTATGGATGAGAATGAAATCATGAACTTGTTTGATTTAAATGAAAAGATTGATTTTAGGGGCATTGGTAACTTTTGCTATCGTACTGTTCAAACACGTGGAACAGAAGTTCAATTTGTTTGTGGATCTGGTATGAATACTGTCTTAGCAGTCTCTTATTGTTCGCGACAATTGGGAACGGATGCACTTATTGTTGTACCCAAGGCGACTGAAGAACGGATATGTGATCTGATACGAAATGATGGTTCACAATTGATTTTATATGGAGATGTATTGTATCGTATCAACTTGTCCGAAAGAAAAAAGATAGTTACCAATGGATGATTAATCATATGGTTTTATAGGATTGGAATGCATCTGAAGCACATGCACGAAAACTAGTACGGAGAAATGGGTAATTTGAAAATTTACGTGGTAGAAAAGAGACAGACTGAAAGCAATAATTGATGCTAATATAAAATAAAACCTGTATCGATATAGTATCTATGTACCGGCATCCGATCATTCTCATTTATGGCAGGGTTATTCAACAATAATTCACGAAATCAAAACTCAATTACATGATACACCTCCTGCAGCTATCATTTGTCCTGTGGGTGGTGGAGGATTATTAAATGGAGTCATTATGGGATTACAAGAAGTGGAATGGAAGGAAGTACCCGTTATTGCAGTGGAAACTCATGGAAGTAATTCTTTTCAATCCTCTGTTGTAGCAGGAAAAGTCGTATCATTACCAAAAACATCCACTATTGCAACAAGTCTTGCTGTGAAATCAATCAGTTCCAAATCTCTTGAACTCAGTCTTGCACATCCTGTGGTTCCGTTTGCTGTAAGTGATGCAATGGCAGCAGATGCTGTTCGATTATTTGCAGGTAAATGAAAATAGCTTTGCTATTTTTTTTTTAAAAAAAAAATATCAAGTATCTTTAGCCAATGGGTTCTAAATACGTGCAACAATATAGAGGATAACAAGATGATTGTTGAACCTGCTGCTGGTACTGGTTTGTCATTATGTTACACACAAATCATCCGTGATATTATGCCATCACTTACACCATCCAGTGATGTGGTTGTATTGGTTACTGGAGGTTCAGATATCACACTAGATGCATTGGATGAATATCGGAAAAAGTATACCTCCCCTCCTGTTGTGGTAAAAAGTGGCAGTGAAGTGTTTTTGAAAATGGATAATTCTTTAACGAATGTCCGTGATGTAAATATGGATGATCCTTCGTCAAAAGATGTACAAATGGCTTTAAATACATAAATAATACTTAAATAAATAAAAAAACAAAAACAAAAGTAAAAAATATTATTAGTTATATATATATATATGGTTTAGTTATGTTGATAACGCAAAAGATTTGTATTTGAAACAAACAAAAGTTGTGGGCTAATATTCTGCATTATTTAAAACACAATCCTTTTTTCATGCAAAAAAAAATTCACACATTCTCTTTCTCTTTTCTTTTTCTTTTTTTTTCCTACGTGAAGTATACACTCGTCCTTTCTACAAATATTCCTTTCATCACACAGTATGAACTCTTCTGTCGATCCTAAAGCTGTACTTGAACAAGCAGTTGATAAATTAGAACATGTAAATTGAAGGGAATATGGGAATAATAATGGGGGGGTGGTAGGAAGAGTCATATTTTTAATACTAAACTAGACTATATATGCGACATAAATAGACTCCTGCTTCCAAAGAAAAACATGCACTCGCCCAAAAAGCAAGTGGTCTTCATCAAACTATCACTGGACATCCCATGCAATTTGACAAGGATGATAATCTTATAACCTCTGGTCCTGAAGCAGATCAATGTCCAGCCTTACACCATGATAAACTGGAATAAGTACTACGAGCTCCTTTCCATTAGGTTTTTTATAATTCTTTAGCATGTAAAAGTCTCAATAAAAACCAATATACTTTATGCTCTGTCAGCAAAGTTTTGATTTTTGTATTGTATCATCATTATCCATGAATAACACAAAGTATAAACTGGTTCTTTCTTCCTCCATTTTTTTTTAACCATGTCTCTGTCGATTTGATGGAAGAATGGAAAAAGAATACATATTTCTCTTTTCTTCCTCTCCTTATCTTACCTTTTCTCTTCAACTTCCTCTCACCTAACACAGTCTTTTAAAATCATAGTGTCATTTTTTTTCTAATGTCAAAATTCTATTCTCTACTGGGCGCAAATTATGGACCTAACGATTATACCATATGTCCTGGTGGAAGAAACTTGTCTTGTTAACCCTACTTAAGTAGATCAGGTCTTTTATATGACAGCAAACATATACGAACTAAAAGTATATGGAGATGTTCCAGGAATTACTTATCCTTCTATTGAAAGTTTGTAATATTTTTTTTGAAAATTAAAGTTAGGAAGGGCATATGATTTAGACTGATTATCGGAAATATATTTTTTTCTTTTACAAGGAGTTAGTTGCCAATGAATCGGTAGTACTTGGAATTGAGTTTTAGCCAATAACCCATGAAGGTCAATTTGGTTGTGAGAATTTTTTAAAGCATGGCCCAATTTTGATCGAGAGAGTAAGAGAATTTATATATCATTGAAGTATTTAAGGTGCTATTGTTAATAAAATGCTAATATTTTTTTTTAATATCCCAAGATATTGTTCCCATTAGTCGATATAGCTTGTCGTTATCAAATTACAATGGACGCTATATCTGTTATATGCGTTAATGTGGCTCCAAAATTATATATCAGAGTAATATTAAATGGCGTAAAGTATTCCAATATGTTCTTATTGCTATTGTACTAATGATTGCTCTCATTTCCCTTTTATGTAATATTTACAAACCACTCTCCTAGATGACTTATTTCTAGTGCTATCCAATTTTGCCCTGAATTGGAGCACATTAAGGCTAAGAGCGTCTACAATAGTAGATGTTATATTTTATGCACAATATGCCTTTGCAACCAGTGTACTCAATTTACGTTATCTTAAATTTTATGCTTGTTTCACTTTTGATTTTACTTGGAGTTGGCTTTTGTTCACCTCGTCACCGTTATCGATGACCAGATTATTGGAATGTGTATTTGAAAACCATCAGATATCATCAATCTATAGCACACAATTCAGTAACGTCACCTACCAATGGAGAAGGAAATTGACTTAACAATACCCCGCCAACTACAATACCAGCAAATCCTCAAACTGCTTCGTCACCTTCTCCAGGAAAAAAAATGATATACCCATATCTACAAATATCGTTGAGTTGTCAATGATCTTATGTGTTGATATTTGTGGATTATTTTTAGCAAGTTTGCTGTTTTTCAGCATTTGTATTACTGCACTTGCTTTTGCATCTTTTATTTTCTGGTTACTATAGGAATTCTTAGCCCTTTTGGATCCATATGAATTTGCAGGGCAAAGATCTAAAAAGTATTAGTAAGTAGTGATAGTATAATAATAATGGTGAGAAGGTAGAAACAGAATATCATAGACGATATATAAATCAAAATAGTGATCTAATCTTTTATACAATAGGATTCCATGTACGATTTTTATCTGAGTATTTTACTTGTCATTGAGAGCATTGTCAATTTATCAACTCATGCTCCTAGGATCATGATATTTGACGCCATTGGCATCTTGACTATTAGTCTTTGTTATTTTTGGGTTTTACAGCTACGTTTCATTTCAGATAATCAAAGCAAAGAATAGAGACCCCAATGTAAAACACTGTCACATCAGATTAACTACAACAGAACGCCACCAACTTTATTGACCTTCGTCTGTTGCTTCGTTACGGATGTTTTTATAGTACATCACACGAAAAAGTGTTTTCTTCTAATGTTCTTATTATCTATATGGTGTTGGCAGATGGTATGTTGGATTATTTGAAATGAGTGGTGCTGCTCAAGCTACCATCATGCTTATCATGGAATGTGGTCTATTGATTTTCGATTTAGCATGTACATTTTATGCGAGCAAAATCACACAGTTTGTGGTATCTCTTGTTAATATTTATACGGACTTTTATTAGTACTTTTGAACATGGTTTATATTAATGCGTTTGACAACATAATTACAGACTGTCAACGACAATTCATTGCATGTATACAAAATTTGTATACATATTTTACCATTATCTCTGTTCCTAAGAATTCATTTATTGAGGTTACTGATCCTATTATTGAGTGAATTCAACAATTAAAAAGAGTGATAGGAAGAAAGGAGATAAAAAAAAAAAACGAAATAATACAATTACCATCGTTAAAACGACAGCAGTGGTGTTATCATCATCAGACGCGGCGGGATGAAGGGATAGAAAACGATCCATATGGTCAGGGGGAACAATCTCCGTTTTTTTTTTTTTTTTTTTTCATTCTCGCCATCCTAATGTTATATATAAATAATAATAATAATAATAATAATAATAATAATAATAATAATAGAATGATATATAATTTTTTAAAAAAAACTTGTGTATTTTTACAAGATTATTATTTTACATATATAAATAGTATTATTACAAATCGTTAAATTTCCTTTTTTCGATCAAAAAAAACAAAAAAAAAAACAAAAAGCATTAAACGAGGTTCATCGTTGATCTTTGTATATTATGGGAAAGAAGGAGAGATGGTTAAACGATGGATGATATTATGATATCTAATTAGGAAAAAAATATATGTATGCAATTGGATTTATGCATGTCATGAAGGGAGATTGTGTAATTGTATAAATATTTACATGTTTGCTAAATAAGATAAAAAAAATAAAAATAAAATAAAATTATGGTTTAATGGTATCTTTAAGGTCACCTTCATCATCAGAAACCGTTCCCGATTCAAGATCATGCTTCATACGTAAAGTTTTATCTCGAAGTTCTGCCAATGCTTCAAAAATAGTTGATGTAATTTTTATCCTTGCCTCTGTCTCGGTAATCTCTCCTCTTCGCCATGCATCTAGCGTATCTTGGAAATCGATTGGATCACCGAATGCAATTGTGATTGGTTTGAAGAAACGGACGGGTGGTCCATTTAATGGACGAACTTGGGCCATACCTATTTTAATCCATCCATTCAATATTTTTAGTCACCTTGGTATACAACATATTAACATGCCCCCCTCTCCCCTTTACTCTCTTTCCTTATCCCCCCTTAAACAACAACAAGAACAAAAAACTCCTTTCTTCTTGTGCCCTTTTATGCTTAGATGGATACATTACCATTATGCCAAACAGGTATTACAATTGGACAGCGATCGGATTCCATAACAATGCGTCCTACGCCCCATTTAAACCTAATCATGGATGTAGACTGATTTACGCGTGCTTCAGGGAAAATATGGATCCAGCCATTCTGATTTGATTTATGGATAGCAAAATCAACTCCTGGTTGATAAATGCCTGATCCACGGATGGTCGGGATAGTTTGACCAAAAGCAAAAAACATGGATCGAAACCTATTTTTTTTTTCATTTTTAGTATTAGATTATACAGAAGGAGATAGTAATAAGGAAAACACCATGAATGTAGGATGAAGAGTAAAATGTAAGGATTACATGGATGAAGCAAGGTTCTTGCATACAATTGGATAATGAACTTACAGTGTTGTAAAACAAATATCTGCTGCTCCAAGAACCCACCGCATTTTCGATGGTGAATATAGCGTTTCTAATGGTAAGACCCCCCATAATATTGGATCATCCCATACCGATTCATGGTTGGATACTAAGAAACAACACATCAGTAAAACCGATGTGTATTTTTTTCATTAGAAAAAAAAAAAGAAAAGTTATATACCTGTAATAAGTGCTCGTTGTCGGTTTTCTTGCTCCACAATCTCCATAAACTTATTCAAGTTATAAACACGGGTATTTTCAAGGTACTTTAAAAAAACTTTGGCTACTGTCCCAACGCCCCCTACTACCAGGGTATTTGCTGCATTCCACAACCAACCATTATGTCCTTCCCATTTTGGATCGTATCGTTTCTCAATAAATTTAGGAATACTGGACCATTGAAATAATAAAGGTTTCTTGGCATGTGTTTGACTCACTTGGCCTACAAATTCTTCCGAGTCTCCATTGCCATTGAATGGTTCGTTGTTTCGAGGCTTTAAGGTGAAATAATAATAATAACCAGTAGTACCAATAAGTCCTGCTGTAATGAGTCTAAATTGATATTTGCGACAAAATGTTCGAACGCCTACGCTCATGAGGTTTTATTTTATTTCTTCGCAATAGTACTTGCTTCCTCTCTTGTTGATTATCACAAAGAAAAATTGGACTGACAACTTTTACAACATGTTTCCGACCACGCAAATTTTGGGGGAGGAGAGAGAGTTTGCATTTGAAGCGGAGGAAAATTTATCCATTCTTTTTTTGTAATTTTTGTAATAAACAAACACGATACAATTACCCATGTTTTCATAATGAAAACTCAAGAAGTTTTATTTTTTTTTATCTTATCGTACTGTTCTCCATATTTTACATTATCAAACAATCAATTCAAGTAAAGTCTATATATTTCCTGATCCCTTTGATTTCTCCTAGTTTTCCATTTTCTTCTTTCGCATAATTTAATACATAATCTAGCAACACTACAAGAACTTGTTAAAGCTTTTGATTGTATTATTTGTTTATTATTACAACCTATAACTATAGCGAATAAGATCAACTCCAACATGTGTATTATTTGCATGTCAACTTCATCAAAGTTCAGGGGGGTATGAAAAAGTGTGAATGATGCAAAAGTGTTTTTTTTTGTAGCATGCGTAAACAACATGCCGGGTTTAAAAACGTTTATTAATAACCTGAGTATTATACAACAGCACATATTGTATATGCATATTTATGGACTATTAACATGACATGGACAGTGTACATTTGTAAGATATCTAATCATACAGGGTAGTAAAAAACAGTATATACAGTTCAATCTTCTAATGAGGACATTTGAGTTAGTGAAAACAAGCTTATGAAGACCATAAATTAAGAATGTAAGAACTTTTAGTACGTAAAGAAATATTATACTCTATATTTCTTATTATTCCAACACATCCCGCCCCTTCCATCTCTGTAAATAATGATCCCTTTATTTTATTTGTTCCAGATCTAGGCGGGAAAGGAATAAAGGAGGTGGGGGAAGAAGGATTAAAGGTAAGGGTCGACCTTCTTGATCAATATCTTCATGTACATAATGATGGATGGCGGTATTATAACATGCATCATCTGCCAAAACATTTTATTCTACATATAATTCTTTAGCATCATTCATATATACATGCATTTACTACTAATAAACAGTAGTTATAAAACACATATATATTTATTTTTACAGAAACGCGTATAGCAACATTTCTAAGTTAATATATTTCAAAAATGGCACCACTTTTAATTATGATAGTTTTTTTTTAAAACCTGTTCTCGTCAAGAGATCATATTCCTATTTTGAATACTTTTTTTTTTTTTAAAAAAAAATAACCGGTATACTATATAAAGAGTTTTTTTTGCCTCCTCAAAACAACCATCATTCATACTAATTTTTTCCTTGTCTATCGCGTCAATAGTAATGTTATTTGAAAAACATCTCTGAATCTTGATCCAATACTAAAATATCTGACGGATTATGCAAGGTGATGATAGTAGTGGGAAGAGAAAAAAAAACATTGAATGCAAATAAGTTATTATGCTCAAAGCTGCTTGTTGTTCATGTATATAACATAGGAAAACAAGTTATAGTAAGTAATATATTTATATATGAGTATAAACATTATTACTACGTAACTTGCCTCCCGAACTAACCCAACCCCCTTAGAACAACATGTGCTACGCATGGTCCTATTTTCAGTTTGTAATCGAAAAGGGGAAGAAAGAAAGAGTATATAGTTATCAATTTACATCATTCAAGTCTTAATGGTCTCAGGACACTCTTTTTAGGGAGAATAATATCTCTCAACTTCAAGGTGATGATATCTATATATATCATAGCAACAAACTATTTTTTTTCATTGAATAAATAGATTATAATACTATATCATACATAATAACACCATATAGTCGTACTTGAATGCTTATTAAATGTTATTTATCATTATTACATTGGAAGCTGATGGCGTTGTGGTACATGCTGCTACCCGTCATCATGTAAACATTGGCTTACAAAGTATTATTATATTTAGAGCCTGAGAGACATACATGATTAAAAATAGGGGAGAAGGTTGGTTAAGGAGACAATTGATGGTGGTGGTGAAGGATCAAAGCGTTAAAAATATTATATCTAAAAATGAGATATATCATCGTAAAAAAAAAAAAGAAGAGGATAAAGTTCACTCTCCCAAAATGAGAAGTTTATCCGAAAAGAACTAAAATAAAAGAATAATAAAAAAAGACGGGGAAACAAGGAGTAAGATAAGAAGATGAGGAGAAATGCTTTTTGATTATAGAGTAAAAGAACGTCATTTAACAATTGTACATTATTATGCCAAAATGTTGTACGTTATATATATTCACTCCTACTTCTTCTTTAACGCAACAAGAAACCCCAGCCCCCCCTCCCTTTTTTTCCATCCTTCCACTATCTTCTCCTTCTGAAATAGTAATCATGTAGTAATAACCGCGACCTCAATCTTAAAAAAAAAGATATAAAAAAGAATCGATGGAGCAGGTCTTTTCAATCATTATCCAAATCAACAAAACAAAAGCTACTCAAAAACAATCAAAAATGAAGGCCTCTTACATCATTGCTCTCTTCGCTGCCGTCGCTGTTGCCAACGCCTGGGAATCTGGTTCTTACACTGATGACTCCAAGGTTCAAGTTCAAAAGGCTAGTGGTACAGGTGGTAAAATTACCGACAATAGTAACACTGTTGTTGTAAGTTTAAGGATTTTGTTTTTATTAATATTTAAATTTTCTTCAGTAATGACTTAATTAACATCGGATAAACTCATTCTTATTGTTGTTTTTATCTATTAGAGTGCTAATGGTCTCGCCGAAGAAGGTGCCAATGTTTTGAGCACCAAGAAGGTATCCGCTGGAGTTGGTCAAAAACAAGACATGCATTAAACAACAAAAATTAATCTCAAGTCCACCTTATTTTCGCGGATGGATATATATAAATTTGTCTATCTTTTATTATCAACATGATTCCCTACTGTTGTCATCCGCCTTGTTTGGGTTTATTTTTTAATTTATACAAGACCCGTAGTAATTTATTAATAAAAATAATTAATCTTGGTTCTGCCACTTTATCTTTCTTTTTCGTATGAAATATGCTACATTGTTGATTTCCACCTAATTAGACATCATGATATTATCCTCCAAATCTTGC
Source organism: Phascolomyces articulosus (assembly GCA_025677815.1). Classification (NCBI taxonomy): domain Eukaryota; kingdom Fungi; phylum Mucoromycota; class Mucoromycetes; order Mucorales; family Lichtheimiaceae; genus Phascolomyces; species Phascolomyces articulosus. The sequence continues at coordinate 795,351 of JAIXMP010000008.1, read as the reverse complement.
AAGTCTTTTCCGACGCATTTCTTCTTTTTCATCTACAGGTTTTTGAAGACTTGCTTCAATTGCTTTGGCTAACTGAATTTCTTCGTCCTCTTCTTCATCCACCTTGATTTCTTGTTGTTCTGTTAATGAATAGCCACGACCTGAGAATGGTTCATCTTTCTTTTCTTCAGATGATGACTTATTGATGAAGGTTGCTGGATCGGGTAAAGTAGCTGCAAGACGATCTGCTGGAGATTCATCTAATGTACCTCTTACAACAAATACGGAGTAGTCTATATAATAAGATATAAATACGTTATCAGTTATTATTACATAAAAGATATTATATATATCTATAATACACTATGACGTTTGAAAAAATAATAGGTAAAAAACTTACTTTCACTTTGAATTTGTTGAAGAAGCATGGCAAGATATGTTTCGCTCAAGTAAGATGGTTGAGCTTGAGTACTGTTTAAATTATACCAACGCCATGGAACTGTAAACTTTCGAAGTGTAAACCAATGTTCAGCAAGGTTGCAAATATACGCCACTTCGTTCCTGATTTAAAATATATATATTAAAACGGATACAATTATTCGCGCGTAAACTCTTCAAGATTCTTACTGTGGCTGCTCTCGTGCTTTTTTAGCTTCTTCTGATTTCCATGGCACTAATTCTAAATTCCAGACAGATAACGCTTCTTGAATAACCTGTATATATCAATGTACAATTGACTCTACCTGTAAAAATCATGTTCTACCTTTGTATCTCTAAGTATATAAATGATACCTTACCTGAACTGAAAAGTAACCTGAATCATCAAAGTTACTACCCTGTTGTTGTGCTGATTGTCCCTGATGCATCAACATTGCGTTTTCTTGAGAGTCTAATCTTCTACCAATTTCAGCGAGCTCGACAGCCGTAAAGTAATTTCCTTGAAGCAACGCACTATCATAAGAATGTTACTACATTGGTCAATATTTAATAAGAAAAAAAAAGTTTGTTTCATTTACTTGAGAGCGTGTTGTGCGCATAATTGACCTTCTTGCTTTCAATAATAGATGTCGATTCATAAGATATAAAGTTAAAAAAAGGTTTTCATATTTATATATATATATATATATATTTATATTTTCTATGCTCTGTATTTTTTTTTTTTTTACTTTTTCAAAAAATATATTTGGAACCAAATCCATGTTAGATGAATAAGGCTAAAGGAATGACCTGGATTTTTTTTTTTATGCTTTTGTACATTGTACTCCAGGTTTTTATATCTTTTAGCCGCTCGCCTGAGATTATAATTTGTGTGGGTATACGAATATATTAAAAAAATCAATTATCCTTCTTTTTTTCTCTCACACAAATAACAATAACAAAAAAAATATAAAATATGGTATTTCAACGAATTGTCAATTACTGGGTTTCCACCTTTATTACTGAAAAACTTCTTTCAAGCCCTACATTCCATCGTATGGCAGCAACTACTCATAAGCATGTTTCTAATGTTACTAACAAGGGTAAATATACTTTTTTTTTTATTTATAAATATGTTTTTTTCCCTGAAAAAATGAATGTGTGATTTTTTCAAAATTCAAATGCTAATTGTTTATTTGTAATAGGTTCACAAGTCAGTAATGAATTCGTAAAGTCATTTAAAGAAAACATGGAAAAAGAAGCTAGAAACATGCGAAAATAATTTTCGTTTTGTGTATATTGTAACCATTTGTATTATTCCCTTTTCATTGCCATTTTTCTTTTTGTTGATCATTTTCTTCTCTTATACATATATGAAAACCCCTCTCCTCTTTGTCAAAAACAAAACAAAAAAGTCTATACGTACACACATATATAAATCATTTAATCTGTTATTATTATTTTTTTTTCTTTTTTTCATAGTCAAAAAAAAAGTATGGATATTATTATATCAATAAAAACAAGTTGAACAAAAAAAAAATAGAACAAGAAGAGGGGATTGTCATGTTTTTGTTTTGAGATGAGAGAATATAAAGGATTATTGAAGGGAAAAGAGGGTTATAACAAAAAGTGGTAATGTCAACGGAAATAGAGAGAATGAGTTATAAAAATGTATGTATGTAAATATGTAAAGTAGGATAAAGAAGTAATCAAGTAAGGAACGAATGGTATGGAATGAACAGTAGAGGAATCAGAAAAATAGAGAAGGACGAGGAGGAGAATAATCTAAACAATGTTTTCAGGTGATGGTTCTTGAGCAATGATATTTTCCATCTTTCTTGCTCTTATATAATCACCAATAGCTCGAATAATGATAAACCATCCCAGTAACATTAGAATATATGCAATGATATCAGCATTCGTACTATCTTGATCGCTTGTATCACTATCACTATCAGTACTATCATCCGCTAACTCGAAATCATCCAATGATCCACCTAAAAGATGTTAAAAAGCACATTGATAAGTCTATATTATATCGATTAACATGGATTTAATAATAAAACAAGGCTTACGACTACGGATATAAAATCCATATTGAACAAAAGTTATTCCAAGACCTGCCCTTGATCCTTGCTATAATAATAATGGTACAGTTCAGTATGTATATATACATATTAGTCCTAAAGATCATAAAATCAATTATTTACCTTTGCAGCATGAGATGTGTGAAGTAAATAAGTTAACATGAAACCAACAAATTGAAAACTTGCAGATACTAAATATTATAATTTAATTAATTAGAGTTAGTATTTATTTGTATGGGAAGTTCACACACATATATAAAAAGAGTGAGATAATTAAAATCATCCACACACACAGTTTACAGCTTATTGATTATCTCAAAAGTACTTACCTAGAAGGTTCCATGCGAAATTAAACAAATTACCGACTGGCATACTCTCCACTAAAATAATATCACCCATACCAGGTGGGGCAATAATAGTTGTCTGCCAGTATGGAGGAGTAGCATCTGCTGCGGCTTCTTCATATGCCTATTTCAAGTAATAAAACGTGTATGTATAAAAAGAGAGTATTCATCGATAAACAGTAAAAAAAAATCCCAATTTAGGGAGAATATTAGAATATTAGTTCAACCCATTTTCCATATTGAATCTTTTGGTAATGAAAAAAAAAAAGGATTGATATATACCGGTGGTGTTTCGTCTAATTTATTTCCATCTCTATCTGGTTTTGCTGACATATTTGAAAATACACCATCATTTGTGACAGGTAATATAGCAGGCCTTGAGCTACTATCTGCAGAAGTATTTACACTACTACTCGATGGGTAGCTTGCAACTGGTGCTTGTGGTGTGTTTAATAATCGTCGAGATTCGTTATGATTATCGTCGTCGTTGTCCTCTTCTTCCTCGTCTAAACTCTCACCAAATGTTTCTTCTAAATCAGTACGCTGACGATTGATGGGTGGAGGTCGAGAAAGAGGGTGTAAATGTTGATCAGTTGCATAGCTTGGTAACTGCTGTTGGTCATGTTGCTGTGGTAATGAAAGTGCTTCGGATGATCGGGTGTCGACGAGATGTGAATTAAGTGGGTCGTCGGCAGTCGGCACCTAATTGAAAAAGTAGAATATACAATGAGTTTATTATGTTTATTCAACAAAGGGATAGTTCCGAGAAATATGGATATTTACTCTTTGATATCGACTGGTCATTATATATTATGGGAAGGGAGGTTTAAAGCTTGGCAAAAGGAAGAGCTGGAACTTTTTGTAAATTGGTCAAACTCGTCAGTTTTTACAAAAACTGCAAACAATATATAGGTGACACACAACAACCCTCTTAGAGTTTTTTGAAAGGCCGCAAAAGAATTGTTGGTAAGCTTTTTGTTGCCTACAGCTCTGTACTCCTCTCTCTTTTTTTTTTTTTTTTGACAGTGCTTAAAATTTATACACGAACACTCTCCGTATGAATGAGAAACAGCAAACGGAAAACGATGGCTCTTCAACGACGGCGACGGTGATAGCAGCAACAACAGTGACAACAATGAATCAACAAACTTGGTTGACGTCACTTCCTCCACCACCACCTAGTGGAACAGCGATTCAATCGATAGGACTTTCTAGCTGGCCATTCAATGGTCAGGATGATCAAGATTTATATCAGGAAGCATTGATTCCACCAGAAAATTTCAACATGGTGTGTGAACATGTCTATCGTAGTTCATTTCCGAAAAAGAAACATTTTCGATTCCTACAGAAGCTTAAATTAAAAAGTGTTTTGTAAGTTTGCTCGCTCGTACTCTCCGTGTTTTAAGTTTGGATGATGATGATGATCGAGTATTAACAAGGAGAGGAATATATACGTATATATGCTTATTTCTCATCGATCAACGGACAATGTGTACAACAAAAACCATATTTATTTTTTACAGAACGTTGATCTTGGAAGATTATCCCGAACAAAATATGAAGTTTCTTGAAGAACGAGGAATTAAATTTCTACAATTTGGTATCGCTGGTAATAAGGTATTTATAGAATGATCTCTTTGTTGGGGAAGGCAACCAAAAAGTTGTTATTCAAAAAAGAGGTTTTAATCATAAAGGATTTGCATCTTTGTTATTTAGGAACCTTTTGTACAAAGTAAGTTTATTTTGAACCTGCACCAATTTTCATGCACAGAAATGCCAATCATCTTTCTCTCTCTTTCTCTTATTTTTCAGTTCCGGAGGATAAGATCAGCGCAGCTTTAGCCGCCATATTAGGTATATTTTTCATCATATTGATTTATTATGGATTCAATATTCATTCATTTAAAATGAACTAATCCATTGAAATGGAATAGATAAACGAAACCATCCTATGCTCATTCATTGCAACAAAGGAAAAGTACGTTAGATCGCCAAGCAGATTTTTTTTAAGAATAGACCTATCGTGTGATCATAAAAAGGTCACCATCATCTATACACCATCATTATCTTTAACACGATTCTCATGTTTCTTTTTTTTTAATATCTTAGCATCGAACGGGTTGCTTAATTGGATGTTTAAGAAAACTCCAAAATTGGAGTCATACATCTATTTTTGATGAATATAGACGTTTCTCCCATCCAAAATCTAGATCGATGGATCAACAATTTATTGAATTATATGATACGAATCAAGTTTGGCCACTAGTCAACCGAGGGTATTTGCCACGATGGCCTACACTTGGTATGTATACATTGTATAATAGGATGAGAGGAGAAGTATACTGTAGATCATTATCTATGTCATGCGTGTTGGGCTGATGACTTGTTCTCTCTCACCTTATTTTCTGGGTTTTTTTTTCTTAGCTGATCCACTTTTGTAATCTTATGGCACAAGCTTTTTTTATGTTGGGTTCTTAATATTATACATTTATATTCTTTTGTACATACATACCAGATTATTACGTCGACCAATACTACTACACAAACAGATTCTTTATTTTGTTATTGTTCTCTTTTTATTTTCTTTGTGATTTTAAGTTCAGCTATGCATATACTATAACAAATTCATCATGTTATATCAATATATCTCATTTTTAAAACTATGAAAATAAATAGACCCTATATCAGTTTGGTTATGATCTGTCTACAATTATTAATAAGTCTAATTGCTTTATTATATTATTCATTATTTAAAATAGATATCAGGTGTATAATGATGTATAAAATATGTAGTGTTTGGTATATTAAATATGGTAATGTTGTGATTGCTGAATGAATTTCGTCTATTATTGAATATTTTGCATAGGCCCTTTGTAATTTTTTCGTCCAGTGGCAAACCAAAATATGAGTGAAAATGCTAACGTTCCAATAATCATGATACTTGCCCAATTCATTGTTTGGACTGTAACAGGATGTACAGATGGAATACATAAAACTACACCAAAAAACAAAACCCAAGAGACTGCTACACAATTGACGAGAACACTATATTTACCAAGGGAAAAGGGGCCACGTGGTAATGGGTCATTGCGTTTCCAAATTAGGCGACATGCGAATGGGAGTCCTAATTTAAACATATTTTTAATTAAGCAATCTTTCATAACAAAAAAAAAACCAGATATATTTATATATATACCATAAGCAAAATTGATACAAATGACTGCAAGACTCATGATAGCCGACCAGTAATCAGGACTTCCAAAGGACTACCATTTAAATATGTAGTATTAGTATTGTTATTTACATTGTAAGCATTATTATATAAGGAATTTGTTATATTTACTGGTAAAATTGCAATAACACAAATGGTAGTTTCTAAAAGAAGAATACGCAATGGAATTTCATTTTTTCCATGGAGTTTATTCCAAAATTCATGGTTAGGCTATAGAGCATCAAAAATGGTAATATATGAAGATTAGTATGGAGACCATCTCTCTCTATATCCATAATCAAGCATAACATTTTTTTACCACTGCGTGATCTCTTGACATGGCCCAAAGCATTTGTGAAGCAGCCACCAAAGTATTTGTTACTGCTGTAAACTGACTGACAGCAAGGATAATCATAAGAATAGCAGCGATCGGTCCATTCGTTGCTTGGACAAATAACGTGGCAACTGGAAACGAGGATTGTAATAATGCGTCCATATCCTGGATACAAAAAAGTATAACGGCACTCAATATAAGGCCTTGTATAATTGCTCCAACGACACCAATAATAATTCCTCGAGGACCTGTCACATCGGCCCTTTTGGTACCTTCCGCAATTTGTGCACTAGAAAAAAATTAGTTACACATTTGTCAATCGTTTCAGCAATACTTCAAAATTATACTGCTATAATATCTTACCCATTCTCATATCCAATCTACAAGAAATAATTACAAGATAGCTTATATTTAATATACCATTATTAAAAAACTATCATATTCGAAATATAATATAAAGAGTATAAATTTACCAAAACCCATCCACATTGTAAAAGCCCTAGTAAAAATGCCAATCCAGGACTATTATATCCGGTAAGATCTTGCCATGAAGTAAATACCCAAGAAGCAGATGCATGAGTTGGGGCCATTACAGGAAGTACTACTATCACCGCAATCGTACCTAAAAATACCCAAATGACTATAATATATTGAATGATTTAGGTAAAATAAATATAAATATTCTTGTTGAGAATAAACTAAAATCCACTTTCTTTTTATGAAAATATGTAGTACCTGTAAACATATTAAGATAGCCACTGAACCGAATACCTTGATAACAACATGCAACTGAAAGAAGCAAAGTTCCAATATATATACCAATAGTAGCACCATGTGCTGTAATTTGTTGATTTGGATCAATGACCAAGACATTGACTATGGCGACGACATATTGGGCTAAAGTATATGCAGCTGTCATAACGGTAGCTAAAACACCAGCAAGAAATATATAACCACATGTCCATGCCATAACTAATAGTTATTTAATAATAATAAGTGTCAGTAAATGTTTGATAATACATATGCTTATTATCATAATTGTTATCAATTGCATTACATGGTCCCCACTCTTTACTGCTCAATAGATAACACCAAGAATAAACGCCACCATTCACAGGATAAGCTTTTTAAAATAGCCATAACCATCTAATAATTAGTAAACAGTATTTTTTTCGTTTTTGATCTGCCGTGTTTCGACAAAAAAAAAGGTATATTTACATGAAAATGTTTCAGCCATCCCTAACGCAATGGAAATTACAAAAGGGGCGATTACAATCTACCATTCCCCTCATATTATTAGTCTTTTTTTTGCATTAATTTCCTTCTGAATAGAAGCAAAATAAATATCAAGCTTACATATCCCCAGAATTGTGACATGGGTCCATCAGATCGCATTGTCTGTGATAATCCTACTAGACTTCATGTCGAGTTTTAATAGATAAACCTGTCCATGTGAGTGCATTATATCAATGAAATAGTATATACAATATATTTCAACTAGTCCCCCTCTTCCCCCTTTTTTGAATTGTTAATGGAACGCCCAATTTAAATGTACCTGTTGGGTAAAACCGCCATACTTGCGAAAGAAAAACCAGCTTGAACAAATAAACTGACCTCTCGTTTAAATTCTTGTTTATAACCTAGTTCATGAAGTTTTTTTGCATCATGGTCTACAATCGTATTCAATCCTGTAGTGGAAGGATCCTCTAGACTAAACTATTATAGGTAACGGGTAATGGGTCCAAGAAAAGATATGTGTAAAGATGTAGGGAAAAAAATAAGAATGGATAGAAGACCAATGTAAAAAAAGGTAAATATCATTAGTTTATATAGCAATAATGTTAGTATATAAATGTAATATATTGTGATAATTGTAAAATGAATTGACTATTACATGAATTGAATGTTTTTCTTGTATGCCATCCATTTTTAGTTATTTATTAATTCAATAAGATCTAAAAAGATATCAATAAACAACTAAAGTTTGATGCCACCTAACGGAAAGAAGAGAGAGAAGAGTGGATTAAGAAAAAAAGAGTCCGGAATGGATGGTGTTTGTATTTATACCCCTCTTGATAAGCGTTATAATAATAATGATGATAATAATAATGATAATAATAATAATAGTTTTTTAGAGTATATGCAAGGTGGGGACTGGGCTCCTTATGCATCACCAACTAGTCTATGCATGCACTTTCCTATTATCTTACTTATCATTGATAATGAAACATATTTTATAAGTATCTGAGCAATCTATTTTTTTTTCTTAAAATGTCAGCAACGCCGTGGTGGAGTAAAAATTTTCTATTAGTTACTACTATAGAGATATCTTGCCTGATTCTTTTTCATTCCCTCTCCATCAACCCACGCAACTAATAATGGATATCTATAATTAAACTGGGTCGCTGAAGTGAATGAGAATAATAAATAAAATTATACTTGTTATGTAATATATACAGTATATATAATCTATTTTGGTATCTAACTAGTGGTGAACAGTACCATAATAATCATAATATTGCATACTATAATAAATGAAAAAACCAGAATACCGATCAAATATATACTATTTTATTTATTCGAAACATAAGGGTATTTTTTTGTGCTAAATACCACTATACATATGTACGTAAAGTATGAAAAAAAGTATTATTTCTTCTATGTAACTATTACACCAGGTGATAAAAGTATTGGATTCTCTCATTTTACAAAAAATGGTTAATATAACTACCCGCAGATAACAAAAAGGAACATTAAAATAAAGTAATATTCACAATGATGCCTTGAAGGTAAACCTGCAGTATACTTTTGTTTGTTGAATATGCACAGTACATGGTTTATATATGCAGAGTAACTAACAATCCTATTACATGGAAAGTTTGTCAATATTCTGTCTATTGTTTTCAAAAAAAAAAAAAAACTTAATCCCGTGGGTATAATATAATCACCACCAATAGAACGTAATTATGGCTTAGTTTCAAAAGACATTCTTGAGATGTCAATTGATGAATTAAAGACTCATCTTTCGTTCTTTTTCACCGGTTTGCGTAAATTGGATGGTAGTCAATATAAGACCAATAATATTGACAACTGTTTCTCTGCCATTGGTCGGTATTTGAGGGATTATTATACTCAAGAAGAATCTTTGAATATAATGTCGGATGTTCGTTTTGGAAAGTTGCGGAAATTGGTTGACGGGAAGATGAAGACGTTGTCGAAGGAAGGAGGTCAACGTTCAAATGATGCTGATGCGTTGAGTTTGGAGGAAGAAAGGCGATTGTTGTCCTCTGAAGGGTACTCACCAAATACTGCTGTGGGTCTTGTTCGACGTGTCCACTATTGGATTGGCTTATTTGGTGCTTTGCGTGGTGTTCAGCACAGCACTATGACAGCTGATATGCTCGAAAAAACCGAATCACGCGATAAAGAAGGAGGAACTGGCCATCCTGCGTACAAAATTGTTTTTACAACCGAAAAAAACAATAATGGTGGAAGGATAAAAAAGGGTGAAAACCGTGAAGCACGTAGAGCTTTGATCCCTCCGGATGCCTACAGTGGACCAAATGTGACAGCAGTTGTTGATTTGGAGAAGTATTTGTCCATGAGGCCTAACGGATGCTCTCCAAAGCTCTATCTTCAACCGGATAGAAAAGGAAGGTTTGCATTCTCCAGTCAATGCATTGGTAAAAATTCTCTTGGTAAATTCTTACAAGATGGGTGCAAAAACATTGAAATTGATTACAAGAGAATTACCAACCATTCCTTGAGGAAAACCAATGCCACAAGATTGTTTGCTGCTGGAGTTGAAGAGCAACTCATTATGGAATCAACTGGTAAATTATCTTATTTTTATTGTTTTAAACATATTCTTATGGTTATTCTTATTCTTATTCATGTTTATTTTTATAGGCCATCGTAGCACTGATGCAGTGCGTAGATATAAGTTATCGACGACTGAGCAAAGAATGCAGACAGCAGTACTTTTGACTAGTCCGGCCAAAGCCTCCTCCAGCTCAAGCACAAGTTTAATCCAACAAACTCAAAGTTTGAAGCGTGTTCGAACAGAAGAAAGCCAATTAGTTTATCAGAATTCGAATACGCGTCCAACTAAGAAGGTTGCTGTTAGGCAATCTGCTGAAACTGGAAGGGTTGCTACTGGTCCATCCATTAACATCAATGCTTCAAATGCATCCGGTGAACGCATTGGTGAAGTACTTTCTGGTGTGCTCTCTGCTACATCAAAAGAGAATATTTCTTCTTTTGATATCAATTTAAATATTTAAATATATAAATGATAAACATAAACATTTTGGACATCTAATATGATATACAGAAAGTGTAATAAGTAAACTACATTTGTTATAAAAAGTGGGAGTGATAAGAATATAAAAGGAAACGCGGGAGTGATAAGAGTATAAAAGGAAACGAGGGAGTAAATAAGTGATTTATAGGTATGCTTTTTGGCACTTTTTACTTAAGAGAAAACTCCGAACGTGAGATAATAATAGAGTATCAAACAAGGTGATATAACTGAAGATATAATCACTATGGACAAACAGTATATATAAAAAGTCAAAAAAAAAAATAACCGTGTGAAATAAAAGAGAGATGAGCTTACTTTATGGAGAAGGTATACGCGTATTGCGACTTGTTGCGCAATAAAGATGTGTAACACATAGAAAAAGACAACAATTGACTATCAGATCAAAGAATCTTTCTTTTTTTTTTATCTCGCTGCTGCAGGATATATAGGTGTCTTTAGACAACTCTCAATAACGCGATAATTAATAAGTAGTTGTTGCTTGTTTTCCATTGGACTTTATACTTCATATGAAATTACCCATGTTTTACTTCAATATATTATGAAGTAAAAAGCAACACACTGTATTCGTTCTATTATACTCCACAGGTTTAAAAAGTCATATGACGATAGTCCGCACCCGAGGAAGCGCACATTGTATCATAAAGCTCTATAAACCATACGGATAAATAACCTCCGTGTTATTATCCGAGGTTCAGAACAAATTAATACATATATAAAAAGAGCGTTCATGATCTTCATTTCTTTTTATCATTTAACCCGTACACACATATATACAAAACAGAATAAAGAAAATGGCACCTCTCGAAGTTATTTGCGCCAGCTTTGGAAGATCAGGGTAATTATTATTGTGAATATAGTGGTGACAAGGTCATGTAAAAATCTGAATTTTTTCTATCTCTCACATCTATGGGTCTTTTTCTTGGTTTTTTTTTTTTTTAGAACTGATAGTTTACGTGTTGCTTTGAATAAATTAGGGTAGATATATGGACCTTTTTTTTGTGAATAAAGTATTATAGACATAATTGGTTGATGATGTATATACCAGATCAAAAACTTGGAAAAAAAAAAAGAAATGGATCAAATTCCATTTAATTTACTAAATCTACTTTATTTTGTATATAAAGATACAATACTCATCATATGCGAACCATGATTGCCGATCAAAGCAGTGCAACCCTCTTTACTCAAGCATACAGGCACCCTGAGGAAGAAGCAGACTGGGATCATATCTATGAAGGTTATACTGCAGCATGTGATTGGCCAACGGTATCTTTTATGACACCACTCATGAAAAAGTATCCTGATGCCAAAATTCTCTTGATTGTACGTGATCCTGATAGTTGGTATCAATCGATCAAAAACACGGTCTACAAACACCATCGTAAAGTGGCAGAAAGCAGCAATGGATCAATGAAGAACCTTTTGGAAATGATACAGACAATCGTCTTGGATGGGGCTTTTGGTAATCCAGCCATGTTTGAAGATGAAGAAGCCATAAAGCGCAAGTTTGTAGAACATATTGAATGGGTCAAAAAAACGGTACCCAAAGATAACTTGTTGGTGATGGAACTTGGTGAAGGATGGGATCGAATGTGTCAATTCTTGGGCAAACCGGTCCCTGAAGAGCCTTATCCTCATACAAATTCAACACAAGAAATCCTCAAATCGATTAATGATCTTGTAAATGAACAAAAAGCAGCAGCAGAAGCAGCAGCTACATAACAATAATCAGATTGTAGTGCTACGCTTTTGTATTGTAATGGATCTGTCTAATAATCATACCTTATTTGAAATAAAATTCAATTTTGTGTTGTTTTTTATATTAAAAAAAGACTGTAAGAGTAACATAGTATTAGGGTTGTCTCAAAAGAAATGCCATCTTTACATACATTATCATGTTGTTAGAAATCTTCGTATTCGAGGAAAATGTTTCTTTTTATAACAACCAATCATCAATAAATTCTGATCCAAGCAAGTTTGATAATATCAATCATTTTTATAGTTTAGGTATAAATTTATTGATAATAAACTTTACCTTTGTTTATGACAAGATAATAGCTTATTTTATGCCGTACTATTTAAACTTTTCAGGAAATAAGGATATGACGTTGTATAATAAGAATAATTATTATTGTTATAATATAGTTGAAGTATCATTATTTATATTATTGCGAAATCTAATTATTTAATACCACTTATCGCAGTAATTATCAAGAGATTGGTACTTTATATGGGCAATTCTGTTTCCATAAACAAACAATAATATGTGTTTGATTGAAATCTAAAAAAAAAAAAAACTTGTATGATGTCAGATTATGAAATTAAGTAGCTTCATTTTATTTCGGTATTCTATACGGACGAAGTACTAAGGGATCAGTTAAAGTTACAATGATGTACGTCAATATTATAACAAATAAACACTTACAAGGAGATGGTCAATTATTCATCTCGTTATTGGTGATATAATAGATGTATTCGATGAAATCTCCTGCTACTTATAATATATATTATTTGTCTGAAATCATAATATTTGGAACATCAATTCATGGCATAATGTATTATTATACAACTAAAAAAAGTACATAGAGGTAGCAAGTGACGGCAAGTCTTTTCTACGTTGCTTTTAATATTAATTTAATTATTTAGTGACGGTAAACATTGTTACCATTATAACGTAAAATTTCTTTCATAGTTTAATTACATAAGCATAAAGGAATATATTTACATTCCTAATTCATGCTCTGTAGTGTATACGCTCTCCTGTTTTAAGTGATCCATAAAAAAAAGGGGGAAAGCTATTCCTTATTAATGAATTCACATTCAAGATCAATCTGCAGTTACTGATCTTGGAAGGATTTTTTTTCCCGGATAGATTGACATGAAAATACGTAAGAGTATAGATCTCTGCTATAGACAAAGCGCGTTGTTGTAATAAGAGCCCTCATGCATATGAAAGCTGCGTTTAAAGTGGATAAGCCCACCAGGTAATCCAAATTTGGAAAGCGACAGCTTTTTTTTTTAAAGTTGTTGTTTTCTGTTGATCCAATAGTAATTCCTAATGACAGATCCAGAGTCCTCGCGTTCATGTGCCATTGGTTTATTGACAGCCGATTATTTCGATAATGTGGAATCGTTTGTGGAAGGAGCCATTGATAATGGTCACGATTTCGTTGTAACGCCTATTGTTCATCCTCGTTATAGTCGTGTTTTGAAAAAGGGAGAAAATGATAACTGGAGAAATAGTCCTGTATACGATCGTGGCGATTTAGTCGTTCGTAAACCAAGTAAATAATAAATATTCCTCTTTTTCTATGGGTTTTATGAATTAAAAAATTTATAGAGAGAGAGAAGACGAGATCTCGAACTGATCGTTTCTATGAATATGTTATAAAATAAACCAGCCTGGTCGGATGCTATTGTCGGTGCCTTGTCAAACTGGTTAGATTTGGATTCATCGGACCAAAATACGCGTATTAATTCTGAATTGGTAAATGTGGATAGATGGTCAGATAGAACCTATGAAATAGAAGCAACAGAGAGAATAAAAAATGGAAACTTACCAAGTTTCTACGGGGATAATATATTAGGCATTAAGGCAAGAATTGGCTTGGGCTTGTCATCTTGGATTATTCGCGGTCATGACACCTACCTTGTCTGACGCCACCACCACTTTGTTCAATCTTGCTCGTGTGATCAATCATAACGTGGGATCAATGGTTGTTACTCAGGTAATTTTTTTGTTTCACTTCTTGTGTATTTCAGTTGAATAATGAGGTCATGTCAAAAGAAATAAATAAATAAAATAGATATAAATAATGTATTATTCTTATTTTTAGATGTGGGTTCGGGTCTTGTTAGATGATAATAATCAAGCATGGAAAAAGTGGAATCAATTTCGATCCCTGACTGAACATAATTCAAAGATTCATGTTGGTAAGGCTTTTGTCTGGGCGCCGAGAGAAGCCAAGATGAATCCCAAAATAGGGATCGTGGAGTTAATAATAGAAACAAAATCTCAACTCCTGTTTTTTTTATACTTTAGCACTTGAATTACCCAAACAACTTCCTGAGGGTAACTTGCTTTTGGATGCTTGGATAGCTGAGCCCATCAAGGCGGTGATTGTTCCAGCTGATATCTTTATTAGTAATAATAAGGGGTATCCAGTCCTTCCAAAAGAACATCAAGCTTTCGTAAAGAAACTCATGCATCGTGTAAAGTATCATTTAGAACACCATTTGTAACAAATAGAGAAAGAGAGTAAGTTGAGAAGGGTTGAAAGAAGAATTAACCAGGGTATATATATTATAGATGCAACCGCAGATTATCGTCACATTACCAGAGACACAACTGCATAATTCTGCCACACCTTCTTCTTATCAAGAATATATTCGTTACCTTAATCGAAACTTACCTGAAATGGATGATGTGGATCATTTTGCAGCTGGATATCATGATTATTTACAAGCACCTTTGCAACCTTTGATGGATAATTTGGATAATTCAATGTATGAAACATTTGAACGAGATCCAATCAAATATCAACAATATGAAAAGGTAAAACCTATTGTTTTATAGGCAGATGGATATAGAGTGAAGTTTTTGGAACAAACGAATTATTAATTTCTCATACCAAAAACAGGCAGTCTATCACGCCTTATTAGACAGGGTTGAGCACGGTTCAGATTATATTTCGTACGTCATTGTTACACGTATCTATTATTTTACATAACAATTGAAAAAAAAGCCTTTATTTGTTACTAATAACAAAAATGGGGTTCATTATAGTACGATCATGGTTGTGGGCGCTGGGCGTGGTCCTTTGGTCAACTGTTGTTTACGTGCAGCTGAAAAAGCAGAACGTAAAGTTCATCTTTATGCTTTGGAAAAGAATCCTAATGCATTTGTCACGTTCGTATTCTTATTTTTTTAATGATGTTTTTTTTACAACAAAAAAAAATATTTATATCATTTTAAATATAGATTACAAAACGCCAAGGCAGAAATATGGCATGATAAGGTGACCTTGGTATTTGCTGATATGCGAAAATGGAAACCTGAAACCAAGGTAATAATAAATGTTGTTAGTATTAGTAATACAATGGAAAAAAATAATTAATGTGCAAAATATATAGTGCGATATTCTTGTTAGTGAATTATTAGGTTCTTTTGGTGATAATGAATTGTCTCCCGAGTGTCTGGACGGTGCACAGAAGTTTCTGAAGGGTAAACGCTTTTCTTAATAATAAGTTTAAAAATCCATTACATAGTTAAACTTAACTTTATTAATTGTTTATTTATTTAGAGGATGGTATCTCCATTCCAGCTTCTTATACGGCTTATGTAGCGCCACTAGCATCATCGAAATTATATAATGAAGTGGCTGCGTATAAGGATTTAGTTCATTTTGAAACGCCTTATGTAGTCATGTTTCAACAAGTATTTGAATTGGCAAAATCCAAACCAGTCTGGACGTTTGTCCATCCAAACAAAGCCTTTAAAGAAGAAGAAGAACCAGAGAATAATTCACATAATACTCGTTATAGTCAAACCCAATTCCAAATTGCTGATCAAGATATGATCATGCATGGTATTGCGGGCTATTTTGAGTCGGTGCTTTATAAAGATGTCATGATATCCATTCATCCTGATACACACTCACCAGGCATGTTTAGTTGGTTCCCAATCTTTTTCCCATTGCGTACACCTGTTCAAGTTCCCCGAGGTTCCACAGTGACATTGGATTTCTGGCGTGCAACAGACACAAAGAAAGTCTGGTTTGAATGGAGTGCAGCAGTGGAATCATCCAATGGTAGTGACACTTCTATTTCACCTATTCATAATCCATCAGGTCGTTCTTATTGGGTTGGATTATAATTAGAAATTGTTTAGCCTCATTGTTTTCTCTTCTTCTTCGTCATTATCATCCATCCAATCGTCATTTGTATCATATCAATTTATATCTTTTTATAATAAATAAAAAAAATCGGGTTTTCCTTCTGGGTATGAATCCTCTCCAGTAACAAGAAGAGAAAAAGAAAATAGACTACACTATTTAAATGAATATCCGAACCGGCTCAATTAACGACCGCTTGTGCCGCGAAAAAAAGGATCTACGGGAGCATCGGCCCGGTTAGAAATTATATGCTTTGTGTTGTACGGATGATGATTCTTTTTGGAGGGGTTTTTCTTTTCCCAATTCGAAAGCTTCTTTTTCCTCTTTTTCTCTTTTTTTACACTATTTTTTTTTGTTTGTTGCTATATAACAAATTATACATATTTTACTGTTCTTTTGATTATCTGCTGATAATATAAGTCTAATTGTTTCCCTAACAACACGAAGAGCTTTGCTCCAAACTAATTAATTATACAAGTATCACAAAAAAAGGGTAAAATATAAGAAAAACTTTTTTGAAAGGGTTTTTTTTTTTCGAGGAAAGGTAAGAGAGAGGAGTTATATGCTTAAAGCAAAAAAAAAAATTCTAACTAAATGTCGTAGGAAGCTGTCGAAGCAAAAAAGAAAGCTCAACCCCATACAATTTACTTCTTGTTTTCACCAGGGGTTCTTTTTTTATTCTTTTAGTGGTGTAATATTTCTTATTTCTCATTGACTACCAACAATATATTATATAACAGCACAAAACACCTCCCTACGTCAATGGTCAGTAAAAAATTACGACTTAAACGAGCATTCCGTAAAAAGAAAGATGTAATAGTGGAAGACGATGACGATAATGAACTTCGACGAACCGCCTCCACGTCGTCATATATGCAACAAAGACGGAATATATACGTGAATATGAAATTACCATCCTCTGAATATAATGAAAAGGGAAAACGAATCAATGCCCACTATGTCAGCAATCGTATTCGGACTGCCAAATATACACCATTAACGTTTGTTCCCAAAAACTTATTTGAACAATTTCGCAATGTTGCCAATTTATATTTCTTGTTGTTGGTAGTATTGCAATGTATACCCATTTTTGGCGTGGTAGAGCCTGCCGTCTCTGCATTACCACTTATGGCGATTTTACTTATTACAGCTATCAAGGATGGCATTGAAGACTGGAAACGAAATCAAAGTGATGCTCGTGTCAATAACGCCAAAGTTCAAAAGTTAGCCAATTGGAATAATACGAATATCGAGGATAATACCAATACTCGATGGCACTGGCTTTATGTGTGTATTGGATTCTTTTGCATGCTTTCCGGTGTGGAAAATCAATATGCGCACACCTATCGCATGGCGATCACGAGGAAAAAGCCGGCAAAACGAAAAGTCAAGGGGCGCAAAACATCCTCCTCTCGTCGTTCATTGACCAATGAATCTTCTATTCATACGAGTCATCATCATGATCATCGACAACCCCTTCAACAAATAGATTCGGATAGTTCATCATTACAACCGAATGCAATGCCACATCATCATACAAAACAAAAGAATGGGTCAAAAAAATTATTAAATACAGTACGACAGCGATCAGATACGTTCCGTTCAGAATTGAGTAATATGTTTAAAGTCCAACCTCGACGACCTTATCGACCAGGTTCCATTCCTCATTCCGTACTTTATCGAACCGCTACAGGTGAAACCGCCAGTACTCGTCGCGCTTCCTCTGTCAATCCCGCCGGACTTCCATGTGCTGACCGTGCACCCGGCGACTCGCCCGCGCCTAAATGTAAAGTATTTTGGCAAGAAGTCCGATGGCAGGATATTATGGTAGGCGATTATGTCATGCTGCGCAACAATGATGATGTTCCCGCAGATATGGTCATCTTGTCTACCTCTGAGACGGATAATTTATGTTACATCGAGACCCAGAATCTGGATGGCGAAACAAATTTAAAGGCGCGACAGGGGTTGGCTGCCACAGGTGATCTCAAAACAGTTCATGATTGTGAACGTGCCCGGTTTTATATTGAAAGTGAACCACCCCATGCCAACTTGTATCAATACAGTGGGGCCTTGCGTTGGGATATTGAACAACCAGAAGAAAACGAATCCACTGTATCGCATCAAAAGACGGAAGCCATTACTTATAATAATATCTTGTTACGTGGTTGTGTTCTTAGGAACACGGAATGGTTAATTGGCGTTGTTGTATTTACTGGTGACGATACTAAAATTATGCTAAATCAAGGAAAAACGCCTTCCAAACGAAGCAAGATCCAAAAAGAAACTAATCCTCATGTAAGATCATCCTACACCGTCTCTAACTCTTTATTATATTCTAATTGATTTCGGGGGGGGGTCTCGAATCATTTTTGCATCTATAGGTTATTGCCAATTTTGTTGTATTAGCTATTATTTGTATTGTCAGCTCTATTCTGGATAGTGTTCAATTCAATGATACTGGGTCCGCACCGTTTTTTGATTTTAATATACGTGGTGACAATGCAACTTTTGACGGTTTTTTGACATTTTGGTAAGTCGTTTTCTGAGGATAATTGGACAATGAGGGGAGAGAAAAAAAAAGGGGGGAAGATGTTGTCTTGCTCCAATATCTTTAATTAATGTATTTAATTTCATCTTTTATATAATTATAATAATAACAACAGGGTCACTTTAATTTTGTATCAAAATATTGTGCCGATCTCTTTGTATATTTCCGTTGAAATTGTCAAAACATTAGCAGTAAGTTTATAAATGAACTCATGTTGCGTTTTTGTTTATTTTATAAAGAAAAATTTGGGGAGCGGGCTTTTGTTTTTACTAAAAAAAATATTCATATGAACTGGTATTTCTTCTATTTTTAGGCATATTTCATTTATGCTGATATTGACATGTATTATGAGAAAACAGATACACCCTGCATACCTAAAACTTGGAATATTTCTGATGATCTTGGTCAAATCGAATATATCTTTTCTGACAAGACAGGGACATTAACTCAAAATGTCATGGAATTCCGTAAATGTACCATTGATGGTGTTTCCTATGGCCAAGGGGTCACGGAAGCTGCATTAGGTGCTCAAAAACGTCTTCAAGGCAATGGTGAAAAGAATTTTGTGGGTACTGGTCATAGTAGTACAGATGATACGGAATCAGGTTTAAGCTTACCTCAATCAGATTTGGATGAAATGGAAAAGATCAAAAAAGAAATGTATGAAAAGCAACAAACGATTTTTGAAAATACACATGTCGGGCCCAATCCAACATTTGGTGATTTACAATTCTTTGATGATTTACGAGACCGCAGTGGACAACATGCCATGGCCATGATTCATTTCATGTCAGCTTTGGCTCTGTGCCATACCGTAATTGCTGAACGTCCTGATGAAGAAAACCCAGAATACATTGAATATCGAGCCACCTCGCCTGATGAAGCTGCGTTGGTTGCTACTGCACGTGATCTTGGGTTTGTCTATCTTGGTCGTGACGCTAATACATTGAATGTAGAAGTCATGGGTGAATTGAAACAATTTGAACTACTCAATACCTTGGAATTTAATTCGACTCGTAAACGTATGAGTGTGGTTCTCAAGCCCAAGGACAGTGATCGTATCATGTTATTATGTAAAGGTGCTGATTCCGTCATTTTTGAACGTCTCTGTGATGACTTTGGTGACCAAACTGAACTTGAAAAGAGTCAAAAGCAATTGCAAGAATCGACTATGCAAGATCTCGAGCGATTTGCCAATGAAGGTTTACGTACTTTGTGTTTGGCTTGGCGATTTATTTCTCCCGAAGAATACAAGGTCTGGAACAAATCATATCAAGAAGCATGCTCTAGCATTTACAACCGTGAAGAAAAGGTCGATGAAGTATGCGAAGAAATTGAAGTTGACATGTTATTGATGGGTGGCACTGCTATTGAAGACAAGTTACAGGATGGTGTCCCAGAAACAATTGCTGAATTGGCTCAATCGGGTATTCGATTATGGGTATTGACCGGCGACAAGACGGAAACGGCCATCAATATTGGTTTTGCATGTAATTTGATTACAAATGATATGCGAATGATTATTCTCAAGGCAGAGGATCGTGAAACGACCAAAAAACAACTGGGGGATGCTCTTCAACAAGTGAACAATTCGGATGGACAAAAGATTGCCTTGGTGATTGATGGAACAACACTAAAATATGCTTTGGAACCAGCAACACGGGAAACTATACTTAGAATTGGTATGAAGTGTGCAAGCGTTGTCTGTTGTCGTGTCAGTCCAAAGCAAAAGGCTCAGGTTGTTACACTGGTCAAGAAGGGATTGAAGGTCATGACATTGGCTATTGGTGATGGTGCCAACGACGTCTCGATGATTCAAGAAGCCAATGTTGGTATTGGTATCTCTGGCGTAGAAGGTCGGCAGGCTGTGATGGCATCTGATTATGCTATTGCCCAATTCCGATTCTTACGCAAGTTGCTTCTTGTTCATGGTCGGTGGTCTTATTTGAGAACAGCTGAAATGGTTATGGGTTTTTTTTACAAGAATATTGTTTGGACATTTGTCTTGTTCTGGTACCAAATTTTCTGCCAGTAAGTAGTAACTATTTTTGTGATTATCAATTGTGACATGAGAGAGATGATTAATCACATTTATTTTTTTAGATGGACTGGCTCCATGATTTTCGACTACTCTCTCGTTACATTGTACAATTTGATCTTCACTTCATTACCAATTATCTTTATGGGTATTTGGGATCAAGACTTGTCAGCTTCAACATCACTTCGCTATCCAGAACTTTACCGAATGGGTCTCCGTAATGACAAGTTCAAAGTATGGCGTTTCTGGGCAACTATTTTCGATTCTATCTTTCAATCAACGGTGTGCTTTTTCTTCCCTTACATGCTTTTGATAGATGGTAATATGGATAAGGCAGGCTATAGTGTCTCGAATGGTGTATATGAAATTGGCACCGTCATGTCAAGTATTGCTGTCATTGTGGCCAATTTGTTTGTTGGTTTTGCTATTTACAGTTATACTTGGATTCAAGTGGGCATCATTGCACTTTCCATCCTCGTGTACTATGCATTTGTAGGCATCTATGCACAATTCAATACATTTATCTTTGCTGGTCATGATCGTCTTTTTGCTGTCGGCTATTACTGGTTGATCTTGATCTTGACTGTCGTTGCAAGTTTCTTACCTCGTGTCACTGTCCATTACTTTTTACGCATTTATTATCCTTATGATAATGATATCGTGCGTGAAATTGAATTAGTACCCCGTAGTAAAGGACGACGTGAATCATTGAATGGAAGAGAAACTGGCGAAAGTGTCAAGAGTACTCACGAGTAATCTATTATTATTATTATTATTATTATTATTATTATTATTATTATTTCTATTACTATTACTGTTACTATTATTTTATTATTATTTTATATACCTTTCTTCCCCCCCTTCTCTCTACTTTTTTAATAATTTTCTTTTTTTCTCTTTTAATTTACTTTGTACTGCGTTCTTGAACACATTATTGTATTTTTATTATTCTTGTTCGTCTTATTTCTTATTTCATCCATCATATTCTTTACTAGTTAAATCACATTCTTACACTTACAACAGCACTTGTCCCTACCATTCATTTTCTCAAAAAAAAAAACTCCCGCCCAATGTACTACGTTTTTCTTTTTTCTTTTTTCATGTAATGATTTGTATATATATAGTAGTTTTCGTGGTATTTTTATTTTTTTCGCTCATTAGAATGTATTTTTTATTCAACCCACCATTGCCCTCTTATTAAATATAAAGATGTGCGTATATGATATCAAACAACTTATAAGTAAACTGTAGTAGTAACGGGATAAACATAGCTGGTCACCGTGCGTGTTTTTCGTAGCATTGCGTCTCTTGTCATGTGCGTATGTTCTGGAATAGGTGTTTCTATCAGGTTGAGATAGCTGTTTCGTTAGACACTATCGTAGTTTGAGATAATATTTATAGTTGTTCTCAACAAGGTGGCCAAATTGAAGTCGTATATAAATATATTTGTTTTGTTGCGAACTGCTACCTTAATCTTTTCTGGGGAAACGACCTTGGAAGTTTTTGCACTTTGAATTACTTCCACCTCTTTTTGTTGAAGAGAAATCCCGTATACTTGCACCTGTTGTCATATCGAGCCAGCTATGGTTAGGGCCAACAACCGTACCTGCAAAAGTGCCAGTAGATCCATCGAGAATCTCATCTTACTATGGGTGAGAGTATTTTTTTAGAATGCATATTATCAATGCACAAATGATAGAATGCCTTCTCCAAATTTTTTTTTTTTATCCGTAATGTATGTACTTTGCTGTGCCAAGAAAAGACCCTCCAATTGCTCTGGACTATTGGGGATAAATGTAAAGTTACCGGTTGGATCAAATTCTCCATTGCAGCTATTAAATTCATTACTTGACAAGGTCGTATAATATTTAAGGTAGAACCAACAAGTACTAGGATCTATAGGTACCATAGAAATGTGTATTGGAGCAAGATTAAATTATAAATCATCTTGATTTTTGATTGGCGTTATATATTGCATAAGAATGAGGCTGTATATCATATATTATCGTACAGAAAATATTACCATAGTAAAGCTATTTACTGTATTAAAATATGCTTAGAAAAAACCAGTAAGATGATACAGCTAATGTTCAAATATAACGTTTGACTACAATCGTCAAAGATCTATTTGAAATTACATGAATATATAAGTTTTCACGGGAATAACAAAACAGTAATTACTCACAGTTTTTCCTGCATCCGTTATGCTGTCAAATAAACAAAAACTGACATTATTATCTCTGAACGATTTTTTCATATCATCTTCTTGTTTGGCCGATACAAAAGAAACTGTACTCAATTTTAGAAAAATGACAGCTATGCAGATGGTGGCATTGCTATTTATCATCACATTGGTTATGAAAAATATTAAAGATCTTTTAACACTATATCAAAATGTTCATTGATGCGCATGACAATGTCGATGTAATAATTATAATGATGATGATAGTAGTCACAAACGCATCATCGAAAAGTATAAAAGGATACCTATTTTATTATATAGAATTATCCTCATCTTTTATTATTCTTATTATTGTTCAATTAACGTTTACCAGTCTCAACATACTTGTTTATTGTCTCATTTTTTATCATAATCTTTTATGTTTTTCACATGGTTATTGGAGATGAGTGTGTAAACTGAACACGTCCAAATCAAGATTAATTATTCATGCTGTGTCACCACGAGATAGAATTCAGTGTAGTTATTTATATATTAGGGCAATGCTAATCTGCAACAGTGTTATTTTACAGATCTAGGATACATATGGCTCCTGTTCTTCCGCATAGGACGCTTTTTTTCATTATTGCTTTTATATATATATATATATATATATATATATATATAATAGAGGTATTTATTTATAAAATGAAAAAGTTGGAATGAAATGAAAAAGCCAACTGATTTTCCAACTGCAAAAAAAACATGCATTGAAAAAGCTGGATGGATATTTTCATTCCATCGCTATTTTAAAAATGAACACATAAATATTTGATCCATCCATTTTTGTAATGAAACGATGTTATAATCAATTTTTATATATATGTATATATTATACAATAGTTATTGTTGCTATAAAATTATTCGATAAACCTTTGAATCTTTTCAAATAAGAAATGACACAATGCTTTTAATTTATAAAACGATCAGATGAGCTTTTATTTAATAAACAATTTGACATTAAAAAGACTAAACTAAATTACTTGAAGATGCAAGAAGAAGAAAAAAAAAAGATTATGTCTTTTCTTCTTCATTGCCACAGGCAAGAGAGGTTTTACTTGTTTTTTTTTTATCATTTTCATTATTTGTTAAAAAAAGGTTGTACAAAATTACCATCCAACTCTGGTGATTAGTGTCACCGTTTGCAGGGGCCATGTTAATCTTCTCCGTATCGTTCCAACTTTATAATGTTTTTTTTTTTTCATCCCACTAATCAAAAGAGAAATGAGAGAAAAAAAATCCGATTTGGCTCGAACAGCACCTTATTTATAACTTTTCAATTGAAACACTTGTGGTACAGGAATTCTTCGCTGTGTGTGTTATGTGTTATAGGGTAAAGCAAGTGGTAGTAATAAAAGTAGTTGAGATGTCGTGGAAAAAAAGTTAAAGTGGTGAATTAAGACTGAGCCTAATGCGGGGAATTAAGGGTCATATGTTTCACACAGCAACCTGTATGGTGAAGCGACACCGATTTATATATAACATCAATGAGTTAAAGATCTGGTGAACAAACTTATGAAATCTTTGCTTTACTTAAGAATCTAATTTAAATGACTATGTCCACCAAACAAGATAATGCGTTCAATAACCACAAACGTGAAATGTTATAAGTAAAATAGCCGTCAATATTAAAGATCACAATACTATGGTGCCATATATCTAACTTGATCTGATTTATTATTATTATTATTATATATTTTATGGTATGTACGTAGTTATAAAATATTTTTTAGTAGGGGATGGTATGTATGTATTGATTTGTTGATAAAGGCAATCACAGTAATTAATGAATTGGATAGGGTATTCAAATATGAGTAACATATGGGAGGTATAGATCTCTACCAATGGTGTTCATCTTTTCCCCATTTTTTGCCACCATCCTTTTTACCCCAGGATTCTTTTCCATTTTTATCATCCCAACTTTTCTTGTCGCCCGATCCTCCTTTCTTGTCATTCCATCCTTTCTTGTCATACCCTTTCTTCTTGTCGTCCCATTTCTTCTTTCCCTTTTTATGGTCCTTATTATGGTGTGGAAATTTGATGTAAGCAGTTTCTGTTGTTGTTTCCGTGGCTGTGGAACTTTCGGTAACGGTAGTAGGTACTTCTTGAGTTTCGATCGTAGTTGTCGTGACTGTAGTTGAAGCAACTGTCGTTGTCTCTGTTGTTACATCATGTTGAGTAGTTGTGGTAGTGGTAGTGGTAGTGGTTGTAGAGCCACCAGGATTGACTGGCAAGCATCCATCAAAGTTGTCACAACCGGCAGCTTCATAGTTATGGATCTCCACTCCCTATTAAAAAAAGCGTAAGTAACAAAGTTGATAGTTAGTTGAAATGTTACGTAAAAAACTAATGTATAAGTCACAGAAAGCAAATTAAAGGAATATCTATGCAGTAAGAGAAAGCAGAAATTGTTGATTATTCTATATATTACGTTTGGATAGTATTCCCAAGTATAATCAAGACCGACAATAGTGCCAGCAAAGTTTCCAACAAGCCCATCACGGATATGGCCTACCAGTAATTAAAACATATTGTGAGTTTTTTCTTCAATAAAATAATAGTATAGTAAATTAAAAAAATAATGCAGTAAGTTTACCTCGAGGTGCCAGAGAGAAACCTTCCAATTGACTCTTTGTTTCACGGATAAGTGTAAATGTACCATCACGTTTGAATTGCCCAGCCTCATTGACAGGATAAAAATTATAAATCGTACGACATGAGTTAAATCCTTTACTGGGTTGATTGCCAGTTAAGCGAATAGTTTCGCCATCCAGAACTGGGATCTATGATATATAATTCAATTTGAACAAGAGGATTGTCGATTAATAATTGTATTTTAAACCAAAATGTAGAGAGAAAAGAAAGGCTTGCCAAATAACAACATACGTTAAACACGAGAGTTGAATCTTCTGAAGGAACATCACCGTAAGGTCCATTAAAGTTATCATCATCGAAAAAGATACCCGTTGGATCAGATAAAGCCTCATCCACAGGACAATTGCGATTATTGCAGGTATTGAATGTCATAATCTTAACTTGCGAATCACCTAACAATCGTAGTTAAGGATAAAAAATTATATTTAGATTTTAGACACCAATTAAAAAAATGAAAACTAACTTACCTCCCAAGTTAACCATTTCGCCTGAATTTCTGAAAATATAATTAGGTGTGGATAAAGCTAGGAGCTCACTAATATCTTCAGAAGCCTCTCGTGCTACTTCAAAATCAAATCGGCCAGTATTTTCATCTGTATAGACTTCACATGGCGGATCTGCTTCATGTATTTGAGTTTCATCCCCACCACCGCCAAGTAAGGCAGAGCCATGGACGTCAGTATCTATAGTATCAGTTAAGCCACCAACAACCAAGCCGTAGCTAAGGAACGAATCATGGATATTTGCACTGCAATCAGGTCTTTCGTTGGCATTGACAACGTAATAAGGCGCAGTGAAGGTGCCTCCAACGGCGAGAGGACCTAAAATATCTTGACCACCACCCTAATTATAATTCAGGCATACGTGTTACTATGCAATTGATACGTTTAAATAAAATACTATTTCTACTATTAACTTACAGTAATAAAGTCATCAAAAAATATACCATTAAAGTATAAAAGCTATATTTATGAGAAAGAGATATATAATAATACATATTAATAATATGTGAGAGGATGTTATTGTTAAATGAGTTACTAAACTATATATTCATACCATTTCACCAGCAAGTGTATCTGTGTTGACAGGGCATTGATTTCCAAACGAATCAGGAACAGATGTAAGGTCACGTTTGGTTAAACTACGACGTTCCATCAAACCAGCATCGTAAAGGTGGGTTAAGGTATCTCTAAGAGAGGCTGGAAGTGCATAAATAAATGGCAGAGCTGCAGTTGCCAAAATGCAAGTTGCAAGTTGTATCCTCATGGTTACTGATGATCAGCAAATCATTTTTGATTTAGAGTGGAATTTATATATGTTTCTAGGGAAAAAAAGTACGCACATTTTCATTGTACTTGAAGCTGCTATATCTAATCCACGTGAATAATTGTTATACATGTTCAAATTTCTTGCATTTAGAATACTACTGGATACTTTGATCACGATCAATACTTGCCACAGAAAATGCGGGAATTTTCTGGTACATTTTACAATAATGTACCCAGATCCTGGTCAAATGTATCATAAAGAGTAGGTTCTTCAAGTAATTTACAAATGCAGAATATTAAAAACTCGGATCGAGTGAACTTAGTTGAGCATCTCTAATAACAAACTATTAGACTAAGATCGAATTTATACCTTTGAAACTTAAAGACTTGTGTACTTATTAGGAAGACGTAAGCTTAGGGATTATGTTCATCAGCCATAAGTTTAAAATTCGTTTTAATGCCACATAATCAACAAACATAAGTCCTGAGGGGTAGTGAGTAGTGGATCGAATGTTGAATTGGTGCCAACCAACTATTTATACTAAGTAAAATATGTACATCACTTTTTATCAAAATACGATCGATTGTGGTGTGAATATGTGCTTCCCAGTTTTAATAAGAATGAACAATGTTGTGTAAACATTGCTACACATGCTGTACATTTTTATTCATCATTTATTGTGTAAATAATAATTTTTCTTTGAATATCATCATCGCCACTATCCATTATTTTACCATTCTTACAGCTATCAAACGGAAAAATAAAGTACATACTTATAATATCCAGGTCATTTACTCCGTTATTGTTAAACCTGTCAGTCCTCCTCCCAATAATTCCGTTCCTCTTCCAACATATACATATATCAATCATACCAACATTTGTTGTGTCCGATGCACATTGCTCGAGAGATAAGATAACTTCCAACATGTCCAAGATATTTTCATCCAACATATTAATAAATATAACACATAGTTCTTTTTCAATATGCAAAATGGTCATTTATTACAATGCTACACCCATTTAATTGCTTATTTCTTGGCAGCCTTTTGGGCACCCTTAGCCTTAGCCTTTTCCTTGCTCTTTTCAATAGCAGCTTGACGAGCAGCAGCACGGACTTCGGGCTTTTCGTTACGCTTGGCACGGATTTCGTCCCAGGAAGCACCACCAACGGCACGTTCAGCCTTGACAGTACGGCGGGTGCGCTTCTTGACAATTTGTTCGGTGACACCCTTCTTGTTGAGACGACGGTAGATTTGGGTCCAGCGAATCTTGCGAGGACTCAAACGTTGCAAGAAGTAGGATTCAGCCTTGCCGTTAATGAAGCGGAAAGTCTATTGATGATAATAAATTATTAATTATGTTGTAATAAAACGTAAATTGAATATATTAACATTTTCGTCAATGCGATCGTTTGCTTACTCTATCATTGGTGAAAAATAAAAAATAAAAAAGTTTGTTAATTATCAAGAAGGGACCAGGTCAACTCTAAAAACGCTGATGCATCGATTGCATTCTTATTCTCATTTATTACCTGCTGTCACTACGGACGTAAACTTTGCCCTTGGAGGGGTAGATCTTGTAACCGGAGAACGAGCAAATCTCGAGCCTACATAGATTAATGTCAATATGGATGATTGATGGATGCGTTTACTATCGGATGGATGGATGGATTTGATACATTACTTCATGGTGATGTTCAAAGAGGAGGTTTCTCACTACCGTAGATTGCCAAAGAGATATGCTCCGGACCCGCAACGGTGTCTGAATTTCAATCAACTTCGGTCAGATACAAATATATAAATATTCTTCACACAACAATCAGAGTTGATCCTTTCTCAAAACATTATCTAAAAGAAATATTTATTATATAAAATATAAAAGGGCTTGTTTTTATCAATAAAATTATGATACGACAAGAAAATAAACTATTAAGATTATATTTTGGTCAATCTGTTGATATAAAAGATTAACATGAGCAAAAACGTAATATAGCATGTGCTTTGATTATTATTTTGGATGAGTTTTTGGGACTTCTGGGAAATCCAATGTCGTTAACTTGTTATTTGCTACTTTCTTCTGGATCTTTTTCGTATATTCACGTTGTCGCATGTAGAAATAATCTCTGTTTAATATGAATCGTATGGGTTGCTGTGGCGACTTTGGTGAAACTGAGGCACTCTCTACCTTGTCCGTTTTTTCTTCTTGCTCCTCTTTGTCATCATCCTTTGTTTTCTTCGCATCTTTTTTATCATCATCATTGTCTTTCTTTTTCTTGTCGTCATCCTTTTTATCATCTTCGTCCTGCGAAGGTTTCTTACGCCATGAATTCCATGCTGATCCTATGCTTGCCACCAAATCAGATACGCTATCGCTTTCTGGAGGGCGATCCTCTAATTTTTTCTTTGCCTTTGGACTAGATGAAGCTGATTTGTTTGCTTCTCCTGCTGGACCTCCTATACGAGTACATAAGTTGGTATCGCCTAGATGAGACCGACAAATATAAAACCAATCGAGATTGCTATTATCGGCCAATGTCAATACAACTGCTGTGAATTTATTACATACATAACATGGCCGTTCGTTTGTTGTTAATCTTGCAATGTAAAGGTTCTGAATCCGTTGGCTCATTATGGTCTTTTACCATGAAAAAAAGGGAACGTCTTTGTGTCTGAAATTGAAAATACTCAAGTCAGGTGTGTTTCGTTGGCTTACGTCTAATAAGGTTTTTTTTCTTGTTGGATCATACCACCAGAGACTTTTCTCCTTCCCATTTTTCATCATGTTCAATAAGTTATTTTTATTATTTATGGTTATTTTAAGTTAATATATGAGTTGACTTGATGTAAATTATTCATAGTTAAAAACAATCATGTAATAGTATGGTCCTTGTATAAAACTTTAATGATTTATTGTCATTTTTAGATTATTAAGTGATAGGGAGGATAGTAATAGTATGTTTGAAGGACGTATGGTATAGTATGTAATAATGTATTTCACAAGTACGAGTACAATAGAAAGTATAAACAAGCAATTAATCCCATTATTCAGTAAACATCTTTTCATTAAGTTTTGTCCATATGAACCCATATATAATGTGTATGTGGAGGGATAGTTATAAATAAACTTGTACCCAAAAACGAATAGTTACTTTATATTAGAATGTACTCTTACTAGAGAAATATTTTCCCTCCGTCTCTTACATCATTACTTATTTATCATTGCCAAATCTTCAAAAAATACATATATATTCGATATTTATTCGACAAAAAAAAGGTTCTAGTATAGAAGCTTACCAAAAAGTCATGAGTTTTTGTGTCCAGTGGCACGTAAACCACAGACATTCAACACATGATCTGTTTGCTGACGACAGATGTGGCCATCCAAAAGTTCATTCACACTGCTGATGTTGACCGTGCCGCTCAAAAGTGAGGCAATCTCATGAACAGTTATTGGCTCTTTTTATAGTGTCATCATTTACAGATTTTTCAAATGTTAATCCTTTCTTTTCTTTCTAATATACAATTAACACTTTTGGTCTGAAAAATTCTATGCATTTTGTCTTCACTTTCATTGTATAATATAATTCAGAATCGTATAAGATAATTATTATCTAATATCAATTCTTTTTTTTGTCGATTCATAAGACATCCTACTATATTATACTGTATTTTATTATATAATGTAGGGGGTGTGGTTTAAATAACGGAACCCTTGCCGATTCTTTTTATTTAAAAAGGTACCATGTACAACCATTGGCATAGAATTGTACTTTCGGGATATCCAAACTTAGAATAAATTCCGAGATTGGTGGTTCCATATGAATCCCTCTTGACAAGGGTTGGTAGCAAATGAAGAACATTTAAACAGAAAAGACAACGACGCGATATTAACCAACACGCTTATAAACTAAACTATTTCATATACTAAAGAAACGTATTATCTGGTCATTTGAGAACCATGCGTTACTAAATTTTACAAGAGGACGCTCTATTTATTCCATAACTACTACGCATCAAAGAGTCGTGTATGTACTAATTATTGTGCGGTGACCTAGATCATTCATTATCGGTCTTACAATGCTCCCGATTGGTGATGTTGATCAGAATAACTTCATGTCACCAATAGTAATAAATGTGTCACGAAATAAAATAAAAATTACAAGGGGACATTATGGTTGTAATACCTGCAGTGTCTGTAAACATCAAAAAATAAGGAGAAGTATTATATAATACGTACGTATATAAAATGATAAATATTATAAAACAAGTGCAAATAGTGTAGTATCATTATATTATAATATGGTTTCATAAATATTTATAGCTTACACATCGTATTGTATTTATGTGTTTTAAAAAAGAAAAAAGGAAGATGTTTGTGGGGCAAAAATCTCATTTAATTCCGGACAAACCGACACCATATCATGATCATGCGTCCAAAAGACCGGCTGGGTTTTTCAATATCCCACTATACCCACATGATCAGATCAATTGTAAAAAAATGCTTGAATTAGGTATCAGCGAGAAATTGAGCTCCTTTCTTTCTCATGTCTACGAAGACGAACGAACGTTTACACACACTAGATGACGATAGCTTGGATGAAATTGGATATCCTCAAACCAGATTAGCAAAATCCATTGAAGAACAGCAGCGAGAGCCTCATAGAGTGTCAGCTCCAACAAAATCACCTCCACCTGTATTAATGCCCAAACCAAAACACGCAATAGCACCAACACAAAGATTAGTTCAACAACCACCCCCTGCGATTTCCGCCCCTTTAACAACAACAAATAGTACCATCCAGAGTTACAACAACAGCAATAGTAACGGAAACATTAGTAGTAATAGTAGTAACTATACTAATACTAACACTATTAATAATAATAATAATATTAATAACATAATGAATAATAATATTATTCAGCCAAGAGGTGACATACAAAGCACATCACAGCAGTCCGCTGGCTCTTCATCCAATATAAGTCCAACGTATGCAACACCACAAGCATCGCTATCGGCAGAATCGGAAGCTGACAAAAAGAAATTGCCAAACAAATCCATGGTTACCGGTATCACAACATTTAACTCTAAAGTGATTCCTTCATCTACAACTACCACTGCCCCATCTGATAATAGCCACAAAAATCCGGCTGTACGACATCAAGGTATTTTGATGAGAAAAAATAGTAGAAGTAATACAACAACGCCTTCTTCTCCTTCCTCTCTACGTAAATCTCTCTCTGCAACAGAAGCAATGAGAAGTAGTAGTAGCAATCCACCTTATCCATCACTACAGCAAGATACTCCACAACAATCCCGTATGGCAACATCTACATCAAACACTATAAGACAATCACAGCAGCAGCAACAAATAGCACATGCTGACGCCACTCATAATTCTATTCATGCTACAGTAGTTTCAGCTGCAGGAACATCAACAGCCACCGCGGCAGTTCCATCCTACAACAAGGTTACTTTTGAAGATATGCAAACAAAGGGAGAATATAACCAAACAAAGGGAGAATATAACCAAGCAAGGTCAGACTATTCAGCTCAACTCAATACCATATTAGAGCAGAACAATTATTTGAGACGAGAAATAGAATTACTGCGACGTCAACAGCAACTATGGCATAAATCAACGTTGGAAATGGAAAAGGTCAAAAAGGAAATTGAACGCGATCAGCATGTCGTCACCAATCGACTAGAGCAATTGGAAGAACAATTGCGTCATTATTGTCTCATTGCAACAGGATCTCAAGCAGGTCCAAGTGGTGCACGTATTGAGGAAAAGGGCAAAGCTGTTGTACACCCAACGCACTCAAGATCGGATCCTACTACTACATCGCCTCGTAATAAACTCAACAAACCCCCGAGTGGTGGGGGTAGGTCACCCGCATCCAAACGTCACAGGAGTCGAAGTGTTCCACGTTTTGATGAAGATGGGGAGCATCTTCCACGCTATGTTCCACCACCACAGCCGATACCACAACCAATACCAAGACGTCATTATGAAGAGGAATACGATTACGATTATGATGACTATCCACCGCAACCAGAAACAACGGATGATGAGGAAGAAGAGGAGGTTGGATGGGAAGAATACAGTAGTAGACGATTACCACCCCCATCATTTATACGACAACATCAGCAACATCAATTCCGATATCCAGGTCCACCCCCACCACCTGTGGTTCCTCTTGCTGGACCAAACCCATCTTTACCACCTCCTCAATTACCACCTATCAACAGAAAATGGGGGGAAGGACGCAGTGGATCACTTCGAAGGAGAAGATCAGGTTCCTTGGCACCATTTTTACCACGACCACCAGTTCCACCTCATTATCATACATTACCACCTCGACATCACCATTGGCGAGAATCTGGACCAGGAGGGTATGAAGGGGTAGCAGGGGATTATGGATGGGAAGAACCTCCACCACCATCCCATCGGTCATCGCGTTATTATGATGAACCATCAGATGATTTTGAAGATTATCCTCCGCCACTTCCAGCGTCGTCACAAAAACGATATCCGCATGAAAGGCGTTTACCTACTGCAAGGGACCGTCGCTCATTTCCAGCATATGGAACATCCATGTAAAACTATTATAATTATTATAATTATTTTTTTTTTGTTCCTCGATTGGAGAACGGTTTATTATATTATATTTTTTTTGTGTACATACATACATATATATAAAGAAATTATGGAATCAAAAACGAAGGACTATTTTCATATGTTTTCAATAAGGGGTTGAAGGAGGATGGGTAATTGATCCTTATAATGTGTCTTTGTAATATTCAACGCGTTATCTCGCAAGTTGGACCATGTCTTAACTTCTTCCATGTCTTCAGATAGGACCAAAATTTGTTCAATCCATGTTATAAGGCCATGGTTTCGGATAAGACTGACAGCAATGTCCGGTATCCGCATGGCTCGAGACACAATCTATTGTTCAACCCATTTTTGTATAAGTAAAAAAAAAGAGATTATGACGACCATATCACATGAGTACCCTTAATATTTGTCCTACGTACCTCAATAACAGCCTTTTTGCTAGCGTGATCAGCTAAAGCCGAATTGTAGAAGGATGTTATCATGTCCCAGACCCGATTACGAGAGAATATTTTATAATCCTTGTGAAAAAAAAAGAAAAAGAAATTTAGCCTTTCAAACCCAAGCAATATTATATATTCATATTTTTTTTTGGTTCTTGTGGTATAAAGATTTTTACCTCACGTGTCCATATGGAAGATGATAACATTTGTAAGAGCCACAAACGTTCTTTTTTGTGTGTTGTCGTTGCTGATGTAAATAAGAAAGTAAACATTGGCACAAACTTGATCGAGGAAGATCGACATTAAACAAAATAATGTAAACAAAAAACCTTTGTTAGATTAAACCTTTTTTGGGAACCACTTCCATCCTCGCAATCATTTTTAACATACTACACTATAATAGCAATAGTTTCTATTTACTCACGTTCATATCAAAGCTTGGTGTTCGTAATATCCATCTTGAAATATGAGGATACATATAATGACCCGGTTGCATTAGAATTGTAAGCGCATGTGCAACACATACAGTCACAGTTGGAGGTATACGTGGTGGAACATCCAAATCTGAACGGTCCACGATTGAATTTTTTAGTCCATTCAAGAGTAACCTTACTTCTCTGTCCTCGTGAAATCTGACATGCTATATAAACAATTCATCGTGAGTTTCCTTTATATTCAATAAATAGCACATCCCAGCTGATTACACCGTACAACCGAAATAATATACATACTTGTATCATGTCATAATATTGATCCATCATTTGGTAACCCAGCATACGTACTTGGTCATCCACAGAAGAGAGCGACACTGTGACTAAACCAAGTGCGTTACAATCGATGAACTTTCGACATTCAACTGCACCACTTGATATTAAATTAGCAAACAAGGGTAAAAAGAAAGATGGATCGTATATAGATTCATCTGTTACTGTCTCCATCGTATTCAATGAAATATCCACCGGGAAATGCATATAAGTACGTTGCATCAGAACTGCGTCAATAGATCCAAGAGTTTCCATGGAAATTGTGTCAGCATGAAGCAATGTACCTGCTTGTGCATGTGCTTGACGATTTCGGTCAGATCCTGGACCCCACATCAGCATTTTGGGAAGAATTGTACTGCCACCCCGAGCCTCGCATGACCGTAAAATTTCCAGTATCAGCCGATCGGGTTCCGAGGTTGTGGCACCATAACTTGTTAGCAGCTGATCTAGTAGACCATGGTGATTGGCTAGAATTTCTGGTTGAATAACATTCAAACGATTCACCAATTTAATGATAGCTGCACGTTCATCCACAGTTTCGTTGGTCGATGGGTTCGTCAATTGTTGGTATTTTTCATGATCCAGCACGCGGCGAATATATGTCTCAATTGGTTCCTTTTTGTCATACTACAGAAGGAAAATTTTTTTTGTGTTAAAAAATAACCTTCCATAACCATATAAAACCCGGTGTGCCAAATATATATCTTTCAAAACGTACATTTTCATATGCCTCCTCAATCAAATTACTTGTAAATCGAATAGCAGGTGCATTTGTAATGTTATCCAATACTGTATTCAATATATAATCCCGTACAACTTCTCCATCAAGAGTCGTCCAATCAAATGTGCTAGTGTGTACAAAATCAGCAAGACGATCATAAAAATCAATTGAAATATCAACCACTGTTTTCTTGTTTGGATTGGCACTTGCTGCCAAACGAGGTAGAATTTTTTCCAAAAACAATTTTAAATATTCGTCAGTGTTACTCTTGCATCCCATTTCAACGATATCTACAAGTCTAGATGTCATGGGAATGTTTTGGTCGAGTGATTGCGAGACAAGCTTCGGTATATCTATAGATGATTTTTCACAAGCATCAGAGATGAGTGCCATATCGATGCTACATTGGTATCCGGCAATAATATGTTGAGTGACAAGTTGGCTACACGTTGTTAAAAGGGTCGAAATAGCTGGTTCATTTGATACACATGCGTCCAATAGTGAAAGGATATCCTTATCTTGGAAGCTACGGGCTTCCCAAACCTTGGTAACCTGGATAAATGCTTCATGAGGTAATTCGATTTGACGTCGTGAAAGATCCTCAACAAGAATAATCAAGAGCCGACTTATATCGGCTTGTAATTGAGGATTCTTGTTCTTTTTGCAATATTGACTAAATGAGTCATATTTCATTTTGACAAGATGATCCATGAGTTCGTTGGATATACGTTTTTGGCCGAGAAGGTCCAAATTCTTGACAGCAATATGAATAAACTAATATATGTATATTCCATATTACGAATGAGAAACGATACATCCCATATTTATAATATCACATATAAATCTCCCCTATCTTTCTTTCCATTTACCTCTGCATCGATATCTGTATAGGTTCCTGATGCTAGATGCTTTACTTGATCCACAAATTGAATGCTCAGTTCGATAAGCACTGGATGATCGATAGCTGATTCCTTTAGTTGCACTAAATTAATTTCCGTATCATCCTCTTTGCTCAAAGTCGTGAATGTATGTTGTAACAGATCCAATGCCAAGTTCAATTGATCATTTGTATTCATATTATTCGATGACACCAGAACTGAAAGTTTTTCGAAAACGAGTGTCTGGACAGTAACCAACTGTTGTGATTCCATTCGTTCAATGGTGTATTGCATTGCTTCCATAGCTGTGGTATTCTTGGGGCAGCCCATCCATGTGTTATGGAATAATGTGGCAAAGGGGATCGCAGTGAGTAGCGTAGCAGCAGGATTTCTATAAATATCGTATTAATAACTCTGATATGTAAACCCATAGAATAGGTATATAAAACATTCTTTACCCTTCTGAATCAAGAGATTTGATAGTACGAATATCATTGTAATCAAACAAGTTTCCAGCTCTTGGGTGGCGTTCTGATAAATATTCGACAAGTGGTTCAAAAGAAAGCCATTCCAATTTATTAACACATAGATCAGCGATTGGTCCAAGATATTGATTCATTTCAGCAACGGATAATTCGCATAAAATATCAATCATAGATTGTTGTCTAGCGTTGATATCAATATCCAATTCGTCTAATAAGAAAGTTGATAACAACAGTCAGTTACACCCTACTCAACAGTTTATATTTCATATAGTATATAACATACCGGATAATAAATCATTCATCTTTTTATTTTTGTCATATGAGGCCTTAGCAAGTACGATGTCTCCATCATTTCCATGCAATCCAGATAGACATCCCTGCATTTGTTGTATCATATCATAAATACTCCATTGTTCTTCATTTCCTGGAGTTGAAGTTGTCTTTTGGAGTTCCATTACATAATCCCGCAAACTTTTAGAGATATGCTCCAAGTAAAAAGGTACTTTTTGTTTAGAGATCAGCAATACCACTAATTTCGTAACAAATCGGACCACAGGTCGTTTTTCGCCTTTGAATGATTGCATGTGCTGGATGACCGTCAAAAGTAACGGACTGAATGGGAAATCGTTCGAATCACTCGAACGTAAAAGTTGTCCTA
This sequence comes from Phascolomyces articulosus, assembly GCA_025677815.1. Taxonomy (NCBI): domain Eukaryota; kingdom Fungi; phylum Mucoromycota; class Mucoromycetes; order Mucorales; family Lichtheimiaceae; genus Phascolomyces; species Phascolomyces articulosus. The sequence continues at coordinate 757,465 of JAIXMP010000008.1, read as the reverse complement.
AAAGTCTTGAGTTATCCTCTCGCTCCAAATATTCCATATTTACACTGTTGAGCATATCAACCGCTTGATCTAAATATCGGTATTGGGATCGACTGAATCGTTCAACGCATTCATCCACAAATTGAAGTACTGTATTTTGTTCGTCTGTGAGAGGGACATTTCCTTTGATTCCTGCTGTGACAAAATTACGTGGTAACGCCTCTAACCAAGGTCGTACTTCATCTGGATCGTGCCGGAACATGAATGAGTCAGATAACGTCTCGTTGATCAATTTGGTGGTTAAATCACGAATATGCTTATATGGTGTTTGAAGATAAAGTGTTAAAAGTGTTGTAATGTGCGAGAATGATCCTTTACCTAGGAAGATAATTTTATCAGTATTTTTTATCAATTATATTTGTTTCTATTTCGCAACACATACCAGCTTTTGCGGTCCATTTAAAATCAGATACGCTTAGTAAAAGTTGCAGGAGATGAACAAGTGATTCTGGTCGCATAGATAAAATGTCCGTTGGAATGAACTTTCCAGGGTCCACAGTCGATTCCATGAATGTTTCAGGAAGATACTTTTGATAATAGCTGAGCAATCGAAGCGATGCATCATGTAACATTTGGTGTTGAATAGCAATATTATCATTTGAATCATCTTCTTGCATATCATTTTCAGAAGATCCCGCAGGCTGATATACAGTGACAATCGTCAATAAGTCTGGAAGTCGTCGTGTAAATCCTTCACGAATATAAACAATGCAATCGTTCCATTTTTTGCTACTTTCGCCATCATTCATAGTAGAAATGGCCTTTTCTAATGCTTTCAAAACATCGGCATACTTAAGAAAGACTGCTGACAAAAAGAGAGTAGTTGCATAGCTAACAAGTGGACTTGCATTTTTTAGACCACGGGTTGAAACAGCACGTCCAAATACGTTTGGAAGAATACTATCAAGAATGACGTTTGTAGCTGGTGGTGATGCTGGATATAAATTGGTGTCGCCATAATAAAGAGAGGGTACTGGTAATCGAACAATCCTTTGTAACAAGGCGAGGTTGGCTAACCATTTGCTGCTAAGTCGTGGTTCAACAGAAAAGGAAATCCCTTGCCAATATCTATACAGTTTATTAACATCTACACCCATCAATATTCATGCTATCTCCTCCCTTGCCTTTTTATAATGAAAATGAATAATTACCCTTGTACCATTCCTGGACAGGCTGCTAAGATCTTGCGAACGAGTTCTTGTTGTCGCATATCATCTGAGGGTTTCAATGAAGTCAGGAATTTTGCAATAGCCCGATTCTGTGCTTTTTCTGCTGTCTTTCCTTGTTCTGCATTTTGGATTGGATACCAGCCATCATCTTTATAGCATAATCCAAAACCAGGATTCGTGCATACTGATATTAAAAATTGATGAGCTAAATCAGCTGGAACCTTGGTTTCCTCGGCACCCACCAATTCGGGTTCGGTTCGTGTATATAATTTGCCAATCTTTATAACGAGTCAGTGGGTGGATCAGCACTTTATAATTTAAAAAATGATTGTACCAGTATACTACCTTCTCAAGAATATATGATGAAAAAAAGAATGCCTTGACAGGTCGTGGAATAGAATAGTCTTCAATAATATGTGCTTTCGTGGTTGTCAAAATTTCTTCTGCTAACTGCAATAAATTGTTAGATCAAGTCTTCAATAATATATAAAATATAAGGTCACTATTTACTTACTAAATAAGCATCTTCATCAATCCCTGTAAAAATTGCATTCACCAAATTCCGTACACCAAGTGCTTCTTTTTTCACGTCAGCATCGCCATATTTAAATAATGCAAGAACAAGACGAACGTACGCAGTTCTTAAATCTATTCGAGGATAAATGGTATTTTTAGTTTATCGAGATTCAATACTTAAAACTGATTATAGAAAAAATGTATACCATATAAATAACTGTTTGGATTCTTGCTTTTGGTTTTCTTTCGATAGCGAGAGGCTCTTGAAAATCCCTATGGATTTATAATAGATAAGCCAATTGAAGTGGTGGGCGTAAAATCAATGCATAAATTAAATGTATACCTCTGTCTGAAAATTAAATGTATGGAAAACTTCTTTGGTAGCAGCTGAACCAATGCCACACATGGATTCTAACACCTTAAACGTTGCAATACAATGAGGAATCCGCATAGAAGCAACACCACGATTGATAATTTTTAATTGTCGTCCGAGAATAGCTTGAACTAGTTGAAGACCAAAAGGACGAATAATAGGTGTTGTACAAAGCGATAAAAACAAACTGATAACTTCAGGAACAAGGCATTCTAAGCTTGAGATATTGTCCTACATAAAATATATGTAGGAGAGGAAAGAAAGAATAAGCAAAAAAAAAAAAAAAATGACAACAAAAAATTTATGTATATAAAACATACGCGCGCTTGAAAGTCCCATAAATCAGTCAGATCGCTACAATCGCTGCACGATTGTACATATTCAACAAGAGGTCTTGTTCTTTTTGCCATTGGATCAACTCGATCTTTGGTTGCCTCCACGAGTTGATTCTTCAAAATAGTGAGATCTAAACATTGATATGTTGGGATTGCAAAAAAAAAAGATAATTCTCAATAAACAGTTTTGAATTATATACTATTAAAAACAAGAAAATAAATATACCTCGCCGTAAAGCATTAGGATCTCGTTGTTTCAAAACTGTAGAAACTTCATTTTGAGTTGCATAAAATGGCTGTGCCATGTCAAACTGGGGCGATTCAAGTAAAACGAGAATTTATTAGGATGAAAAAAAAAATATAAATTTCTAATAAACGCACCTAATTTTTGGGGGAGATAGAAAGCAGTGTGTGGCTGACTTACTTCTCTTTCGCATTTTTCATTTTGCCTTTCTCCTCCCCCCAAAAGAATAGAACGTCCAAAGGAAAAGAATAAGATTATGGTGGATCTTTTGAGGGAATTTCAAACAAAATCTATACCAACAGCGTGTGATTACCTTTCAGATTATTGTGATGTATATATCAATACGAGTGTAATTTCGAGGGAGCATGCTCGCTCCCTTCATTCTGCTATACCCGGCATTCTTACAGCTGTATTTGGAGCACCAAATATCAGGTATTATTACTATTTTTTTTATCACTTTATGATAAGAAACAAACAAAAATAATGTGTATTTTTTATATTAATATCATAACAAGAGGATGGGTTCATATAGAAATATCACCGGAACATAATGCAGCAATTTCCCGCGCGTTTCGATCAGATGGCCCCTTTTTAAGAGCATTGATACAACTAACAAAAAATCCGAAGTATTCATATGTTATGATGCCTGAAGCCCTTTCGGTAATCATGAAAACCATATTATGACTATAAATTTTATTGTTCTTGAAGTCTATATTCATAATTTAATTGGTATGAAAAACTTAGGATGATGTTCGAAAAGCACTTGCTGCTGGTGCAACGCAATATTTACCGCGACTATATAAAAACTGCGTTCATTTTGAAAAGCGATCTGGCAATAGTGGTACTTCCGATATTCGCGAATCAGCGACAAGACAATCGACAATATTTCCACGATCTTTATCTGGTGAATATAGAGTTACCTTTAACGCGATTCAATTCTTCCTCCATCATATAGTAAATACAGCAACACATGTTCCTCCAGCACCTCCCTCTCAACCCACCACTTCATCCTCAGTCTTCTCATCAAGGGTATCTTCTACCATGAGCACAGCAAATAATTTAGGTATCCCACCTTCGTTGAATTCTTCTTCATTAGGAGGATCACAAATACTTAGTACTGGTAGTGGTATCAACAAGAGTTCAATGCCATTATCTAGTCGATCATATCAACAACAACAACAACAACCACAATCACGATCCATTATTGGAGGTTTATATGAGCAAATCATGACTGACTATATGCGACAATTTATACCTTGTGGCACAATTACTGAATTCAACCCAATTATTGGTACCTTTTTACTGGATGAGTGTATTGAGACTTGGATCCGAAATAGTTGGGTATCGATGGGACAAAAACTTGGCACTGAGCGGATGCATTATATTACATTGTTTGTAAAACACATTGTGGGGGGTGATTTACGCTGTTGTTATTCCGATAAACAAAGTGTAGTCAATTATCGACTAGTATACACCTCAGTAAAATCAGAATTATACGCATTAATATCACGACTTGCACTGAATTGGAATAAGGATGATGGTTATCTTCAGGTAACTGAAATATATATAATGAAAAGAAGCTATGGCATTCTAATCTTTGATGGATTATTGATAATTGGTCACTGATTTGAACTTTTTTCAAGGTCATCACACTTTGGTCAGTATGGGCAATGGCGTGGACTTTGGGAATTCAACCTAAAAACATAGAAACAGAAACTTATCGTCCTATAGCGGATGGTTGGGGTCAATATATTATGGATAATGCCTTATTTTATATTCCACTCACTGGGATCTTTCTCCAACGGATGCAGACATTTACCTATCCAGACAAACCACCACCACCACCTCAACCCACTTCAACACCTTTCAACCATTTTCATCATCCAACCCCAGTTCCCATGGCAACTAATGCCATAGCACCCAAACCTTCGGATCAATTACACGTCACCTACAGATTTATGACAGTTTTCAAGGTTGACGGCCTTATTGAATTTCTATCCAATGTTGAACAAGGTTTAATACGAATACAAGCAGGTACAATGGCATCCGCTATTCCTTCATCACCTCATATCAATCCTGATGCCATTGATATATTAGCCTCCAAATATTTCGGTGGCCAAAAAAGTCATGTTCAAGCAATTTTAAAAAAGACATACGATGATTTGGTTCAATTGGATGGTGGTACATGGAACTGTCCCAACTTATTTATTAAAGATGCTACACCCAGATCAAAACCATTGGTCGAATCATTAAGTGCTTTGGAGCAAGCATGTATTCCTCAACAAGAGACAACAACTCGAACCTGGGGCGTTTCCACATCAGCGGGTACAAAATCAGCTCAACATATTAAAGATTTACAGCAAGCTTCCAAATTATTTGCATCAATATTCTCGGTAAAAACATCAACTAAAATAGATATATCTAAAATATTAATCACGGTGCAATGTAATTTACATGATTGTTTCTTCCATCGATTATATTTTTCTATAGCTTCCAAAACCGATTCAAAAAAAGACAATCGCTAGTACACCAAGGTCAATATTTTCCTCACTTCAAAAGACAACCACTCGATCCATTTCTTCATCTAGTAATGGGCATGAAACTCCTATGGCTGGTCTGAAAAATGGAGGATTTCTTACTGAAGAAGAGAAGCGTTTGGTGAGACAAGGTCGAATGCAATGTAGTCATAAAAATATACCTATATTAGGACCACGAGCCTACGAAGTTGTACGACCTGGTGAACTCATGTTTATGGTGCGTTGGATTATTCGATTTGACAAGTGGGTGAATGGATATGTATGTATTACAGATATTATTATTATTATTACTATTATATATGTGTAAAATGGATTTATCATTGCATGTTCTTATATATTATATCATTTATTATATATAGTATCATCGTTGGAAACCTAGTAAACTTGATAATCTTTTACCAGATAGACTTACTATACGACCCTTAGCAGATGGTGTGAATCTAGCCTATGTGGTGATAATATTTGTAATACTGTTTGCAATAATACTCTGAAAGCGATTTGCTTAAAGAAAAATGTCACTTTTGGCCACGTGCATATTTTATATACTCAGTTTTCAGAACAATGCAAAAAAAAGAAGGGCAGGTTCCAACACACACTCTTCTATTTCTTTTTTTTTTTTTTTCTCTTTCGACTTTTTCTTTTTTTTTTTTACTGTGTAATTTTGTTTCTTTTGTTTTGTTTTTTAAAAAAAGTTATTGTAAATTCTACACATTATTTTTTTACAATTGTTTTATTCAAAGAAAACTTACAGTTAAGAAGAAGAAAAAAAGCACACTAAAATATGAGTGATCCAACTACAGAATCGACGCCTGAAACAAGCAGAAATCAATCGAATCTCGCGAATGAAATGTCAACAGGACAATCAACAAACAACAGTAGCAATCAAGTAATTCATGAATTTTATTATTATTACCTTCTTTTCTTCTTTATTTTATCATTTTGTTGTCCTCTCCCCCCCTTTTTTTGATATGAAAAGGGATATATTCAAGAAAGAATGGAAACTGATGGAAAGAATTTTAAATAGAATGACGAGACTTGGAGTGAACTTCACCGAAGTGAACAAAAACTCACAGAGTCTCTCCGTGAACAACTAGATAGAGTAAATATTTATTCTTACTATTATCGTTCATGAAAATAAAAAAAATGACAAGTCTTTAATAATCTTTTGTTTATTTTTTTATTAGGCACGTAAAGATAAAGCAAACTTGGAAGCCGATTTGGAATCGCGTGCGAAAGCATTTCAAGCAAAACTAAATCAGCTACAAACAGGATCCAGGTACATGTTTTTTTTATTTACTTTTTTTTTACGCAGGAGACCAATGGAAGGGTCAGGTTAAAAGAAATAGGTAGAATAACAAAGAAGGCTTTCTCATGTGGTTTTCTTTAATAAATATCACCTTCGCAGTGACAAGATATCACGATTGGAGAATATACTCTGTTTGGAAAATAGGGATGAACTTAAACAAGAAGTAAAAAAAATACATGAAACATGCGTTCATCAAGAAGCTCGTATAAAGAAACTCGAATTTGATTTGGAAATGGAACAAGGTCACGTCAATATTTTACGCCATGATAATCAGATGTTGAGGCAAATGACAGTTGATATGGTAAGTAACAAGCTTTCTTCGCTCTCGGCAAGATTCAACATCCGATCAAAATGAATAACGAAATTTCATGCATATTTTTCATTATATGGGGAACGAATAGACAGCACTTGCTGAACAAGAAGAAGAATATATTTCAAACAAGTTACTGAAACGGATCTCAGGTCTTAAAAAAGAAAAGGGTGAATTATTGGTTCAAGTGGAGCAAGAAGAAGAATATCTTACCAATATGTTACAAAAGCGATTAAATCAGGTAAAAAAAAACATTTATTTATATTGTATGTAGCTTATGTTTATATTGTGATGCATGGAAATCTTAATAACCAAAAATAATGTACAGCTTCAAAAAGAGAAGATTGATATGGAAAATGCCTTGGAACAAGAACAAGAGTATATTGTCAACAAATTACAAAAACAATTGGATTCTCTTCGTGCACAACAACCAATGAAATCACCTTCCACAAGAAGTATACAAGATGTTACCCCTGGATCATTACCTGTAAGTCCAGCTGTTACTGGTGCAGGTTCTTCCCCGTCTTTAAAGTGAGTAAAAATCTCTCTATATATATAGATATAGAATAAAAGGATTTGTAGTCTATATTTTTCAACTCACAACCTTTATGAACTTAGTGCCAAAAAATGGATTTCTTCTCATTCAACGAGTTCAAATCCTGATATGCCACCTACAGGATTGATTGAAGTATTACGTGCAGAAATTACGGCTTTAAAGAACAAGACGATGGAAATGGAAAAAGAATGTAAGAAAAGAAAACTTTTTTTATTTTCATGCATAAACCTTGTGTATTCTGACATTGAATTCACACCTCTCTCACATACTCACTCCCACACTTTATAGACCTTAATAAGACTCAGCAGTGCAACAAGTACAAAAGTGAACTAATTCAGTTCCGCAAGCAAAACGATATGTCAACAGATGATATACCTTTGGATGAAGGGTAAACATATAATATACTTGTTCATTTATTCATATATCATTTTCTTTAATTGATATGTTCATTGTATATATATATAGAATTCCTCTCGTCTTTAGATCAGTTCCACCTTCACCAGGAAGACAAGTCAGGGTAAGAATAATTGTTATACAGAGGGATGATGGGATGATTTAAGTGTTCATTGAATTATATATTTATCTATAAATTAGGCAAGACGATCTACATCCACTTCTTCACAAAGATCTGTGACATCAGACAAGACGAATGTGAATTTAAATGCAATTCCTCCGTTACAACTTGATAATAGCTCATCCACTTCAACCATCGCTTCAACAAATCATGAAGGAAGTACACACAGTACTGTCCCTCCACAAGCTATCCCAGATCAAGGAAATAATGTGTCACGATCACGTTCAGGTAAAAAAAAAGGCTATCAACGAAAAGGATTGGATGGTGAATGATCAAGGAACATTGTGCTAAACAGTATATGATAAATATATTAGAATCGACAAGTTCACAACCAGGAAGTTTATCCAGAAGAGAAGCTGCTGCAAGGCGTATTTCGGGTGGATTGTTTGGTTTAAGCTCTCCCCCACCTCAACACCCACCTCACCCATAAATATCTTTCTTTCTCATTACCTTTCCCTCCCTTCTTTTTCCCTATCTACTTTTTTCTTTCTTTCTAGTCAATCTTTCGCTCTCGCAAGCGTGAAATGAGACAAACAATAATAAAAAATATGGAATTCAATTATTACTTGATTATTACATAAGGTTTAACAGTTTTAGTATGGAATGTATCGTCGGCTCGGTAGTAAGGAATTGCCTGGGTAACACACACTTGCAACATTGGTAATGTATATCGGGAATCGAATGATATAATTACGCGTTCGCTTGGTTTGCTTGAATATTACCCTTTCTTCTCCACTTCGTAATAAAAAAATACGCCATGGCAAGTTTCGACAAGCCAATTGGGGAATACCCTGTCCATGGTTTAATGCCAAAACAAGATACTCAAGCTGCTGCATTTTTAAAGAAGTTTCCAGAATATGATGGTAGAGGCACTGTTATTGCAATTCTTGATACTGGTAAGTATAGAAAAAAAAGCAGCTTGTTTGAGACAGCTATAAAAAAACGAAGGGTTAGGTACCAGCCTGTATTATGGTGTATTTGGTTATCTGTTACTAATGCCAGCTTGAACTTTATTAAAAAACAAAAGGTGTCGACCCTGGAGCTGCTGGCATGCATGTAAGTTGAATAATGGATCAGTTACCATGTTGAGTAACCTATACTGATCAAAATATAAACTTCGGGTGCTATTATAATAGGTAACAACAGACGGAAAACCAAAAGTTATTGATATGGTTGATTGTACAGGAGGAGGTATGAAGTGATAATATTATTAGAGCTATTGCACTTCCACCATCCATTAGATAATCGCTTATATATTGTTTTTGTTATTACTCAGGTGATGTTGCCACCACCAAAATTGTAAAGCCTACAGAAGAAAATGGTGTTCAAGTGATTGATGGTTTAGGTGGTAGAAAGTTGATTGTGGATCCTTCCTGGAAAAATCCATCTAACGAATACCGTGTTGGTCTCAAGAGAGCCTACGAGTTGTTCCCCACTGAACTTGTTCGACGATTGAAATCGGTAAAAATTGCTGAGCTTATGACGGAACAGAAAAAAGAAAAAAGAGAACGAGAAAGGCAATAATGATCCAATTTGGCAGGTGTTGTCGATTATTTTACTTTATTAAAATACAAAGAAACTGGTAATTCTTTTTTTTAGGAACGTAAAGAACAATTTGAATTAAAGCACGCTCAACTACTCAATGAAGCTCAGCAAAAGTTATCAGAATTCCAAAAAGAGCATCCTTCTGTCACTGGAGATGAAGCATTACAAGCACAACAAGCCGACCTTGAAGCGCGCGTTGAAAGTTTGAAGGAATTGATCAAATCGTATGATGATCCGGGTGTTATTTTGGATTGTGTCGTTTTCTTTGATGGCCAGGATTGGCGTGCAGTGATTGATGTAGACGAATCGGGTGATCTTAGAGGTCAACCTTGTTTGACAGATTATCGAAAAGAACTCAAATATCATACCTTTGGAAAGGCAGATTTACTTAACTTTTCAGTGAATATTTATGAAAATGGTGATTTGCTTAGGTAAGGAATGAAAAATTCACAGCATCCTCCCCTGAATGGTAACTGTGATGTATTGTTTGAACTAAACTTGACTTATTTGGTCATTAGTATTGTCACCCTTGCTGGTAGTCACGGTACACACGTTGCAGGCATCACTGCTGCTAATTTCCCTGAAGATCCAGCATTGAATGGTGTAAGTTTTTTATACTGGATATAATTGAAAAACATGCACAGAGTGGGAAAACATACGAGAAGAATAAAAGGTAATAATAAAATTTGAAAAAAAAAAATAGGTTGCTCCAGGTGCACAAATTGTCTCATTGCGTATTGGTGATGCAAGACTTGGATCGATGGAAACAGGTCCTGGTTTAACCCGTGCTGCTGCTCATATGGCAATGAACAAGGTTGACCTTGCAAACATGTCTTATGGTGAATCGAGTAGTCTTCCTAACGATGGTCATTTTATTCGTTTGCTTGCTGATGAAGCCATTTCCAAATCAGGATGTATCTTTGTTACAAGTGCTGGTAATGATGGCCCATGCTTCAGTTCCATTGGTGCACCTGCTGGTATGTCTGCAAGCTTTATTACTGTTGGTGCTTATGTCAAGCATGCCCAAATGCAAGCAGAATATGCTTTATTGGAATCTGTGGGTGAAAAGCCTTATACATGGTCATCCCGTGGTCCATGTACAGATGGGTATCAAGGCGTAGATATTTATGCTCCCGGAAGTGCAATTACTAGTGTTCCTGTATATGGTTTGAATCGTCTTGATCTCAAGAACGGTACCAGCATGTCAAGGTAAGAAAATAAAAAGTGTTGGCGTTCACTAAATTAAATTATACAATGTTTAGTCTTTTTCTAATAACAACCCAATTTTTCTGTTTATTAGTCCTAATGCTTGTGGTTGTGTAGCATTGCTTGTATCCGCATTGAAGGCCAAAAACCAAGCATACACACCTTATCGTTTGAAGACTGCTGTTGTACAAACAGGAAAATCCGTCAATGACCCTCTCAATGTTGGATTTATTCAGGTAGAAAAGGCATGGGAATACCTTGAAACTTATGAAAACTGCAAGGATCTAGATATTATGTATCAGGTAATATTTATAATTCAATTATATAAATCGTGGTGTGATTAGTTTTTATATGTTAACATGATGATAATACATTCTAGATTGGTGTCCTCAAGAGAGGCAATCAACGTGGTGTCTATCTCCGTGAATATGATGAAACCAATCAAGTTCAATACCTCACAGTCCGAGTTCGTCCAACCTTTATGGGTGAGACAGATCCAGAAAATCCAAAATATAATTTGGCCAAGTTTGAATACGACGCTCGTGTTGCCTTGGTAGCAAGCGAATCATGGATTAGTGTACCCGATTATTTATATCTTAGCTCAGGAGGTATAGTGCTATATATTTTGAATTAATAGTATTTTTTTAAAAAATATTATGTGCGATTGCTACAACGAGAAAAAGTATGGACTAATAAAGTGAGGGAATAATTAGGTAATGCATTCCAAATCAAGGTTGATCCAACATCGTTGAGCGAAAGTGAATTCCATTATGGTGAAATTCTCGGTTATGATACATCTGCACCAGAACGTGGTCCTCTTTTCAAGGTCCCTGTATCTGTTGTTAAACCTACTGTTCCAACCAATGGCTCCTTGGAATACCGAGGTATTGAATTTGGACCTGGTGATATTATGCGTCGTTTTGTTCAAGTTCCTGAAGGTGCTACTTATGCCAAGTTGACACTTCGAGCCAAGACCAATGTGGATACATGCCCTGCAAGATTCATGTTACATTTGCTTCAACTTGTCCCAAAGAAGAATCAAAAGGATAAACAAACTTATGGATTCCTTCTTGGCTCTGGATCTTTTGGTGACTCGAATTCCGAAGATCAAGTGATTACTGTCCGATTTGCTGTTCGTGGTGGTTTGAATATGGAATTCTGTCTTGCCCAATTTTGGTCTGGTCTTGGTAGACATTTTATCGATTTAGAAATTGAGTTTCATGGTGTTCGTCTTGCTGGTAACCTTGCTGATGGACAAGGTGTGGTTCATTTGGAACCTCAAGTGACTCGTTTGGACATTGTTGCTGGTGTTCGCAAGGAAAACAAAATCGAGATTAGCACAAGCTTCAGTAAGACATACTTATAATTTTCTCGTATTATCTGGTATTTTTTTTTACTAACTTTATGCATGATGCAATGTAGATAAGGTTCGCAAATATCTTAGACCAACCGAGTCATCGATTACACCGCTCCATGCAGATCGTAACACATTGCCAGATACGCGTGTTCTTTATGCTTTGGTTCTATCATACTCTTTCAAGGTTGAAAATAGTACTTCAATTACACCACGATTCCCCACTTTGATGAATCAATTGTATGAACACTTCCTTGCTGGTGTCTTTGGCATTGGTAAATATTTGCTTCTTTTTGTTACACGCATACTTTACCTTTTTTGCTTAAAACTTTACTCATATTAGTTTATAATTATAGTATATGATGCCAATCGAAAGGTAGTTGGCTATCTTGATGTTTTTGATCATACATTCAAATTGGATACCAAAGGAGAATACACCATTATGTTACAACTGACTACAGAAGACGAAAGCGCTTTAGAAAAACTCAAGAGCACCATTTGTGAATTGGATATGAATATCAAGAATGTCAGCTTTAGCACTTATGCAACCATTAAGGATGTTTATTCAGGTGGTACAATTTCTAAGATTCAATTAGAAAAGCATGATCCTAAGGTGTGTTATATTGCCCCACCTCTTAAAGATCAACAATGGGTCCCTAAGGAAGCTAAGCCCGGTGATGCTCTTGTTGGTAAACTGACATTTACTAGCCACAAGGTGGATGGTGGACAATATAAAGCAATTTACTCGATTCCTCCAGAGCCCAAATCGAAAGATGCAAAGGATTTAAATGGCAAGAATAATAAAACTTCTGAAGATGATAAGGTCAAGAGTCAATTAGCTGATGCTGTCCGTGATCTTCAAATCTCTTATCTTGATAAATTTGGTGAAAACTCTCAAGTGCAACAAGCCTTACTCGCCAAATTGGAACAGGATTATGCTAATGATATTGCCCTCTTGAATTACAAGATTGATTCCATTTGGAAAACAGCTGGTGGTGCTGTTGAATGCCTTTTGGCTTCTTCCTCATCTTCATCGGATAAGAAGCTTGCCAAAGAAAAGGCGACAGAAATTACTGGTCTTGCTGACAAGATTCTTCAACAAATTGACCAAGCACCATTACTTGAATTCTTTGGCCGTCATCAAAGCAAGCAGCAATCGGACGAACCCGAAGATATCAAAGAACAGCGAAAGGAGATTGACAAGAAAGTTCAGCATGTAGCCTCTGCATTCAAGAACAAGACATTGGCTTACGCATGTATTCTCACCAAGGAAGAAACGCAAGAATTTGAAACAAACTTAAAGTCATGGAAACAATGGAGTAATCAAGATGAGAGTGATCTTGTATCTACTTTGGTCAAGGTCAAGCGTGATCAAATCGCTGGTCGTTATGGTACAGCATTGAAGGTCGTAGAGAAATATTTGTCTGATTTGAGTATCAAATCTGACACTGTCTCAGATATTCAAAAAGCATGGGCTGTCCGACGGGATATCTATTCTGATTTGGGTTGGGATCTTTGGCATAAATATGATACAAAATGGTCATTGATCCGTCGACCTCCTGGAGGTTTGGCACGTTTCTAGAAAAAACAAACCGTCGCGCTCTAGCGAGATACAAAAAGAATACATTGTTACTTGTTTTGATATCAAATAAAGGAAACTATTTTTTTATATATCATGTATTTATATGATAATGCTTAGAATTTTGGAAATGAATATGTATCAATTAATCGTATAACTATATATTATATAGTAATAAAGGAGAACAACTACTATCTACAGTGGTCCCTCACTTTTTGCACTTCCACTGTTTGCATTCTCTACGATTTCCGCGCCAATTTAGTGAGAATTACCAAAAATACTTATAAAATTTGCACATTTGGAATTTGCATCATTATTTACGGGTGTTGGGTCTTATCGGATGTAAATTCACCTCTTATTTTGCAAAGAATGAGTGAAATCACATCTGTTACAGCTTAATGAGGTAATTTCATGTGTAATCAAAAAGCCTTTATCTACTTTACGATATAGTACAACACATAACAGCATGGGTAATACTAAGATACTGGATACCTCGGTTTTTGCAATTACTCGATTTCTGCACCAAAATTGCTGAAATTACCACTGTTGCAAAAGGTGGCTGACCACTGTAATCTTATTTCTTCTTGTCCTTCTTATCACCTTTCTTTTCCATTTTATATCGTTATCCCGGTCTTTGCCATCTTTCCAGTCATATCGTCTTCCCAGTTGCCGCCTTCATCTTCACCCCATATATCATTCTCGCTATATTTCGAACGTCCTTTCTTGTCATATTCCCCAACCATTCTTCTTCCTTTCTTCATATTTATCCCACTTGTTCCGCTTTTTCTCTTCGATGTATGGATAAGCATAAACGGTACAATAACCAACAACTTCGGTTGTTTCATAAATTGTTACAGTAGTAATGGGATGAGGAGCAATTGTCATGCCTCCTGTCCAACGTGCTGTAGCTATAATGATAATCACTTTTGTGGGGACCCCTGTAAAATTATATAAATTATACTAACCTAGCAATTGTTATTATGCTAGATACTATTACAAATGGTTCATTATAAAATCACAATTATGGTTATTATTTTTGGTAGGATTAAGATATTGAATGTGTGTGTATATATATACATTGATAATGATGGGGTTAAAAGGATATGTGTTATAATGTAATTCAAGAAAGATGTGAATTTGTGAAAATTATTTTATGGATAACGAATCCATCACCTTTTCTAATAGACTATTACCACCTAATGACTCAATTTCCCTTCGTGCTTCTTCTTCTTTCTTTTTCAAAAACTCTTTCACATATTCGAATGTTCCTGTTCGTTTGATAATTTCCAAAGCATATTGCTTTACTTCCACTGCAGTTGGTTTTTGACTCACAATATTGAGCAATTGCCGATTTGATGGATCGGCACGAATTGCATGAATTACAGGGAAGGAGAATTTACCTTCCGTAAGATCTTCACAAAATCCCTTGTTTTTTGAATACTAGTACGATCCATAAACATTATACATCCCCGGAAAATATATCAATTAGTTTGGAGTGCATTTTTTATGTAAATCAACCTTTTTTAATTACTTACCGAGTCTGATTGTAGATTCATATAATCATCACGGACCTGGAAATGAATTCCGATGATATTAACCAAATATGTGTAATCTCTAAAAAGAACATAAAATAAAAACATGCAGGATAGCAATGACAATAGGTTGAAATGCATAAATAACCGCTCTATTTGTCCCTTAATACAATATTAGTGGGAAAAAATTAGACTTACACCGAACTACTGCTTGCTTCTTGCATCAATCGGACAGCTAATCTGAGTAATCCACTCGTTTCTGTCAGGTAAATCAATGTTGCCAACAAAGTTTAGTTGATCCCCTACCATAACCAACTTCTCTTATCCATTTTAATCTATAAAAAAAGAAAGACTTACTATTGTTCACCATATCAACGTATTGTTCCTCCGTCGGACATGTGAGTGAATCACGCCAAAACAATTCTGTTCCTTGTCCTCGATGTAAATTAAGTAATTCTTCAGTATATATCGCTACCATATTGGGTTGTTTTAATTTTAATATTTCTTGTAAAGCCATAAAGTAGACATAATTGGCAGAATTAATGGTCTGGGGGATGCCAAAGATATGATGTGCAACAGGAACTGCTCGTCTGAGATCAGAGTCATCTTGAACGTCATCAATCCTTCAAAAATAGAGAGTCAGTATTTTTTTGAAATTTCAAACTTAAGAAAGCATCAATCAACTCTTGATTCACTCACATTAAACTAGCTGTATGAAGCATCTGTACAACTTTGGTAATGGCTTCTAATTTTTCGGATGGGACCTGAAGCCAAGCATCAAATGCTGCAATTAGCTTGGCACGAATGTCCTTTCCTGGGTGATCACACAAGTATTGGTATGGTTCTAACAAGATCTTTTGTTTTAAAAAATATCAAAAAATAAAATGAGTTCATACTTTCAAATAATTGACAAAATAAAGTAGGAAACAATGCATTACATTGTCATCATAGGATGATTTTGTTTCGGTACTAGGGATTGGAGTTGAAGTCATTAAGTTAGGTGTCTAACGTTAAGAAGTAAAAACTGAGTTGTTCTGATTAATATGGATATCAACAGAAATGGTAAATTTTTCAGCCGAACACAGTAACTATAAAGGGTTTCAACCCCCTAATTAAACGCTTCCCCTTCTTTCTTTCCAACTTCCTTCTTTTCTATATATATAATTATATTAATGGTTATCTATCTGGTGTTTCTGACGTTGTTTATTGTTTCTGTCCATTCTTTTCCTCTTTCGTCAAATACATTGGAGAGACGTGAACAACCGAATGTACCAGCAACACCAAAACTACACTTGAACCCTTTGGAATGGGGTGACTTGAATTTTATTCACACAACTGATATCCATGGTAACGATAAATTTTCCAGTTTTTTTTTTTTTTTTTTATAAAATTCAGAAACTGACTTATCTTCTTATAACTTACACTTTACTTTTATATAGGATGGCTTGAGGTCTGATAAAAAAATCATATTCTACCAAGATTGCTACTTTATTACTATATTCAAGATGATTACCATATTATTTTTCGTTTATTAACAGCTCTTTATCATTCAATCTTCAGGGACATGTAAAAGAAGCCTCATATAATGGTGATCTTGGCGATCTTTACTCTTTTGTAGTATGTATATATGTATATATATAAAAATATGCTATCATTTTTATAAAATAACCATGGTGAATGTTAGATTCGTATGAAAGAAAAAGCGCGATCCTTGAAAAAGGACCTTTTCGTGGTAGATACTGGAGATACCCATGATGGTGAGTTTCGGTTCTTTTTTCTTTGTTACTATATTACCGAATTTGTCAATTGATCAAGTAACCAGCAGCATGGTGTTACAAACAAAAAAGACTAATATTACATATTTGATGACTCTTAGGCAATGGATTAAGTGATACTACAAGTCCTCATGGTGAAATAAGTCAACCTATTTTATCTCATATCCCTTACGATTTATTGACTGTCGGTATGTACGATTGGTATGATTTATTTATATAATACCAATAGGATTTCTGGAACTAAATCCACGGCATTTTTTTTATATAAACCGCTGCACAGGGAACCATGAACTTTATTGTACGTAATCACAAGATCTCATGTTTTTTAAAGATCAACTCCAGCTTAGCTATATGTGTATTGGTAAAATTTGACATGCATATTTATTTTATATACTTTTGTTATACTCAGTGAACGAGGTGATAGAAGATACCTACCATAACTTTATACCAAAATGGAATGGTCGTTACCTTGCATCGAATGTTTATTATAAAGATTTACATAATGGTGAAACTGTTCCATTCGGGTAACGTAGAAGTATCACGCGGCCTTTGTTTTTATTTATTTTCAAATCTATAACGTATGCATCTATTTATCCATTAACCCACCTATTTTATAGTGATAAGTATACCTATTTTGAAGGAGAATTTGGTACTCGTGTTTTAGCATTTGGATTTTTATTTGATTTTAAAGGGAATGGAAACATGTCAGTTATTCAAAAAGCTGAAGAAGAAATCAAAGAACCATGGTTCACTGAAACTTTGACATCTCACACCCCTGATGTGGTTGTAAGTTCTATTTTATTGGAATAGCAACATAAATTTATCCCAGATCAACGATACAGAGAGAGTGAAAAATCATGACCAGTTTTTATATCGTATACACCAATAATAGGTTCTTATCGGCCATGCTGGTATCCGATTAGAAGATTTGACTGTTGTACGTAATGCAATCCGAGATCACTATCCTTATATCCCTATCACTGTCCTTGGTGGTCATTTGCACATCCGTGATTTTGCTGTTTACGATGAATGGTCGGCTGGTATTGCATCAGGAAGATTCATGGAATCTGTTGGTTTTTTCTCAATTCAAGGAATCCAACAACAAAAATTTTCTAAACAACGTTTAATACATCAAAGCAGCGACGATAATGAACAATATACTACTCCACCCGAAAATCTTATCTTTAATCGACGCTACTTGGATCAAAACCGTGCTACCTATATCTTTCATTCTACTGACGATGGAGATGTCGATAATTTTGATACTCATATGGGTAAAAGCATCACAAAAAATATTACTAAATGGAGAAATAAACTTGATCTCGTAAAGCCAATTGGTTGTGCTCCACAGGATTATTATCGCACAGATGTTCCAGTCAATGATACTTCAAGCATATATACATTGACAATAAATGGTAATAATGACTACTTAGTATAAAACTGTATAGTATATCATTGTTCTATTATTTTTTTTTATCAGATTGTCTCGAAATTAATGGTTTGACGACTTTTTATAGAAGTACTACCCATAGCCATTAAAGATGAAACTAGGTCGATTCCGCCTTTCTTTATATTTGATACCGGAACAACTCGTTTCGATATCTATAAAGGTGCCTTTACATTGGATAATGTTGAACAAGTATCACCGTTTATAAATGGCTTCCAATACATTCCGGATATCCCAACTGAAACAGCAGTTAATATTCTTATCGAGTCGAACAAGGCATATTTTGGTGATGGACATACAAAAAAATCAACGAAACGCTTCTTCAATTTTAACAACCAATTCTCTTGTGAAGATGTTAGTGGCTTTCAAAGTTATTTAGATCGAAGTACAATACTCATACCCGGTTATACCACAAGTGATGACCTTGGAACAGATGGTACGCATAGTGTGAACACTTTTTTGTTTATGACTTTGATTTTTTTATAGTATATAATCTACCATCCTATTGCATCCTAAACATATTATATTACACAATTTTTAGGTGATGATACAAAACATATACGTCGACCTGAATATGAATTACCTCATTTTGTTGGCTCCAAACTTCCCGATAGCCCAACGGTGGATATTGTATTCACTGATTATAGTGGCCCCTATGTAAAAAATGCAACAAATAAGGTACTTGGTAAACAAGTCAATGTTGAACCGGTCTATGGAGATCCAGAGATAAAAACTGATACCATGTGGATTAAATTTGCCAAAAAACAATGGGCAAAAAATTGTCCCTGAACAGGAGAAAAAATAAATAAACCATTCTACTGAAATATGTTCACGATTGATTCCATATAAACATCTTGAAACCAAATTTTAGAATAATTTATTATTTTGTGTGTTTTTATATCATGTAAAAATGACATCCCAAGTATATACAAAGTATATATATATAATATTTAATTAGCAATAGTTATGAAAAAATAAAAATTGTTTTATTTATTAAGCATCTTCATCATCTGCTGGTGCCGGTTTGGCATTGAATTTGGTAGTAATAAGGGCTTCCTCGGGTATGGTACCTTCACTATTCAAGTATGAATAATCGGGGCCAATTGCACAGTCGATATGAGACAAGAAATGATCAAAGCTATATC
This sequence comes from Phascolomyces articulosus, assembly GCA_025677815.1. Classification (NCBI taxonomy): domain Eukaryota; kingdom Fungi; phylum Mucoromycota; class Mucoromycetes; order Mucorales; family Lichtheimiaceae; genus Phascolomyces; species Phascolomyces articulosus. Next base: position 737,923 of record JAIXMP010000008.1, on the reverse strand, counting down.
AGAAGATGAGTTAGAATTCCAAACTTGTTTCCAATATTCTCTTTTTCTATATACTCTAGTAAACTTACTGTGCATTCTCTCGTTCTTCTTCGAAAATCTTTTTATAGATCCATTCTCGTTTGAATGCATCAATTTTTTCCTAATAAGAACAAGAATGAGTATATTATAATTCTAAAGATAACAAACGACGTTGAACGTTCATTTTTCAAATAATCCATTTTCTCTCCGTCCAACTTACTTTATGAGGTTCAAAATCAATACCATCACGATATGTTTGACCTTTCTTTTCATCTTGAGCATGTCTGTTGTATGAACCAAAAATGGGCCTTTCGAGTAATAGACCTAAAGCAGGTGCTTTGGGAATATTGATACGATCAGAACCAAATGCGCTTTCAATAATCTTCAAAGGGGTCCCACTTCGTATAGACAATAGTGCCATCGCTTGTAAAAATAAATAAATAAATGTTAGTTTCATAACGATAACACCCAAATCTCCTATTATTCAAATAAAAACCTACAAATCATTTTTCGAATTTGATGTAACATAAAAGATTGTCCATGTAATTTCACGCTCAACCATTCAACGCCATTAATGTAAATAGGGTCATCCACCTGTTTGTTATACATATTTATGTCAGTCAATTGAAAACAAAATTCACGCAAATTCTCTTTCGTAAACAAAATAAAGCGATCCGACCTTATCATCCAATTACCTTTGCACTCATAATATAACGGAAACAACTCTTGTCCGCTGCGCCACGGCCAATAGTGAAGTTATGGAAATTATGTGTACCTTGATACATACCCATCGCTTCTCTAAACTTGGCAAGGTCCTTTTCGCTTATACGATAACTCTCCTTAGCCTTGAGTTCTTCTGGTGTGCTTCGAGGTAAGTAAAAGATATCTTCTCCATAAGCAAGTTTCAAATCGTTTTCATGTTCCTGTTCCTTCTTTAATTCTTTCTTTGTTGGTGACATGAACGCATACGATGGTAACAAATATTCGTAAATACGTGAATCACATCCAGTTTTGGCATGGAATGACCGTTTTGTTACAACGTAACCTAATGGAAATATACAAACCAGTCAATATTCCATCTCTCACTCTCTCTTTTGTACCAAAAAAAAATTGTATTACCCCATACTCGGATTTGCTCCGGTAAATGTGAATTAATATCGCTTACGATGTCATCTCCTGGCATACTCATTTTCAACGATAACACGTTTCCTGCAGCATGGACACCTTTATCAGTTCGTGCAGCTCTCATCCATGCACTCTAAAATTGAAGAAAAATCAGATAAATAACGGTATTGGGCGGAAAACAGGATTCCGATTCAAATAACTTACCTTCTTTGGATCATCTGAATTTGCTTTAGAGATGGCGCCTGCCTTACATAATGCTTGGAAAATATCATCTTCAATAGTTTTAGCACCAGGATTCCTAACAATATCCAAATGTTACAATGTAAGTTGCTCCGGCGACACTAATCCATTCCACATCTCCTTTATCAATATCTCGTTTTGGGAGTGCCGCATATCTTTCTGTTTCTTTTTTTTTCCTATGACGTACAATTGCATTCCTTGATAACCAGTGCCATTGAAACCAATGAGTAATGCTACTTTTTTCTTGGGCAAACGATCTTCCTTTTCGCCTTCTGCTTGTGGTGGCCGTTCTTGGTTACTTTTAGCTGCCCAAGTATTATTCTTTTGGAAATGGTCTCTACGTTCTTTGCCTGTCTTGAAACGCTTCTTTTGCGATTTTGATATGTCATTTCTGTTATTCTTCCGTTTTTGACCTGCTTGAGCCGGTGAACCTTCTGCTGAACTTCCAGCAGCTTGTGCTGGTGTTGCTTGCTCTTTTGAAAACATGGACCCCATCTTATTACAAGTAAAAAGAGAGAAAAAGCGAAAGGGCTTCCAAAAAAAAGATGGGGGTAACCTCATTGGGTGTTACAATTATGTCTCCACTAGCACCGCTGTGGCTTAAAAAATATATATAATTATTTTATTCTGTTCAACTGCTGCGTTGTACTAAATATGCGTTCGTTGACAGGATTCACCTTGTCAATCACCTTTTCTAAATGTTTATTTTGACTATCAATTTCTTCTCCCATGGTATTGGCCATTTGTTTCAAATTCTTAGTGGCTGAACCTAGCAGATTCAGATTTTGGTCAATTTCGTCTTCCATGGCATCATCTTCGGCATCGGCTTCAAATTGATATCGATTTCTATCCGCTTGCGATCGATCGTTGGTTATTGTGGATGAAGCATTATTATTGTTCATACGTTGTTGTGCACGTTGTATACGTGCTTGGGATTCATATTCAAATTGACGAGCATTATCTCGATCATCGAGTGCTTCTGCATGTGTCAACTGTTCCTGTTCCATCTTTTGTCGTTCTCGAGCCTTTTTATTGAACGGGTTCTTCCACGCTGGTATAAAGATGGATCGATTGAGTCGTTTAAGATAGCGTGTTTTTTGTGCTGCTTCATCTGCTTGTTCCTTCGCCACCCCCAAATCTCGATCAATCGATGCAATTTGGCCTAAGTTTTTTTAATGGAGTTACATACGGCGATCTTTTTCATTGAGAAATTTGAAGGGGAGGGGGTTATGTAATTATTATATACCTGCTTGTTCATTTAAATTAGCGAGGGTTTGACCTGCAGTATCCTGTGTTGCATGAATTGTTTGTACAGCATTTCGAGTACTCTGTAATGTATCTTGTTTGACATTACGTATATTCTGTTTAATCCGATCCACCTGTTGTTCACTTTCATCATCGGCAAATCGACTTGTACCATACAGATCTTCTCCGTGGTTGCTGTCATTATCAAACTCGGATCTGTATCTTGAATGTTGCCTTGTTTGGCTTGCAAATGTATCACCACGACCTGTACCATTATAACAATCGCTCCGCTCATTTGCACCGTATCTTGATCTCCATCCACTTTGTGGAGTAGTATCTTTATCGTCATGATTGGTTTCAGTGTATCGTACCCTCCTTTCAGTTGTTGAAATGCCACCGTTTCTCCTATTGTTATACTTTGTTCGTCGTGATTCATTTGTTGTTGCATCATCCATATAGTCATATCTTCTATACTGACTTTGTTCGGCATATCTCGGTGATTCTGATCTTTGTGGTTGTTTTTTAAAAAGAGATGGCTGATATTGCTCTTGCTGCTGCTGATGATGATGATATCTACTACTATTCCACTGAGGTTCATTGAGAGGAGACGCTGGTTCCCTATTACGCAGTATATGATAAGTATCATCTTCATCAGAACCTTTATCAAATGGACTTGGTTGATTTGTTCTTGTTGATGAGGGTGGTGGGGATGCAAAATTTGTATCAAATGGATTATTTGACATGATCGTTTCTAGAAAATTGATGAAAAGTAGAAGAAAAAAAGAAAATTCATGCACTATCTCTCTTTATATCTCTGTGTCTGAAAAATATCGCATGAAACAGTGAAACTTCACCACTCTTAATCATCCCTTAATATCTACACTTATTCAATTATGTAGTGATATAGAAAAAAAAGTCTTAGTTTTTTTACTCGATGAAAAAAGGAAACAAGAAAATAATAAACTCGTTTTTTTGGGTAATGTGTGTATTGTTTAGAAAGTAAGATGGAATAATGTAATATATAAACTTCAACACATATCAAGATAAGAGAGAATAAAAGATGAAGATGAATTGAGGTTAAGTGATAGGAGAGGAAAAAAAGAAAGAGTTTGGTGGGTTATGTGGGAGAGAGAAAAATAATATCTATGATTTGATCTACGAACTTAATACAAGCTACCATTCGTCATCACTTTCATGTTGCTGATGTTGTGGTTGTTGGCGCCTAGCACGGATCTATTATAAGAGATGAAAACAAAAACTAATTAGAATTCTGAAAAAAAAACTATAGAAATAAAACTATCAAGGTCATTTAATAACACTTACAGCATCTGCCAATGAAGCAGCAGCATTAGAGGGAGGCGAAGTGGATGTAGGTCGTGGAGGTGCACGAGGAGCAGGAGTAGGAGCACCACTACCGGGTCTTGCTGGAATAACAGGTTTACCCATTGTACTTGGTTTAGCAGGAATGGCAGGTTTAGGTCCAGGAGCAGGTGGTGCTCTTCGTGCCGCAGGAACAGGTGCTGCACCAGGACCGGGGCGTGGGGCTGGGGTAGGAGCAGGTGAACCGCCACTACCACCAGCAGCGGCAGCCTTTCTAGCTTCCAATTGTGCTTTCCATGGAGGTACACCATTGGATGAAGGAGCAGCAATACCAGGCATTACTGCCACTGGTGCTGTAGAGCCACCACCGATAGAAGGAGGTGAAATACTGGAACGTGGTTTAGGTGATGAGGATGTAGCGGAACCAGCAGAAGGTGGAGGTGGGGGAGCAGCTCGACGAGCAGGTGGAGGTGGAGGTGCTGGTGTAGGCTTGGGCGCAACATATTCTTCGAGATAATTGCTAGGAACCCATCCTTCTTTACCATCTTTACGAGCTAACCACCAACCATTTTCATCCTTTTCAACAATTTCCAAAAGATCATCCTTTTCGAATGCAATTTCACCAGCTTCTTGCGATTGGAATGGATAAATAGCCTTAAACTGTGGATGAGAAGGTGTGGCCGGTGCGGGTGGAGGTGGTGGGGGAGTAGGACGAGCATTGTTTTGAATAGGTGGTAAAGGTCTACTGGTAGCTGGACTGGAAATAGCAGCAGCAGGCTTAGGTCGAGGTGCTGAACGGGCCGCTGAAGCTGCTGGCTTTCTTGCAGCAGGTTTTCGCGAACTGGTTGCTGTTAATCGAGGTTTCGTAGGACAAGGTGGCATGGATGCTAATAAAAAGATAAGAGTTAGGCAAGACGGTTTTTTGTTTTAACATTCTTTCGTGCTACTTACCACTATTAGCAGATTCACCAGAAGGTACATTGACAACATGGCTCTTGTAAACATCATCACGTGGAATCTTTTCATTCTTGACAAATTTCATTGTCACCGTTTTCCCACCCTTCTTCTTGTATTGGATTTGAGGTGTGGCATCTACACGAATACGACCGCCAGATTGTTGTGCAAGATGTACCATAAGTTCTGTCTTGAAGATACAAGAGAGGATGGTATCACCATCAGGCGAGTTGTCCACATGTAATACAATCCAATCATCACGAAGTGTCGATGTGCTAACACTACTGATAACATTCAACGAAAGGATCTTTTCGTCTGTCATAGTAATCATCTTTCCATTTTTAGTAGTCACCAGAACGTGAAGACTTTGATTTGTCTACCATCCAAAAAAAATACCAGATTTATTGTTAAAGCCATCAACTAGAACAGATATGTATTGATACGAGATAAATATAATTCTTACCAAGACAAGTGTACGTGGACTTGGAACACTAGATCTCATTGCTCTAGGTACCAATGTCATACCACGCATACTAAAGACAACTTCTTCGCCACCTTTGTCAAATGAAAAAAAAAGATTAAACTTAACATGTGTTGAACTTGGATATCCCTTCATTTATATCCATACCAAACTAAAAATTTACCTTTAAGAGTCAACGCATTGCGAATCATGGTAGCTAAACCAGTACCACCTCTGACATCAAGATAATCACCAGTGAATTTACGCATACTTAATAATGAGAATCTACGACGCTCCTTACGACCACCCAAAAGTTCATGACCATATTCACGTGCTTGTAAGTAACCAATGTTGTATTTATTTTGTCTCCAGAAACGTTGAATCTTACGTGCGCATTCCCACTTGTAGCGAACATAGGCACGCCAAGCTCTTTGAATACGTGTGGCCATGTTGTGCCAGTACTTGTCACGCAAATTCTCCAATGCAAAGATCTTCAAAAGAAAAAATATTAATTAGTAAATTACCCTTAGACACCTTAAAAAAGAGCAAGAGAGAAAGATAAAAGAACTTACTGTTTCTGGATGACGGATAAAGACTTTGGAAGTACCCATTTGCCATTCATCCTGGGGAATATTGTTATGTTTCAAGATTTCCAAACAACCACTCACAGAATCTCCTTGCCAAATATAATCACCAGCATAACCTGTTGCAGGACATAACAAATAGAAACGTTCAACAAATTTCTCAAACGTCTATTCCATTTCATTATTTCGTATAGAATTAGTATACCTATATTTTTTATTCCTTCCTATTCGTTATCATTGAAAGATTGCAAGAGAAATAATGTTACTTACTGTTCTGTACGCGAAACCAGCGCGACGGACGCGAATATTCTCACATAAACCAAGATACTGAACTTGATGAAGTACACGTTTATCATTAAATTCTGAAGAGCTTCGATTATCATTCGGTTTGATGGTACGAATGTAACTTGGATGACATTGCATCAACTTCGTGACAAGTGCATTGCAAGATAATTTGATCTTGTCACCTGCAGTAGGAGGTCTCTTCTTGGAATTGGGATCAATACGTTCAGGGAACAGTGTTTGAGCAATAAAAGAATTGGTAGAAGCAGCAGCCAAATTCAACAAATCCTTTAGCAAAGAATCCTTGTTTTTATCTGTCATGCCTTCGACGTTGTACAACACATCACCAGCATAATGGCGGATCAAGAATTTGGATCCACGCGATTCAAAGTGAGCATTGGATGACAAAAAGCCGAGACGTTGCACAAACGAATTATCAGCAGCACTGGGATCGGCGTGGGCTGTTGCACATGCATCATTCAAAGCAGCAAACACTCCTGGAGGTCGCTTTTCTTCAATAAGATCACATACAATTTTGTTATTGAAAAATTTAATAGGTGTCCATTGAATTTGTTCTCGAACGTATTCTTCTTGTTCTGCCTTGAGTGTCAATTCAATGAAAATTTGTTGTAGTTTTTCATTCACATAGTTGATACAGAGTTGTTCGAAACTGTTGTCGTCGAAAATTTCAAAACCGTAGATATCCAATACACCAATCACGTATTGGTCTCCACCACGGGTTTGTAATGATAAATTCACACGTTGAACAATCCATTCAAACAACCGTTCGTAGACGGCTTTTGCAAGAGCATCACGTACAGCAGTTGCTTGAGTTACGTTCAATGGTACTTCATAAACACTTCCTATAGAAATCCCACATTGAATCACATATCAAATAAATAAACTAAACCCCCATGTTTATCCATTTTATAGCTTCTCTTCTTCCTTTCAAATATACCTCTTCGTCCACCACGTTGTGTTTCCATGACACGACTGGTCAAAGCCTTTGACAATGATTCACCATCCACTTCCATAAGGTATGCAATGAAATTGGCGACTAATTAAAAATAAAATAAAGAGAATATCATGTGAGAAAACCAAAAAAAAAAATAGCCCATACATAGCTTTCGATTTTTTCGTAGTTTCCTTACCATCTGGATCAGAGATTGCTGCATTTCCATCATCTCCTTCAACGAACAGAAGATTGCCCAACCATAAAACGACAGCCAACATTTTAAAGATTTCATCCTGTTCATGTTTTTGCAATCCAACAATATCCATTGCTTTCTATTGAATTTTTTGTTTTGTATTAGTATCGACATTATTTCAACATGCACTATATAAATCTTGTTCCTTTTGCGACTTACGATTGTTTCACTGTATTCTGTAACATCATTGATTCCTTCTACATCCAAACATCCACTACGACTGGTATACAAAAAGCTTTCAGGACCTTGTAACCCATAAGCCTCTATATATTGTATAGAAATATAAAAGTTTCGTAACACAAAGAAATTTAAACCACAGTTAAATTGAATTAATACACTTTAGTGTCTCTTGAAAATGATTATTATTACCTTGATATTCCGGTGGAGCAGCTTTTGTCAATTGATAAAATACGTGAAAGTTTCGTTCATTTTCAATTTGACCAACAACACGATTCTAAAACAGCAAAAACAAGGTTAATCATATCATTTAAAACAACAATATTAATAGAACTTTACCTTTTCTAATAAATAGTTGGTAATGACGGCACCAACAGGTTCACCTTGAGCATTAAATTGAATTTCCAAATATTTACCCTGGAGAAAAAAAGAATTTAGTTCCAATGTGTCATTTTTATTATCGTAGACACTTTCAATTCAGATAAAAAAAGAACTTACGTGACGACTCGAATTGTTGTTTCTCAATGTTTTAGCACAGCCAAAACTTTCCAATAAAGGATTTGTTGCCAAGACCATATCTTTAATTTCCTGAATAGATGAATTTTGACCGCCACCCGAGACAGCAGCAATATATTGCATAATTCGCTTAGCAGCTTCTGTTTTACCAGCACCAGATTCACCACTAATAATAACACATTGATTTTCCTTATAACTACTCATATGATGATAGGCAGCTTCAGCAATAGCAAAGACATGGGGTGGCATCTAAAAATGAGGAACAGAATAAAAGTTGTCGAGATTTCATTTTATTATATGTTTTTTAGTACAAAGTGATTATTTCCGTCTTGTTACTATTGACTATCAAAAGATAGCGCATATATAACACTTCGGACAATACCAGGAATAAAGTAGATCAGCTCGCCCTTGCCTTTAAGTCTAATCCAAGATATCCCTATTCCCTCTCTTTCCTCTCCCCCTTTCATTATTGTATATAGTTTTACCTCGAGTAAATTCTTTCCACGATAACTACCTAGTACTTGATCAGTATAAATGCCAAGGTCCCGAAAAGGATTTACACTGATAAGCACATGGCCAATATAGGTCTAATAAAAGAAAACCCGAGATGAGTTTATTTCGAGATCTAGATGGAGTCCATTTCTCTCCCCTTCCCCTTTTTTTCCACAATAATACTTGCATAAATTTCACCGTTTTTCCAACGTTTTTCCAAATTTTCATTGATTGCTTCATTGGTAATCTTTGTTAAAAGCGTCATGTCAGATACACCGACTTGTTTCTTTTTGACGCCTTCTTTCCAATCGGCTCTGGCAGGTCGACTGGCCTTGATGACCTTTTTCTCTCCTTTTCTACCAAACCCTTTCTATTTATTTCAATTGAGTTAAATTATTAATATTATGACCTGTTTCATCCATGGTCCAATCATTAGAAAAGGAACGGGTGTCCTTTTTCATATAAATGTAAAATACCTTTGCCATTATTTTATGAATATGTGGAAAAAAGAAAGAAGCTTCGCTACTATTTCTAGGCTGGTAATTCCATTTTTATATATTTTTAAAATACCGAAATAAAAGCACGAGTCCTGTTAGCCAAGCAAATTCGATTACCAAAAAAAGTTACAACCATTCATTCGTTCAGTCTAGCTGCTGAATATCCTAAACTCGAAACAAGGCAACGCAAAAAGGAACACACTTCTCTTCCAGGACCTCTTTTCAAACCAGGTAAACTTTTTGGTTGTTTGTTTATGTTATGTCTATTGATCAACTATAGTTAGTAACTTTATTGAAATAAATGATTAATGTATAAAATTCTATTATATTATCTATAAAACTATCTAAAAATCGTATTTTTTATATGTATGAAGATTGTGAGCGGACTTTTTACTTGAGGAAAAAAAAAAGATATATTCGCGTGCGTGCCGCGCTTTCTTTTTTTTTAACCTTCTTTCTTTTTTCTTAAAGTGGCATAAATGGTAAATATAAATGTGAATTTTACAAAATAGAATTAATGAAACAATTAATCAACTCAGTTTCATTATCCATTAGGCTGACCGAGCACCAGAATCAACTTTACAACAAACAGAAAAAAAGGATAGAGCACCAATCTTATCTCAATCAGCACGATCTGGTCTTCAAGTATGGATAGTTTTTATATAAAAAAAAAGGGGGAAGAGAGAAACAAAAAAAGTTTTTTCTTTAAATATTTATTAATATTGATCCAATGTAGTTTCCTGTTGGTCGTATTCATCGATATCTTAAAGAAAAAGGTCGAAACAACGCACGTGTAGGAGCTAAAGCAGCCGTCTATACAGCAGCTATCCTTGAATATTTGACTGCGGAAGTACTCGAACTTGCTGGTAACGCGACAAAGGATTTAAAGGTTAAACGTATTACTCCTCGACACTTGCAATTGGCTATTCGTGGTGATGAAGAATTAGATACATTGATCAAGGCTACTATTGCTGGTGGTGGTGTTTTACCTCACATTCATAAATCATTGATTGGTAAAACAAAGGTGGGAAAGAAAATATAAATTGCCAATCATTTCTTTTATTTCTTATCCTTACTACTTCTTTATCCTACTTCTTCCTTTTATAATGACTCTTCTGGAGAAAACTTCTTTTTTCATGCATGATTATCTTTTCTTTTATAACCAAAATCTTCTTTTTCTTAACATCCAGTACATAGCTTCTTATAAATATCAATCTTCCTCCCCTTTCCTATTCTCCTATCATTTCTTTATTATTTTTCCCTTTGCTTGGTTAAATATCACAAAAAAAAATAACTACATACACACAAAAAATAAGGAATTATAACATATATAATATCTATATTTGACTTTATGACAACTATTATAAATATTATAAGATACGTCAGCCAAAACAAACCCCAAAAAGTGTTATTTTTACTCAATGTTGCTTTTTTATCTTACCTGTTTAAAGATATCATAATTTACAAGTGCTACTGGTTTTTTGGATGATGTCCCTTTTCTTGGAATAGGAGATGATGTAGAAGATGAAGGGGATTTTGGTTTTGATTGTCCTTCCATTATTCGTCGTCGTTTTGGTGTACTGGATGAAATAGTTGGTATCTTATAATGATAATGAAAAGTTGATCAAATTAGTTTTCCAAAAATATATGTATCATGCTGGGAAGGAGGATAGGAAAAGAGAAGAAAAAAATGAGATGATTATGATTCTGCTTACAGGGAGTGGGATGGTGGATTTCATAGGACTATCTTTCTTTTCAACCTGCCTTGGTGGTAATTCAATTCGATGAGGGGGCGGTATGAGTGGTTGAAAAGCAGTATGTTCTGGGAGTGGCATGTGTCGTTGTTTTAGATTATTATAGGCTCTTGATAATGAAGAGGATGGTTTTGATACAGGAACTATAGCAGCTGAGGAAGAGGAATAAGAAGTAGAATTTAATGTAGATGATGGTACATAGAAGGATGAAGGCTGACGCATTGGTCTATGATGTTGCCGTGATGGTCGGTACATGGCATGTCTAATAAATCAAAAGTGCGTTTAGTATATGTATATAAACACGAAAGTTTTTCAATAACTTACGTTTTGTTAGCAGCTCTACGTGTTTCTTGAAATAGTTTACTTGTCTGACTGCGCCCTAGTTATGATAACTCAACCGTTAAAATAATTTTCTTGTTCTTATTTTGATGTCAGAAGGATGATACTTACTGGCAGCATCGTAAGAAGAACTACCACGACCATGGGTTGGGACAACGCCACTTAGCACTTTAATAGACCGTGCAGCTTTTTCATTTTGGATCTTTGTATATTGTTTTTTGACTTTGGCACTGATCATTTCTCGTTTACGTTCAGTTTCTTTAAAACGTTGCTAAATATTATCAAATCCTGTCAATAAAAAAAAGAGGGTTTGTGTGGTATATATACTTCCTCAATATCACATTAAAGCAACATATATACCATGTATGTTTTTCGCCATTTTGTTGGATCTTGGTGTCTTCCTTGATGATATGCTTCACGAATATCCGTATATGAAAAACAATGATTCAACCATAACTCTATATATCAACATATATTATACTCTAGTGAGTTAATGTCATTATTCGTGATGGATTGCTTTTTTCACTTGATATATTTCTATTTCTACGGCTTACCATTGGATTCCTGCTTCAAGTGCTATATAGAAAAATAAGAGATATAAAGGGTAAGCTTTTCATCATCATGATAATAACAGAAAAATGAAGTATATTCAATAAAAATAGTGTTACAGGATTCGCTTTCTCTATCCTCAATAATTGTTTAGGAGTCGCTTTGCGTAACGCTGGTTTTAATAGTGAATAAGGTGTACTTCCAACATCGTCAAGGCCTTATAAAATAGATTCTTTTAAAGTGAGATGATTGATAACTTGTCAAGTACAGAGGTATACCGTATAATACATTACCTTCGAGATGTCGAGATAATATTTCTTGAGAAATGGTAACAAGGGATTTGATCTCTTTTGGCATTACAAGGTTGAGTACTTTATTTTTTTTGCATACACAGAATAAAAAAAAGAGCGATGTTTTTTAGGTTAATAATAATTTCTCTGTCTGTTGGTGATCCCTCCAATCATAAACTTGTCTTTTCTCAGAAAGGAGTGAGAAACTATGGAAATATAATTGTCATGATAACACCACACACACACACTATCTGCTTTTATGCGCACTTTTTATTATTATTATATAGAATTCAAGTTGAATTATAAGTTTATTCTACACGAGCCTTGATAATTCGAACAGAATCCTTTGGTCTAAAATATATATAAACCATATTAATATTATTAACATTTTTTGATTGATAGATGATGATTGATTCCTTACCTATCTGTACTATCTGTTGCTACCAATCCCATTTTCTTTACAATATTCATTCCATCACTCACTCGACCGAAAATGGTATGTTTTCCTATAATATATATTCCATCATTTATTATATGGTCCATGTGCGTGTATGTGATGTATATATTTAAAAATAAAATTTTAGTTTACCATCAAGCCATGGGGTGGGAGCCAGTGTAATAAAGAACTAAATTAAACAAAAACATCATCAGTTCAACAATTACACAGCAACAATTGACGATAATGTTATATGTTACCTGTGAGCCATTGGTATTTGGTCCTGAATTTGCCATGCTCAAAATACCAGCACCTGTATGCTTCAATTCACGGTTGATCTCATCTTCAAACTTATCGCCATAAATAGATGAACCACCTCGACCAGTCCCCGTAGGATCACCACCTAATCTCTTTCATGATAAATATCTCATTTTTCTATTATCCTGATTTATACTTTTTCAACTCTTTACCTTGAATCATAAAGTTCTATTCATTAAAAACATATTATTAGTCTCTATCTCACAAATAGCTTCAATAATAAACATGATAAATTTACCTCAATAATACGATGGAACTACGAAAATAAAGAAACCGTGATTTGTATAAGCACTCGCGTGAATCAATGATATCATTGTCTTGACAGATAGATAAAAAAAACTAAGGATACTTACACTGACACCGTCATAATAACCTCTTCGAGCCTTACAAGATATTATTTTAATAAGTCTTTCTTCACTTTATTTTTTTGTCTTGTAATCGTTAAAACGATGACCATTTTCACTTACAAGTTCATAAAAGTTCTTACAGGTTCTATAGATCACGTAAACGCACTTATATAAGTACTTATTTTTTTGCACAAATCATTGGTACTATTTTGCGATTGTTACTTATAAACGTACTTGGGAGCATGTTTTGTATAAAGTTCAACATGGATGACACCCATGGAAGTTTCCAAGATCACTGTCTTAGCCTCACTCATTTTTCTATAGAGTAATGGTGTAATACGTCAAAAAAAAAACTGTCTGTACTGAAAAAAAAGCTTAAAGAAATTATATGAAGTCCCGCAGACAAGCGAGTGTGTCCTATTCATTCTTCACTTTTTTTTTGTTCATTTTCTCAAAAAGTTATGCCTTCTGATAGAAATCGATCAAGATCATCACATCGTTCACGATCACCTCCTTCTCGTTCTCATTCTGGACGTTATTCTCGTTCGCGTTCACCACCACGTCATCGACGTCGATCACCTCCGCCTAAACGTCGACGATCCCGTTCACCACCACCGTCTCACAATAAATACCGACAAGGAGGAGAAGAAAGAGGAAGAGGAGAACGAGGAAGTCGAGGACGTAATAACAATCAAGAAAGGAATAAACGTTATGAATGGGGTGGTCCATCAGCATCAAGAGACAAATCACCATCGCCTCCTCCTGTGAAATCAGAAGAACCTAACTTTGGCCTATCAGGAAAATTAGCAGCAGAAACCAACACGGTCAAAGGTGTGGAGTTGAAATACAATGAGCCAGCCGAAGCAGCCAAACCTAAAATGAAATGGCGATTGTATGTTTTCAAGGGTGACCAACAGATCGATTTATTACATATCCATCGACAAAGTGCATTTTTATTCGGTCGTGACCGTGTGGTGGCAGATATTCCTATAGACCATCCATCGTGTTCAAAACAACATGCTGTCTTACAGTTTCGACTGGTACCAGATCCAGAAGATAATAACAAATCGCAAGTGGTGAAACCTTTTATTATTGATTTAGAATCCACCAATGGTACATTTTTAAATGGTGATCAGATTCCTAGTACACGGTTTGTTGAAATGCGGATGAAAGATGTGTTAAAATTTGGCGAAAGTACACGCGAATATGTTTTATTACATAGTGGTTAAATTTTTTCTTATTTTTTCAACACTCTCTCTTACAATTTGGAAATAATATATCTCAATAACAACAACAAAATAAACGAAACAATATTTATGTATCTATATAAAATAACCAAGATTCTACTATTCAATGTTAGATAATACCCTATTGTTGTGGATTGTATTTTCATGTCGAATTATTATAAAAATGTAAAATGGCATCTGCACTGTGGAATCCTTTGTATACTGATATTTATTTAATTTCAGATGAAAGTAACGGTATAATAGCACACATTATTATCATATGAATGTCACATCAGAAAACCATAAAACATTAAGTCTAGTTTTTAGGTATACACTAACTGCACCACAGCAACATATCATCTTAGAATATATTAGAATTTATATACCAAAAAATCATCCGCAATTCTTTCCAACATGGTTAGGAGTGACACTTAAAGCTCTGCTGGATGATGCGGTTGAGGTTGAGGACCCATCCAAGATATACGGTCCGAGTAAGTTGCCATGTGTATAAATAAATAATTCAATATATATTTATACTGCGTTGTTGTATATAATCCCACCTTGGGATTCATAGTTGCAGATAAACAGAAAAAGAACTTTCCCTAGCATCCAAATTAAGTGTACAACCACAACGTAAATTCAAGGGAGACTTTAATAATTCAATGGTATACTACTTCGCCAACAAATCACGACTGTAAACAAACTTTTATATATTTAAATGGGATGCTTTAAAAAATATTTTAGTAGAATGTAATAAGGGCAAAAAGGAGGAACATTTTTTTATTTACAAATTATAATACCCATAAGCAATTTGGTATAGTTATATTTGGTGTCGTATAATTATAGGATGTCGTTAATAAATGCTAATAATGAAACTCAAAATCACTCATTTTTCTTATGATATAGATGGTGATTGTTGAATGTTGTTATTATTGGTACCATTCTGTGCTCTTTCTAATTCTTCTATCAATAACTGTAACTCTTGTTCTTTTTTAATAACTGTCTGCGTAGCATTCTATTTGGATTTATATAATCATATTAGTTATATATGCATAGCGCCCTTCTTTCCCTCGCTCTTTCCTTCTCCCCTTTTTATGATAAAACTTACATTAAGAGCCTCCATTGATTTATGATATACAGTATCATATTGACTAATAATATTTCGTGGGTCAATACCACTCAATATTGCAGGATTCGTTAATCTATATAAAAAACCGAACAAATTAATATAAATACAATGTTAAGTCGTTCCCCCTTCAATAGAAATAATACAAAAAAAACGTACGTAGTGGAAGGAACAAATTGTTGGTAAGCAAGAGTACTTTCTGTCATATTCACTATTTGTATTAGTGTACGTTGATGGCTATACCCAACAAAAAGAAATCATTAATGGGTATCTACTATGATATTACTAAGGTTACTAAGAAATATTTTTTTTTAAAAAAAAAGATTATCCAAACCTGTCAGCATCCCAAAAAGCAATATCATGCGCATGAGTTGATGCATCATTTTCTTCGACCAACGAGGCAGTTACAATTGCCATACCACGAAACTGTGGTAAAACTGCATTCAAATTGTCTATCAATGCTCCTTCTCGGACAGATAACATTAATACCGATTGTCGACGGAATCGAAAATAGCCAACAACACTACTCTTTTTGTCCCCGAGTTGATTATACAGAGTTTCAACGTCGATCTGGCCTTGGGCATTATAAAACCGTGCCCGGCAAATACAGTGTCCCTCAATGACTTTTTTTTGGAACAAAGTAGTAATAAACAATTCATAATATTATTAACCACCTATCATACTAAATAGCCTATACTTTATTTTAAATAATAAACAAAACTTACTCGTCAATTGTTCGGTGGTATCACTCGATTGATCCGATACATCATCGATCGCACCAATGGATCGAGTTGCTGTTGTTCCCATCAGGAACCCTTCCTATAGGGTAATTATACATAAATATGTCATTAGTACAACTCGGTATAACTTTTATTTTCGTTTAGGATAGTATTTAAATATAAGAATTTACAACGTCTGTTTCAGAGTTTGTGCATTGGTGCAAAAGCGCAGATAGAACGGTACCACTAGTACGAACAGAAGTATGGTCCATACTATAAAAGAGAAACCAAGTACTTTTTTTCTGTCTTTAGCCAGCTGCTTTTAAACTTGATAATTCGGCTTTAAAAAAGCCTAGAAGCCGGGTTTTTTTTTGGAACCACCAAGTTCATCTCTTCAACTCATCACCAAAACATCAAATGAGTTTTCTTCACATTATTGCATATGCGGCTACAGTACTTGCATTTTGTTTTGTAGTACTTAGTTTAGGTAATTTATTAAGCACTGATATATAAAACGATGCACAATATAAACACATATGGACACCATCGATGATATTAACTGATTTATTTGTTTTCAAAAAAAAATAGCTTGTGGCCTCTACTACTTAGCAGAACTGGTAAGGAAACTTTATTTCAGGAACCACGTGGAGAAAACGAAAAAGCTAATGGATTAAAATAAAAAATAGGTTGAAGAATATACAGTATATACACGTAAAGTTATTAAAGGAATGACAGTGGTAAGAATGGGCAAGGAGTATAGTCTGTTTGTGAGAACAAAGAAAATGAATAATCAAATTGATAATTATTTTCGTGTATATAGACTGTTGTAAGTATTCACGTGTTACTCTGGGCTGTGGATCGCCTACCATTTTTATTACTGGCATTTTCTATTTTCTGTCATGGCGTCTATACAATGAATTTGAAAACGTTTCCATTCATCAGTCTTACAAGTCCACCATTCATTGCTAGCTGCGGTATATTTTTTGTTTTAGTCGTTAGAATTAAGATGGATTAATATGAGGAAAAATAATGGGTTTATTAACTAGATGTATTAAATATATACAAATTTGTATAAATATTAGTCCTCGTCTTTGTCGATCACTTTTTATGGTTTAAATTCTTTACAACACACTATCGACCATTTATGGATATCGCCGCATTTTTCGGTATTTGTGTCTGGTTGATACCATTTACCTATTTCATCAGTCTCAGCGCTAATGATAATGCATTACCAATGACAGGAGGTAAAGAAGAATATTGATCTAGAAATTATCAAATATGTATATTTTGGTGTGCACAGTGATATTCATCTTTGTTATGATAATAAATAGAGTCCAACAACAACAATACTGCTACAGTGGATGCCATCCCATCACATCAGAAAAAAGGACTTTTACGATCCATGTTGAGCATTTTCGAACGAAAAAATAATGATGTTTTACCTACAACACCTTACGTTCCTCCTACTCATGCACCAACATATGATCAAATGGGCGGTGTACCTACATCATCCACTTCACCTCCTCCAGGCGCTCCTATTACTAACATACCAACAAACCA
This sequence comes from Phascolomyces articulosus, assembly GCA_025677815.1. Classification (NCBI taxonomy): domain Eukaryota; kingdom Fungi; phylum Mucoromycota; class Mucoromycetes; order Mucorales; family Lichtheimiaceae; genus Phascolomyces; species Phascolomyces articulosus. The sequence goes on along the minus strand of JAIXMP010000008.1, from coordinate 720,141 downwards.
AACTTGGTCTTCGGCCAGCTATCGTGACACTTCTAATACCTCATCCATTCAACACCGAAAAGTAATGTAAAGTTATATTATCATCATTTTATACAACACATGTTTCATTTGCATCTTTTTTTTTCTTGAAAGTATTTTTTTTCTTCATCTTTATTCTTTCTCCTTGTAATCATAATAAATATAATACGGCATCATAGCAACAAGTATTCATGAATGAATGATTGAAGGATATTGTATGTTATATTTTTATTTTATAAACAGTCGTGTATTGTATACTCGATTGGCATATTTTGATGCTAGTATAGCCTACCATTACTAGTCATCTTAAAGGAATAAAGCCTATATAGTAAAAGCAAAAAACAACCCCTACATAAGTTCAGAAAAAAAGCATTTATGGCCATATGCTAGAACTATTTCAGTTTGCTTAGGTTTGATAAATGCAATGTATGTAAATATGACATAAATACTCTTCATCATTTGCAAACAATATTCAAAAACCGTACGTGATTGTTCAAATAAATAACCAGGGATGTTAATTGATATAGCCATTATTTGACTCTATAAATATAAAACAGCATAAGGGTCAGAACACGAAATGAATAAATATTAAGGTAATTAGATTATCTTACTCTTTATATTCAAACCAGCTCATTTCATATATTCTTCTTGTATTATTTGTGCCCTTGATATATAGTCACATACGCATTGTATTAGAGTAGTATGAATTGTCCAAAATTATTTTGAGACAATCCAAAGTGCTTCTTTGAAGCATTTTGCGAACGAAACTAAAACCCAATATTTATATCAAAAATAGATAAAATACACTATATAATACCATTTGCAAACATGCTAAACTCATAAAGACTGTACGTTATATATATGAAATATAATTTCACTGTATATATCATATTACAAACGCAGGATTCACTGCTTTGCCTAAATTACCAACGGAGAGCCAGCTTTTTGTAATTGAAAAGATGCATATCAATTGTGATAATAGTGAACGGAAATGAATTCCACATACTACTTACAAAGTTTTAAAAGCTTGCTTTGACAGAATGATACACAAATAGTCATTCGAGCTTGGTCTATTCCATGCCACGTTTTTCGTAAGAACTTCAATATCCAGGCAATCCAAAACGTTTGGTTTTTTTTTTTGCGATAAGGATAATTACTACAAACTATAAGAAACCAAGTAATACCAAGATCCTACGTTACAGTATACGTCGTCAATCCCACACCAAAAAATAAACGAGAGTAGGCGCTCTCCATCCCATTGTTAAAAAAAAATAGGCTATATTTTGTATTTTACGTAGAATCTATATGTTTATCCAGATTATTACATCTTGTATTGCATATCATCATTTGACCAATTCATTTGAACCAAATCATCGTTTCCTTACATATATAGTGATTATAACATAACTGTAAATTATCACTGCTACGTATAGTAGATTAATCTGTACTCAACCGTTGTTCCTATCACCTTATAGAGAATGATATCAGACGATACGTATCTGAAGACTATTTAATAAAGTATTATATCTTTGCCCCAGAAAATGGCATTTAGTCTCATGACTTTTTTATCAGAATTCTAATTAGCATAATAATGTACTATGTATTTTGCCTTAAAACGGCATAAAAGATGTGATCCTAAAATGTAACCCTTGGAGTTGGACACCAAAAAAAAAAGCACTTTGGTAAATATATTGGCATCTCCGCAAGTGGCCAGGTGAAACAATTTTTGTTTCCCCAACTTTTTTTTTTCTTCTTCCACGTTTCCTTTGTTCCATCATTGTTTTATTAACATTTTTGAGGAGGACTTGAGCAATGTCGCGTCCACAACAAAAATGGCTCGACTTGGGCTATGATACAGCATTATGGATTTTCAATATTATGCTCGAAGTATTCTTTCGAGAAATTCGACCTCGTGGAGCACACAAAGTACCTCGTAATGGACCAGTTATTTTTGTTGCTGCACCCCATGCTAATCAAGTAAAGTTCTTTTGGGTCATTTCATATTGGATTAGGATTTTTATTTTTAAATATTGACAATGGAGAAACTGGGAGAAAGAATGAGAATGTTTGTGTTGCTGGAAGAAAAAGTACATTGAACACAAAGACTGATTCCTTTTTTTTCCCCTTAGTTTGTTGATCCCTTGATCGTTATGCGAGAGTGCGGTCGACGCGTTTCGTTCCTTATAGCAGCTAAATCTATGAAGCAAAAAGCTATTGGATTTCTGGCTAAAATGATTCATGCAAGTAAGAATACGATATTTTATTTCTTTGGGAGAGAAAAAAAACGAGAGGGGCCAAAGAATAAGATAATAATTTTTTTTAATTTTTCCAATAGTTCCTGTAATTCGACCTCAAGATTTAGCAACAAAAGGAAAAGGACGAGTAACGATATTAAACCCAAAAACAGAATCACTACGTCTTGTTGGCATTGATACACAATTTATGACACAAATACAATCGGGTTATTCAATTGTATTACCAGGCAATGCTGGTAAATTACCTGTTGCAAAGGTGATCTCAGATACCGAAATTGAATTAAAATCTGAAGTACGTGAAGAAAAAGCATTAAAAATGTTGACATCTGCAGAAGGAACAGCCTATAAATGTTTACCTCATGTCGATCAAGAAGAAGTATATGAACGCGTTTATGCAGAATTGAATAATGGAGAATGTATTACAATCTTTCCTGAAGGTGGCAGTCATGATCGTGCAGAAATGTTACCATTAAAAGGTATGAAAATATGTATATTTTATAATGATTACAAGATGATTATTTTATATTAACCCCAAGTCTTTTTTTTACAATCTTATCAGCTGGTGTCACCATTATGGCATTAGGTGCTATGGCCAAATACCCCGGACTGGATGTGAAAATTGTTCCTTGTGGTACGTTTGCGCACAGACAATTATAGTAGAAAAAAATCTGTCATCTTTAAAAAAAGATGGGAAAAAAAAGCATATGATTATTAAAAAAATTGTGGCGGTGGCGGCTATCCTTTTTTATTATTCTTATTTTTCGTTATCAACAGGATTAAACTATTTTCACGCACATCGATTCCGATCAAGGGCCGTAATCGAGTTTGGAAATCCGATCAGTATCTCCCCTGAGCTTGTTGAAAAATTCAAAAATGGTGGATCAGAAAAACGAGAAGCATGTGGAACTCTTTTGGATATTATTTTCTACGGTTTAAAGAGTGTTACTGTCAATGCACCTAATGATCAGACTTTAATGGTAAATTGTATGATGGGTAATGGTCGTATAAAGGCGTATATATCTAACACGAATTATTCTTATCAGGTAATTCAAGCTGCTCGTCGACTTTATAAACCTGCCAATCGTCGACTTCATATTGCACAAGTAGTGGATCTCAACCGACGGTTTGTTATTGGTTATAATCTGTATAAAGACGATCCAAAGATAATTGAATTACAACGAAACGTACTCGCGTACAATCAATTACTAAAATACCACGGTCTTCAAGATCACCAAGTACCAGATATCAATTTACGAGAATGGCGAACATTTTTCTTGCTTCTCCAACGTATTTTTATCCTTATTGTTTGGGGCTTATTAGCTTTTCCAGGGTATACTTTTTTACTATTCACTTTCTTTAAAAAAATGTATCAATGAAAAGAATAAGTTGTTAAAAAACATTATGTTTTTATTAGAGCAATTTTAAATATGCCAATAATGGTTGTAGCTAAGGTTTTAAGTTATTTCAAAGCTAAGGGTAAGTAAAGGTGAGAGTGCTTTATAGATATGGCTCGTATATGTGTATCAATATACTATTACTAAAACATTTTTCATTCATCCCTGCGTTTTTTTTTTACAGAGGCATTGGCTGGTTCATCTGTCAAAGTCAGAGGTCGAGATGTATTGGCAACATGGAAATTCTTGGTTGGTTTAATCTTGATCCCAACACTTTATGGCCTTTATACTCTTATTGTATTTGCTTCTGCAACCAAAACCGATTGGAGTTGGTTCCAGATTTGTGTGGTAACATTAACTACATGGAATTTATTACCATTTGTAAGCTATGCAAGTATGCGTTTTGGTGAAAATGGCATGGATGTATACAAGTAAGTTATATTCTAATAGGATGTGGAATGATGGGTGGATGAAAGAAAAGTTGGATCAAATCATATCCTAATTACCTCTCATTTTTACTCGTTTATCAGATCACTTCGGCCACTTTATGTTGCTCTTGTGGATCCAGATAGTACACAGAATTTACGAGAAAACCGTGAAAAACTCTCTCAAGAAATCACTGAAATTATCAATGATTATGGTCCGAAAGTATTTGGTGATTTCGATCCAAACAATGTATTCCGAAGTGATCCTTCTGGTAGTAAAGAATCAGTGTCAGAATTAGGCGAAGGTGGTAAAACATTTTCACAAATAGCAAGTCGATTTTTCAATAACAAGGCATTGGATTGGTTGGATGATCGAAATATCTTTAATTTGACAAAACAAGAAGATGAGGAAGAAGATGTATTACATTTCTTGGATAAACATAGTGGTATGATTAGTGGTGGATCTGCAAGTGAACCAGAAATGATAACAAAACGTAATGGTAGACGTGCACGTAAAATGGCTGGTATGACAAGCACAACGAAAGAATCACCAAGTGATAAAAAAGATCAATAAGCCTATCTACCTCTCTTCTTTTTCTTTCTCTCTCCTCCTTTATATATTTATTTTTCTTTCTTTCTCACTGTTCCTATAATTATAACTCATCATATTATATAGTCTTTTTACACACCACATTTTGTATATTTAAGATATCTAAAAAAAAAGTAGATCCTTTTCTCTTGTTCTTATTTTTAATTCAATTTAATAGTAATAAAATATATTTGTATTCCATATTGGTTCATTAGATTCATATATCTGTGTGTTGTATGGTATTCAGACCAAAGTTAGAGTTATTTAGTGTTGGTATATGTACTTTTTGACTTGACAGAAAGTTTATAGAACATTGCAATAAATATAATCTTATTAAAGCTAATAATGCCCATAGTACATGTAGCAGCATATTTATGCATATCAATACAGTAATGTAAATGCATGCACACGCACACGTAAACAAAGGTTATCACATATCAGCCGTTGTGTATGAAATCATTTGACCGTTTCAATTGCTACATAAACAAAATATCCTTTTTATCAAATAAATGTGCTTAAAAAATTATCATGATGCAATCTTAAAGAATGACTTTATATAAAACAAGTATTAGAAAAGAAGAAAAGAGAGGGAACTATATGCGATTTTACACGTAAAAAAAAAAAAATAGAACAAATAGGAGAGAGAGGAGTGGGGCATGAGAAATTACTAGGTGTTGTTGGAGTAAAAGAAAAATAAGTGAGATGTAATAAATTGCTTATATAATAAAAATGGGTGTTGTTTGTTTGTTTGTTTTGTTTGATATATGGTTAAGTTTGTTATTATTATTATTCTCATACAGCTTCAAGTTTAATCTTTTTTAATCGTTGGTTTTCAGTTTCAGAATTAGATGTTTCTGGTCTCTTTGATGTAGCACTATTAGCTAATGGTGAAGGTCTATAGTCATTATTACGAATAGGTTGTCCTACTGATACTGGTACACCAGATGCTTGTGTCGTAACAGCAGCAGACGATGCAGCAGCGGGCCAGTGGAATGCATGAGACGTTGTTGGGGTAGCAGAAAAGTTCAATGGGCTGGGTAGCTCATTCTGTTGAAGGAATTCTGGATATATTGAAAAAGGTGAAGGTAAATTCTGTGCAAATTGTGAAGGCAAAGCAGATATAGGCGATGTTGCACCTTTATTACTACCATTCACAGCTCTCCCCGCTACAACATGACGGTTATTGTTTGTTGTTGTTGTAGTAGTAGTACTAGTAGTTGCTGTTGTAATAGGCTGATTAATATTATTAGTAGTAGTATGTTGTTGATGGGACTGCTGTTGGGTTTGCTGTTGTTGCTGCTGTTGTTGCTGCTGCTGCTGCTGCTGTTCGTCATTGGGTATCTCCACACGCAAATTCGGCGGTTTCTTTTCATTATTTGGTAACAGCGGAGAAGATCGTACTTGAGAAGATGGGACTGTAAACCCCATTGTAGAAGACGAAACGTTGGCTTGTGATAACGATGAAGTCGAGGGAGATGATGAGGATGAAGATGACGAGGAAGATCCAACACCTTGTTGGTGATGGTGAGGATGTTGGTGTAGTTGTGAAGGTGTTCCAATAGATGATGCATCAACAGGCTTGTAAGTGCTTAATGGTGCAGGCTGTGGAGACAAGGATGGCCGCGTGACAACATGATGTTGTGGTTGTGGGGATCTGGAATACAACGGGTGCTGCGGAGGCTGTGGCTGTTGTTGTTGTTGTACAAGCATGGATTGAACAGGTGGAGGTTGCTGATATACTGTTGGTCGCGGGCCGAGAAAAGCCGTTGAAGGAGGAATCGATGTCGATGGTACAGTCTATCATTAGAATGATTCATTCTTAATAAGCAAATTATAGAAACAAAGAAAAGGAAACTAAATAATGATGATCAATTTTTTTATTACTTACTGGTTGTGACATTTCTGTACCTGGATAATTAGTCGTAGTTGGTGGTGAAGTAGAGATTGTTGGTGCTGAAGTTACGTTATTATTATACATATAATGCTGCTGTGGTTGTTGTTGATGGTAATTGCCATAGTTATGAGGATGTTCTTCTTGTTTGATTGGTTGGTGATACATTGAAGGGGGCTGAGTCGGTGGTGGATGAGGTGGAGGCATCATCATGGCTTGTCGTTGTTGAGAAGGAGGAGGCTGTAGAATAGCAGAAGCACCATTCACCATAGGTGATACGGATTGTTGATGTTGATGATGAATTGGAGGTGGCTGCTGATATTGAGACGGATAATCTAGATCATCCTCCGGATCGGAACCATCCAAATCCTTGCCCTGATCACTTCCCGAATCCATGAACTATATAAAATTTTATTGTTTCCTTCTTAATAAGCTTCTCAATCGAACCATAGCTATTCTATACTCAATTTCTTTATTCCTTACATCAAAGTTATTTTTGCTTTCATGTGGCTCTTGATACTATAAATTTTCAAGAAAATGAATATATAAATCAGTAAAATAGTTACTCGATGTTTCACACGTGCTAAGAACCAACAATATGTACATGGTCTTGTTCCCCCATTTTTAGATGATGGACAATAAAAAAAGAATTGTTACCTCTGTATATCTTAATAGGACTTTATCCATATCTTTACTTGCATATTGGACAAGTTTATTATTTGAATTATTGAAAATGATTAATCCAATATCACAGTTACAGAGCACTGATAACTCATAAGCTTTTTTCATCAAGCCATATTTTCGTTTCAAAAAAGTGACCTATAAAAAAAGGATTTTATAAACATTTGGTTTAGTTTACTATAATTACTCATCATGCTTTCTAATCCAATTACCCCAACAAACATCAACAGCTCTCCTTTGACTACTACCACTCCTTTGTCATATCATTAAATTGCAAACATGTCTATAACAAACCTGACGGTTACGGTCATCTTGAATAGGCTGAATCTTAATTTTTTTTCGTCCCATTTGTTTAACAAATCAAAATGTGGATAATAATATAGATTGGATATAGAATAAAATCTAATGATGCATAATAAAACGAACAATCCATCACATCAAGATAGAAGAGAATATAAAACAAAAAAAAAAGGTAAGTCGATTATTCCATCATTTTCATGTTGAAAAAGGATTTTTGATATCTGTGAAGAGTTTGTGTAATAATAGTACAACAAAATCCGACATGGATAGTAACATAAATAGTATATACACAACGCGACAGAAAAGAAGAATATATTTGTGTATATATAACTTTAGGAATGGAGGACCTTTTGTCATGTCCACCATTCAGAAAGTATGCATAGGTTCTAATATTCTCTTTATGAAAAAACGACGTGTATATAATAAGAAAAATAAAGTAAAAAAATGGGCTTGTAAGTATATTACCTTTTTGTTATGTCTGGTTAGTGAAAGTGTAGCTATAATTAAAGAAAAAAATAAAAAAAGTGTTCAAAAAAAGGATTGGGAAAAAAAGGGTCGCGAAAGAAACCAACATTCGCTTGTATAAATAGAAAAAAAATGCAATTGCCGCATTCTATTTATAGCTCTTCACTTGCCCTGCTAAGTTATTTTCTTTCTCTCCTCTATAAACCACCCCCAACTCTTCAGTTTTTACTCTCTCCCTTCCCGAACTGGTTGATTAACATTGACCCGTTTTTGAGTATTCATATTTTATCATTATTTTATTGTAACTTTTGAAATGTATATTGACCTCTAAGTAATCTATTTAATTCATACATGATCATACTACCAGCAGATGAAACATTCAAAGACTCTACACCTTGCGCCATCGGGATCGATACTCGCAACTCATCGTCTAATCCTTCAACACCTTTATGTTCTGAGCTCAAGATCAATGCTGGTCTTTCAGGTAACATTTGAGGCTTGCCTTTAAAATTCCAAAAACAAAGATTCGAATGGGGTGGTGTCCATCGATCATCGTTTTTTGAATCACTAGGTAACATATCCGCCACAACAGGTGTCATATTCCGTTCTGTTAAATACGAGACAAGATCAGGTACTTTGACCAATCGGTGGGGCCACTTGAGCGTTAAACCGCGCGACGCCCGAATCGTCTTGTCATTATACATATCACACGTGCCAGTCGTAATCAAGCCTGCATTCCAACCGAGTGCCTTGCCTGTCCTTACAAGATTTCCCAGGTTACCGGGATCATTGACGTGATCAAACACCAATAGCCGATCGGCATTGGCCGGTATTTCTTGTTGTTTTAATTCCAACTCTGCGAAAATCTCGTGACGACCTGGTCTTGAAGCCGTGCCGAGAATACGCCGTGTTAAATCTACATCGCACACAAAGTAACGTTCTGCTGGAAATGCATCCGGATTACGTAAAACATCAATGGCAGGATGTTTAATAGCACTTTCGTCATGGGGTTCTTTTTCAGCTGTCACAACAACAGAACGCATTTTGAATCCATCGTCACGTAACTCGCGTAACATTTTTAATCCCGGTACAATGACCGTTTGATTATCAAGGCGATACGATTTTGATTCTCGTAAATTAATGAAGTGTTTGGTAAACTGCTGTTTTTGATTACTGATGCGTTTGAATAATCGTGGAAATTGGTAGATCCTTGGTGCTGTTGCCATTATTATTGTTTTTATGCAGGTATATTATAATTATAATTAGAAAAAAAATTTTCGCTGGTAACTTATTCTTTTTACAGCACTTCCCCCCCCCGTCTCAGTCGGGAAAGTTCTCGACCAAAAATCGTTTCTTGTTAGATTGCTTGAATAACCTAACTATATACAATATCAATATTCTTTGTCTACCCCATATTATAATTCTTATATATAGGAAATAATAGATTGATTTTTTTAACCCCCTTTCCATGAACGAAGAGATATAACTAAGATCCCTAATTGTCGACACAGCACATATGCGACACACTTCCGAATATTACTATTATTGTTTTTATTAATAGAGCATCATACCTATCTCATAATTAATCTGTGAAATTTTTTGGGATCGAACATTTGTTAGGTAAGCAACATAGATAAGTTAATGAGTAAATTAAGTATAAAAATGGGTTCAGAGCTGAATATCCCGAGGAAACAAGGACATTATTGAATTTTCATTAGACCTTCTTAAAATAAATTTATCCCGTTCTCCTTATCTAACGGTCTGTGTTTATTTTCGGATCGCTAAAGTGATATACTCATACCAATATGACTTACTCACTAATTAAATAGACATAAACAGTTTAGTCGTGGCGCGAAGAAAAAGGGACCTTTTTGTTCAATGATGGCGTGTATAACGATGATGACGATCAGCGTGGCGCAGGTTGTAGTTTATATTTTGTTCAGCTGGTGACACATGTGTTGTATATAAATGTGTAAAATGATCCGATAATTGATGGATAGATGTCACAAAGTTAATTAAGCATTGATAACTAACAATAATAATTATGCGGAGGAGTATATAATTATACATCTAATATTGTTAATGATAATAATAATAAAAAGACACAGATGTAAATTAATAATAGTATCATTTCATCATTTTATTAATAATTGTAAGGTTATTTTAAGATATTCTATTAATTTGATTCTGCCTCGTATTCAAATTATTTAAAATTATATCGTGAGATTTTTTTAAATATAAATAATTCTTCTCTTTACGTAATTTTATTAAAAACAGATGGCAAGAGTGGTATATAAATAACTAATATAACGAACGAAAAGATGAACAAAGAATGATATAGCTCTCTCAATATATATCTTCTTTTTGATTTTTCATTTCCTACAACTACCACTATAGAATATGTAGCTATATCGTCATTGGGTTTATAACTTCCTGGGTAAATTTTTTAAGATGCTATTTCTCACGTTTCATGTAGACAGCATTCATACGTCGTTTCTTTTACTATACTTTTTTTTGCATACATCAGACAACGTAGAATTTAATTTATCAATAAAATTAATTACGTAGTAGAAAAAAATGATGGTTCTAGAATAGTTATTATACTGTATTTATCAAATCAAATTGTTGGATGCAACAGAACTGTTGTATAACTATTCTTTACCTGTCTGTCATAACTTTCTTAAAAAAAAAGAAGCTTGCATATACCTATTAACCTGCGTTTCAGCACTGTTGTGAATAAATGTCTTGACACTCCACATAAAGGATATGGGAAAAAATAGATAGGTCATTGTCTCCTTTTTCTTTCTTTCACTTTGAGTTACAGTTATGATCAAATGCAAAGGAAACGGAATTTTACCATTTTAGGCGAACAACAGAAAATAACTTTATTTAAGCGCATTTAACAGCGGGAATTAGCTTTTTTCTTTTAAACAACGCGTCCGTGCACCTATTCTTTTTCACACATATATCTTCAAGACATAAATAAAAATAAAAGACAGGAACGCCAGTTGTAGCTGATAAGGTATCATATAAAAAAAAAGAAAGAAAATGGCGCTATTATCCTATCTACTTTCTTCTTCAATGATGTCGTCCATGGATACCACAATGGTAATTGTTGGTTTACCAACAATAATAGCCATTGCATTATTATGGTCGTCCCAAAACAACGCATTGGGCTTTGGTAATAAGCAACAATACTATCCACCTTATGCACCTGGACGATTTCCTTTGGTTGGTCATCTTCCTCAATTTGCGCGAGGTATTCCATTGCAAGAACTTTTACGACAATGGAGTTTACAAATGGGTCCAGTGTTTACTGTACAATTGGGTATAAAACGATGGGTGATCCTCAATTCTTTGGATGCAGTAAAACAACTTATTGTTGACAGAAGCACAATCTATTCTTCGAGAAATCTTCCAGATACACTTGTAAATGATTTGATGGATGGAGGTTGGTATTATCATTATATTTTTTCTATATAAAATAAACTGGTATTAGGAAATGGAATATTGTTATATTGGGCTTAAAAGTGGTAATATATAATGATTTAGTGTATTGATAACTGATATATAATATAGTGGATAAAGGGGGAGGTTTTGCATTTTATCCATACGGAAAAGAGTGGCGTTATTTACGTCGAATTGGTAAGTTTGTATAATTGTTATTTTCAGTATCTGAATATTCCATATCTAATCGAATACAATATCACTAACAAGATGGTTACATTCAATAATATATCAATAATAGCCCATACAAACTTGATCAAAAAGAAAATTGATTTATATCAACCTATTCTTGATGAACGCACTACTACCTTCTTACAAAACATTTGGCATGCTGCATCTTTATCTTCCTTCAACGGTGAAAATGGTGATTCAAAAAACCAAAATAGCCATCTTATCAGCCCTACCATGTATATTGAACATTTTACCATGACAAGTATTCTTGCTATTGCATTCGGATCCATGGCCTATTTCAAACCTGGAGATCCACAGCTTCATGAAGCCTTTGCCTTAACAGAAAGAATCGCTGCCTTATTGGGTCCAAGTGAACAAATTCGAGAGTTTTTCCCAATTCTTCAGAAAATATTACCTAGTTCAAGAGCCGAGTTTGTGGATGTTCGAAAAACAATGGTCAAGTTTTATGGCGGGTTATTGGAACGATTCAAGAAAGAAAAAGTGACGGATGAATGCTTTGTCAATGAAATCTTGGCGAAAGGTAGTTTGACGGATTTGCAGATTATTAGTTTTGCATCCTTGTTTATCGGTGCAGGTAAAAATGATGTTCGGTTTATTGAAATTAATCAAGTATATATATATAAAGGAAAAGGAGGAGTTGGAGAACGTATATTATCAGGGTTATTTGTATATTGTTTGGATACCTTTTAATATAATACTTTACATTTTAGGATCCGAAACAACCGCATCAACACTTGAATGGATGATTGCATTATTGGCGAATCACCCAGAGATTCAAACCAGAGTGTATGAAGAAATCAAAAATAATGTGGGTTTGGAGCGATTACCAAACCATGAGGATGGTAACATAGATATCATAAACTTTTCTACATATATCTCAACCTTATATTAATATATACTAATATATAGAACCAAACCTTCCATATCTCCAATGTGTCATCCTGGAAACATTACGCCTTCGACCCCCTGCTCCTTTATCTGTACCTCATGCTACAAGTGAGGATGACACATTCCAAAATTGGATTATTCCTGTACAAACCACTGTGATTATTAACCTGCATGCAATTCATCAAGATCCTGCCCAATATCCTGAACCAGAAAAGTTTATTCCAGAACGACACATGAACTATGTCCAACAGCGCAATACGGGGAAATTTAGTCAAACAACGGATGATCGACCTCATTTGGCTTTCTCTACAGGGCGACGAGTATGTGTGGGTATTCATTTAGCAGAACGAAGTTTGTTTATGGCTGCTTGCGGATTATTGAGTTGTTTCCGTATTGATCGACCCAATAAGGATGTTTTGATTGATGTGATTAATCCACGAAAAATCCAAAATCCCACCTTTGCACCCAAAAAATATCAGGTGCGTATGACATTTCGACATGAAAATGTTGCTAGCTTGTTAAATATCAAATAACCCTATCCTTATCACATTAATTACAATAATAATAATAACTGAAATAACATGTCTCCATACTATTATATACATTATATAAAGAATATATAATAACAATCTCAATGACAATGGTCTTGTTCTTCAATAAAAAAAAAACATTTCACTTTTTACTACGCGCGTGCTTTCTATAATCGGAGTCGGGCGATTTAAACTCTCGGCATGGCATAGAATGATAAAAACGCCCAGATTTCATCCTTCTTTTTTAATACCTATCAGTAATAATATGGCTTCTTCAACAGGTGGTTCCGAGCTTTTTCAAAATTATGAACAAGATTTTCAAACAGTAACCGAGAGTATTCGACAAAAAATCGACCAGCAAATTCCCAGTCAATCTGGAGGTAATTAGAATATTAATATTAATTGCTTTAATAACAACCATTTTAATATTAAAAGGTGGAAACCCGAGTTGTTAATGAATGAAACTAATCCACTAATCCTATCTTAATTAACTTTGAATATAATTATACAGAACAACGTAAAGCAACGATAAGAGCCACCGAACGAGAAATTGACGAAGCTGATGAAATTGTAAGTCAATATACTTTTTTTTTTGTGGAATACGTTGTAAGCCTTTTCCAAAAGAAGTGGACCGTTTCCTTATTTTTCTTTTTCTCTTTTTCTCTCTTTCTCTGTATGGTGGGGTTTTTTTTTTAAAAAAAAAATACAATGATAGCTTGGTCAAATGGAAATGGAGATTTTAAATGTTCCAACACCTTCTCGTACTCGTCTTCAAGCAAAACTTCGATTATTCAAATCCGAAGGGGAAAAAATGAAACGCGACTTGGTAATAAAAAAGAGGAGAAGGAAAGGATATATACCAGCAAATGTTGGTACTATATACTGTTTATAGTTCGCAATTAGTTTGTGCTGACAATGATCATGGTCATAATAGCGACGAGTATCATCCATTGCACCTAATCGAGCCTCTGAACGTGATGAATTATTGGGTGATTATGCTAACAGTAGTCAAAGTGATTTGGATGCATCAACAATGGATCAACGCCAACGTTTATTGAGCGGTACCGAACGTTTGGGTGAATCAAGTCGACGTTTAGAAGATAGTCATCGATTGGCATTGGAAACTGAAGGCATTGGTATTAACATTTTAAGTACTTTGAAAGGTCAACGTGAAACTATGCTTCGTGCTCGAGATACAGTAAGGAATTACCCGAAAAGAATGATACATATATGATTGGGATGGACGCAGAAAGTTAATTTATCTCGCTTTTTTTTGTATAATTGTATAGTTATCTGAAGCAGATTCGTACATTGATAAGGCATCAAAGACCCTCAAGGGCATGGCACGCCGGTAAGTTTCTTATCTACAATGATGAACATAAAACAAGAAAAATATATAGGATATTGACAAAATAACTCAATTTTATTTAGTATGGCTACAAACAAAATGATCACAGCAGCAATTATTTTGATATTGATTGCACTTATTGTTCTTGTTATTTGGACAAAACTATTCTAAATACCATGTATTATTTTTTTCCTTGTTTGAAAGGGGATGGAAAGTTCAAGATCCCAAGATATTTAACAGAATTTTAGTGGCATTGTATTACCCTTCCCAGTCTCTCCTTCTCTGACAAACAAGGAACATCAACAATTAAACATTTATATTATTACTATTATTATTACTATTTTACTTTTTTTATATCATCAGCAGTATCATTATCTACGAGAGAGAGTGTGTATTTTTCTTTATATATACATATACAATATACTTTTTTTTTGGTTGAAATGCGAAAAAAAAGGAATTATGTTTGTTTGTTACTACGGTTAGATTTTTCAATCTTAATATCACAGGGTTTATCAAATAAGTTGGAAGTGACTTTGATGAATTGTTGTGATGCAGCATTTTTTGCCCCTTGTTGGTCCTTGTATACTACAAACCCGTACTTTAAATAACATTGAGTTTCAGGGCACTAAAAAAAACGGATAGGAATCATCGAACAGGAACATATAATATAAATAAGAAAATTCCTTTTCCTTGAATCTTTTCAAAGAATAATGTCAAATAATAAAAACAATTCGTATAAATATATGTACCCGTAAGAATTTATATTCCACCATTTCACCATATTCACCCAATTGTTTAAAGACTGATCGTGCATGAGCCATGGAAGGAATGATTTGGGAAGTACGGAAAAACATGCGTGTAGGATAAATCGTACGAGCTGCTGTGGTAGCTGCTGTTGCTGCTGTTGTTGACATTATTATATTTGTTTGATGGTGGGCGAAAAAGGGTCCGGAAATGAATAACAGTGATTTTACCTGATTAACTGAACATTGTGACGGGTGAAAATGAGCTATGTGCTGCATAGGAGTTCCAAAAAAAATCACGGGTGAGATTCGAAAATCATAATCACATAATAAAGATAAGAAATGAAAAACTTACACCAGGACTCTCCCCCTTACAAACCGAAGCCCATAAGAAGGATACCCGATACCTGCGCCTATCTAAGACAGGCGGTGCGCCCCACAGCACATGAGCCGAAGCCCATGCTCATGAATAAAAAGAAACAACAAAAAATCCTCTTGGTTTTCGAGTGTTGTAACCTAAATGTTTCTAATAAAAAAACGGAGTAGGTCAAAAATGACCCACCCCATGAATAAAAGAAAAAAAAAGAAATGGTTGTAGTTAGTCCTCCAATTTTATATTATATAATAATAAACATAACCCATCCATCATATATTGTTTTTTTTAAAAAATAATAGTTACCTTTACTAGAGGTTCTCCATTCGTGTAAAACTTGCTGACCATTTCAGATAGCTTGAGGTGACTCATCCACACGGAAGCGGCTTGCGTAGGCGGGAACCATGGCACACACAGACACAGGCTAAAGGAGATAAAATTTGACAATGACTTGAGCATCATTTGGAAAACGCGAACGTATGGAACGTCAAATAGATAATTAATCTGTCAATTAACATGACAGACCAAAGGATTACCACAGAAGGACAATCAAAGGGAAGGATGGCATAGCACGTCGCAGCATCACAGCATGGATAGACCTTTGATCCGTCATGACAGGACACAAATTGTAAAGGTTTGCTGCATAGCATGAATGATAAACATACGCGTTTGTCAGAGCACGAAAAAAGATACCGCAGCTCGGATTGTCAAGTAAGGATGAGCTGATACAACATCATGGATGAACAAAAGAAGATAACGTAGCGCGACACAAAAGAAAGGCCATAGACAGAAACATCAAGGATGAATGAGATGACATGATATCGGTTCAACATAGCGTGGATGACATGACCAGCGGATATATATATATATAGTGCAGCACAACAAAGAAGGCCCCAACATCAAAGATCAAGGATGGATGATGTGACATGACAAAGGATGATAAAGAAGGATGGCTTGACACGAAATAGTACAACATAGTCTCAGAATGGGTGATCAACGGGGATATACAACGTGAAATAGTAAAGTATTACCAAAAGATGAATGACACGGCACAAAAAGCACGACACGAAAAAAGTGCAATATCATATCAAAAAAAGAAAAACACATACCGCTACATAGATAAAAAAAAAAAAAAACAGATACGAGATGACACGATGGCATGATGGCACGACAGAAATAAATATGCATGGTCAGAGAAGATGAGTGACATAACCGCCGCAGCATGGATGGATGGATGGACGGATGGATGACACGATCAACAATGCAAAGAGAACTTGATCAGTGACCAACATACATGTAACGGCAGTAGCATCAGGACCAAGACCAGGATGACCATGAGAGCTTGACCAGAAGGACCAGGACCAAAGAACCATAGGTGGAGAAGGGTATTTTTGTTTGTTGGGTGATGATGGTAGAAAATGGTTGATGATGATTGATAAAAAAAAAGGAAGTAGAATAAGAAGGTAGGAAGTAATGAAATGTTTCTTTTTGACACAAAAAAAATGATTATCTGACCGCATGATAATTACCACAGATGGAAATTTAGTAGCAATTGGTGGATATCTTTTAATAAAGAGTCATATTACACATTTTTATTGGAATGACTTGCTTTTTTTTAAGAGAGTATTCAGAATAGAACGTTCTGGACAGTTTACATAATCAACAAATGTATTTTTTCATGTGCTCAAAGTTCGACAGGAGGTGCGGGAAAAGAGGTGATTTACATCATAACGATGGAAGAGATGTTTTTTAAAAAAAATAAAAATATAAGTATAGCATTGCACACAATCGAGCCAATTGGTATGTGGTCTTATTAGACAATCATTCATAAAATTTATATGATTAGAATGAGAAGAAGATGGGCTTTCTGATGATATACATATCACTATTGTTATATAAAATAGATAAATGTGGATGATGATTTGAAAGAAAACATTTTTAATAATATGGTGGATTAATCACTGCTATATAAGAGTCATTGTTTATCATGTAATAAATATGCAAAAATGGTTCTTTTTTTCTATTGGAAACAAAAAGGATTGCGTACTTTATTCTTTTTTCAATTGGATATTAAATGACAGTGGAGAACTTGTAATAATGAATAAGAGAGAAAGGGAGTATGAATAGGATGAGACAAAGCGGGATATAATAGAAGTGTTTATTATTACACCAGAGAAGGTGTCTGTCTCATATTGTGGAAAGGGAAGTAACGGGTCGATTATAAGAGATCAAAAAACCAAAGATAAAATATAGGTTGATCTATCATGCTCTATTATTATTATTTTCCCTATGTATTTTTTACTACTAGATAGAACAAATACTGCTATATTAATAAGTACTATTATTTACTTATTATTTTTCCTTTTCACATAATAGGAAAACATCAATGTAAATAAAATTGAGTGGATTGAATAGTATACTTAAGCCATCAAAAAAATCCATGACCATCAACATTTTGACTGTATGTCTCGTTCAGCTCTGACATTGCTGGTTTTGATCAAAGCAAGTATGAAGGTTAAATATTGTTTTGTTTACAATATTATTATCGAATCAAATAGGGAAAAAAGTATTTACGTATGTTGTATCATATGCATGCATTTACTTTTTTTTGATGGGTGTGGGAAAACAGAGGTATTTTAATATGCATAAGTAACATAATATTCGAAAAAAAAAGGTTCATTATCACCTTTGAGAATCATGAGAATAAATGATAAGATAAAGGAAAAATATAAAAAAATAACTATATTGCTAATATACTATATGAGAAACTATATGGACTAGAAGAGGGATAGACCTGACATTGCATTATTAAGTGAACTCATGAAAGTTGCTTTGAGATCGTCAATTATTGGCATTTCTTCGATCTTTTTCTTCCCTAGCATATAATAAAAACTTTTTTTTATAAAATATATTAATAATAATAATAATAATGGCGATGACGATGGCGATTCTTGGGCTATGCAGCAAGCTGCAGAAAAGGAAGTTGTTACAGCATGACAAGCTTTAGCTATTGCATACAACAACTATCGTAATACATTAGATGAACGTCAGCATTTGATATGGCATGATGTTGTTGATCAATACATGGCCATGGTTGAAAGATATTGTAACAAACGATTAAGAGATCGTACTTGGTCTGATGATCATCCAGCATATACACGTTGTAACCCCCAGAAAGAACCGCAGCTATTACCATTGTTACTACGAAACAACTCTATATATAAATACTGTTACTGTGACATCATCGGATTATCATACCTTTTGGTATCTTCCAATTAACAAGAGATACATATACACCGCAGCAACATATCTATAAACATAATTATCACATATTCAACACATTATATTATTATTAGATATTCATTTATTACCGCAGTATCTCGTAGCAACCGCATTATCTTCACATGTTGTTACTTGGGATAGAAATATTTAATTACTGGAAAACATATAAATACACCACTATTTTGTAACTGAAATAAAACCAATCAATTATACTTCTCTTTAGCATATACATAAATTTTAAGAGTATTGAATCACTCTAGACCGAACTGGCTTGTTTTAATTTTACTGTAGCTTAAAGAAAGCTCAACATTTCCAATATAGGACAGACGTAACATTCTTGATCCTTATTCTATTATCATTACCAAGTCGGAAGTAACATACCTGACTTTGATTAGTATCATTGAATTCAAGACATTATATCAAGGTTTATATCATATAGTAACATACTATACAAGTTACTCTTTTGTACTAGCAAGAACTGCTAATCCAAGCTTCACTTGTTATACATTTTTATACTTCAAACGATAATTCAATTATATATCATATCTTATTCGCATTATATATTTTATTGTGGCCTAAAGAATCCACGCTAATATAGCTGTATAATCACATATAAACAGATACTTGCTTGAAACATTAGTATTGATATCTGTTGCTTTAATCGGTGTAATATACGTTAATATTACTGGTGCTCACTAAATATCACGAACTGATATATAAAAACATTAGTTGCTATAAGAATTGTAATTATAAGAAGCATATCTTATTAGTAACATCCATCGTGTTGCTCACCAAAAGCCCCGTTACTCAACATCATTAAGTATAACTGAATAACACATATTAGTGTTTACACTCAATTATCATATCATAAATTATTATCTATCTTACAAGCAACGCATATAGTGTTCGCACTTTCGTCACCACAAAACTACCACCAACCAAATATCAGGGCAACAACGTCATATTTAATGATCCATGTTTTATATATTTCTTTTCTACTTCTTTTCCTTTACCCTTTCTTACCTTTATTTCTTATCTTTTTTATTATTTTATTATCATTCCATCTTTTTTTTTAAAAAAAAATATTTATTTTCTCTATAAGCTACTAATTGAATCGTATATTATTTTTAATAGTTAAATATATATATTTACTTGCCCAAAAAAGGCTGAATTTTTTTTTATATCTGAACTTTTTATAAGCGGAAATGGGAACTATTGTCCTGCATCATGTCACGTGTCAATGGAATTTTGGAAACGGCTCTACCCATAAACACCGCCTCTACCCAAAATTGGGAAATGTATACCATCACGCATTAATCTTCTTGTGTTGTTGGGTTGGCATTATACTCCTTTGAGGAAAAACTCCATGCGGAAATACATCTGAGTAATAAGCATTTGATGTACATTCCATATATCTTACATGAGGTGTTAATACATATAATAATGAATGCTACGATACTCCTCTTCATCTTGTTCTATGCAAGAAATATATATGGCATAGCAGCAAGTGATAATCAAAGTAGTTATCAATAAGCTATCTTCAGATAGCTTTTTACCCTAGATACTAATGTACTAAATAAGATTCTCCTTAGTTACTATGGGTAAAACATTATGTCTGTGCATAAAATCAATAGATGGCGGTTATACTCTATGACAGTATAAATATTATATTTTATCGGAACATGATCATTGAAAGTATTATTATACTTAAAACGAGGGACGATAAAGCATTCGAAAATGTATATTATAGTGTTATAAAAATATAAAGCCAGGACTGTTCCGATACAACCATAATTCTATTTGATTTACTGGTATGCGGTCGATCTTTATCGCGGGGAGAGGATTATAAGTTGTAAATTTGAGAAAGGAGAGAATGGAACTTTCTGCTTACTTCCAACTTTACTCGCTCCTTTTTTTTTTTAGATTCTTCTCTCACTTTTACTCGCCTTTATCTTCTTCACCATTACCTCCTTATTTTTTTAACTCTCCCTTCTTGTTCTGCACGCGTAGCTATCCATTAGATATTTCATTCATTATAATAACAATAATAAGG
Source organism: Phascolomyces articulosus (assembly GCA_025677815.1). Lineage (NCBI taxonomy): Eukaryota > Fungi > Mucoromycota > Mucoromycetes > Mucorales > Lichtheimiaceae > Phascolomyces > Phascolomyces articulosus. Next base: position 699,207 of record JAIXMP010000008.1, on the reverse strand, counting down.
AATTAGAGAAACAATCCACTAATTTAATAACAACAGCAATAAGCTTAAAATCTTAAATAATGGATACACAATATTAATAACTTTTTTATTACAATATTTACATCTATAATGTATATCAGAATTTCAATTTTAAACAAACAAGTAACTTTCGGTGCAAATCAACCCATTTATTTATACATTTCGTTCCTATTTCCATGTGAAAAAAAAACAATAATTTATACAATGTATTACACCATGAAAAGAAAGCAAGAATAAAATTGATGAGAGATCGACAATCCAGCATAAAAAAAAAGGGAGCACTTTGACAAAGGGGCGAGAAGAAGACGAGATCATCATCCACTTTTTCTTTTTTTTAAAATCTGATATGAATAATCGATGTATGTACTATTTCTTATCATTAGCTAAGTATACTTATAATATTGGCTAAACACGTAGTAAATGCTTATTTTCATAAAAGTATTTACTTTTTGAAAAGCAAAAGATGGCAATTTCATATATTTATTGTTTTTTATTTACAATTGTCAATATGTGTATTTTATACCAGTAATGTATAGCAACATAAAAAATAACAACACTTTTTTTCGGCTACATTCACATTATGTTTGCCAATGCCATAATTACATATCATTTTTGTTCAATAAGGAAAAACGCCAACAAGAGTATCTTTTTTTTTTCTTTTTTGCATTATAATAAACAATTATAGTAGTAGTATTTTTTTTTTGGTAGTTTTTACTTCAACTCTGGGTGCAGGATCAACAATGTACATTTTGAGAATTTCTCTGTTTTCTCAGGTGCTTGAGTTTTAAGATGGCGGGCAAAGATAAAAATAAATACACTACAACTTGATGGTTTAACAAGAGGAATAAAAGCAAGAATATAGAATGTTGTTTAAATTGTTAATACTAATATTAAAAATTAACTCTGCCATGTTAGTTTTTTGACTATCTAACATAACAGCATGTTTTCTTAATCAGGTTTATATTTTACACAAAAAAGAAAGAAACATATATATATATATATAAAATGATAACAACAACAACATGTGAAGATGAACATGAAGTGGCAATTAGCATGTATTATGATATGTACACGAAGGGGCGGAGAAAACCTCACGTATTATCATCGTCGTCGTTCATGCATGAAGTATACATATTTATCAGGTAGGGGTTGTTGATGTTATGAGGAGGAAGGATAAAAAAAAAATCACGAATAACATGCTACGATGGATTCATCAAAAGAAAAGTCAAACTTAGTATAGCATACCGTTGAGATTTAAAATACGGGTACAGTAATAATGTATATCTCATTAAAAGAAATGAATGTGATGTATATGATTAATTTTTGGTGGCAAATTATTTATAATATCAAGGCAGATGTATGGTTGGTATATTTGGTTTAGTTTCTTCATAATAACAAAAAGCTTTAGCTTATAATCCTACTAATTTTACAGTAATTATTGAGAATGAAAAACCATATGCTGATAACTACTCCAGTAACAAGGAGGAAGTAATAATAATGTGAGGAGAGAATGAAAATCAGAGTCAACGAAACTATAAGGAAAATGAAACTGGTAGCTGCCGAACTGTTGAGATGATCTATGTGGTCTATTATTTTATGTTGAGCTCCTTAATCATGAAAATTATAATAATAATTAGCAACGAGTCTAGTCATAAATGGCTATCATAATATAAAGCATCATAATAACAGCAACAAGTCGTAGCGAGAAAAAAGGAGAGACAACGAAATTATGAACGAGGTTTTTTTTTTTTTTGCACGCATCATTTCTGCAGCCTTGTCGTGATTCCTACATTTGGATCAAAAAACTCCGTGTTTTTAGGAGTTTGTTTATATCCGAACTTTATAGGTTTTTTTCCAAGCCTACTTTTTTTTCGCTTGTTGGATCTTATACTCGGAGAAGAAGAGGAGTCCATAATATCTACAATAATCTACTAATCTATATGTTTTTTTTTACTCCCTCCTTGGTTAGAAAGGAACTCGTTTTATGATGTGAAAGATAACGATGAAAAAGAAGAAGATAATGATGATGCATCAAAAGATGATGGATAATATATTAGTATCATATATTAGAATAACTGCTGTTACTAAGGAACTGATTTAAAGAAAGAAAGAGCAATAATAAAGAAGAGAATCATCCTATTGACTCCTCCAGAATACAAAGTTATTTTTTTAAGGATCAATAGTAAGATCCAAAAAAAAATGTTTATTTTGTGATAGGGTGATCATTTTAGTCCACCTGATTTTTGTTGAATAATACCATGTGTAAATTCTTTATTCAGTTTAATCTTCCAATCCAGTTTTCTATATATTAGTTATTATAAGATGATGATGATAATCCTTCTTGAGATTATGTATGGTAGATGTGTAATTTACAAGTATCTATATTAGCCATAATCATCATGTAAACCGTTAATCCGTCTATTATACTTTTCTATCAATGATGTGTAATAAAATAGATAGTTCATTATTTTTGGTTCCTTATCCAAGTTCACTCGTTTATAATTGACATAACTCTATGTGAAATACCATCGTATATACTATTATGATAACCAAAAAAATAAACCATAAAAAGTTTTATTTTTGTTGACAAAAACCCAAACTCTCCTCTGTTCATCCCGTGAAGAGTTTACGATACGAGAATTATAGAGTAATATAATAGGAGACCCAAAAAAGCCTTGATAAGATCATGATGAAGTTAATAGTCATCGTTCTCCTCCCTTAAAAAAAACCCCATTTAAACTCAAAGGGGGGAGGTTATTCCATCGAAAGTTTCTTCAAATAAAATATCGGAGGATGGGGGATCTCATCGTATCCATGAACTCGAGGGGAAGGAGAATACTGAAAGGAGGGGCTGAGAAGAAGGGTAGGGACATAAACTTTCTTTTTTTTTTATATGGCCACCCACTTTTTCTTATACGTCCTTGAAGAACAAAAAAAGTAACCAAACTGTATACTTTTTACATTACTACGGAGATTAGAAATAGGAGCATATGAGAAGGAAAGGGAGACTCATCCATCTTCTTTGGTGTAGAACACTTATTACTATTAGGCTACAAGAAGCTATATTGCTTGGACATGAAAAAAAAACGCCCAATTTCAAAAAAGATATATAAACAAGAGAATTGATGGATACAATTTCTTTTTTTTTTTCTTCACTCAATCCTAATCCTCTTAAAAAAAGTTTATTACTTAATAACTACAACTACTATTTTATAAATCAACATGCAAATCAAATTCATCACTTTGACTGTTTCCGCCATCTTGGCTCTTTCTGCTATTTCTGCTAACGCTGCTCCCACAGGTCAAGAATCAACCACCCAGCCTGATGCTACTACCGGAAACAAGAGTGTTCAACCTCAATCCGCCGGTCAAGTTGCACCTGTTAACAAAGAAGCTCTCGGATCCGATAATCTTCTCGATATTGTCGGTGAACTTTTGGATAAAGTTGTCAATCCTCTCCTCAAGGAAGTTCTCCAGACCGTTTATAAACTTTTAGACACTCTTCTTGGTAATGGTGGTTCTGGTAACCGTGAAGGTACTGTTCGCAAATTGGTTGATAACGTTTTGAAATTGGTCGGTTTGAATGAAGGTGCACTTACTGGTAAGCCAGCCACTGGTGAACCCAAAGGTACCAACACCGGTAATATCGTCAGTGATCTTCTTGCTTTCCTTGAGAACCTTTTGGCCGGTCATAGTTCTGAAGCCGCTGCTGGTGGTGACCCCAAAGGCCTTGTTGACAGACTCCTTTCTGGTCTCCTCGGTGGTGGTAAGGATGCAAAACCTGAAGCTGGTCGACAACGCGGTGGTGAAGGTGCTGGTCAACAACGCGGTAGTGAAGGTGCTGGTAAAGATCCCGTAGCTGATGGCGAATCTCCTGCTAATGACAATACCGCTTAAAGAAAGGCTTTTCTAATCCTTTATCTTTTTATAAATTATAATTCTTTTTATTTATTTCAAAAAATAACTGTTATCTTTTCTTTTGCACGAGTATACCATCACCCACCCACACCTTTGTTTATCATCTAATACAGTAATACAGTTAGCTTATTATGTTGTCTTTTCATCAGAATGATTAAAAAATGTCCTTAATTTTATTATTATTACTACTATTATAATCTTATTGTCGCTTGATTTTTTTAAACTGTTGCTATCAATTTCTTTAATTTTATTGTTTAAAAAAAACTATTATTATTACAGTGCTATTGCTTCCAATAAAGAGAACTGGGAAGTTTTTTTCTTACTATATAGGATTCAACGAGTTTCGATTTAATCGAGTAAATTGAATGGTTATCTAATAGAAATCAGAGGTATGTAATAATGGCATAATTAAAGTAAAATTACAGGAGAAGTAAGGTCTTCAGAGGCTTCGCTATAAGGTACTAAGCAACAATGAAGCGTACATATTTATTTTATATAGTATACAGGTAACCGTTGAGGTACTCTCTATCCAAGCAAATGACCAAATAAATTGGCAGAACGAGTTGCTTGGTACATCTCCACCAGGTAGTCCACTCCAGCTTGTTCCTTTTGAAAATATTCTTGCTCCTAGTTTTTAGGTCCTTACCAAGTTATATAGAAATGATGATTACCTCCTACGGGCAGTTTTAAGGAACGGCAATACAAGTTAAAACTTCTAGTAGTATACCCGTTTATCAAAATACTATTTAAAGACATGTGTTTTTTTATCTTCTCTTTATAAATAATAATTCCTTTACCCATTATTTTCTTTTATCAAAGAAGTAGTGCATCATCACACAGGCTTACATTTACATTCCCTTTAATACTCTTTTTTCACCTAAAAGATGTTTGAAAAGAATATAATTAATTATTAGGTATATATTAAAAATATGGAGAAGAATGGTATAACATGAAATACCTTTTTGAATGTTAAATAAGATTATAAAGTTACACTTACTATGTATTATATACACTCCTTTTTTACATATCCGTGAATAATGTAAGATTTTTGTGGTTATCCGGCCCTTAATTGTATATGCATCATCAGAGTATCATTTAATATGGCAAGGACGGAGATATAAAAAAACAACGCCCAATTTTAATCCATCATAAGCAACATTTGTTTTTTACGCCATCTCATTAAACTTAATATATACTTTTTACGTAACAACTATGTATTGCAACTTGATATTATAAATCAAAATCCCTTCCTTTGATTGTGTCCGTCATATTGTTGATGACTTTTCCATTTGTCAATGCTGATCCTGTTGTTTAAGACACAACCCACTTCAAAAATATTACTACTAGTACTTGTAATTCCCAGAATATTCGGAATGTAACCTCAACTCCAATTGCATCCATTGCTTTCAGAGGCTGGAGAAGTGCTGTTCCTATTATACTGGAAATGCCTACTATTAATGATAGCGTCTTTGATTCTGGCCACATACATGATATTAATGCCATTCATACGATTTTACATAGTTTTTTTTGTCTTTCCCTATGAAGATGCTGTTACCCGTAAAGTTTTGTTCATTGATTCAGGTAAAAGACTTTTTTGAATACTTGTCATTTTAAAGGTTGATCCATCTTCTACTAATAGTCAAGAGCCCATGAATCCTACCGAAACTCCCAAGAGCGATTATATATCACCTGAAAAAATAATTTCTGATTTCCTTGCATATCTGATATCTATTGGAAAATCATCTATGTATGATATTCTTCTATTAATCATCCTAATCATTTGGTTCAAGAGAAAAGTAGTTATGTCAGTGATGCTAGTATTAACTGGTGGAGGTACTATAGTATAAAAGCTCATGAATGGTGGGGTGGTGCTTAAAGAAAAATTACTATCCTTTTCTACTTTATATAGTAATAGAGTTATTCATATATCAATATCGTTTAGATAGATTACCACAAGGTTTTCTCTCTTAGCTTTCTTCTAGAACTGTCAATTTTATTAATAAAGTCACGTTTTCCCAAAAAAAAAAAAAAGAACGCGAAAATTTGGGAATCGCGTTTTTAATCTCCAGGAACAACGCGACACTTTTGTCTTTTTTTTTTGGCTCCAAAATATAAACTTCAATGACCATTACTGTATTGCCACGAGAAGCCCATGAAGAAGGGTTTACCACGGTAGCCTATAAAACAGACGGAAGGTAAAGTATCCCATGATTGCTAATGTAGCTCTCCCAAGATTCCATTTTGTTAAAATCTAAATAATATATATATATATATAGTTCCATCATTACAGGAGGCCATGACGCCAAACTTTGTATATATGATGCATCAAGATCACAACGTAATGCAGAACCCAAAATATTACAAGATCATAGTGAACCTATATTGACCATGGCGACTCATGTAAGGAAGAAGAAAGCAAAAATATAGGAGAAGCACATTTTTTTTTAAAAAAAAGCTAAAAAATAAAGATGTATATATGTATAGAAAGCAAGTTTCGTAACAGCTGGTGAAGATGGATCTGTATTGATTTTTCGAAATAGTACCAATGATTTTGAAAAGTTTCTCGTACGAAGCACAACACCTGTACGTTCTTTGTCATTTAACAGTAATGGAACAAGAATTGCAGTCGCTACAGAGTAAATATCCTATCCTTCTGTTATTTATGAGAATCTATATTCTTTTATTATTACTCACTCCATTCAATAGTGAAGATATTATCCGAGTCATCCTTGTACGTGATATTTCTAAAGTCGTTACATTAATGGGACATTCTACACATGTCAAATCCGTTGCATTTTCTCCTACAAGTGATCATTTGGTAAGTATTTCATTTTTTTTTCCAAATGAGGTGATGAAAAAAAAAAGGAAATGCGGACTCACCCATTTGATAAATATAGATCTCAACAGATATTGGTGGTGATGTAAAAATTTGGGATATGAATCATACAAGTGGTGCTCCTCAGTGTATCAAAACATTATCAGGAGCCGTTCGAAAATGTGCTTCGGATGCAGATGTATTGAATACCATTGCATGGAGTCCGGATGGTGCTTATTTCTGTTTTGCTGGAAAAGAACATGGTAAATTGATATTTTGGATGAAGTAATGGGAGAAGAAGGAAAAGGCATTAATTGGAGGGATCACTGATTTATTTATTTGGGGATGGATACTGTATAATAGAAATATGTGTTTATTCTAGCAAGGACTGGACACAAAAATATGCACTTGAATTCGCACATTTTAATGTAAGTCACATACAAAAAAAAATCATATTTTATGCATTATTTTAATATTTTGGTAAATTATTTAGGATATTATTACAATGGCATGGTCCCCCAATGGATCTTATATTTGTTCTGTTGGCAAAGATCGTCAAGTAGTGATTTGGGACACAACAAAAAAGAGTGATGTTATTAAATATGAAAATACAGCTGGTGTATGTGGTGTAGCATGGCACCCACAAGAAAATGAACTTGCATTTGTAAGTTTATCTCTATTTTTATGTGAAAGAGAAAGTGTATACAAATTGGATGGGATTAATAACAATTATTTATGCCAACTCAAATTAGACGGATCAAAAAGGTCGACTTTTATTATGGTATGATCCAATTGATATCTCCAAAAATATGCCTCATCCTGCTCAAAAAGCATTAGAAGAAATGGATGATTTGGATCGGTTATTTGAAGAAGGAGCTACACAACCCAGTGTTGGTATGTCCCTTCCCCATAACAGTTTAGTGGATGATGCTGCCGAGGATGATGGAGACGAAGGAGCCATAGAAGATGAAGAAGGCGAAGATTTGGATGACGAAGGAGAAGATGTCGATATGTTATCGGATATGGGTGATTTTGTCATTGATGATGATGGTGCTGGATATGCTGAAGAAAGACAACATAGATCTAATGGTGGTGGTCGTTCACAACATACTGGTGTACGCGGACGAAGTATGGGACCTCATCATAAATTAACTGAACAAAAACGATTTCAACCAGGTGCTACAGAATTTCGCACGATGGATACTACCATCAAACCCCCTGTACCAGTAGAAGGAGAACGTCGATACATGGCTTTCAATATGTTTGGTATCATTTATACCATTTATCAAAACACCCATTCCATCGTCAATGTAGAATTCCATGATCAAGCACAGCATCGTAATTTCCATTTTACGGATTATTATCATTATACCATGGCAGCAATTGGTCCTGAAGGAGCGGTGTTTGCTGTGGAAGGAGGAAAACCGAAAAAGAAGGAAAAGACCACCAACGAAGAAGGAGAAGAAGTAGAGGAACAAGAAGAGGGTGTTACCACATCTATATTATATTATCGACCTTTGATGAATTGGGCCAATAATGCAGAATGGACGGTTCATCTTCCAGAAGGTGAAAATGTAGTGAGTGTGGCCATCAATGAATGTTCAGTGGTGGCAGTGACCTCTGCCGGTTATGTACGTGTATTTACGATCTCTGGATTACAAAATCATATTTTCCGACTTGAAAATAGCGTGGCAACGGCGGCGCATGGAACATTGGTATTGTTTGTTTACAAGCAAGGTGGCACGGGATTGAATGGTGAACAAAACTTGGAATTCATGCTAATGGATACAAGTACCCAAGAGATGATCCAAAAAGGCAATCTGCCATTGCAGAAAAGTTCACAGCTGACATGGATCGGGTTTTCAGAGGCTTCGGTACGACAAATAAATAGTTACTGCTCGACGATGGTTGATCAAAAAACCACAGACCACTCTCTCCATTTGTTTATAACTCACATAACCTAATTTTATTATATATATTAGCAAGTGCTTATGTATGATTCAAATGATATATTAAGCATCTTACATCGACAACGAACTTTCGGACAATCTTATTGGGTTCCTGTATTTGATGGAAAGACAACAGCTAAAGAATTTCAACGACAAGAACGATATTGGCCCGTGGGGATGCTTCGAGATCGTATTATGTGCCTTATTATCCGGGTAAGTCATTTATCATGTCTATTAAAAAATAAAAAAAACCAAGACGTACTCATGGGGAGGCGCTGATTTAAAATAATCTTAGGGTAACAATGATAGTCCTTACTTTCCACGCCCACCGGTGGATGATATGGAATTACGTATGCCAATAGTCAATTTAGAAACCGAAGCAGGCCAATTAGAAGAACTTCATATGCGTACACGATTAATTGCTCAGCATGACCGAACCGAAGCAGTAGCGAACCATCAAGAAGATGAATATTATGACGTATTAAAAGAAGCCGACGCAGAAATGGATAAAGCATTATTAAGATTGATACAAATTGCTTGTAGAACCGATAAAGAACAAAGAATTCTTGATTTAGCCTTTGCTTTACAATCTTCACGATCCATGGATGCAGCTATAAAGATTGTTACCCATTTTAAAATGACCAACGTGGCTGAGAAGTTGATTCAAATTAAAGAGGTATGGGTGTGGATGTGAATGAGTTACACATGTAAAGAATACGATGGTGTACAAGAAGAATAGAAAAGAAAATACTCATTCACTATTTGTATATATAGGAAAAATTCATGATGAACGAAGAAATGCTATCACTTTCAAAACGATCAATGGAAATAGATCTTGATGATGATGCTAGTATGTCAAGTAAACGTATAAGATATTAAACTACTTTAATAAAATAAATCATTTGTACATAGTAAAAAAAGTAATGAACAAGTAAGCTAGTAGTAATACAAGATCCGATGACTTTTTTCTTGTCTTTATGACAACACACGCCCTTTTTATATAATGTTTCACATATAAAGATAGAAGACACATGTTTCTCCTTTCGAAGGGTATAAAAATGTTACTTTCTCAATTGTGTGAATGTGTTTATCGGGGGAAACAGGCGTTGTTGTTGTTGTTGTTTTATATGTGGTACAGCGTTTTTTGAATAAAAAAGAAGGAAGATCCAATCAAATGGGAACTTCGGGTTGGGCATCGGGTGATGATGATCTTTCATTTCCTTAAGGTCATCTGGGGGAAGGAACACATATATGAAATCAGATTAAAAGAAGATTGGTTTGATGATGATGATGACGCATAAAAGAACTCAAGGGCTGAATAATATATAATGATAATGATGATAACAAACAACAACAACAACAACAACAACAAAAAGGCGTCCTGCATTTTATAATAAATAAATAAAAAACTCGATTTAGCCTTTTTTAAGTGGCAAAAATATAAAGTGGCACCTTGAAAAAGTGGGGGATTAAAAGTGTGTGTGTGTGTGTGTGTGTGTGTGTGCGGATGATGATATTGATAAAATAATAATGATGATATTGATGATGATGACCACCGGATCATAACTCTCACACACACGTACTTTATTTACACAGTTACCATCATCCCATTGACCATCATCCTTTTTAACTAAGATTATTATTATTATTATTATAAGGCATTGTCTGTGCTCATCCTCTTCATAATATGATGATAATTCTTTCTGTCACACTGAACAAAAAATCAAGGGACAGGTTGTTTTTTTTTTCTTTTTCCCCCGCATCAAAAACTGCACAATGAAAAGGACATGTGAGGGGGAGTAGAGAGAGGAGGGGGGGGGAAAGAGGTTGGTTGTTGGTTTATAATGTTTTTTAATGGGCATAATAATAACAATCAATGAATGAGAAACAAATAACAACAAATAAAAATCCTGACCAACAAGGAACCGGCAATCATCGGCGTTACTTCCGTTGATGACGATAATCTTTTATTATTATTCCTATCTTTAATACTTCTTTCTTTTTCTTATGAATGCTATTGATCAATGAAAAAGAAGTATTCCGGAAGATTCTAAGAATATAAATAAGCGCGGTTAAATGGTCATCATCTTCATCATCTTTAACGTGTGGGGGGGGAGAGAGGAGAAGACGGGGTATGGGCGGGAAGTTCGTTGTGTTGTTGTTATTATGTGTGTACGTGAAGGTGCGGCGTCCTTTTTTTTTTTTTTTTTTTTGCCCCACCCACACACCTCCGAAGCATTTTTTTTTTGGTGACACCATTCAACCGCACCCGGGGCCGGCAAAAGAAACCGATGACCTGGTTTTTTTTCTTCTTTTTGACCATCGTCTCTTGCTTCTCTTTCTCTTCTTCTCTCTTTCTCTCTCTTTTTTTTCATTCTCTTCTTTTTACTTCTTGAAGTTTATTCTTATCATCACCCTATATAATTATCATTAACGTCATTTTTTTTAAAAAAAGAGAGGGAAAGATCAATCAAAACAATAACAGCAAACCCTATCGATCGTCCATATAAAAAAAATTAATAAAAAAGAAATGCCACCTAGTCCGCCACCGAATCGTAATAATCATCATCATCATCATCAAAACCGAAATATTTTAGTGGAACGCCGTTCCGCACCGATGCGTACATGCGAACCATGCCGACGGCGCAAAAGGCCATGCAATGGCGTGCGCCCCTGTGCTCACTGCAGTGAATCTCACATTGAATGCGTCTATAGTGTGGTATCCGATCTACCTCGTTCGGTATTTACTACAAGTAGTGCACGTCGTCTAAGTTCTGGTTCTGCCTGTGAAACATGTCGTCGTCGAAAGACAAAATGTGACGGAGGAAGTCCTTGTGCTTTTTGTGCAAGTGCAGGTATTGAATGTGTCAACAATTCAGAAAGAAGAAAAAGGGCCATGGGCATTCCTACCAACAATAACAATGGTAGTAACAATGCTGTTTCGGGGACAACGGGAACGAACCATAATAACCATCATCACCCTAGTCAACAACAACACCCACCCGACGCTGAAGCTATTGACCGGATTGAAGACCGACTACGCCGAATTGAGGAACTCATGACAGCATTTACCCCTACAACCCATAGTCCATTGAGTAATGGAAGTAATGGTCGCATGATGCGTCAACATCGTCATTCTGTTCAAGGTATAAGTGTAGCCAAAGAACAAGCAGAACTACGTACGGCGTATGCTCTTAAAAAGAAACAACAACGTCTATCTCCACCACCCCCTCCTTTTGACACCTTTACAACAACACATCATCATCATCATCTTCTTCCTTTAAGTACAACACCACCTATTACAAATACAACTACTATTACTACTAATACTGATACAAAAAATATAAATACAGCATCTTCTAATATAAATACACCTCCTTCATCCTCCTCCTCTTCCTCCTCTTCATCAGCTGCTGCTGCTGCAACTGCAGCGGCGATCGCACGTTATGCCACACCACCAAACAGTAACGGAAGTAATAAACGATATAGTCCACCGCGTCATACATCGCCTTCACCTCCACCTCCATTATCACCTACATTAATGATTCGACAATCATCTGCCACCACAACACCTTTAACTTCGTCCATGTTAAATTTGACATTATCTCCATCTACTTCTTCTACTTCATCGACATCAAATAATTCTTCCATGATGATGGCTGCGCCGCAGTCATCTATGTCAACACCTGCTGCTAATATGGTGCCACCCACCACACCTACTCATAGTACACATCATCATCACAAGGATAATGCCACATCTTCTACATCTTCACTTTCTCGTAGTCCATCCATGACATCAAGTCATTGGAGTACGGCTGATAATATGACAGAATGGAAAATAGCATCTACCAGTATGCCAAGTTTGATGGGTAAAGTATCTCTTCTAGTTAAAAAAATTGGGTTTTTGTAGATCATGTTACTTACACGAGGTTTTTACTTTTTAGATCAACTCTCAAAGCGGACGTTTGGAACTTCATCGGCATTCAACACTACTACTACCGAGTATCCGCCTTATCCTTTGGCATTAACCCCGCCACAATCTTCCTCTTCCCCTTCTCCAAATACTGCTGTTGAATGAAGTCTTTTCTTTTTTTGTTTTGATCAAGTTGTCCCCTTTTCCCTTGTATATGATTTTCCCCTTTTCCTTTATCTATTATACATATTATATATATATATATTATATTATTACATATATCTTTCCCAAAAAACCAATCAACCATACACAAACATGCTTCTTTTTCTCTTCTTGAAAAAAATAAAATAAAAAGAGAGAAAAAAAAATTGGTGTCACCCGACCCAACAAAACAGCAACGATAACCTTTAAGCATTATTTTGTATATGTGTGTATTAGAGTGGTAGTACAATGACACACCATCATTTAGAATCGGTAACTCCACTTTTTGAGTAAATGGTAGTTACTTGTGAACCAACCAACAACATTTACTTTTTAAGACAAGAGGTAGCGTCATCTGTACAAGGTGTCACCACTTGATTGATCATGGGACTTGTTTACTCTCTTTCTCTCTCTTTCTCTTTGTTGTTGATAATGTACTCTTAAAAAAGAATATCGTGACATACGGTCACACACTTGTTATGTTGTTGTTACGGAATGCAAACGTTCCTGATTCTTCCGTTCGTACTCCGTATACAAACACATTTTCGTTAGGTTGTCAAGTATATAATCTAGAGTATTCTTATTTTATATCTTATTGATATTGATATATAGATATATATAAAAATAATGAACTATGAAATTGGATAGGAATATATAAACAGGATGTATAGAATATACATCCTGAAACAACAAGAAGATAAAGAAGAAAACAAGTCGTCCGTGCGCAAAAAAAAAAAAAAAGATTCATGCACATAACACGATGTTGAAAATACCAGGGTACGTTACACTTGTTTATAATAACAATACATCCATCTATTCATTCTTCTATTAGGACTAAGAGTTCATGATATATAATAATTATTCTTCCTAGATCAGTTTCAATAACTAGCAATACATATAATATATAAAGACAAGTCATATAATAACCAAATAAATAGTTATAAGTATCAAAAATAAGACGCATTCTTTTCTTTTTCTTTCTTAGATCGATTGATTTGATGAAATCCGATCCGATCACCTGTCGTGAAAATGAGAGGTCATTTGTGGGTCCACACATCTCAACAAATTAGGGAATGTGATCTTGTTGTTTGTATCTATGCCTGCACTGCCATCATCATCCTATTCAGGAACTCATTCCAATGAATGTGGGGAACGAAAAAGCCGAGGGAAGACAAGGTGATAGGTACGTATAACATAATAGTTCAATGTTTTTGTTTTTATTTCCCAAACAATATATCATAACTTATGACGATGATGATGAGGAGTGGTGATATTAGTAAAAAAATCCTGTCACTTTTTTTCTTGGTAATCTATAAATCGCCTGTTATACTAAAATATCTTATACTTATCAAACTCACGATGAATACAATTATATATTCCAGTATAACAGCAGCGGTGGTGTAATACATACAAAGTGCTACATTTCGTCATGGATTAATTTTTACACCACACGTTTCAGACTTGCAAACGACGACTGGTGCACATTTCATCTACTTTTACATAATTTAAATAACCCACTGAGTTGACTAAATCCGTGTGAACTTCAAAGGGGAAAGAGATGTTTTTCGTTTCTATGTACATATTATAGCAACTTATTTATTCACCAGGTATATACAACGTCGCCGGCTGTATTCCTTTTTTTTGTCTTTTTAGGTTCCAGCACTTATTATGAAAATGTCATCTGTTAATATATATAAAGTGTCATCATCCGTATCATCATTCATCCGATAACTCATGTTGTTTGTTTCATAACATATCATCCATTTTGTTCAAAATCGGAATGGGGAATCAACCGACGCAAGTATCATGATATAGGTACGTATACCATTATGAGACATTATCATCGCCAAAGCAAACTATGACAATAATAAATAAAACTTCTATAAATGAACAGCAGACCACTTCTTACCGCAGGCTCCCATATCTTTTTTTTTAGAATCTTACTAGATTTGACAATCCTTCCCTGTTTTGTGTAATGCATAATTCAACTTTATTTAAAAAAAGAGAGAGGTTCCTCCTCCCCCCAAAGCACGCTGTTTTTGGTATTATTGCCGATATGGTTTTGTTCCCGTTGTATTTTCCATATCAAATCAAAGAATAGTATTATATACTTTTGTAGTAGTTTATAGGACACTACTAAGAGGACATTAGTATGATGATGCATGATGATGATGAAATGATGATGGATCTGATGAGAGTCATTTCATATTATTATAATAATTATAATAATTATAATAACTTGAGAAATAGCATATTTATTATTATATAGAAGCCTATCATATATATTTTTAAAGTTTCGAGATATCGTCATATATTATACTATGAATTTATTTATATGTGTTATTCTTCTTAATACATAAAGTTTTTCGAACAAGTAAAATCTACTCTAATCCTTCTTCAGATTACGATATTACAGCAAAGACGTTTGCGCACAAAATATATAAAGAGGGTTTCTTTACAAAGAAACTTTTAGACACTATCTTGTGATAAAAATAGAGTGTAAAGGGATTGCATCACTGAAATTCATTAGAATTGATAACAATGGCTACCTTTTTAATACGAATTCCATCAAGAAACTGTGTAATATCTTTTCTTATGGAGGATGGACTAATTAGTAATCTCCCAATATCAATTGTTTCATTAATTCTCTAGGAGAATCTGACGCAAACCGTCACATTAAAATTTCTATCAAGACACCCACAGATACTCTATGTAAAATAAACCAACATGGATGCAATTATTTAAAAAGAATCAAATATTACGTATTAACATATGCACATTTATAAGTTTTTTTTTTTTGGATTGAATTCATATTTACCTCCACAGTCATATACATTGCGTTGTAGTGGTGTATCTCCAATTACAGAAAAAAAATCAATAATACCATGAGGATTATTTAAAGAACGAGGTAACCTTGTTGGAACAGTGTATGATTCATTTCCATTTAACAAAGCGGTCGAATCATAATACTAAAATGAAATATGTTCCCCAAGGAAAAATAAGGCGACTAATGCGAGCATACACGAAAAGCCGTCATTTCGATGTCGTCAGAAACCAGGTCGTACTTTTAAGCCCTGTCTTACATGCGCACATGAGAAGATATAGTGCTTGGTTGGGCTTTGGCTCTTCCCATCTTGGAGAAAAATCCAACAGAAGATGAAAACAATTGTAATTCTGGTGGTGGTGCCTCATCTTCTATAGTCATATAATAATATTATATATATATATATATATATATTCTTATTATTAATAATAAAACATCCGTTATTTCTGTTATATTTTACTAAACACTGTGAGATGAGTCATTCGCTTGATACTGGTGATGAATTAGAAAACAAAAAAAAAACCTTCATTCGTGTATTAAGAATTTGCGATAGATGGATTAACCATTAATACATCACGAACTTTGTTTTAGAGCTTTGACAGCCAACTTGTAGAAAGATGAACAATTGGATGGGTGAACCAATTATGGCCAACAATAGAGTTACAATATTTATAATTTGACATGGCAGTTATTTGTACCATAATAGTTGACGTGGTTTATTATGCAATATTAACCGTTATCAACTTCAATCATAAAATAATATAATTAAAAAATGGAAATAAATAGAGTGGGCCAGACATAACAAGTTGATTGCCTTGCATTGGTTGAATAACAGACAGAATTTTTATTCAGAAATAGTAGATGGTGGGCGAGCAATGGATTTGTTTTATGTATGCTTCCTCTTTCATTTCGATTCAAACTAAACTAAACTAAACTTCCCGTCCAGAAATTGTTCTTGATCGTATTGTGTATGTTTCGACAGATTATTTCTTTTATTCTTCTTCCAGTAGATTTGTTTTTACTTTTCAAACGATACCAATAATGCGACGCTGTCGGCAGTGTCCTACTTGAGCATACTTCTAATGTACTAGATTGCACGGGCAAATAGCGCTGAAAGTGCTATTCCAACTTCTTTTCTTTCTTATTTTCTATATATTCTATTACTATTCTTTATCTGTTTTTATTCTATATTATTATTCTGTATTTCTCTTTTTAAATAAGATCTATTTACAAAACTTAGTACTATTTATGACAACTCATTGATAATATTGTCTATCAATAAAAGCGTTGTCAGGTTTTTTTTTGACGGAGTTTTTTAAATTCTGGGGTTGAAATAAGGAAAAACTATTCTCCATATATTTCTGGTCACGTGCCCATGTTAGCTTACGGGCAGAACCGAGAAAGAGAGCGGAAGAGCAATTCAACCTTCTGACTACTAATCTTTTTTCGAAATAAAACATTGAGATGAAAGATTAAGCTATTTATTCGAATTGTAGGATTTTTTTTCCCTTTTCTTCTTTTACATTTATGAATGGTGTTAATACTCAACAAGACCAAATCATTATTTTCCAATAACAAACAAGTATGGAGAAAAGTCCTCAAATGCGCCATCGCCTATGAAATCGCAACTATTTTCTTATTGATCCCTCAAGTTCTCAAGATATTTATCCATGTTCCTTACATTTTAGTTCTTGCTACATTATTTTTCAATGCGGCCGGTACAACAGGGGGCCAAATCAGTGAACTTTTATTGAACTTGGTTGTATTGATTCCTGCTGCCATCTTTTGCAGTATCATTACCTATTGTATAACTGTTTACAATGGTCATTTAGAAACCAATCCATCGTCAGGATTATATAGTAATGGCGCAGCTATCATTGCTTCTTTGGCATTTTTTATTTGTGTCTTTTGTATATCGTATTGTCGGGTCAAATATCCGCGGTTGTTTATGGCAGCATTGCAATCCATGCCATTGCCTTTTTTTTGCTTCACACGCGATATATACGTGACCAAGTTTGATGTGATGATGCCAGCGGGTATTGTGTATCCATTAATTATTGGATGTGGGATTGCACTGGTGGTGAATCATTGTTTATGGCCTGAAACAGCGGCCAAAGCATCCGAGTATGTAATAGTGTTTCTTAATTAATTTAATATATATAACCTAAAAAATATAGATAATTAACCTGCTATTTTCCATTATTGATAAATATATAGAACAACATTTGGAAATTCGTTAGTTGCATTACGCCAAACTTTAACCCAATGTATGGATGAAGAAGGAGGTCAAAAAACACTTGCCAAATTACAAACAACAATTGATGCCATGTGCAAAGCACAAAGGGAGGCCAAGTATGAAGCTGTCATTTCATATTATGCTCCAGCGTGGTACAAACCCCTGAGATTGTCTATGGCACGTTTAGCCAACCATGTGTATGGAATGACCTTAGCACTGGAACGAGCGAATCGAATTAGCAATCAGCATCGAATTCAAACACAAACTTCAGCTATACATGATGGTTCTTTACCTCAACAACAATATGAAAGGACCTATAACAACAACGATTGGACTTTGGTGGCAGATGAAAAAATGCAAAAGATGAAACCCACTTATCAACATATTGACCGACTTCATGGATCCATTAAACCTGCCATGCAAGAGTTCCTTGACCGATGTATTCATGCCATTGATCGATTACAGAACTCTATGGCTCAACATCAAGTCATTCCAAAGTCATTTTCATCAACTACATCAGCATCATCATTGAATAATGAGCAAGACAGTACAGCTACAAGTGCTCAACAAGAAGAACATGTATTTTTACTGGAAAACGCATTAGAAACACTCAACGAACGAATGCAAATGATTTTACATGAAGAATTTGAACATGAAATGCCTATGGAAGAACATTTTTTGATCTATACCATCTTATCCACCTTGATTGCATTTGCCAAAGAATTGATTGTATTGAAAGAATGTTCACAAGCACTCATCGAGAAAAAAAATACATTTTGTCATCATTGGCCACGTTTATTTTGGCCACAAGTCTCGTTTAAAAAATGGTTGAGTCGAGCTCCTCCTGGAAATCAAAGTATGGAAGAACAAGTCATGTTGGATCAACGAGCCAAGGAATTTAAGCAAGAACAACAACAAGAGCATCAGAAGGATGAAGAGCAACATGATCCCTATCAAGTACGACGACACAACTATAGATATCAACAAAAAGAAAAACAATCACCATTGCAACATGCTCCGGGTAGATTCTTTTGGAACCGTTGGTTATATCGTGCAAGTAAATTCTTACAGTATGGACCTACTCGTTATGCATTAAAATTTACAGTGACAGCTGAAATACTTGCTCTCATGGCATGGCTTCCTATTCCAGGTGTCAATTTTCTCTACGATGTAAGTGTAGGAATATACCCAATTTATTTCATCACGAAAGTAACAATATGAATAAAGAAAGAATAGGGACTGTTCTTTATTCTAAACGAAGTAAAATTAGAAAACTCCTTCATTATTCATTTAAAATCAAACTATTATATTTTCCTTACAAATAACATCCTTTATTCTTGATATAGAATAACCATGGACAGTGGGCATTATTATCTGCCATGGTCGTATCCAACATGACCATTGGTGCAACCGCTCTTCAATGCCTGTTTCGAATTATTGCCACAGTGATTGGTGCGGTATGCGGGTACATTATCTTACTTGCCGGTGAACGTAATGTCAATCCTTATGTTATTGCAGTTTTAGTTTTTGTTTTCGAAATACCCATGTGGTATACATTTCTCGGTACATCTTATCCACGTATCGGAATGATCTCACTACTCACTTTGGCCGTGATTGTATCTACTGGATTTACTGATCTATTCAATGAAACATTGATTGAACCTCTATGGAAACGGATCTTAACGGCTGTGGTAGCCGTATTGGTCGTCATGGCAGTGGAACAAATCATGTGGCCTACATGGGCAAGAAAATTATTACGGGACCAACTCAGTCGATTATTCATTGATACAGGGATCCAGTATGCTCAAGTGACATCGCTTGTGTGTCATGACAATACCTTGTCATCAAGTTATGCACATACTTACCAACAAGTAGCTATCACTCAACGTGCACTGAATCATCAATGGCAAGAATCTCAACAATTACTTGGATTAGCTGCCGCAGAAGCAAGATTGACAAAGGGACCTTTTCCTATCAAAGAGTATCAACACATGTTGGATTTGGAAAAGAAAATAGTGTATTGGATTCATCATGTTTTTGAAGCACAGGTAAAGAAAAAAAAAGAACAATAGAAAAACGTGGGAGTCTATTTTGTAAAATAACTAACGTGATTTGGTGATGATGATGGGTGTGGGGAAAATTGATGTGGCCCTGATCTTTTATTATTATAAACTATATAGAAAATGATCACACCTACAGTACGAAAACAGATTGTGGCACCGATGGCTCATTATCGCAAAGAAATGGCTGCCATGGTCTATTTTTATTTATTTACATTGGGAGGATCCGTTCGTACCCGTACAGCACTTCCTGCCATGATGCCTACGGCTGAATTAGCAAGAAGAATGCTTCATCAAGAACATTTGATGAATTGGCAAAATAAATATCCAAAATTAATACCGGATCGATCCAATTTTGAAGCAATAATGCATTGGCATACATGTGCTGCAGGTACCATTGAAATTATTTTATTACAAGAAGCCATAGCAGAAAGGGTGATCACTTTGATGGGTCAACATGATTTGTTTCATCCTTATCCACAACAAGTTATCTAATCCAACCAATGAGAACATTGGAAAATAGAATATCCGAATAAAAGCTAGATTTTGTTTCCCCTGAGAAAAAAAATCAAAGTTTGAAGGTTCCAGCCCAACCCCGCACTTTTTTTTACGTTATCTTGTTTTTCTTTTTGTGGTGTAGCCATTTATTCCCTATTTATTTTTTTATTATCATTGGAAATAAAATCAGCCATGTTTCGAAAAACAGTACATAATGACATTGCTCGACACATGTTGAATGCAAGAACATTCAATCGACCTCAAGTACGTTCATTACACCGAGCCGCCCTTGGTAAACGACCCACAATAATTCATTCAAAAAGACAAGGGATGCCATCCTTAAAACAAACAACAACACGAATGCAATCATCGACTGCTACAGCCACTTCTACTGTTACTACAGCAACAAATACAGCTACTACTGCTACTGATACAGCAAAGACAAATTCGCTTTGTAAGTTTTCTATTTGTTTATTATTATTATTGTAATATATACACAAAAAGTATATATGTGTGTGGGAGTAAACGAAGTTGCAGGTTTATAAAAAGCAGTTTATTAAACTATATAAATATAATAACTTTATGCAGTGTCTCCTCTGGCGCGATATGACGCACTTACTTCATCAGGTGGGTCTGTGCGAGCCGATAAATATCAACGAGTGATTGTTCAACAATTGGATCAATTATGGAATGAATTACAACACTATCATCCACCTGAAGTTAAGGGAGCACCTGTTTCTGCTGCTGCGAAACAAGATAATCATAATGAACAAGATGATACTCTATTCCGATCTGTAAATGGTTTTTTCCAAAACTTTAATTTAAATCTGGGATGGGATGGTAGGATGATAATAAAAGAGTGTTTGATCTAATGGATTCTTTTTTTATTATTTTAGTTTTCGAAATGGCTTCATAAAAAGAAACAACCCGATACTTCAACTGCTGTGAACGTATCATTTGAAGATTCACCCAAATCATTGTATGTTTATGGTACAGTAGGTACAGGAAAAACCATGGTAATGGATCTCTTTTACGACACGCTTCCTATTCAACGCAAACGACGGGTTCATTTCCATGCCTTCATGTTGGATGTCCATGCACGTATCCACGCCATCAAGACCTCACAACCTCATTTGCCTAATCCATTGGGCCCCATCGCTGATGATCTTGTGCGAGATGCCTATGTGCTCTGTTTTGACGAATTCCAAGTCACCGATATTGCCGATGCCATGATTTTACGTAAATTATTTACCGAATTATTTAACCGAGGTGTCGTCCTTGTCACAACCTCGAATCGTCATCCAACGGAACTTTACCAAAACGGTATCCAACGACAATCATTCTTACCATGTATTGACTTGTTGATGGAAAAATGTCATGTCTTGAGCTTGAATTCAGGCACCGACTATCGCCAAATTGAGCGTGAAATGACGCAAACTTACTTTTACCCCTTAAATCAAGACACCCATGACAAGATCGAGGCATTGACACAAGAATTGACTCATAACAAGCCCATGAAGCCCATGACATTGAATTTTTTGGAACGATCCTTGACGATTCCTGCTCAAGTGGATGGTGTGGCCAAGGTCTCCTTTGCGGATATGTGTGATAAGCCATTGAGTGCCGCGGATTATCTTCAAATTGTCAAACATTTCCATACAGTGGTACTGACAGATATTCCTTGCATGACATTGAAACATCGTGCCATGGCTCGTCGATTTATTACGTTGGTGGATGCTTTGTATGAATCTCATGTTACGTTGATTGCCAGTGCAGAAAATGATTTTATGCATATTTTTAATGCCACGGAAGGACAAGGGGATATGGATGATGGTATGCGTGCCATGATGGATGATTTAAATATCACAGATGTGGAATCCCCTTTGTTTTCGGGTCAAGAAGAAGCGTTTGCTTTTCAACGGGCTTTATCTCGTTTGGTACAAATGGAAAGTAAAGAATGGGTAGAAAGAAATTTGAGATAATTTTTATCCATCATTTAGAGAGACAGATGGAGAATCTCATATAATAATAACCCGCATACACCCAAAATTTTGTACATACTATAAAGCATATATACACACACTATTTTTTTTAACAAGCAAGCAACGAAAAGTTATCTTTTATCTAGAGAGAGATATATACTATAAAAAACCAGTTTTGTATAGATATACCAAATTATATATATCAAGTTTCATTCGTATATTTTTTTTGAAAGGGAGAGGAATGAAAGTGTCATTTTTTTTCAAGAGGGAAGAATATAAAAATAATACTAATAACATATAACAAATTCATGGGATGCAGTAATAGTGATAAAAAACAGAATAGAGAGAGAGGGTTTGAGAGTGAAATATAGTATATAAAAATAAGGGGAATGTGTAATGTAATGTTGTTGTTTGTGTGGGAAGAAAAACAATAATAATAGAAGGGCGTACCAAAATACGAGCGATAATACAAACTTTATAAAAATAATGATAATAATAATAGACTTATTGGAATGATAGAAGAATAAAGTAAATAATAATAATAATAATAATATATAGAAAGTTAGAAAGAAAGAAAGGAGTAATAATAATAATAAAAGTATAATATAATATAAATATAATATAGTTGTAGTAGTAATAGTAATTGTATATATACTTAGGACGCGTGATCTAATCATCTGAGAATTACAAGTTTATACGTAAGCAAAATGCAAGTCGATGTAAATATTATTATTATTATTCTTTTTTTTTGATTTTGATTGGGGGGAGTTGTCACATACCGGAAAGTGCAGCAGAATAGGAAGTATAACAATGGAAGAACTTGGTATCGTACATGTTATTATTATTATTATTATTATTATTACTATTATTATTACTATTATTATTATGATTATTTTCCTCTGGTAAAGTGGTTTGACCAGAAGAGGATGAAGAAGGAGAAAAATCCCATCGAGCATGCTGATTCATAATAAGTGGTACATTAGCACTTTGTGACCGACCGTGCGGTGCAAAGTATGAAAAATCCAATTGAGGTGGTGGAACTGCAGTAGCAACGGGCACGGCCTGTTGTTGATATTGTTGTGGAGTGATAGGGGGAGGATAATAACCTGCAGATGTGGATGTACTTGGCAAAGGATGCCATTCATGAGGATGACGTTGTTGCCTTGGTGGTGCTACAGATGATGGATGAACTTGTTGAGATGAAGCAGTGGAAGAAGATAATGAAGGTAATGGAGTAGGAGGAGGAATAGCAGTAGTAGAAGAAACATGTGTAGTTGTCGTAGTAGTCATCGAACTTGTAGAAGAAGAAGGTGACAAGAGTTTTTTTCGACGACCACTATCCGCATAATGTCCAGGACTACGTCCTCTTACTACCAAAGGAAGGGATTGAGCACTTGCCACCGTGAATCGTTCCCCATTGTCCAATTCAACTAATAATTCCAAGGCAAGAACAAAAAATTGCTGCGAAGCTCTCTTTTTCCCATTATTGGCTGTAGCCGATTTGAATTGAATACGTTCAAAAGTAGCAGCTGTTGCCATGGCCGACTCCCCTGAAACGATGGGCGGAGTCCCGAACGAGGGCGATAGGATGATCGGCTGAATAGCCAAAAGTGGTGGGTCGTTTTGTGGCCCCTTGTCGCGTTTGGGAGTTAATTGAATTAGTTTGACTTGAAGGTCAGCTTCTAGTTGTCGTGCGCTTAATTGAAAATAAAAGTTTCGAATACGTTGCTGTTTTTTCACATAGTATGGTCCACCTCGTGTTACGATAAATGTACCTGTCAGTTGAAAGTAATTACGACGATAGCATGTCCATTTATCATCTGCTAGAAAGAATCCACGATCCATCTTGCATTGGATTTCAACTCCACATCTACAGTGATATTATTAATTCCTCTGTTAGTGGGTGAAAGAAGAGGAAAAAATAATGCATGAAGAAGAAAACAAAATACTTGCTCATTCCCATCGCCGGTGTATAAGCGTTCATGCATTCGGGTTGCACCAAAGATATACCCTGCTTCAGTATCTTCACTAGGTGATATTGACCGTTTACTACTACTTGTTGGTCTTGCATAAGGTGTTGTATTATTACTTTGCGTTGTGGACCGTGATCTATTGAATCATCATCAAAAACAGGATAAGTTATTATATATATAAAACAGGTTTCTTTCAATAAATATAAGAAGGGGATGGTGGCTTTTATATACTAACGCGAGTATAAATCGGCTTTTTCCAGGGATATGGCTAAAATCATTTTAGTTATAGTAGTAGTAAAGCTGGGTGAGTTACTTTATTCGACCAATCAATTTTTGAAAAATTTTCTATTCTTCTTCTTACTCTTCTTCGTTCATTGTCAAAGGCATTGAATGAGATCTATGATGATGGTGACTAGCCAACGTCATGACAGCAGGTGGTGAACGAGTCATTGTCATTAACAAAAGAGTTTTATATATATGTGTATGTAATAGTCACTTAGGGGACAAGGGGAAGGGTTGAAAAATAAAAAGTGGCGGGCTTGTTTCAAAGGCGTGTATGTATTTATAATAATAGTAAAAAAGAAAAGAGAAAGAGAAAAGAAAGTAAAAAAAAAAGTTATTAAAAAAAAAGACGCTTTGAAGAAAAAAAGGGTGAAAATGAAAGAGAATGGAAAAAAAAGGTGCAGGTAAACTAAAAAAAAAGTGTGTGCATATTTATATAATCAGTTTCATGTCGATCGAGCTCGTCTTTTATATATTTACATAAACTTACTGTTATTCTTCTTTAGTCAATAAATGTTTATTATTATTATAGACTCAACACACACCCCCTTCGATGCAACAAGGTAGCTCTATATATCTCTTTTTCTATTCTCAAAGAAATAGATAGCATCATTCACTATAATTATGGGCACAACAAGTAACCAAGCTGGTTTTTATTATGAAATATAGAAAAAGGAGGAGGAGATAAGAACTGCTACTACTACAAAACTACTTTACTTTAGTTTTACTCCTTAATTTCATATAAATTTTTGTTGTTCAGCGGAAGCGACGGAATTGTTCACGGTTGCTCTTGAAGTATTCTTCCAAATTAATAGGTGCATGTTGCAAAAGTTCTTGCAAGTCCTTGGTAGTGACATCAACCTTTTGTTGAGAAGCAAGCTTGAACCATTCATTCAATTCTTGGATAAGACCATCGTTAAAGTAACGACCAATGGGCATGGTATAAGGTTTTTCAGTACCTCCTTCCGATTGAGGACGGTTCTTGTAACGAGGATCGTTACGACGTTCACGCATATACTCTTCCCATTCATTGTCGCTGATTTGCTTGTACTTGAAGTGTTGAGGATCCTTTTCAAGCGAAAGTGCCATACCACGAGCAATTTGTTCACCCTTCAAGTTTTGTTCAGGTGTAAGACGAATCACTTGCTTTTGAGTACCAAATGAGGGTTGCTTGGATTGGTCACGAATAAGGTTAAAGATAGCATTAACCATATCACGTAAATCAATGGTGCCCCACTTGACATCTTGCTTGACGGGTAAACGAAGAGCTTCTTGCGTTTCGGCCATGGGAGTCATCAAGTAGAAGAGTTGATTCAAGAGTGGAATACGGGTCACACAATGCTTCGAACCAGGGAATTCTTGCTTGAGTTTTTCCTCAATTTGTTGGTATTCCACAAGGGTCTTGAATTCATGTTCTTGCTTGACATGTTCAACACCAATCCTATTATAAATTTATTAGGTAGTTGTAATTTTTAGTTATGTTAGTGATGAATTTCATTTAGTGTGTCAATAAGATGTAATATATTGAAGATGATGATGATGATGTATATATTTATATTTATATAAGGAGATATATATATATATATATATATATATATAATTAAGGGGAAGAACAAATAATAATAAAAAGATGGCGTTGATCTTTACCAGGACTTCATTGCCATATGTTCCACGCTTTCTTGTTTGGCAGCCTTGATCACGTTTTCAGCTTCCTGGACGCGTTGGGATGAATGTTCTGGGATCAAAAAGACACAACGAGCTTGCTTTACAGCTTGGCGGAGCTTGTTCTCGTCTTGATAGTTGACTTGCATGATCTCACCACCTAAGCGTTGAAGTTCTTCCAAACCTTCAGTGCTGCGGCAAAGACAACGAACATGGATATTTTGAAGTTCTTGACGACCTTCCAAAAGACGGCAGGCAAGAGCATAGCCAATAAGACCGTCGACGTTGGTAATACAGATAACTTGGTTTTGAGACATGTTTGAGTGGTTGTTGTTGTTCTTGAGGGTGATAATAAAATCAGTACCAAAAAGATTTGATGATTTTTTCGAAATGGCCCATGAATTGTCTTTCTTTTATACATTTTTTTGTTGTTCAATTCCATTCATCCTTTTATTTTGGGAACATCTTGTTAAAGAGTTGTTATGGTTATTTTGACTTTTATTTTTGTTAATGCGCATGAAAAAGAGCCATTCTTCTTCCCCGAAAGAGGTTTATTCCGTCTGTTGGGGCAAAAAAAAACAATTCTTTTTTTTCTCATCCATTGAAACAAGAACCTTCATGGCATGCTTCATTCAAGACATAGACAAGGCCTTCTATTTTTTCAATCGTGGGAGAGAAACGAGAAACAAAAAAATAGAGTGTGTCTATGGTATTGTTGTTGTGGACTTGTTGGCTCGTCGCAATAAGTCGTAATAAGATACCACTATTTTGGAATTTTTCCACGCTCTTCTGGTTGGGAATTATACTACCTTAAAACATGGGCCAATGACATTCTTTCTCTTAAACGTTTCAATCACGTTTAAAAAAGCAAAAAAGATAACGGAAGAACAAGTATGAAGAGATAACGATGTATGGTATCATCATTATTATTCCATCTATAAAAATTTATATGTAATAAAGATCTACGCCAAAAAAAGTTACAAGATTGAAGTTTAAACTCACGACGAGAACGAACGAAAAAGAATGTTCACCCCAAAAAAACGAGTCTTTGATAAACAATAACAATAACAAGAGCAATAACAATAACAATAAAAGCGTGGGATCTCTCTCTATTATTCTCTTCTTTGTAGTTGTATAATAATCACTAAGGAATGCAAACTCGACTTTAAATAAACTTTTGCGCATGATGGATTTGTTTATTTGTTTTATTTTTTTTTATATAGAAACAAGTAAAAATAAAAGGGAAAAAATGCACTTTATAATAATAAAATATAGGAGGATATTTTTGTTTTTCAAAAGGGTAGGAGAGAGAAAAATGTACATTAAAAGGGTGAGTTATTAAACAGCAGTTAGATTATTTATTTATACTTGGTGGAGATAATCTTGGCAATAGTCTCCAATTGCATGTTGTTGGTACCTAATAATTATAATAATAATGATGAGTTTATCACGATTCAATTCACTTATCCCTTCTTCTTCCTCCTCCCTTTTATCGTCATCATCATCATCCTCCAAACACTTTCTATATCAATCCTCCTTTCTCCTTACCTTCGTAGATGGAGCCAATCTTAGCATCACGGTAGAACTTTTCAACACCAGTTTCACGGACGAAACCGTTACCACCCATCCATTCAACAGCATAGCTAGTAGCACGCTCAGCCACCTTAGCAGCAACGAACTTGGCCATAGCAGCTTCCATTACGAAAGGCTTGCCTTCTTCCTTAAGACGAGCAGCGTTATACGTCATCAACTTGGCGGCTTCGATTTCACAAGCAACTAAATTATTATAAATAAACAATTTTTTTTTGTATGTTAGTCAAATCCATCCACTCATCCATCAATAAAAACCTATATATCCCTTTCCAATCAATAATGTATGAATTCTTACCTTGAGCAAATTGATGTTGCATAGCTTGGTAGGTACCGATAGGCTTACCGAATTGCTTACGTTCAAACATGTAAGGCAAAGCAATTTCATAAGCACCTTGGGCAGCACCAATCATTTGAGCAGCAATACCGATACGACCTTCGTTCAAAGAGTCAATGGCATACTTGTAACCTTGACCAATTTCACCCAAGACGTTTTCCTTGGGAACCTTGATATCATCAAAGTTCAAGACACAGGTGGAGGAAGAACGGATACCGAGCTTCTTTTCCTTCTTGGCGATTTCAACACCCCATTCCTTTTCGACAATGAAGGCAGTGATACCCTTGTAACCCTTGGAAGGATCACTATCAATATATTTATAAATCATCATTAGTATTCATGGGTTTGTTTGTATACACAAAGTATATTTGTTGATATAATCATAAAGAATGACACTTACACGTTAGCAAAGATGACAAAGATTTCAGCTTCACCAGAGTTACTGATCCACATCTTACCACCGTTTAAGAGGTAATGGTCACCCTTATCTTCAGCACGGGTTTGGAGAGCGAAAGCATCACTACCAGCACCAGCTTCAGAAATACAGAAACTACCAACGGTATCAGTAGCAAGACGAGTCAAGTACTTTTCCTTCAAGTCCTTGTTGCCCCACTTGCGGATAACAGTGTTGGTCAAAGTGTTCTAAATAAAATTAATTACATAAAAAAATTGAACGTGAGTCTTTTTTTTTTGTTTTATGACAGAAATTTTTAAAAGGAAATTATTGAAAAAGGGGATTGCTCGGATGTGTTCCTGCTTACGTGAATGTCACACAAGGCACTGATGGAGGGGTCAATCTTGGCCAATTCTATATGTTTATAATGATAATCATGTTAGTAAAAAAAAATCATCATCCAATGATCCCCAAAAAAAGCAATATCATGAACACATGTCAAAAAAAAGAGGTTGATTTTCAACAGCTACAACAAATAATTTACCTTCAACAGCAAGAATAGCGGCAGTGAAAGAGCATTCAGCACCACCAAGGTCCGCTTCAGTTTCAAGACCCATCAACTTAAAAAAATAATTTACGATTATGTCAGGACTAGTGTATAAAGATGGATACACGTGAAAAGATGATGAGAGAGATGGAAAAAATAAAACTTACCCCATTATCAAACATGGCCTTGATGATATCCTTGTCCATCACTTCAGCTTCATCCATGTCGCGTACACGGGGTTGAACAACTTCACGAGCAAAACGAGCGACTATTTAATAATAAGATGAGTAAATATAAAATGTCAGTAATTTGCGGGAAAAACGTGTTAAATTGGAAATAAAAACGGTAGATGGACGCGGGGTTTTTTGATCACCCCGTCCACCCTTTAGAGAACTTCTTCCTTCTTACCGGTATCCTTAAGCATAAGTTCTTCTTCAGTGAACGATTGGAGGGAAGTGGGAGGAGTATCAGTGACTGAGGGAACAGAGTAGGTCATGGAGGAGTAGTTGCTATATAAAACATATACATACACGCGTTAGTATTTTTCTTTCTCTTACATCCACTCTTTTTTTTTGTTCTGTCGTGTTCCTCTTTTTTTCCAGAACTTGAGGCGGTTTTTCTTTTTGTTGGGCGGAACTGGTGTTTCCCCATATCCATCTATGGAACAGGACTTACCGAGCAACATATGGGGCTTGACGACCGACCAAAGAGGCAGAACGGGCGATTTGAGGAAGACGAGTACGCAAGAAAGACATGGTTTTAAAGAGAAATTTGGAGGAAAAAGCTAAAGAAAAAGAAAAACAAAAAAACAAAAATAAACTGGATGCAAGTTGAAAATGGGCCCTTTTTATTTTATAAGTCAAGAAAAAAAAAAGTCAAAGCTTTCCCACGCTCCCCCACATTCACTCATCACTCTATTCCACAAAAAAAAATTTAAGCTCCTTGGTAATAATAAATGACGACGACAAACGACGTATTTACTATCCTATAATTGATGATAAGCGCACTACCAATGCACTTATGGGAACTCTTGTCCTTCACCTTGCTTTTTTTTTAAAAGTCAGTGGTCCGGTTTCAGGATATTTAGAGTTAATGAGTAGATATATATATGTAAAGGATGTATCTGATTATCATCATTCAGCGCATATGAAAAAAAAATGGGGTCATAAAAAATAAATTGAACTGTTGTTGTCTACTACTATTTCGTTATCGTCAAATGGAGTAATATGCTAGTGGTTCACCCATAGCATTATCCACGGACCTAATTGAAATGTTCATTGTCCCCATGCTTCCCAGTGGTGGCATTAAGGTGATTTATTTTATCATCATTCAATATAACTAGCTTGCTTCATGACTTTGGTATATCTTCTCACACTGTTCATTAATATGATGAGTAATAGTAAAAGAAAAACGTGGAGATTGCTACTACCGGATCATGATCTTTTTTTTTTGTCTCCATGAATCCCATATCTTGTTGACATGCAGACTGATACATTGTTAAACCTATTCTATCTAATGAATCCTAATAAAATAACATAGTATCAACAATACCTAAGGATGTACCATTATTTGCATTACTAATATCTTTTATATATATCATCGAAATTTATATACAAATTGTTATTCTATATAATACGATCTTTTTTAGAAAAAAAATGCAGATACCGTTTCTGTATTGTGCATACTTGATAAGCCTACTAGCTTTTATGTAAGCTATTTTTTTCTCCCAAGGGAGTAGTAATAATAATAATTCAGCAAACAGCCAGTCTGTCCATCAATAATAATCATAATAAAGAGACAGGACCCAGTACCTCAAAATGCATGCCAGTCCCAACGAAGACGTAAGCTGAGGTCAGACAATCACTGCAACCATGTACCACCAAGAAGTTAATCGATTTGCAGATTAAATTTATTGGTAAAGCAAAATAGACGCCATGTGTTACTTTGTAGGTGGTGCTGAGGTATAAAGCTGTGTCTCTTCCTCACATATGTATTTGGTGTACAAAAAAAACCTAAAACGCTTAAACATAATAAAGACGGGTGCCTTCTTTCTATTGTTTTGAATACGCTCGCTGGCTGTCTTCCTTTATAAAGATCGATCAGTACCTTTGAAAAGCATTCTTCATTTTATATTTTATGCACACAATCCAATGGAGAAACTTATTTTACCCACGACTGTGAACTTTCGGACAACGGACCGTGATCTTAAATGGAGAATGGGGGATCGTCATCTCAAACTTCAATAGCCAATAAGACTCGGTATTTCATTCCAGTGAGCAATGTGAAACTTTGTTAGCGGTGAGTAGTGCTTAGTTTGATATTGTAAAAGTATTGAAAACAATGAAAACGCGACAAACCAGTCCATCCAATGATAACACTTAATAATAAATGAGAGCTCCCCATGGACAGGTCAATCAAAGTAGAGCGAGGATGCTAAACGCAAAGTGACATAATACTTGCTTCATATCACCTCTATTATTATCCCGCTTCTAGAGGTCAATTGTCTACTACAACGTTTTTTTTCGAAACCTTGTCTGTCTCACTTGTTGACTTGGTAGTTATGGCGCATTTGAATGATGGAAACAAGCGGGAAATGACTATAAAACGAAGGAATCATATATGTCAGCAACAAGGAGGCTACTGGCCTCGAAAGCAAGATAAAGAACCATAGCGCATAAAGTCAGAAAAAGTAGAATGATTAACTTTATTTTTCTAAAATAATCATATGGTATAAAAATCTATACTACAGCAGTTGTTAATGTACTTTTTTTTAAAAAAAAAGATCAACATCCATGCATATTTAATGCAAGTTAGTCTATCTTTGAAAGGCATTATTGTTATTTGCATGGATTAAAGCCTTTAATGATGATCATCGGGGGTTTCGTATTATATGAATAAAGAAAATAACCGGTTTTTTTTTAAAAAGTAACATATATATATTCCAGCTATTATTTATAATCAAGATAAAATGATTGTTTGCTTAGTAAATATGTTTATATAAATTAGTTTATATCAGAGTATTTTAGAGAGAAACTATATCTTGGCATAGAAAACTAATTACATGTCAATAAGATCTCATAAGGAAACAAGTAGAAACACCAGAAACAAAAAAATTAGAGAGAGAGAGACTCATCTGAGTTCATATATGTTACGAAATTGGAAACCCCTTTTCTTAAGATGTAGCTTATTACTGTTCTTGAGCAACACTCTCTCTTTTTTTATTTATTACATTCTTTATTAAATAAAAAAAAATAGCTCGTTCCTTTGGGATGGAACAACATTGTCGAGATCCCGCAGATTGTCCACTATTTCCAGTACATAGTTGTTTTGCTACTGAACGTGGTTTAGTATGCCGAAATCAAAGTAAGCTTTCCACCTTTCTTCTCCCATTTATTTTATTTTATTACATTGAAGAAATATTAGAAAAAGAAACCCAAGAAAGATTCACACCACCAGCCCATACTACTATTACTACTACTGCCAGCATAACAAAAACAACCATGAAAATAATAATAACTCTAAAAAAATAATAATAGACCTTGGAGGATTCGAAATGAATCCCACCATCGTGGATACAGTTGCTTATTTACCACACCGAGACTATAATGACATTGGAGAGCCATGCATCACGATTCCATTATCAGACGAACTATACAGTTATATTGAGTTTCGAGGACCCGACGTCATCAGTGAAGGCGATCTAGAACTGATTGGCAATTGTAGTCGCAATGCTTATTGTGATAAAACGTCACGTACGTGTCAGCCCAAACGCACCGTAGGTGAACCTTGCAAAAACAACATGGAGTGTTTCTATGGATTGGATATCCCAGGACATTGTGTGAATAATACGATATGTGCAGCCAGAGACGATTTACCACCTTATTATGGAGCTGCGCTTCATCAGTGGACTTTGGGAGATGAGTGGCAGTCAGCCGTATGGGCCGTGGTGGCAACAGGCGCTATTGTTTTATTTTTGGTCGTTGGACGACAACAACTAGGTCCTTTGGTACATAGTGTTCATCGATTATATGAGAAATGGAAACAACCTTCTCCTCAACAACAAGAACGATGGTGGAATCTTGGTTGGGTTTATAAACGATTTAATCGTAATGGAAGGTCTAATGATGATGCCTATTATCCATTGACAGATAGAAGAATGGCAGAGGAACCACCTGAATACCGAGAATGATCCAACTTTTTTCTTTGTTTGTCTATTTACAAAATATAATTTCTAACCTATTTATCCTCCACTACATTCACCAAACAATTAAACCAATGACCATCGCCTACGTCCATTACTATTACTTTTTTTTTCGCACATAAATAAGCAACACTTACTTTGTATAATAGTTCATCATCCACATAACCGATATCCCCACCCCCTATTTCAAATCTCCTGTCGTTATCTTCTTTTTTTTTCCTGTTATCCTGATCTTTTGACTTGCAAAAGATTATAAATATGTAATTTTTTTCCATAAATGAAACAACCAAATCGTTCTATATATTATTTATTTATTTTAATAGTAGTTACATAGTAACCCAATAATAGGTCCTAATCCTAAGGGTCCAAAATTATATAAAATGCTTGCAACACATTTCATTGGATACTAAGAAATGAAATTAGGATATATTTGTAATAACAACAAATATAGATTTGTATATTTTAATTATCAAATGTGAATTAATGGTTCCATGCGATTTTCAACATAAAAAGAGACCAAATAAATTCTGTAACTATGATATATCATACAATGTTTGATCCAGACGATCCATATTGGTAATTTCAAAGGAACTACCCCAAGCAGAGAGTATTTCTTGACCACCATGACCCTTGATATGTGGACAATCATCAAAATTGTTAAGCTGAGGTTTACAGATATGACGTATACTTAATTTCTTGAGACGTGAAAGTGACTTGACCATCCATTCCAACTCGTTGGTACCAATCGTACAATCAAACTCCACAGTAGTAAGTTGATCTTGGAATGTTCGAATAAATTGTCGTACTGGTCTCCAAGTAAATTGATACCCACCCGCTACCTCGAAAGTGGTTAACTTCGGACAACGTTTCATCAAAGTCTCCAATAAACGATCCGTCACCCATGTACTTTTTCTTATATAAGAAGTAGGATCGAGATCCCGTCGATACGTAAATTTTTCAAGCCGAGGTGCGTTGGATAATAAAATGCATAATTGGCCTTCAAAATCCTTTTCAGAGATACAGGCAGGAAGAACGCTTCTATATTGACATGTTTTACCCAGATGCATGACCAATTGACGTAGGTTGGGACATTTTAATCCAAAGTTTTTCTTACTCGTGATATTCTTAATATAATTTCTGGTATCATTATCATTATCGTATCCTCCCAAAAGCTCGGGCCAAGTGACATGCGAGCTTGGATACAGGCTTTCAAGGTAAAGTAGTTCCAATGTATCTTGTGCTCCTCGAATGATACTTCGATGGATGCTTACATAATCGTAATAATGATATCGGATGTAATCTTCAGTAAGAGCTAATACTCTTAACCCTTTCTTCTTCTTTTGTAGTCTATGTATTACTGTCTTTTTATCCTTGTTGTTATGGTCAAGGTCGATCTCTTGATTGACCTCTTTTACGATGGGATGAGAGAGTAAACTCTGAATTCTTGCATCATGCGTCATACCAAATACCCTTAACTCTGGAATTTCACCCGATATAAATTTTTGAAGGATAATTTCGTGTGCACGTGTGGCGATGGATTCGAGAAAAAGTTGTTTCAAATGAGGACTGTTTTCAATCAGTTTAAAGACAATATTTTTGTTGGTGGCAATTTCAAAACCATCATCACGAAGTCGCAACCATAATCGTTGCAGGTCGACCGCTTTTAAAGTAACAGCATTGGCTTCTGAACGTCGTTTAAAAATTTTACCGTCAGGAAATGCGACTGTAAATTCGGTCAAGTTGGGAAATGTGTTGAAGACAACAGGTGTGTATTTTTCTAAAGGAAGAAATGCATTGTAAAATACAATTCGTCGTAAACTTGTTGATATGATGGTTGTTTGTAAAAAGTTTTTGAGTTGTGGGAGATGGGCATACGTTAAGCCTTGAATTTCTGTTTTTATAGATGATACTTTAACATTTTTTGGTTCAAGTTATATATAAGAAAAAGAGAGTACTATATATATGTAGTACCTAGTTCTTCAATAGCAAAAGTTTGACATCTTTCAGAAACAAACTTTAAACATGGGGATAACCATTCTTGATCCAGTTGAACACGTCGTAGAAATCGTGTTGTTGATAATGGGTTGATGATTTCTCTTACACCTTCACAGGTGACAAGTTCATCTCGGATCAATTTGCACCACGTTGTACACACAAGTGCACAAAGAATGATACTGTCCATCGACCCAACCATTCGAAATATTTGTATCCAAATTTCATTGGGTAATTTTGTCGTCACGTCATTGTTTGTTCCATTTTTTTCTCCTGATATCATTGTGAAATTTTTTTTGTTTCGATCGTTTATGGTTATGTTTACAAGCAGTGAAAGGAAAAAAAAAACTTGTTGGAGATGATATATATATAAAGAAAAAGAGAAAAGAAAAGAAAAGAAAAAGAATGGAGAGAGAGAGAGAGAAACAGGCGAGAAGAAAAAACGAACTATGGTAATTAAATAAGGATATGCTTGCACAGCCCTGTGTTACAACAGCAATAGTGTGTTAAATATCATAGCCGCACTAGAAGTTAGATTTAACCATATAAAATAAAGAGAATAAGTACTATAAGTATTTTTCAAAAATGCGTGCATATAGTGTTTAACA
Organism: Phascolomyces articulosus; assembly: GCA_025677815.1. Taxonomy (NCBI): domain Eukaryota; kingdom Fungi; phylum Mucoromycota; class Mucoromycetes; order Mucorales; family Lichtheimiaceae; genus Phascolomyces; species Phascolomyces articulosus. The sequence goes on along the minus strand of JAIXMP010000008.1, from coordinate 663,207 downwards.
AAATAGACAATGAACTGTAGGTATGGTATATCTATTTCTTTGATGCTTCAAATAACACAATCGATAAGTAATATCTGTACTGTCATATATTTTATCGTGATGCCATACCATTAAAAGATAAACCTACCTTGACACTTTAATTTTGTAAAATGCAAGCGCATTCTAATTCCCATTATATACTACATAAAAAAGAGAACCAGTTCTTTTTCTCATTGTTACATAAAATGTCAAATAATACCGCATTATTAAAACACGATTATGTGGACATGATATTAGATGTTATAAACTTGGATTTTTAAACAAACAATTGGATTCAACTCAATTTATTATAAAATACTTCTATTTATACATAAAACAATATAAATGTATACAAAATATGAACATGAATATAAACCTGCATTTTTTATATATACGACATAACGCAATAATTATAAAACAGCATGTTCTCCAAGAGAAAGTGAACGTAACATTGTCACCTCATAAGAGCCGCCCCATATTGAAAGAATATCTTGACCACCACGATGATCCTCCATATTTGGGCACGTGTCCAATGTCTGACAGTTTAGAACACTGTGCCGCAGACTCATTTTCTGGAAACGTTTTCCTAGTGTCCTTACAATGAATTGCAAATCACCACTTCCAATGGAACAATCCAACTCAATCACAGAGAGATGCCTTGATGAAAATATTTGTATAAATTGACACAATTGATTCGAACTAAAGTCATGGCAACCACCAGCCAATTGGAATGTGGTCAATTTTGGACAATGATCCATCAATACTTGTAATAATCGATCCGTCACACCCACCTTCTTTATCACCGCTGGTGAAACATAGGTATCGCATCTGTAGGTAAAACTTTCAAGTTGAGACGCATGTAATACTAATCGACATAGTTTCTCTTCATTTAAATCCTCCTGTGTAAACCTTGGTGTTGTTCGTCTTGTCGATTGAATATGCAATGTAAAAAACCGAAGATGTCGAAACTTGAACATATCATCCATTTTGTCCGTGTTTTTCCTGTTATAATAAATAAACATTTCTGGCCAAACAACGTGGGTATGTGGATGACGACTTTCGAGATACAAGAGTTCAAGATGACCGTACACTTTTTCAAATGTGGCCCTATTGGTTTTTTTGTTGATTTTTGTATCTCCATATAAGCCAGCATAATGTCTATGATTGTATGTAATGGCAAGGACGGAGATTCCTTTGTGCTCCCGTTTCCTCTTTGGACCGACTTGCTCGTCATTGATTTTTTTCATGAGGGGATGGGAAATTAATTTTTTGATCATCCACTCTGTCGTCATGACAAGCACTTGTAGTTGTGGGCAATGACCACAAGATAATAGATCAAGGATATAATCATGGATTACAGTGGATAATGGATCTAAATAAAGTTGTTGTAGATGAGGACTGTTTTTGATTAATATGTTTGCGAGTAAATGGTTCGAGCTTCTATCTTTGAAGCCGATATCACAGAGACGAAGTTGTAACTGGGTCAAATTGAATTTGGATGGCTCCAATACTATGGTATTTGCTTCTGACCGTCGTCTAAAGCCAATGCTATTAGGAAATGCAACTGTAAATTTGGATAGATTGGGAAATGTATTGAAAATAATGGGTGTATATTTTTCCAACGCCACATATGCGTTCAAAAATACGATTCGACGAAGGTATGTTGGTCTGACCCTGGTGAATAGAACGCTTTTGAGTTGGGAAAGATGGGCATAGGTCAATCCGTCAATTTCTGTACATGACATTTATTCTCTGTTAGCCCCCATTTTGTCTGTTATGGAGGTATATGTATGGATTATATATACCTAGTTCTTCAATAGTATAGTATTGATTGCAACCCAGCATGAATGTTAAGCATTCAGACAACCACCCTTGACCCAATCGAACACGTTGTATAATCCTGGACAAACAAGGTACCGATTGTATTATATCTTTTGCTTCTTCCTCGTTAACAAATTCCTCTCGAATCAAATCACACCACGATGTACATACTAGTGCACACATAACGAGATCATGTTTCATTTCAAGGTACCGAAATACTTGAAATAAAATTTCACGGGGTAGACTTTTTACAGGTGATGAAAACATGCTGTTGGATAGGATGATTGTATATATACAAATAAACAAGCATAGCCTTCTATTTTCAAAAAAGAGAATGAAAGGAAAGGAACCATGAATGGCTGCGCCCCCATACTTTTGTTTGGATTATAAAAAAAACAATTTGCATAAAAAAACTCAGCTTTCAGTCTATACTGAACATAGTTTTTTTGTGAAACTGTTCTCACTAGCAAAACGAAATCATTGAAGAAATAGACTACTTATAGGTCCTTTTATTTGTAATAAGACCATTTGATATACATCACGAGGATTCGACAGTAATCGTTTCACTGCGCACAGATAAACAAACTATGGATATTGTCCCACCTTTGTTATGTAAAAAACGTTTTGATGATTAGATTCTTGTTCATTTTCCATTCATCCACGTTTTGATGTCATCTCTTTTATACCATCATAAGCAAGTTTTTGAAATAATCCAATCATTTACTACAAAGGTAGTATACGCGTCATGTAATAATCAATACGATTTTACGAGAAAGTAAGATCTATATTGACATTTTTTTAAAAAAAAACAATGATGAAAGTAATAATAATAATGTTGGAATATAGAGTCGATAAATAAGAGGTAGCAAAGAAATCTCTTCTGTTGTTTGTACGAATATTAAAGATGAATTTTGTGCAATCTATGTCTCGTCATCAAAAAGGAAATGATCCCCCCCTTACAGTTTGCATAATCAGTGTTGTAAATATTTTACATGACAATCTACTACGTAGAATTTTTAAAAATGATCAAGGAAAAAGAACTTTGAAAATGACTACTGTAGAATATAATAAATCAGATATGTAAAAAAAAAGAAATCAATCAATAAAAAACAGGGTAGTAGTATATGTAATACATGACCGCTGGCGACAAATGACTGTCTATATTATATTATGGTTCATTGTAATAATAATAATAAAAAAGTTGCTATTATAGTCGTTCTTCTGAACATTTTTTATGAAACGACAGGATGCTGTTATATTGGGGGGATGGATGTAATGATGGTAATTATAATTAAATGGAAAAATAGGAAAAGCAGAAAAGTTGATAAAAAAAAAAATGATATGCGTGTGTGTCGATAGTTGTGTGTAGTATATAATATAGTTTCAAGGTTACCTGTAATATGCAATTACAATCAGCAGGTAATTAGTAGTAGTAATGGTTGGTGTATGTGAAGGGGGGGTATACAGTTAAAAAAGTAGTAATAGTGATGTTGTTGTTATATGTACGAGGGAGGAATGAGGAGAGAAAAAAAATAAGAGGAGAGAAAAATTTTCCCCAATTGGATTAAATATGCACAAAAAGTAATAATATGGATAAATAGAGAAGAGATCCGGGAGGGGGGCATCTACCACCATCCTAATAATCGCCACCATCCCATACCAATGGTGAAGTATACTGTAAGATAGAAAATGGCTAATTGAAAGCCAATGATAAACCATTTAGAACGAGTTACATAACCAGTGGCATAATACATTGCAGCCATGCCTATAATATAAATATAAAAAAACGCAAATAAATAAATGAGCACACATATAATAAAATGAGCTATTTTTATAATATAATATATATATAATTAGATGGTTCTATTTATTTTACCTGTAGAGTAGTTTGTCATGCAACCACTAATCGCTCCAAAGTAAGCGATAAATGCAGTTAGAATCATTGGATTGGCTCCCAATGCATGGCCTGCATCCAAAAAGGTACCAACAAAAGCAACGATATGTGCACTCAAAGAAGAAAACATAAACGTTGTTAAAAAGTAAGCAGCGGCTAAGAAAGGAACAGGTGGTAAACCTAACTGTTCAATGATGGAAGAGATTTTATGACCTAAAAAGGCGGATGCACCAGCATCTGACAATTGATGTGCCATGGTGACAAAACCTCCAAGCCAAAACAATGTATCCCACTATAATATAGAATAATATATAAAAAATTAATAATCATCTTTTCTTCGTTTTGGTGAGGGCTCTATCTATGAAATGATAGTGTGGGGTTTGGGAAGGATGGGTGGGAATAATAGAAATCGATAGAAAGATGTGTATGTAAAAACAACAAAGCATGCAGCTTACCGCATTGGTATTATTTGAAATATCTTTCCAAGTCAGAGTTCCCATATGAAGCAGAGCAAGGATTCCGAGGAGTGCAACGAGTGTTGCATCCAATTTTGTGTAACTTGATGTCACCCAAAGGCAAAGGCAGATCAATAGTACTAAACAGAGTTGCTATATACGTAAAATTTCTGGTTGTGTTAGGAACAAAAAACGTGGTTTACCCAACAAAAACGAGTTGAAGAAAGGAAGGGGGGCAGTTCGATATATCTTTTTTTTTCTTTTTTTATGTTTCAGAAGAAATTTAGCTAATTTACGTACCCATTCTTTGCCAGACATGGATCCCATACGTTCCAATTCAGTTTCAGCATGTTTTACAATGCCATCATTGGGAAATTTAGTGGCACTGTTACCATTGGGACCACCTTCTTCTTCGTCATCTTGTCGTTTACTATTCGTTGAAAGTCCAATAGAATAACGAAGGATAATAGGTAATGCAAGTGCACATACAAGTCCGGGTACGATGCTGCCGGTCAACCAAGTTAAAAAGTCAAAGTTGACTCCGTCATACAGTTGTGAAGATTTACTCAGAACAATTGGATTTGCAGCCATACCTATTATATATAAATATAAATGGGGGGGAGGGGAGTTGTTGTTGAGTTTTTATGAATATGATTTGTTTTAAGCCAGATGATACCCCCCAAGCCCTCGAAGGATGGATGACTTTTTTTCTTACCGGTAAGGTACATGGACGCAGATATAAGATTTGAATGATTACCAACCAACATCAAGAACGCACCGACTTTAGAGTCATGTGTAGGAGTGGAACCTAACGTGGTTGCAATCGCGTGTACAACAGGATGGATAATACCACCCCCACGAGCTGTATTGGATGGAACAAATGGGGCGAGAAGGAGTTCTAGTAGTAGTAATAGAATAATAATATAATTTATATATGATGATTTAGTTTGATAGACTTGTCTCCTTTTTTACAATTTATACACTTAATACTCTTCATCCCCTTTATTTGTGTTTGTTTTCTCGCTCCTTTCAAAATATGTAAAGATGATTGGATCATGAATTATGGTACCTGAAAAAACAATAGCATAAGCAAGACCCATGATTCTTTTGCCAAACATCTTGATCATGAGTAAGGAAATTCGACGGCCAAGTTGTGTGACTTGAACGGCTTTACCAAGATGAAATGCAGCAAAGATGAGCCACACGACCGAACTTGAAAAACCTTCCAATGAATGATGAAACGATTCTTTTGCACCATGACATTTGTAAGGGTCACCCGTTAATGGGTTTGTTTCTCCGCATAATCGACATTCAGTCGTAAGGCCAGTCGATTTATCCACACATTGAAATGAATGAGTTAATGACAAAAGAGCTAGGCCCGTCAAGACCAAAAGGGAAATATCGACCGAGGTGGTAATCAGTGCAAAGATACAACTATATATTTATATTTATAGTGAAACATAAAATTAGAACATATGTTTCTCTTTTTTTTTTTATATAATAATGTAATATTGCATCATAAAAGACGTATATGGTTGGTGTCATGTTTTTGATGGATGCGTAGCAACTAATAACTATTTTCATTGTTGTTGAATGGCTGCAATTATTAATAATCAACAATTGCTATTTACCTCACAAAAACAGCAAGAATTCGAATGGCTGTAGGTGTTAATTCATCACTTGCTGGTGTACAAAACCATATGATAGCACCCACTGTAATTGAAGGAACTAGTGAAACAGGTTGACTTTGAAGTATCTTTGACCATGGAATACTTTGAATAAATGATTGTTTATGAGGAATATCACCTCCATCATGATTCCCGAGTAAAGCCGTGCATTCATCCGTAGTTGTACATGGCGAAGGTGGCAATTCCATTGTATTTGGCGTGGTTGGTGTTTGATAAACATTAATTGACCGATAATGGCGATGATTTGTACCTGGTGATGAAGACATTGGAAAAAAGAATTGTATCACTGAGTAAAAAAAAAAAAAAAGAACGAGTTGAAGAAAATAAATATAAAAGACTGTTTTTTTGGTAATGATCTTGTCTTTCTATTATTATAGAAGGAAAAAAAAAGGTACGAGAGAGCGAAAGAGAGGAGAAGAAGAGGAAAGAAACTAAAAAAATGCAGGATCAATGAATTTCAGTGTCTTTATATATGAAATTTTTACGTTTAAAATTTCAAAGACATTTGAGAACTTTTTACATGACAAGATTTCTCCATTTAGGACAAATAAGATTTTCACTGCAGCAGCTGATTCGGTCGAATTACACCTTAACCCTCCGGTGATGTTTTGGGCCCATTTCTAAATAACTTGCGCATTCTATTGGTACCGCACTTTAATTTCTCTCGTGACAAAAGGAAAGGGAAATATTTCATTATTATTTCTGTTCTCCGCTTTACATTGGGTGTGAACTGTAAGGTCTCTCAGCCATGATGGTGTTAATAGGATATGTTGTGGATGATTCACGATACTTAATATTGATGATGGATAAGTTAGATCCGAAGGAAAATATTGTTACGATAAAAGATAAATGATAATGGTATCATCAACATCATCAGTATCATCATCATCATTATCATCATAGGACTAAGCTATACATACATATATATCTATTACCATGCTTTTTTAGTACGCATGGTTATTAGTATTATTTATCAATATTAATAATAAAATAACTCAAAAACTCTTCTTCTGTTGCTTTATTATTATAATAACAACATATTTTCTTTCTTTTAGTCCCCCTTTTTTTTTGTATTCTTTGTATTAAGGTTTGTATACATTCCATTATGACGTGGGCACCTTACAATTTATTATTATTATTATTATTATTATTATTATTATTATTATTATTATTATTTAGAACCCCCATTTATGATTGGATTGGATGGTTGTTGAAACGATCCCATATAATAAATACTATAACAGTTCCTTAAAAGGAGAGAAAGACCCATATATAACCTTTACATACTCTCTCTCTCTCTCTGTGCCCCCCCTTCTTTCTCCTTCATTTTCCTTCTTCTTGCTCCTGTTTCTTTGGAAGAAAAGAAGAAAGGAATATTATACGTATTTTTCTTTTTTAGTTTGTTGCCAAGAGATAATAAGATGCAAGGAGATTTTATACGTTTTTTTTTTTTTTTTGCGTTATATTGGTAGAAAATAATAACCCTTTGGGTACTCTTCTCATGCCAGAATGTGACAGGCCATCATCATACTATCATCATCCTCTTAATATTTTCCCCGCACGATCAAATCACGCACGCACGCCCTTTCGTGATTATCATATAAATCATGTGGAACGAGGTAATTTTTCTGTACTTGTTAACAGGTATATGTATATATATATATATATACTAACAATAAGTTTTCAAATCTGCTGTTCTCATCCGGTGCTATCATTATGACGAGAGGAAGCATATTACAACAACTAAGCTTATTATTATTTTATCATCTTGCATAATCGCTTTGAATAACACCATGGGGGAAGAGGAACCGCTTTTTTTTCTATTTGTGCATATACAATCATGATGACTCTTATGGACTCTGCAGAATATAATAATAATAAAAAAAGATCTAGATTTGGTTTCACAAGTACATAGAATCTCTCTCTTTCTCATGATGACAAAAGGTCTTTGTTCTTGTCGTCGTCCGTTTGTCTTTCCTCATCTTTTGTCATAAAATAGATTATATACTTAAATGGGAGAATAATTTTTTTAAGGAACCAATCGCAACTTTATTAAATTCACAATGTTGATTTGAATATGTGTTACAAGTTAGTTTAACCCGAGGAAGTGATAATGTATGTGTAAATTATCATCATATTTTATAATATGGCTGCATTTTTTTTTATTATTTCTTTTAAAAATGACTAGAATTACAGCACATATACACATTTTTCCCCTTTTTGTTTTGAATGATCGACGTTACTTATTCAAATATATTTGCATCTTTTTTTTTAAGGTTTCAGCCTTTTATATAGAGGATTCACGTATATGTTATATATACTTAATACTTAATCTATTACCGATGGTTAGTGCTAATGATGTAACCAACCAAAAGAACAAAAAAAGGGGGGTACGAGACTCAAGTAAGGGGAGAAGACAGACAGAGGCTTTTTTTATGTTGTATATTATTTTTATTGTAATGATTAATGATAATAATAATGGACAGACATCTCGCCCACTTCACGGTGAATGGTTACACGAAGCTCGTCATTGCTATTCTTTTTTTGTAAACTACTAAGCAGTGTGATGTCGTCTGATTACGATATTTGGCAAGAAATTCAAAATAGCGGGAATAACATTAACCAAGTTACTAACAATTACCGCGGAAGAACTTTTGAGTGTGGTAAAAAAGATTCCTTTTCCATCAAATCGACTAAGCAAAAAAAAAAAAAAAAAAAACTTGATCCTTCAACCAAGATATCAAACTAACTCGTTTTCTTCTTCTTTCTCTTTTCCCCCTCACTTCTATCTTTCCCCCATTCCCCTTGTCAACAACAACTAGACAAAGTTGGTTAAATGATAAATAAATAAATAATAAAAAAGCCAAGAGATTTTACATAGGTTATCAATAAATGTTAAAAAAAAAATAAGAAACACGGATATTTTTTTTCAATGTATAAGCACTATAATGTAAGTACCTCCTTGGTCTTGAGCGAAGAAGACACACGAGCGGAGGCTCAACGAAACGACAAAAATGCATCCTTTTTTTCTTTTTCTTCTTTTCATCCCTGCATTTTTTTTTGTTCTTTTTTATATATAAAATTCACCTCATGGTCAAAACGTAGCTTTACGATTGGATTCTTGATATGCCTTGAAAGTAACATCGGCGATGGCGTATTTATAGTTATTATTTTATATGAATTGTTGATAATCCTTATTAGAATAATTTAGATAATCCAGCATAGGAAAAAAAAACATGATGGTGGTTGAGTGAGAATAGCGTCTGAATGATCACTGTAATAATAATATATATAAAATGACATTTACTTGTTTTTGTCTTTTTTTCAATCTTGGCGAGAAGGAAAAACTGAATTCATAGAAAACCCAATTTCCAAAGAATCATTCTTTTGGTCAAAATTAGGATGATATACGTAGAAAAATCACCCCAATATCCATTATATACATTGAATATGTGCTGCAAGCAGCAATTTGTTTTTATCACTGCTGTGATCTGTACGTCGTTATAACTATATAAATACAGCATGTCTGCATATTTGCTTTGACGATGGAATTCTTTTCTGGTTTCCAAGACGCATAAAAATGCAATGTACTTTGTGCAGAAAAGTTATATTTAGTGCATAATTAGTAGATTTATCTTATGTTAATTTTTTGCATGATAACAACAACAATTTAATCATAATACAGCTGTAAAGAGTACCAGATCTCAGCATTTGATTCATTATGAATAAAATATGCTAACAAATAGAAGAGACTGTTTTCTTCTTCCATTCTCAAACTTTTTTTTATAATAGCCCAAATTATGATAATAGATGATTTCTCTCAATGATATTCATATCATAAATGAGTATTCAAATATGTAATTTGTTTTTTTTAAAAAAAATTCGAAGCACATTTTCAGAATGCAAGGAACAACATCACCTTCTTCTAGGAGAAATAGAACAAAATTCGTTAGTTATGATATTATTACATCTGCCAACATCAAGGGTATATACCTACATTAAATTAATTCTATAATATAACATGGTTTTTATTATACAATGCAACGTAGTATATAGTGTCAATAATGAAAAGCATAGGTGCATCATCACTTTATTACTTTTGAATGTTGACAAAGGCACGAAAAATTAAATCACTGGTATTAGGTCGTAATGATAGTTGGTGAAATTTTTTTTTATGTATATTGAGAATAATTAAAATATCAGTGCTCTTGTTTAAATATACAATAAATTAATGTAATGATTACACTTGTGAACGTGATTTAATAAGTAGGATCAATTTTAGCCATCATCTATTATTATTCAATTTGATACTAATACTGCGTGTTTAAAAGAACTACTACTTTTGATTCCCACATGGATGGAATTACGATAGAAGCATATAGAGAAAGGGGTGCGATGAATTCAATTTTTCTTGAGTATTTTTTTCACCAGTAAACCCCACCCCCTTTGGTCCCTTTCAAAAGGTATGAGGGGTACGTAGTAAATTATATAAATAGTTCATTAGTGTCATTTAATACAACACTGGGGTATCTTTATAAATTACCACTACCTGATTAATTCGTTAAAAAAAGGGTAAAACAAAAATGAAAACGAGGTCAATATGAAAAAGAGAAAGGCTCTTATCACCCTTTATATATGGAATGGCGCTAATTGTGTATAAAGCATACAATTACGTATTTTTTTTTGCATACCTAACCATATATTGTTATTTTATGTAATAAAAGAAAAAGATAATCTTTCATCAAAACAAAAGACGCCCATCGATGATCAAGAAGATGATGGGGAGGTATGATCACCAATACATCATCTTCTTATTAAGTGGTTTTTCGTATTTTTGGTTTTTATTTTTAATTAATTAATAATAATAAAAAATCAATCGATTCTTCTGTATTATGAGTTATTTTTGGTATCAAACCAATTGATTCATGATTTATGTTGAATTATTTCATATATGTGTAAAGGATCACATTTTCATTATTTTAGGATCTCGGTGACGTAGTAGTAGCATCTATCTCACTAACTTATGGTGATGTACAAGAAACTAAGGTAGACACAGGGGTATATATATATGCTGGTTCTTGGCGGAAATAAAATGTAGTAGAGTGATGGTACAAACATCAAATCATTATTATGCTCATTATACAATAATAATCTTGATCTCTTCTAGTATTGTATACCTAAGGTTTTATCACGTTTTGTATAAACAATAATAAGATTGATAGAGCTAATTTTGTTCTCGGATGATAATGTAACATGGCTGCATATCGTCCCATGTAGATCCAACGATAATTTTTAATGAATAATGATCTCATCAAACGGTTCTATTATTAAGCATTTAGCATCCTGATCTGGACTAAAATAAAAATAAAGTTGCATAGAGCAATATTTTCAAAATGACGTGAAAATCGTTACATATAAAATTTCTCCTTTTAGATGACAGTAAATGATTTACACAAACCTATTTTTGAATACTAATAATAATATCAGGGTTTGTTATCGGCGTGTTTGTTCTATGTTGCATTTTACAATGATTTAATAATAGAGGTAGATTCAATTTTTATGGAGGAGGGGGAGGCTTTTTTTTTGTGAGGGCGATTGTTATTTAGTAGTTCGTCAGAAAAAATAACAGGGGATACTGCTGTTAAGTAGAATAATGAAGGTTGGTGCATATTATCATATAAGAAAATGAACAGAATTAGGGATAGTAGAGAGAGTACATAATATTAGATTATTAAGGGACCATCTATGTAGTGATATAGTTCTGTAGTACGTAAAAGTTTGAGTGAGGGTATATATGAGTAATATTCTACTAGTATTCGGTCAACACAAAGAAATGTTGGAGATGGTTATTTCATTCATAAAAATTGAACTTTTTTTTATCTAATATCTTTGTTTAATTTATAGAAATTACTAAATTATTATATGCTGCTAATAAAGTAAAAGGTGGCGACTGTCACCATAGCAGTAATAGTAGTAGTATATAATAATAAACCAACATTTATCGTAAATAATGGCTATCCTAAGATCATTACTTTATTGCATAACACATGATTTTTTGATCAATGATTTGACGACTCATTCGGTGGACGATTAGTTAAAAGTAATACAATCTTTATCATATATTATCACTTTATTATAACTACTACTTTTGAGTTATAAAATAGGAATATCCTCAGATTCAACAATAAAAAAAATGTTGGTACTTTTTTTTTGTTGAGTTCAAGGAATGACAATAATTTGTATTTACGGTTCTTACACTGGTTCTCAAGGATCTTGTACTGTTTTTCATGCTGTTGTGTGAACAAAAAAAAAAAAGAAATCGATATAATAATAGATATTGGATCCAACCGTTTTCTTTTTGTAGATAAGTGTAGATTTAACCACTGTTTTGGTAAACTCAAGATTTTCTAGATAAGATAAGTCGAGCTCTGTAAATATATACTACTTTAGGCAGGAGATTTATTTTTATGATATATATACTATGCATTATCATAAGGATGAAATGATGGGCTATTGATATTATACCATTTTTATATGTTAGAAAACATCTCAAAATTTATAATAATTGATTACTCTATCATACGCAATATTTAAATTTTATTTTTTAGGTGTTTATGACACTAGCTACATATTAAATCTAAACAAGAGTCTATTCTTTGAAAACGAGGTTCAATCCACACTTGCTGTCCTTCATATATTTTCGACTTATTAATTATGTATATACAGGTTGCGAAAAAATGGTCTTGAACGTTCCCAACATACAGCCCACTAAATATGCTGTCAAGATATATAATAATTGTAATCATTCTTTTCTATTTAAACGATAATTATTATGTGTTTTTTTTATACGTACGTGCTAACGATGATATCTTCTAACCTTTTATTCAACCAAATTATATTTTAGCATATAATCGAAGATGTCGGTCGTATTGGTAAATGTAGCAATATCATGCTACAGCGTGCAACATGGAATTGGTATCATAAAACTGTGGTTACTTATCCATTTTTATCTAGATATATTGATTAATAAATCCGATATACCGTAAGTAGTAGTAATAGCATATCATCAAGAAAACATATCTTCTTTTTTTTCAGGACCAAAAATAAAAACAGTTGACATTTTATAAATATAGTTGTATCGACACACTGTTGGATATTTGTTGGGTCAGAGCAAGATAATGTATGGGTATTAATGTATTTGGTATGCTTGCCAAGCGTCATGCTATTGCTCCTTCTATGACAAAGAGAGGATATGAAAAGATTATCAATGTTGAATCGATAGTGGTATGGAATGCAGCTACTACACCATGGGGTGATATTTATTGTCAGATACACTTATTACTCCTTCCCTACTACTATTTTGGTAATATAAAATAAAATGAATCTTTGTTTGTTTTTGGGCGTGTGTGTCTTATGTGAATCCTCATTTTTTATCAACAACAGGGACTAACCCATTTCTAGTAGAAAATAATGGTGGTGGTACCGTTCTTTTTTTGTTTATTTATTTTTTTTAGAATAAACAAATTCTTTTTCTTCATTTAACTTTTTCTTCCATGGCGCCGCAAAATCCGTAATCTTTAAAATCTTTTAAACAATTCCGCGGAAAAGGACCATGGCGTTTTATATTTCTGCATGAATATAGTATAGTAGTATATATATAGAATATCAAAATGTACTATCTAGTGGTAGTAAGAGCTAAATAAATAAGATAATGTCACTCGATTTCCATCGAGTTGCACAATGTGATGGTTTTACAAAAAGAATAATCTCTTCCATATCGCATTCACTATATTCTGAACAACCGAAACCTTGTTATTTACGATTACTGGAAATAGAAAACGCCCGGATCTTCCATTTTTGAATCACCCCCTCTCCCCCACTGCGTTTTGACTTTTTTAAAACTTTTCAGGACTCGTAAGAAAAGCTAGGCGCGAGAAATAGATTCTTTAAATTTAAATATTATTAATTATTGCATAAAATATCCATTACTACCACCAGATAGCTTTTTAGAAGGAGAATTGGAAGGAAGGAAGAATATTATGTGAAACTATATTAGGTATTCATATATTTTTTAATCTGCTAAATAACATTACGTAAGAATGATGGTAGTCAAATATCAAAAATGACTTACTAAGCATACTATAAAAAGAGTTACGTTCTCTTTTATCTATATATACATATACAATATGGTTACAGTTATCCAAAAGTACTACTATTGACAAGGTTTAAATGAAGAAGAGGAAAGCCAAAAAAAAACTTCCCACTTGTTTGGCTCTTTCGATTTTGACTTGATCTGTGCGCTATTCGGAAGTGCTGATGAAGAGAAGAAGGGCGGAACTAAAACAAATATTTTTATTTGTACTCCCTTTCTCACTCACACACACACACCACACGTTATTACCACATTTGAAATATCCTTTGGAAGCATAAGGAAACTCCGGAGAAGCCAACTAGTAGCAACTCATAATTATATTTCCAAAACTATTTGTCAAACCTTTTATGTGTAATTGTAACCAAGTGATGGGCGAAAGTGATCTAATTATCGGTGTCGATCTATGAGTAAATGAGTTCCGATGAATCCTAATTATCATGAGGCGTACAATATCTAATAATAATTTCGTATGTAACTCAAAGAAAGAGAAACACCAGTTTTTATTACATTTATTATTAGGATGTTGATGTTGATGCTTATTAATTTCATGCCGTTCATAGTGGAACCCCGATTTCATGATGAATAATGAACATATATCAATGGCAAAAAACTTTATCACTTATTATTATTGTTTGATAAATAGTTACACTATATATTCCTTTTTAATTTATTTATTATAAAAAAAGGCGCGTATTTTATTGATATAAGGTAATAGTAATAGAATGGATTATTAAGTGGTGGGTGCATTGTTTATATTTACAGGCAAAAAAAAAGAAAGAAAAAAAATATTAGCTCCCTTCTATCGTGTGGAAATAACGCCATAAGAACCAAATATCCGGACGATGTACGAAGGGTGATCGCGGAGAATGGTTGCCAATGTGTACTTTATTCACCTGATCAACAGTTTACTAAATACTTCTGTAATAAAACAACAACAACAAATAATACAACTACACTTTCTTTATTATCATATTAACCTATCACACTAATCAACTCTAATTTTTTTTATGCCATTCTTTATCCAAAAATACCATCATTCATTATCTTTTGTTATTTTTGTTGAATAACTAATGCTTTTTAATATAAACACAGACCCAAAGGTCAATAATATCATCTTTCTATCATGATGGTCTAATAATAATAACATCCCACACCGGGAATTCCTTCCGAGCACCGATGTACCTAAGTGCTACGCTCTATCACACAAGTAATCAAAAAACAGGCATATTAAAAAAAATTATAATTCAACTAATCTGGACTAGGAAATCAGGGCGTTTGGATGATTGCACAAGAATTTAGTTAAAGCTGGATCCATCAGAATAAAAGGGTGGCACTGTAATCCCACCCATGATTTTGTTATATAGGATGATTGCCCATAGAGTTACACAAAGGAACTATTATTATAAATGTGTGTTAGAGAATGGTTTTTTTTTTTTTTTACTGTGTAAAAAAATTAGATATGGATATGATGACAGTTTAGGTAAACACACGCCATAAACAAAAACAAAAAGAAAAAAAAAAACTTTTTTTGTTTTGTTTTTGTTTTGATCATTGTTTCGATAATAATTATTGCAAAAATCAGCAAGTTCAAAATGATAATGGATAATAGTGGGAGAGTAGGGAAAAGAAAATCATATTTTTTTTAATAATAATAGTATGGTATAAAGATATGCTAAGAAAGAAAATATTACACGTATAAACTTTTTTGTTTTTGGAAAGGAAAAAGGGAAGGAAAAAAAAGTGAAAAACAACGGTTGATATTATAATGTAAATATCCATTCCGTTATTAAAAAAAAGTGAGAAAAAATGCTGTTGTTGATAATGTGATATATGGGATTGTTGTTGATATTGATATATATATATATATCTTCATACAATATAAGAATAATAATAAACGTATTTTGTGGTTGAAAGGGATGTAAAATAACAAATGAGATAATAATAAAAATGATTTGAAATAACAAAAAAAAAAAAAAAAAGGAAAAAGAAAGATGCATGATGTTAATGATTAGGTGGTGGTTGATGATTGCTTTTGTAGTCTTATCGACTGATTCATTTGGTGCATTGGAATGATATTGTGGATAATGATGCTAGGTGAAAGTAATAATAGAGTCAATTATCTGAGGTAAGGACAGTATACTCTTTGGTGACCAAATTTACCACACCATGAACTATATAGTAACAATATATATACAAGGAAACCCCCCACTTATTAGTAACCAAGTACATAATAAAATAGTATATTACGCGTATATAGAATATCATTTGATTGGTTTCACTTATTTACCATTGATGACCACTAAGGTTCACTGGTGCTATTGAGTTTACAGGTAACGATAACTGTTGTTGACTTGATGATGTTGCTGATACAGTAGTAGCAGTAGTAGTAGATCGAATAGTAGGATGAAAATAATGTTTGCAAGCCATATCTCCAAAAGAAAAAGTGATAGTCGTTATAAAAGCAGTGAGAAGAAGAAAAGAAAGAAGAAGAGAAAAAAAAAGAGGTTTTCAGTTTGGACCACCACTTTGGTACAGACAAAAAGACACCCTTTTTATATCAAAACGTACCGCTTACTACCGAAAATATTTATTGCAAACAAAAAAAATTGACTTTTTCCGTGTGTCAAAATTTTTTTTCTCAAAAAAAAAAAAAAAGGAGGTTGGCAAACAAGTGTGAGAATAATTTTTTTTTTTACCTTCAATAAAATGTTTCTTTACAAAATATATACTCTTGTTTTCCCTCATCTACTCATCAACATTACAACAACAAAGGGTCTGGAATATCCATCCAATCCATCTCTAACCATCCATAAAATCCCATCATAAAAAAAAACAAATATACTTTTTGTTTCGGTTCAAGTTTTTATTGTTTTAAGATCAAAATACGATGGTTATCAAGTGCTGCGGGAGAAAGATGGATGAATAATTAGTTTACAAAAAAAAAAAAAAAAAAAAGAGGGTGGCAGATTACACTGTATAACAAAGAAGGCTCACGAACCTTGTTCTTATTTATTTTTTTACATATGAAAAGTAAAAATAAAAACCTTCTTTTTTTTTTGCAGCTGTCACTTTTTTGATTGATTGTCACCCTCATAGTCTAAAGATAATACGACATATGCCAAAAGAAATTACCATAACGGCATGACGGACCGTCCGGAAAGACATTTTTCTTAATCACACGAATGAAAAATATACAAAAGGTCACAGGAAAAGTTGAAAATTAATTACCGAGATATGCTGTTTTTCAAAGGTAAAAAAAGCACGGACTTCTGATTTATCAGGTAATAAAAACAAATCAATGAAGAAGAATTAAATCAGTAAAAGGAACCCTTGTTCTGGAAAAGTAAAAAAACGGATCGATAATCCGTTGTCTTTGGCTAAACTCAATTCCAATCGTCTCTCTCTCTCCCCACCCAAAAAAAAGACTTAGTTGGCGTAAAATGTATAACATCCAAGGATAAAGTTGTTGTTTACTCATCATTGTGTACAAGATAATTAAGTGAAAAAAATTCTAATTTTAAAATGTACTCTTCTTTATGAGTGAGTGCTCAGACCTCTTTTATATATATATATATATATATATATAAATAATAAACTTGACTACTTCGGTCCATGCTTTTTTTTTTTGAATCCAACAAAGCCATGATTATTGTTGTGTTTCTATTTATTACAAACAATAACAACTTTTACAAGTTTATCGCAACGACATGATGAACACTAGTGTTTTTTTGTGTTTCAGCCAAAAAGTTGTTTATTTATATATACAAAAAAAAACCATTTTTTATACTGAGTAACCATAAT
This sequence comes from Phascolomyces articulosus, assembly GCA_025677815.1. Classification (NCBI taxonomy): domain Eukaryota; kingdom Fungi; phylum Mucoromycota; class Mucoromycetes; order Mucorales; family Lichtheimiaceae; genus Phascolomyces; species Phascolomyces articulosus. The sequence goes on along the minus strand of JAIXMP010000008.1, from coordinate 645,378 downwards.
TTTAAAATTTGTTGAATTGTTTATTGTTTGTATAGTAAATCCACCACTACTGTTTACATGATAGAATGAAATAAAAGCATGCGTTCAATATGACAAACATCGTACATCATCAACAACAACCGAGATTAATATATTCTTCTCATATAAAACATTTGGGGTTTAGTACAACAAGAAGAACCACAACCTTCTGATTTCCTGAAATATATTATAAAGTACCCAGGCAGAAATAAGCTTAAAATCAGACTTGACATGTCGTGCGAAAAAAAAAAAGAAAAATCACCTTGATTTTTTTCTGTTTTACATAAAAAAAATAGGGCACTTTTTTTTATCATATCATTCTCGGATACACTTTCTATTGGGGAACATCCGAGAGAATCTGTACAACATTTTTATTTACGCCAAAAAATTGATATTATAAAAAAAAAAGTCCAGTTAAGTAATAAGTTTTCTTCTTCTAAATTGTTTCAGCCTTTTTTATCTTAAAGAACAACAGTCAACACTGAACGAATAATAATAATAATAATAAATAAGGTTGATGAATGAAATCGATCACCCTTCATTATCTGGTACTAACTATATGTTGATGAATTCTCTTTCTCTATTTGTTTATATAAACAATGGGTGGTTTTTTTTTTGGGATGGGACTTTGTTTCCTTTATTTTTTATATGAAAATTAATAATTACAATGGCGCAATACATTCATACTATATTAAACGCGCCCTTTTTTAGTTTGAATTTCTTTACCCAGTATGCTCCAGGAGGAGAACAACAAACATAGAAAGTAGAATTCCCAGCACTGCAGTTGTTGCAAATAAAACAGTCCCCCGACTTGCTGGAAAGAATCCTTTACACATGGCATGTTGCGCATGAAAATAACGAGCATTTCCAAAATATAAAAATAAAATACTAAATGTCACAAAAATGGCTCCAATGGACCGACCTAATTTCCGATGATCCATTCCCGTTGTATCTCCTGGTGATAAATGATATAATTGAGTGATGCCTAAATAGAATATATCATAGAGACACACAATGTGAGTATTGATCCTAATTACCCGTCATCATCATCATCATCATCATCTCCTTCCTTTCTTTCTTAACTTACCAACGCCTACAGTGATTAATGAAAGTGATGTTCTTAACCATGCTAAGAAGGTTCGTTCATTGGCTAATAAAGAAATGAAAAAAAAAAAAAACATTATTTAATAAGAAAAACTTGTGATCCAATTGATAAATATTTTGGTGCCGCCCGTGCGTAAATAAAACCCGAAAGACCGTGTGTCTTTTTCTTTTGTGGTGTGATATACCTTTTTTTTCCCCTTCTCTCTCACTCTTTCTTTTTTTATATATAAATTTCCTCTTATATATACACACAGACACAAGATCTACTAATCTCACTGATAATTATATAATATAAACATACCAAGATGATCGCGTGCAACACTAGCTGTATTTTCGAGTAAAAGTGATTGGGAATATTTGGTATATACATTTCGAATTCTATATTGAAAATTAAGATGTTGTCGTTGTTGATGATGATCAAGGTCTTGGTGTTCGGATGAAGTAGATATTTCCTTGTCCAAATGATGATGATACTTTTCATGAGGATGTGTTGTTGTATCACACGACCGAGCATCTTCATTAACGGTAGGTGATAATGAAGGTATGGCGGAAGAGGTACAGCCTCCTTGTAATAATTGATGTTGATGGTGTCGATGATGAGGATAATTTGGATCATTTAATTTTACAGGTAAACTATTATTTCTTCTTTCATCATATATTACTGTAGTGGGTGACCATGATAATCGATTATTGTTGGCTGCTATAGATGAACATGAAGAATGATTATGAATTGAAGAGGGTGTGGTAGTTGTAGGGCTATTTTCTTTTGTACTATTTGTTGTCATGGTACTTTATTATTATCTGATTTTATATGTATATTTTTTCGATAGGAAGATGGATGGATAAATGAGGAATAGGAACAGGAAATAGGGTAGAATAAGAATTAGAATATGAATATAAAATCAACAACAACGACAACAGCTACAAAATGATGGGGGGTATATTTTTTATATAAATATTGTTTATAGAAATTGAATAAACAGAAATGAAGATGAAAAAGGACAAAGAGAAAGAACAAGGGTTTGTTTTTCTTTTATGACGAGTAGAAGAAGAGAGAAAGAGGAGAAGAGAAAGAAGATGTATAAAGTTTGAGAGATGATTAGTTCTTCAAGGTAATATATGCATATATAAATATATATATATGTTTATCATTACAAGTCAAACTTCTGCATATAATTTATTTATCATTGATGTATATTTATATATATTTATCTTATTAAAACGTAACTTTAGTCTTATTTGCCGTCTGACTATGTGTATTCAGTCAAAGGAGGGGGGATAGTGATAAAGGGTGAAGGGAAGGAGAAGAAAGAAGAAGAAGAGGGAGGGGTAAGAAGAAGTGGGGGAGGAGGTTAGAGAGCAGGAGGTAGAGAGTGAGAATAACTATCCAAATGGTGATCCGCTCACATCGCCGATCATTTCAGATATTTAGTTTTCTCGGATTCTACGTCAATTTTTTTTACTGTATAATAGCATCTGCATAATAAATATACTTTACACACTGATGTAAAGACTACTGCACATTGTTCATCAAATACACAACAATAATAATAAAATCTGTATGTGTGTGTGACTGTAAGTACAAAAAGAATATTCTTTTAACCATATAATAAAAGAGTAATGATGATGACATACTATCTTGGGAGACTTCTTGTATTAATACATCAAAGTTGGTTGCACTTGAATGTTATTCCCACTTCTTTAGTTAATTATTATTACTATACGGATATAAGGGGAGGAAAAAGAAAGAGAGAAGAAAAAAAAGGAGAGAAGAGGCGGTGAGGGACCAATTGTTTAGTTTTTTTTCAATCCAGTTCTTTAAAGGACGATGGCAATGATTGTATATATTTATAAATATGCATATTCTATAATAATGGGGTTCACTCCTAAAAAAAAAAGGTTCTTTCTTTTGGTTTTTCTCTCCCCCAATAATAATAGACCATCACCTCGCATATTACTATAGGTACGTTTGACACTCTTGTCTTTAAATTATTATTGTTGCTGTGCCTGACTATTATAAAGTGTTGTGTGATCATTTTAATTTATTAATTTATTATCAAGGATAGTAATATATAAATCTATTCATGATTCAATGATCATGTCAGGACCCCATGTGTCCAGTGATATATGAGTTAATTTTTCTCATGTCAAGTATGCCAATCAAACAAAAACTATTACATTCCACTGGATGAGAATGTGTACTTTAGCAGTGGTAGAACCAACAAAGTTGATGCACATGTATTATCATACTAAAAAAAAGAGAATGTGTCTCTATGTAACAACAACATAAACAAGAAAACAACATTATTTATAATACGCATATCTTTGTTGTCGTCGTCTTTGTATCATCTGCAGATCAGTTTCATTTACGATATATAAAAAAAAGGTAGATATCTTTCAAAATCCTAGAGATATCAGAAACAAAGACATATGCAGTTCGATAAACTTTATATTATACTCTAGAGGACCGGCGTCTATCTATTTATATTGACAGAAGTTCATGACGATCGTTCATAAGGAGTAGTTAATATCATTATTTTTTGTAAGGAAGAAGATCATGATCATCCTTGCAATAGCGATATATTATATAGAACATCAGCTACCTATTAATTTTCTGTAAAAAAAAACATGAAACAATGATCCGCTGATACTATTATAATATGGTAATAATTTATGTCTTATGTTGGATTTTATTACTACTTTTTATTCTTTCATCTGTACGTACTCCATATATTTATGCATTATTTTCTTCTTTTGTAAACGAATCTGTAAGATAACGCCACCAGGCATTTTTTTTTTTTTTTTTTGCTTCGGCAATTAATTTTTCTGCTGTAAATCTTAATCGTTACTCCTACTTACTACAAAGTAATAATCTACCTCATATTTACTATTATAATAAAAATGTTGAGAGAGAAAGGGAAACAAACCGTTCTCTATCATGGTCTACATACACAGAATATATTTTTATATATTTTATAAAATCAAAAAAATAAATATAGCAAGTTATAGTGCCATTATATATTTCGGTATTAAACTAAAATTCTTGGAATATGTTATGTGAAAAGCCTTGGAAGAAGAATAAAGAATTGCATGATTTATGACATAAGTTTTATTTTTTTTAGTGCATGGGCGGAAACATAGTATATTTAGTAATCGGCTTAAAACACTTTTGCATAAAAAAATGCCAACTCTTCTACAAAAAAAAAGAAAGAAAAGACAACAGCATCAAGCACCTGCAAGAAGAACTGTTTTAGTCTTGTTTCCTCCGCTTTTTTACCTTTTACTTATATACTATCTTATTTTTGCATACAACCGTAAAGGTTTCGATACCACTACGCACAATGACTTAATAAAAACATTCATATTTTTTCATCTTTCATCACTGAAACGCATTCGTTTCTCATACCCTTGTTCTACAGAAAGAACAGAGCCGATGATCTTACTATTTTAGTAACAAGTGACAAAGTTTAGTAAGAGCTGACTCTCAGACCAGTGAACACAAATTTCACTAAAAATGGGACGCTGCATAAAAAAAGAAAAAAAAAGTTGCTTATGTGAAGCTTACAAAGATTTTTGAGTGGAGTGAAATAATTATTAATACGCGTGTGTTTGTTGGCTTCCTTTTTTAAAAGATCCATGCTTCGCCGAGTTTTTTCCCATTCTCCTCATTTTCGTTTACTTTATTCTTCAAGACCTATTTCCATTCGTACTATGGCTTCTACTACACAACAAAAAGACCAAACTGAAATCCTAAAGTGGGCTTCCAAGGATGGTGAGTTTCGTCGTCAACAATCTGTTTTCCGTGATCAAATTGTCGATGAACCTGGTGCCAAGTTTACACCTGAACGGTAATATTGCTTTTTTTTTATCTTGAATAGAAAAATAAATGAGAGGGAAGAAAGGAATATGGACTAAAACTGTATATCCTGTTATTATTGTATGTAGTGATCGATACCATTTATATGTTTCGTTGGCGTGTCCTTGGGTAAGAAAGAATGCGCGTTGTTTTTTTTTTTTTTTTAAAAAAAAAACGATGGATCAATGATAAAAGGCGCTCAAGCTCATATACTTTATGATATTTTGTTATAGGCTCATCGAACATTGATTGTTCGTGAATTGAAAGGTCTTCAGGATCTTATCACAGTATCTGTAGTGGATTATTTGTTACTTGACAAGGGATGGTAAAGTATATCATTTTTCATTTTCATGGTAGTAATACGTGTCTATGGACTTTTTTTTTTGACTCGGTTTTTATTTTTACAATAGGAAATTCTCCTCACCAGAAGAATGTCCTGGTGCTATTCCAGACAACATTAATAATTCAGAATACTTGCGTGATCTCTATTTTAAGGTGAATCCGGATTATACTGGTCGTTTCACAGTACCTGTTCTTTGGGATAAGAAGCTCAATACACTTGGTAAGAAAAAATGACAAAAAAAAATTTAGCATGTGCCTTTTGTACATAGGGTTGGGAAAGGGGAATAGTCGAAAGGATAAAAAAAAAATTCCACTAACATATGACCTGTAAATCTCTCCAGTAAACAACGAGAGTTCTGAGATTATCCGTATGTTGAATACCGCATTTGACAAGTTCTTGCCTGATGATAAAAAGAATATCAATTATTATCCAGAAAACTTGCGTGCCGAGATTGATGAATTGAATGAATGGGTGTATGATACTGTGAACAATGGTGTATACAAGTCAGGATTTGCAACCACACAACAAGCTTGTAAGTTAGTCGTGTTAGTCGTGTACAACGCGTGTTGTTGTTTTAAAATATACTAAAAAAGGAATAATCCCATCATGCTTTTTCTATTTTATACTAGATGAAAATAATGTGTACCCTCTTTTCAAATCTTTGGATCGAATTGAAGGCATTTTGTCCAAGTCAGATTATTTGGTTGCCAATACCTTTACTGAAGCTGATATTCGTTTATTCACCACCATCGTAAGGTAACTATATAAGATGAAGTGGATGAGGTTATAAATGGGGGAAACGCACATGAAACAAGCATGAAGAAAATTAATCATTTTTTTTCATTATTATAGATTTGATCCTGTCTATCATGGTCATTTCAAGTGTAATGCCAAGTCAATTGAAAAGGATTATCCACATATCCTCAAGTGGACTCGTCGTATCTATCAGATGCCTGGAAGTATGTAACGTCAGCAATGTAACACCATTATGCTCAACGGGGCTTAGCGTTTTTACTCAACTCTTTTTCTTTTATCTCTCTATAGTTGCCGAGACTGTGAATATGGATCATATCAAGAGACATTATTATATGTCTCATCGTCAAATCAACCCCACTCAAGTGGTTCCTATTGGCACCGGACCTGATCTTTCTTTACCCATCAACTAAAAAAAATCCCTCATTCTTTGATAGTGATTAGTTGTTATTTTCTGTTTGATTACTCTGAATAAAAAAAAACATATTTGATAATCGATATCTTCCTTTTTTTTCTTTTGTTCCTTGTTTTTTCTCCTTTCACACTACCCAACCTCAGATATAAAAATATAGCGAAAATGATAATAAGATAGATACGTGAAAGAGAGGTTTGATTTTTGTCAGTTTGTTGATATATATATATATAAAGTATAACGATATTACAAATGACGAAAAAGTACGTTGTGTTTGTGTATTTTTTCTCTCTTCAATAAAAAAAGAAGAAACGGTAAGAAATAGAGAGAGAAGAGGGGGGATAAAATAACGTAAAAAAGAAAAGATCCGTCCAATCTTATTTATACACCTTCAAGTTGACGTTCCATTTCATCTAACTCATCCTTAACACCCTTGTGCTTAGCTTCCAAGTCGTCATTCTTCTTATCCCAATCCTTGGCTTCTTGTTGGAGCTTGACTGCCTTCTTACCGAGTTGTTCAGCACGCAAATCAGCTTCACGGAAGCTGTTTCATAAAAAAAAGAAAAAGAAAAGGTAATCCAATATTAGCTTTACGTGTGCCAAGCCAAAAATTATTCGAGATATAGATACGTTATATCCATATAAAACATATAATATCCTCTTTTTATATCCCCTCCAAAAAAAAATAAAATAAAACTTACTTAGAGGTAGCTTCCTTCAAATCAGATTCGGCCTTTTCGAGTTGTTCTTCCAACAATTTGGCACGGTTTTGAAGGTCATTAAGGTCATCGTCCTTCTTGTTATGTTCGGCTTCTAATTCATCGACCTTGGTTTGGGCAGCTTCAGCACGGGCATTAGCAGTGTCGATTTCAGAACGAAGCGAAGCAAGTTTCTATTATGCATTTCCTTTTTCTTTTAGTTTCAAAAAAAAAGGTGTATTTCTCGTTTTCATTTTCCTCCCTTTCATATTACTGGTATTCATCTTGGATGAAACATAAAAAATATATATACCTCCTTGAATTTTTCCATGGTTAAGATGTAGATGAAAAGGTTATATTTAAAAAAAAAGAGAGAAAAAAAAGAACCCAGTCCTTTTAACGAACCGCAGATATCCCTTTCTGCTTGCGAAAGTGCTAGATGTTTTGAAGGGCCGCGCCATTCAGCTTATGAGGCCCGCGTGTCTCGGTCCACGAGAACGCAAAGGGGAACGGATGATGATGGCTGTAAGTTTGCTTTAAAAAGAGAAAACTTTAAAATCTGACGTTTGTGTTATTTTTCTACCTTATTCTATTACACTACTATCTTAGAAAAAAACGTAAAGATCATTCAATGAAAAAATAATTTTTTTTAGTAAATAAACGATGCTTGCAGTCATGTTTTAATCAGAATGATACAAGTGAGAGCTCGAAAAAGCGCGTTTCAAAATAGTCCAAGTTTATGCTTATAAAACGTTTCAGCTAACTCATAATAGATACATATTCACACGGACAAATAAGCTTATTTGTGTACTTATAAAGAAAAAGGCATTGTTTAGTACGTAGTAATAAATGAACATGGAACTTTTTCTGGCTCTGGCTATAACATACCATGATAGTGATGATATCGTAATAAAAACAAGACAAATAATAATAAATCTATTTATTAGATTGGTTTCTTTTCAATAATTTAGTATTTCTACCCTTGTATTTTTGACTTTCTACAAATCTGCTCATCAGAAGTGATATGAAATGATACAATTAATTTAAACATACTACCTATTGTTTTTTATACTTAAATAGCTCACATGTCGTTGAAGGGTGGAGGTTTCAAGCATTGAATCAAATACGACAATGCTCACCCTTTGGAGAGTTTACCATTTTGCAGGGCAAAATTTATTCAAACAAGATAAACTTTTTGGTAGTGTCAATCAGATGTATTTTTTCATCTTTGTTATACCTATTTTCCCCCCAATTATTCATCTTGTATTTTTTTTTTCAATAGGATGGGGCTGTATGAGAGACGGTAACAAAAAACAACTGCTTGAGGATTGGTTCTGTATAAATATCCTCTCGAAATTATTTTATTCCACCATTATGTATGGGATCTCAACTTGAAGAGGTAAAAATAAAAGATGACTTGCATTGTGTAAAATATAAAACTTTATATACTAATAATATATCCAAATAACCATATATGTACAGTAGATCAGAGTGACGTCCGATGCATCCAAATGCCAACAAGGTGGTGTATGGCATGATCTATAACGGAATGTAACAATTTATTATCTGATGAAGAAGAACCATCCGGCGCCACCTAACTACCAATGTTTTGTGTTTTAAGCATAACAAAATGTTTAATGGCGGCCGCCTTTCAAGACAGGAGCGAAGTTTTATAAAAGTAGAAAATAAAACATATATTTTTTCCCACTACAACAGTAATTGCTATATAATAATGGTGATCATGAGAAATAGAATGGGAAAAAAGACATTGAAGATAAAAAGATTAGGGATGGTTATATACTACGTAATTGATGTGTATATTTGAAATTATTTCCTCTTCTGTATCTTTTACTCAGAACCAACATGTTCAAGAAGGAAATATTGCTTTGTTACTTGATCAAGCTGTTCCTTATAGTTGGCTTCAATTTCTTCCACAAGTTCTGGAGATGGAGCTACAATCGTTTTTTCAGAATAATTCGGTGGAATAGCTTGACATATATAATAGAAGTTGTTATACAATACATTATATATTGTATATATATATACGTATCAAACCATTGTGCTGAATTTTTAAATTGAAAAATGCAATTTACCTTTAGCTACAATTTTCGGTGGTTCCTCCAATTCAATGATATCATTAGGCAAAGCAGTAAGCGTTTGTGCTGTTATAAATAATGCCAAATAATGAATGAGTGTGATAAACAATTTCTTTTTCTTTATTTAGCATTCATTTACCATTTCGATTTTTATCTTCAATCAATAAGAGAACAGCTTTGACAACGGTTTCTATGCGTGTATTTTCGCAACCAATGGATTTGACAAGCTTGAACATAGGTTCAGGAAAATCCTTCGATAAATCGGTTTCTGTCATAGTAATAGTCGTATAATAGTTAATTTGTCAATTGTAATATATATTTTTTATAGATCGATAATTTGTATTATATTCTACGGATGGAAAAGATATGAGGTATTACTTACCGACAGCATGGGGACATACTTTAATTGCATGTTAATCAATCGATAAATATTCATGTATGCAGTAAAAAAAAACAAAAGTTTTCATACCTGCATTGATGCGTATATTACACACACGAGGAAGATGCTCGAAACTTCTTACCCAGCCCACAATCGCGTGTTTTGATGCATTGTAAATACTAGAATAGCTATTTTTTTATACATTATATTAGTTGCTCGGATACATAGAAAGAGAGGTATACTTCATGAATATATATAGATGACGACTGTATCAACAAATGAATTATATACCTAAATGATTCAAGACCTAAACCAGAGGATGTAGCAACAATAACGCCTCCACCTCTCTTTACTAAATGTCTAACAGCCACTTTGGTACCCTTGATCACTCCCATAGTATTGACATTCATTAATTTTACATCTTGTTCATCTATATAAAAAAAAATGACATGTTGTATATTGGATAGAATAAAACATTATTATGGAACCAATGGATAAATATAGATTTCTACATCACACAAAATGAGAATCCAAGGTTTATATTTACCATCCAAAGGATCCAATAATAGATCATGATCCATTGTGATGCCTGCATTTAGAAAAGCAATCTATGCACGATGGGCAACATAATCATATTTTGGTGGTAGTAGGATGGAATGTTATTAAAATAAATCCATTAGAGTATACACTGATCTTGTTTTACTTACATCCACACCTCCAAAAGTACTCTCAGCGAGTTGAAATAGAGCAATTAAATCACTATATTTTGCTACATCTGTATGCAAATACACAGCAGCTTGTTGTTTGGCCCTATATAGAATATGTTTTCATATGTCATATCATTAGGGTGACCGTAGTAGAAAGCTGAATGTATCTACGTATTTACGCGAAACGAAAGAAACCTATTCTATATATATATTGCTGACTTACATCAAGTTTAATTCTTGAATAGTATTTTGACCTTCCTTATCCAAAAGATCACCGATTACTACTTTGGCACCTTTTTTAACAAGTTCGATAGCTACCATTTTGCCAATATTACGACTACCACCCGTGATTACTGCTACCTTATTTTCATAATCATAAGTTTCTTTTGGATGAGCTGTCATTTTTTTTTATCTGAAAAAAAATAGGCGTAAAGAAACAAGAGAGAAAGGGATGAAAAAAAGAAGAAAAATCTAGTAGCAAGATATGCAAACGGCTGCACCATCCACCTGTCTATTATGGAACACCAAAGTCACGAACAAAAAAAAAAAAAAAGAGATGCTTGTCTATTTACATAAAAACCTGCCTCTTACTCGCATGAAAACCCAACATAAATCTAAAGGATAAGTATATAATAAATCATTTGATATTTATGCAGTTTTTTTTTGTTCTTTAAAGGAATCGGGAACATCCAAATTTGTAATAATGACAAAATAAATAAAAGAAAAAAAAATAGAGATAATATGAAAGAAAAAGATAGTAGTAATAATAATAATAAAATATGTATATTTTTGTATTATATATGCAAAAGTATTGAAGAAGAGAGAAAAAAAAAGATATAAAATGATGTGTAAAAGTAATAAGGTTGACCCAAAAAAAAGAAAAATATTTATAGTTAAGAAAAATGAACCCATGTTGTAAAATTATATATTCGACAGAAAAAGAAAATGGATTAAAGATACAAAAGAAGACCTGTTTTATATATATAAATGCAGGAATTCAAAATGAAAAAAATAAAACAATAAAGATATGTATATGAAGATACAAAAAAAAAAAAAAAAACGAGAAAGGTTATCTAAAACCCTCTTTGATAATTATTATGTGGAGGTGGTTGTGGTCGAGCAACATTGGGACGTACTTGAGGTGTATAAGCAGCATGCATTGGAGGTCGTGGTCCTCCTTGATATTGTCCAGGAGGAGACTGTTGAGGACGATAAGGCTGCTGCTGTTGTCCAGGAGATGGTCTTATCGATGGAGTATAAGATTGTTGCTGTGGATGAGGTGGTGATTGAGGATTACGTAAAATGGATTGACCTTGTTGATGCGGAGGCGGAGCCATACGTGGTTGCTGTTGCTGTTGATGAGAAGCTTGTCTTATTGGTGGACGAGGTGGTTGTGGATAGTAACCTCCACGACCAGCAGGTGCCATTTGTTGTTGTTGTTGTTGTTGTTGTTGATTATGAGGAGGTGGCACAGGTCGAGGCTGTTGCTGTTGATGCTGCTTTGGTAATGGCACAGGAGGTGTAGGTGTTGCAGTTTGTGGTCTAAAGGAAGGATAGTAACCTGAACTTGATTTGACAGGTGCTTCTTTGGATGGATCAAAGTAATGTTGCGGGTTGGCATGAATAGAAGACATGTCACTGCCCGTATAATTGGATACCAACTCATCATCACTTCCTTGCATCAAACGACGTTCTTCTTCATGACCTTCCACAATATTATGTGTCATATGCACAGGACCCAATTCGCGCAATTTCTTTTCACGTCGTTTGGCTGATCGAATACGTCGTCGTTCATAATCTTCCCATCTTCGTAAAGGAACCTTGGATGGATCAAACACACCATTCTTTTGTCCATGATGTTCTCCTTTCACTTCACCAGTCACTTTACGTGTTTCACCCCATGAAAAGTCATCGAAGTGCCAGAATGAATAAACAGGTAAAACGAAATTCCAAATGGGAAGTGCAAACAGATAAATCACCATCCATCCCAAATAAACCCATTTTTTGGTCGTGATCAAAATCAACAAGGCAGGTGAAAACAAGACAATAATCAATAGAACCAGTGGTACAGCTGTTGTAAAGCTGGTAATACTCGTGGCAGCAATGGAAGCAATCAGGACAATCGTAAGTACAATAGCCACAGGAAGAGTCAAGGTACCCACCAAATCCATCATAACAACGAACTGCATAGAGAAACAAAAGGTACCACACAAGTTTCGTACAAGTACGAGTTCAAATAAGTTGTGGATGGTGGAATTGATCCAGCGACGACGTTGAGATAACAAGACTTTGAATTCATCAGGTACAATCGTTTTACAGATCTAAATAAATAGATATAATACATTATCAATCCATTAGCATCGTTACAATGTTTTTTTTCTTGTTTCATTAAATAGCTATCCTCTCTTTTATTTTACTCACAGCATGAGGTGTAAAGACCATCTTTCGATATGGAAAGTTACGAAGCATCAATGTGGTCAAAAACCGATCTTCACCAAGCAACAATAAATTCTTTTGATGTAATGTATCAACCGTATTTTGAGAATATTCTTGCACAATTTCTGGCTTGGTAATAATAGGAACCCAATCACCATCACCCTTGCGTGCCTTGAGTCGATACATACAAAAACAACCAGGCAAACAAGTGACACCACCAAAAACAGATTCAAAGCCTTTGGCCAAATGATGGGAAATAAAATATTCGTAAACTTGAATAGCACTGACCCAAGAAGCTCGTTTGTTGGCAATTTTGGTTTCACCACATAAACCCATAATCAAATTGTCATTCACCATACAATTGACCAGCAATCGTAACGAAGATTTATATACTTTTGTATCGGCATCCACCATGAGAACCAGCTCAAAGTAGTCTGGTGTCACACCCATCAGATAATGGATCTTTTGGAATAGTTCATAATCCAGCGGGGTCATTCTATCGTTATAGGTGACACGGCTGAAAAAGTTCATAAGAATCAATTGGGAGTCCCGTTTGCCTCGATTACCCGCTTTGGCTTTGCCTTCTTCGTCTGGATTACCACATTTGACGACCAAAATCATAGGTACTTTATGTCCTTTGCAGACTATAATAGAAAAAAAAATGTAATGGCGAATGAGTTAATATACCTCCTTCTACATAGCATATTCTATCGATCCCTTTTTAAAATACGATAAAAGCAATTTACCATAATGACCCGCATAGACCTTGGCTCTATTGAATTGTTTTGCGCCATCCGCTACAGCAATATAAGGCATTGGTTCCACATTACGCATTTCCGGTTTATCAAATGTCACCAAAGATAAACAAATATCGGGTGTTGACATTTTTTCACCGCTACCCGTAATCATACCATCCGCAATAATAAACAATAACTTTCGCTTATCCGGATAATCCGTGCCTGATAAAGATTCAATGGTAGCCCTGATACCTTCCAGACCTTCTGAATAACAAGTGATCAATAATGCTGTATAAAGATCATTTCCCACCAAACGTGTAAAATCTTTAGCAGCGGCTGTGCCTGAATCCATGCGTTGATGTCCTGGGTTTCGTTTAATATCCGCCATTTCCATAGTTTGATTATTTCGCATGGGCGATCCAGATCGACTGACAGGTGGTGGTGTACGTGCCATTTTCCAAGATAAACACCAAGCAAAAATCAAGGCCATAAAAAACCGAGCAAACACAATCGCCAACACAACCCCCAGAGCACAAAACAAGACCAAAGAAGCAGCAAAACAACCGGTTGTCGACTTGTCAATTTGTCCCGCATGATATTTTTGTACAATACAATTAATCGAATCACGTAACTCGGGTCGTCTGAAAAATTGTTTGGTACCATCCTTTCCACCTTCGGCAAAGTCTGAGGCAAGAATCTCTCGAATGGTGCTATCCAAAATATCGTTGGGTACTGGATTTGGATTGGCATGGATATAAGGGTCCATATTGATCACGTTACCATCCAACACAAAAAAATGGGTCAAGTTGACACTGGCGAGTTGGGTCCAATCATAACCTACATAACGTGTCATATTTTCAAGGCCGAGTTTTTGAAAGTTGGATTCGGTCAATGGACCTAATGTACACCCCTTGTTGCCATTGTTGTCACCGCATGGATCAAAACTGACAGCTTTAAATGCATTGTTGGCAGATTGACAGGCTGGAATATTGACGCCATGTTCGAAATAGTTGGTCACGTCAGTGCCAGGTACACTCACCATTTCGAAAAAGTTAACGTCGTGTGTTACTTGATAGTTCGTGATATTAAATTGCCAACCTGATATACCGATTAATGATGCTTCATATTTTTGGGAGGTTGATGATATTAATAATAAAAACAAAATAGTCAAAAATTAGCTCTTTTTTTTAGGAGAAGTTGGGGGTGTGTGAGTGGGGATGAGGAGGAAAGGGGAGAGAAACAAAGTAAAAAAAAAAAAAAAGATGAGAGTAGTAATAAATAAAAGGGGATGGATGGAATATGTGTGTATATGTGGCCAACTAAAAACGTAAAGAAAAAAAAAGATATATTACCACTATTTACAGTATCATTATATGAAAGATAGTTGGCTTGATTACTAGCAGCTTCAGGTGGACACATGACTGAACTAAGACCGATGGTAATAAATGCGACAAATCCACCCATACAAGCAATAATAAAACATAAAGCCATTTTTTCTCTCCAAGCTTGTTGCATACCCTTATCCGATTTACCTAACGCAGCCAACATGGGAGCAAATGCCCAAAAGGTGACAATACGTGAAAATAATATCCATGGATCAAAGGCACTTCGACTCGCGGTGGGTTTACCCGTTAATAAAGGTGGCGGTTCTTGATATCGATCAGGTCGGATCAAAGTACGTCCACGTTGTATATTTTGTCCTGCATTAGCAATACTATTAGCACCAGGTACCATTCGACGAGTAGGTGCTCGTCCAAGAACAGTAGGTCTTCGTCCTACGGCTGTTGCACCATGAGTATAGGCTGGATTGTTAGATGTCGCTGTTGTATAAGCATAAACTGTTCCATTATTATTATTTTGATTTTGATAATTATAATTGACATGATAATTTGTTTGTTGCTGTGATTGTGGCTGTGGTTGTTGGTTGATTCTAACGCCACCACCACCTGTGGGTTGACTGTATTGAATTCCTCCAACCATGAATAAATAACGTTATATGTATATGTATAAATATATAGAAAATAAATGAGAGGCAAGAGTATTTTTTTTTTTGAAATATAAAAATAAAGAGTGTATAAAAAAGTTGTCAGCTTTCTCACCAAAGATTGGATGGATAAGCGACTTTTTGAATAATAATAAAATATAGAATATCTATATAAAAAAAAGTTTATATGAAAGAAAAAAGGAAACAAAAAAAAAAAAGAAAAAGAACAAGAAAATGAAAAAAAGATCAAAGAAAAAGTGAAATAAATAGTAACAAAAAAAAGGGGGAATAAAGAAGAAGGGCCAAGAAAAAAGGGACAAGCAGATAGACAAGTAAAATAGACCTTTTGTCTGGTTTAAATATAATAAAAAATAATTAGATCTACGTGTTAGACAGGAGGAGAGTATTGGTTCGTTTGGGGGGAGGAGTAGAATGAATATATGATTTTATGAAGGGGAAAACAAGGGATTGTTATTATGAAAATCTTGTGTGTGTATATCCGATGTGCAGTATAAAATATAACGTAAAGAATCAAAGAAGCAAAGAAGAAATCAATGAAGGGGTTCGTAATGTACACATGTGCACTACTTTTATATTTGAATTGGTGATGATTTTGCGTTATTGTTATTGTTGTTGTTTTGATTTTTTGTTGTGAATGATTTCTGCTGATTTGTTATTTTGGATGTTGTTGTTTAAACGTTGTTTTTGTTGAATGTAAATGTATATATAAATAGAAAAGGAAAGGAAAAAGAGGTTTATATATAAACAATAGATAATAGACAAAAGAAAGAAAGAATGAATAAGAAGAAGGAAGAAATGAATAGCTTGGCTGATTGCTGATTGAATATAACAAAATTTTTAACGGGAACACATAAATGATTATTGGTGAAACAATTTATTATTTTTTAAGGTGTTACAAAAAGTTTATATGACTAAATGGATTCAAGCAGATCAATCATAAAGAAGAGACTATTAATGCTGTCGTTTGATACCACTTAAGCTTTCAAGATAATCATCCCGACTTGTTGTACACTTCAATTCTTGCTTGTTTTGGGTGTATAATCCATCATAAACCATCTCCGCTTGTTGAGTCTAATTAATATAATTGTAGACAAATATATCAGTGAATCAATACAATCCAATTCAATCCATATATATATATATATAATCTTACAGTTTCATCATAAAATACGACAGGTTGCCAGGCTTCTTCTTCTGCATTCCTTACAGCCATTGAATAAGCATTTCGTTTAGCAAGTCCTTCTTTTTCATTATTCTTCATAGATACCTAAAATAGTACATGATCATAATTCAATAAGTATATATACGCCACCCTATTTCAATATACCCTCTCTCTCCTCCCCCCAATTTTTTACTCTCTCTCACATCCCCTCGTTCATTCTTTTCTATCTCTATTTGAGCTCCTTACTTGTAATGTCTGAGCTTTTCCAGACTCGCTCTTTTTCTTATTGTCTTCTTCATCCTTTTCTACATCTTGAATTCGTTTATTGGCAGCTTT
This sequence comes from Phascolomyces articulosus, assembly GCA_025677815.1. NCBI lineage: Eukaryota > Fungi > Mucoromycota > Mucoromycetes > Mucorales > Lichtheimiaceae > Phascolomyces > Phascolomyces articulosus. The sequence goes on along the minus strand of JAIXMP010000008.1, from coordinate 628,336 downwards.
AAATTTTTCATCAATTTTATCAATATATTTAAATGCTGGTCTCATTTGAATAGTTCCACGAATAGGTGTTAAATGAAGTTCACCTATATAGAATAAAATGAATGAAATGGTGCATGCAAAAAAGGATCACTTAGCATAATCGATCTAATATATATAAATTGCATTTGATATCCCCAAATCAAGATACATTCAATTCATTTCATTCTCTTTGCCTCTCTCTCCCCTCTCTTCTTTTCCTTCCCCCCCCAAAAAAAAAATAATAAATAATAAATTTATACCGTCACGCATAGCACCTACAACATACTTCGTTTGAGCAGGTACTTCTGTTGAACTAAATGTCATACGATCTAATAATTCTTCTTCTTTTTTACTTGCAGAGGATCGTCCGTACATTTGTTCTTCTTCATGTTCTTCCATTCGTTTATCATACGCAGTTTTGATCTTTTTATCATTCATACCCATGGCAAAATCTTCACCCCGTTCTGTACTATAATACGATGATCGTGTATCAATAGGAAGATCCAACTCGACCATTTTGGCTCTGGGTTTAATACGTGCGGCAACAGGGCCCGAACGACTATCAAATGCGGCATTGCGTAATGGGTATTGAAACACGTAAAGGAATTTAGATAAATTGTTACTCAAATAGACGGGTACTTCTGCCAACACTTCGTCATTGTCATCGTTTTGTGTAGAATCAAATACAACACCAGGGGCTGTTGTTAAATCACTATCAAATGTCACGGATGCAGCGACTGTAGAAGGCGATGGTGCTGCCATGTTATATTATTTTATTGTTTGAAAAAAAAAAAGAGATCAAGAAATTTTTTTTAGTTTGCTGTGTTGAAAAATCCTGCAGGAATGAAATTCTTTTGTCTCTGTATCATCATATCAAGCCAAACAGTTATTTCTTTGTTTTGTTTATGCAACATCTTCTTTAACATTTTTGGGGGGTGGGTGGCGAAGAAGATGGTAGAATCTGACGATTATATATTTCACATGGATTATTTCGAAAGTTGCTTTCAACCCAACAAAGAAGAAGAAACAACATTCAGGTAATCATCGACTACTACTTAGAGATTCATAGTAGTACAAAGATTTAAAAGAAAGAACGATATGATTTATATTTTTCACCTGTCACCATTAATTTATTATATCACAAGATGCTATTTCATGTAATATATACACACTATACACATAGTGATGTTAAACTACCCTTATTTAGCTGTTTGTATATTACAAATGTAACAAAATAACATTGATTATTTCGACACTTGAGAAGCAGGGTAAATGGATAACTCCCTTTGGGTATTATTTGATGTTACTCGTATTACCTTTTAATAAAAGTATGCTCTTATGCTAGTGGTGGTAGCTAAACTTATTGAGAATGTTTTACATAGTGCATATGTATCTTTTTTTTCAAGTGCTGAAAAAAGCAAACGTATCATAACCATCGTGGTTGTATAATAAGAAGTCTAGGAGTATGATCAAATCCAATGCTTGTACGCACAGTTGCCATGAACAAGATTCACCAAAATCCCGGATTTTCACTTTTTGTGACACATTCAATTAAAAATTTTGTAAAAGGATGAAACCCCACTCTTTTTTCTTCTTCTTATTGATACTTGTCCTTGTGATTTACTATCTATTTTTACAACCTAAAGCTTCATATAATAATATTGGAAGACATAGTATTGGGTTATATAATATATACCCACCATCCATAACAATAAAATAATAAAAAAAATGATATACATGTCAGCCTGCATGCAGCAGTAGAAGCAGATGCTTCCCTTCTTGTTGTATAATATACATTGATGACTAACCTACTTTGTTTATAGTAGCTCTTCAATTTATAATTTAATATAAAGATGAACCTCTATTTCAAACTAAAACATATTCTGCATATTTTACTTTATAAAACAAATTTATTTTAAACTTAAAGTATGGCCACACTAATGCTAATATAGTATCTGTTCAACAACCCATCCACTATAAATTTGTTACACACACCCTTTTGCATAAAGGAGAGGGCGAGAACAAAGAAAAGGATTCTCTATTAACTTTCTTCTATTGTTGAAAGCTAGGTAAGTAAGGTATATATATATATATATATATTCCTTGGATCTGTAAAATCGAGAAATAGAAGATTCTGGTGTAGCAAACCATTTCATCAACTAGAGGATTGAGGAACATGAATACACTGATATTCTTTCATCGTTATCATATACTACGTACATATTGAAATATGTATTGTATCTTATCATGATTGCTAAGAAGTCTGAAATCTCAACGTTCCATTCAATTTCTTTCTATTTATTAAATTTGTTGTTGTGTATCAGTATCTACGATAGATGTCGATGTACTCATTCGAGTTCCCCCCTATCACCTCCATTTCTTTTAAAAAAACCCGATCCATCATAAATATATATATAAACAGGGCGTCGTTCAACTTGGGATGGACAAACATTTACCCAAAGTATAATTTTTTTTATTAAGATATTTTTTTTCTTCTCTCTCTGAAAATACAAGAACATGTAAGTAAAAAAAAAGAAAAATATAATGCAAATCAGTTGCTTAATGGTACATCTATTATGATGAAGGCAAGTACTATAAAATTTATATACAATAAATTAATTAGCATTTTTTTTTCTGGATAGAAGAAGGATGAGCCAAATTTTCCAACATTCATTATTCTTACCTTGTAAGGGTTCAAGATACCGTTAGGATCAAGAATACTCTTCATCGATTTCATCAATTGGATCATGACGGGCGACTTAGAATAGCCCAAGAATTCATTCTTAGCAACACCTAAACCGTGTTCTGCACTAATAGAACCTTGGTGCTTAGCTATAAATACATTGGAGACAAAAATAAAATGTTAGAAAGATCAAAGTGTTTCTTCTCACACACAACTCTTAGGTAACACATCATCTATCCTAATTCTCCCACGGTTTTTTCTCGTTCTCTCTGAGGATAACTTACAAACCCATTCAAATAAATATGGTTCAATAAGACTGGAAGTCTTCTTGTCAAGTCGCTTTGCAGCAATGTTCAAATGAAGATTACCATCACCCACGTGACCATAAGCAACCACATCAGTGACAGGTGAATCTTCTTGGCCAAATACACCACCATCCTTCAAATGTTGACGCATATCCTCAACACATTCATAAATCTTGGGGACAGGCATGGAAATATCGTATTTGTAGACAGCAGGTTCCTTACCCAAAGCTTCAGTGAAACCTTCACGTAAGCTCCACAAGTTTCGGATTTGACTTTCATCTTGAGCCACCACACCATCTTGAGCAACACCATCTTCCATCATATTTTCCAAATAAGTGTTCAATTTCTATAGAGATTTTTTTTTTTTCACTTAGAATGACAATTTTTCTATTCGAAAAAAAAACACCACTACCCAATTAAATAACATACCTCATCATCGTGATCCTTGTTGGATCCACTGGTTTCAATCAAGACATAGAAAGGATATTCACTTTGCATAACTTCCTTTGGAGTAGCATGTTTCTTGAACATTTGAAGTGCATTGATATCCCAGAATTCGAAAGCTAAACATATACCCGGATCCATATAAAATAAGTCATCATCCTTTCACATAATAACCCTTCTCCATGCCATTTGCTTTTTTGTTTTCCTATCATTCCATACCAGACAAAATTTCTGACAATTCAATACGGGATTGTTTGAAAGCCTTTTGTACATCTTCAAATGATTCCAAACCCAAAAGGGCAACATTGACAGCCTGTCATATAAACATTAAAATATATAAGTAAACATTGAAGCGCGATCTCCATTGGGTGTCTATTGATGGATGATGGGGTGATTATTGATTTTATCTTATCTAGTTTTTTTTTCTTTTCCCGATGGGTTTTACCTTAGAACGGTGCGGGGTCAAAATCGACACACCGGTAATAACACCGATAGTACCTTCTGAACCGATGAAAAGTTGCTTCAAATCATAACCTAAAAGAGGAAGGCATTATCTCTTAATTTTTAGATCCGTGTTTGGGAAGAGAGGGAAATTATGCAAAAAAAAAAAAAAAACCACAAACAATGGCATCCATTTAAATGGTATCTAAAAAGAAAAAAAAGAGGGATATATGCATACCTGTATTGTCTTTACGCAAGGTGGACATATTATCGAGGATGGTACCATCGGGTAATACCTTTATTTTGGGGTGTGTAATTGTAGAAAAGATTATTAGTAATTTCGGTCACACGAAAATAAAAAATTACAAAACTAAAAAAAAACTTACAACTTCAAGACCGAGAACAGTACCATGAAGGGAACCATATCGAAGTAATCGAAGACCACCAGCATTGGTAGCAATGTTACCACCAATATGACAACTAGAATATATACAGATTGATCCATGTTAGATGAATGTTGTCGTCAAATAAATCCCGTACGCCCATTGTTTTGCATAATGTAGGACAATGACACACAGACAAGATTCTTATGTCCTTCTTACCGACACCTTTCAACCCCTTGTTTCTTTCAAAAAACCAATTTTCAAATCATCCTAATACTTGCCTTCCCTTAGCACCTAAATCTAAAGGCATCATATAACCTTTTTCTGCAAGCCAATTATCAAGTACCTCTAATACGCAACCTGCATCGGCTGTCAAGATACCTAATGATCCAAAAATAAAAATAAAGTGTGTCAATTAATCAACAATGAAAAAGCCCTCCCCCATGCTTGATTATTATTATTTATTTTACCTGACACGCTATCAAATCCTCTAATTTTATTCATTCCTTGAAGGTTAAGGACCACTTCATCAAATACAGGGACAGAGCCACCTACTAAACCCGTATTACCACCTTGAGGTACAACAGCAAGTCTATATAGCAATAATATTAATAAGGAATTCATTCTTAAAAAAATGTCCCTGGCTTTTTGTTGCTGTTTGTTTGCTTTTTTCCAAAACTAACAAATACATTTTTATATCCACTTAATCTCTGTCTCACTCTTATTCCCCCCTCTCTTTCTCCACCCCTTAATCATTACTTTTGTTCATTGCAGTATTTAAGGATATCCGAAACTTGTTGTGTTGTCTTTGGCTTCAAGACAAGTTGAGACTTGCCACGGAACTTGTTCATCCAATCCGTATTAAACGCGAAAAGATCATCTTCATTACCATAGATAAGACCATTTTCTCCCACAATAGATTTAAAATAAGCAACGTCGTTTTCTGTTAACTAATGATAATCATAAAAAAGGGCGACCGTGGAAAAAAAAATTAGGGTATATATATTATAGTAAGGGTGACATAGGCAGACAAGCACACAGTGTCTTTTTCTTTTTTTTTATACAATAATAAGAATATTGAAATGGTGAATGCTTACTTCTTTAAAGTTTTCATTACGAACATAACCGGGAAACTTATCAACAGTATACGCAACAACCTTTTGTTTGTCGGTGGCGTAAAGTCGTGCAGCGTTAAAAAGGGGTTGGGTTATACTCTTGGTTCTTAAAGCAGTTGTCATGGAAGTAGAAGCAGTGACATTCTTGGCAGCAAACGCGGTTGTCATTCGAGTTGCTCGAGAAGCCATGCGACGCATGGTGGTTGAACCAATGGAATGCATGGTGTGAAAGACGAAAAAAGAGGGGTGAAAAAGAATAAAAAACAGAAAAGAAAAGAGAAAGGGAAAATTACGTGAAGAGGGGGAAATTATTTATTAATCTCTCTTTCGAGGTAGAGATCCGCTTACATCAAAATTTGTTCCGCACATCTACTAAAAGCAACGCCATTACCAGCAACATCATCACTGCTATTATTACTACGTTACTTTAAATACGTTCACTTCCCAACTAGTGCACTTAATTAATTTTTAGCAACCATTTTTTTTAGTAAATTAAGCAGTATCATTGATCCATTTTATATGTAGCCATCTTTTTACATATATGCTCCAATTGAAAGAAGAGAGTAGTAATGCCTTATTATTATGTAACCAAGGAATTTTTTTATTTTAATTATGAGGAATATATTTAAAGCATACATCAAACCTATCTACCAATAAATAGTTGTATAGGATCACTGAAAGCATAATGTTGAAGTATTATAGTTTTGTGACATATAATAGGATGTATGATTTATAATGTAAACTAAATCGAATGAATAAACTTTATTATCATGAATACAATGCAGTAGTATAGCATAAAAATTTATTGCATAATAACTTATTCTACAGTCTCTCCTCCAGACCTTAACATCATGATATATATATATAGATTGTACCTACTGCATCGTTTACAAAATGAATTGGCATATGTATTATTCTGACCAACAAAAAGACAATTCCTGTAATGATCAATCTTCCACCCCCTTACTTTTGTATGTAATGATGATCGTATTTATAACCATTATTTTATATAGTCATCCATATAAACAAGAAAGTGAATTTTATTCATTATTATTACATATTCGCTTTACAATGACAAACACAACAATTCAATAATTTGATAGTAAGGAACAGTTTGTCATTGAAAACATCAAAATCAATAAGTTCGCCAATGATAAGCGATATTCACTATCCTTAAATACCTATGTATATAAAAAAGTACAAATAGAAAGTCGACTATTATAATTTAACTGAAAATAAAGTACCTTTAAGAGATTAAAGAATAATACATTATTATTTAAAAAAGAAGAACTAACGTCTTCATTGGTAGCCACCTACGTATATAGTATATTTATAACAAAAAAAAGCCTAATCATTATACGTATTGTTAAGAATTCTATTAAACTATATTTCATAAAAATATATAACCTGCAGAAGAACCTTCGCTTATTGGAAGACGCATAGTGACAATGACACAAAGAGTCTCAAGTTTATATTAAGAGTTTACTTGTAAGGTCCAAACCATAGGCTTCCAAGTGAACCTTGAAATCATAGAAAAAGGTCTTCGCAGAATCATCGCTTTTCTTGATCTTGCCACGCTGATAAATTACGAAGCGATATTGAGTTGATCCGGTCATAAGTAAGCTGATCGGGTGATGGCAATTGACGAATCGCTATGGACGTCTCAGACCACAGGTTTATAATTAATGCCTCAAATAAAATGATCTGATATGTACATTTTATTAAAGAGATTACAATTAGGAGTAGTGAAAATGAATGACGGTAATTGATGCAACCGTTTTTGTTTAGTTGATGATAACTTTTTTTTGTGTAGAATTCCCACCAAATTTGTATAAGAGGCGAGAGGATGCAACAACGGTATCTTGGTTATCTGATTCCAGCTCATCAAACATAGCTTTATATGTGTGGCAAAACTCGGCATGAATAGGACGACAATCGCTATTGCAGCAGGGCGAGAGCGAAGGGTCAACCTCGACCGACATTTTGTATTTCTGGTATGGAAATGGGCCGTGGTTGCTTCTTCTGATGCTTTGCCCTTTCCGAAATCCTCTGAGAACAGAACACAGTAACACATTCGATGGCAATATCCATCATATGCGCTAAGTTTACTCTCTTCATTTCGCCTTGTCTTTATTGGTAGGTCCCTAGTTTGTTTTTATTGTTTCTTCGATCCTTTAGGTATAATAGCCTAGTAACTCCTAATATTCAAATTCACTGATGGGTTAAGAGTTCATCTCCAGTTAGAAACTATATCTTCCTCCTGTATACTATAATGCTGTTAAAACTTTCATTTTAAATGATGGCACTGTATGAAACTGATTAATTTCTCTGCAATCCAAAATTGGAAGAGATTTTGTTGAAAGAATGTACTGCCTAACAAAAAATTCCAAACTTTTGGAAAATTCGCATTATAATATTATAATTTATAATAATTAATGTGGAAGACTAAATAGACCTGTGCTTATAGGCATATGGTCGCTTCCTTGCAACAATACTTTGAGGTAAAAATATATAAATGTTGTTGCATCAACTAAAAAAGACCCCTTTAGAAGAAAAAAAGCTAAGCTATTGTGGATAATGTAAGTTATAATGCAAGTGTAAAAATAAGAAAAAAAAAATAATATGAGGGAGGAGTTGAGAAAGGAAATCATTTTGTGTGTTTCCTTTGTTGGATAAATGTTGAGATGGTTCTTCAGGAGTAGACTAGCATCAAATGGGAGTGAAAAATAAGCAGTGAAAAGGTTCAGGATATGCATTTATTGTTGCTCATTATAGGCTTTCATTCAACAGCTTCAATTAATTAATTAATAATTAAGAGCTCATGGCAATTTTAAGTGTGGAAAATGTGAACCGGCAGATAATCAGAAAAAAGTGGAATAATTGTTTTTTTTTTTTAGGAAAAAGATGTCAAACAAAGTTGACCATGATCAGCAGCTGTGCTCTATTTATCCAATATATCCAATATAGCCTCTTAGAGGGTCTGATGTTATTTTTTAGTGACACGAGACATATTCATCCTGAATAGTATAAGCAGAATCTAAACGCGTTGGTTGAACCAACACGCGATTTTAATATACGGTGCAGTTGGATATCACAGATTTTTATCCTTGAAAAGAATAGTGGTTACTTGTACATATCCATAGTATTTTTTTTTTTTTGCGATTCGAATGGTGTCTCGTGTATAGTGACTTAATTCATGCGATGTTGTATAGGTACTATGTATCTCTAAGCAGTTACTCCTTATTAGTGTATTTTTTAAAAGCCGTATGGAGTATATTGATCACCATAAAAAAAACATACGTACAGAAAATGGATACAGATGCGATTTTCTTTCATAGTTTGATTGCTATATACATGTCATTTCTACATTTGCTTTGAACTTGATAATATGTCTAATATTAAAACAAAGTTTCTGTATAAATATGAACGTTTATCAGCCAATTTATCCATATCAAAAGAGTAAAAAAAATATTTATGCAACATCATATCAATTGATGGTAAAGGATGGTTGTGTCCACATCGGAAAGGAAAGGAAAGGAAAATAATAGTATATAGCATTTTGAAGTTTATCATGTCAATTAGTAAAAATTTAATATGTTGATCACGATCATAAAGAACGTTTAATATTTATTTGAGAAAGGATTATCATAATTCTTTGTAGATGGCGTTTTTTTTTTTTTTGAATTTTCAAGTAGCCCATTAAAATCTGCAGTCAAGCATGCTTGTTTATTTTTTAAAAAAGAAGTTTCACATTGCTTATCAGGTCAGTCTATCAGAAAACAAAGCCATAGAGGTGGGTCAAGTCAACTCGAAGCTACAAAATGCAAGTTTCAAAATGATTTTTATTGGCTCAGAAGGTGTAGAAGTTGCACGTCAGCTTTTCCTTCAACTTCACTTGAAATTGCAAGCGTACTTTGTATTTACTTAACCGTGCTCCCATTCGCTCGCTTTTTTTATTTCACCGAAGTTGCATTTTGTAACTCTGAATTGGTTTGACCGACCCCACAGTTTTTACTTCACACTTTGTAGTTATTATTATCACGTATGTTACAATGGAGACTTCCAAATAACTATGAATCTTAATTGGAGCACGTAATATTGCGTCATATTATTACATTCGGGTTATGGTATGAACGGTGGATTTGACATAAAATCTGTATTTTTGTGATACTCTATGTATAACAACTTCTTTACCATTGGATTTTTACAAACAAACTAAAATTCATGGTACAAATAAGCTCTTGGCTGATTAGTAATACAACAATACGTAATATTACTATATATTAATGGTTTGGTGCAAAACATTGCGTAATCTTTTCTTTTTCTTGTCTTACTCCGTTGTGAAAATAACACGTTTATACATCAACTTTAAAATGTGAAAGGAAAGATTTATAAAGGAGTCAAAAAATCTACAGAGTATTCCTTTTTCTTTTTTTCCTTCTCCTTCACTATTGTCTCTATATAAATATACTTGCATAAACGTTGCCTTGCGACTCTCTTTCAAAATATAGCATTGATAAAACTCGTTACACTTATGACAAATTTATCAACACTGTTGTTGTCAATAGTAACAACATGTCTACTTTTAATATCGTCTCAACACTCAGCAGCAGTAAGAGCAGCATCTATTACTCGTCATGATGACGATACTTCGTCGTTGCCATTAACACCACCGGCACTGTTGCCCGAAATTTATATCTCAGATGATAGTTTGGAAGCTGGATCTTTGATCAACATTTATCTTGATTATGGCTCCTTGGCATCGTTCAAAATTACCCAGGAACAAAAAATGACCTTATCTTTTGGGTCGTGCAATAATCAAATACGACAAGGTGATCAGCTATTTATATCCTTGGAATCATTGAAACACCACCACATTATTGGAACTACCCAAGTATCTGATACCTATCAGCCATCTAAATTTGCTTGGGCTGTGCCTTCTTCGGCAGATTTATCGTTATCATCTAATCCTCAGGGGCAAAACACAGATGTAGAGGAAGGATGTATTTATGCAACAATAGATAGCAACAACAAGATGACTCTGCAAGATACGAGCAATCCAATATTTAATGCTGCTGATGGTATGATGATGGTACTTGTATCAAGTAAACCCTACTGTGTCCAACCTAAGCGACTGTCAAAGCGAGGTTTTTCGAACGAAATATTTTTTGACGCCATCAAATATTTTAAAGAACATATTTTATCCAAACATGATAACAATGTTGCCACTGTTGTTGCTGCAGATGGCAAGGATAAGAGTAAGTTGATTTGTGTTTTTGTTTGAATTTTTGGAAAACTTCAGCGAAAACAAGAAAATGCATCATTTTTGGCTGTTATGCAGACGAGTAAATCAAAACAATAACACAAAACAACGCCAAATGCTAAAGTAACTTTAAAATATACCAAAATACCCAATAGAAATTGGTATCATTGGTGCAGGTATTTCTGGTATATTTAGTGGATATTTGTTAGATCAAGCAGGTTTCCACAACTACGAAATCATTGAGGCAACCAATCGTATGGGAGGGTATGTATTTATGTAATGAGAATAGATATTATTATGGGATCATGCAGGAAATAGCAGGAAATACGTTATTATATTCTAATGCATTTTTACTTTTTTTAATTATAAAAATAGTCGAATTAAGACCGTATACTTTAATTCAGAACAAACAGCATATCAAGAGATGGGCCCAATGCGCGTTCCTATCAGCTGGAAATACAACAATACAACCTTACCAATTACCGATCATGATGTACTTTTCCAAGTTTTGGAAGAGCTTAACGAGTATAACAAGGATTCCAATGATTTAAAAGTAGAATTTATTCCATGGATTCAGACAATGCCAAAGTATGTTTTTTTCTTCTTTTTATGATTCATTTAATCAACATATATTTATAAATAATGGTATATTAATTGTATGGATATAACATCTTATATATAACTTTATAGTAATTTGGTGTACAAAAATGGTTATCGTTTATCCAATGGAAAAATACCAACCGTTCAAGATGCAATGATCAATAATCAGTTGTTTTTTTCTGGAGAACCAATGGATTTACTTCAAGAAGTTACCAATGCTACAAGCGATTTTCAAAAAGATTATTGGAAAATAGCTATGAGCCGAGATCTTTATGCTGCTCATAAGGTTAGTATGAACTATTAAAATTAAAGAGCCTAGCATACTGTATATTACATCTATATATTATAGTTTGAGATGGTTTTTGGTTTTCCCCCTTTGGTATATATTATCTTCAGCGCTTATAATATTAACTAACCTGTGTAAATGTCTTATTATGGATGTCTTCCCACAAATAATAATACAGGAAGCATTGGACGAAGGCTACGATGATTGGTCATTATGGGGATGGCTTCATAATAAAAAGGGAATTACTCTCAATGCAACTGATTATGTACTTGGTAGTATTAATATCGATACGTTCTCTTTTATGTACCATACCTTTCTGACAGATCCGAGTATTGAGTGGAAAACCATACAGGGTGGTATGAATCGTATCATAGAAGCATTTCGACCGCTCGTGGGTCAAAGGGTGACATATAATACTCCAGTAAGTAAACTTGCTTATGAAGACGATGGTAAAATTTCTGTACAATGGAAAGAAAAAGCAGACATCTATGCAGAGTACCATAAAAAGGTATTTGATAAAGTTATTTCAACCGCGCCTTTCCCAGTCGCACGAAACTGGCATCTACCAAAAGGTAATTATTCTATTTTTTTTAGATTATGTGTTTATCATTGGAAATGTTGGGTGTTATTGAACGCCTCCGTCACATCATTTCTTTATATTTATTCTTCTTTTCGGAATAATGATAGAAATGCCACATATGCTACGAAGAGCGATCAATAATTTAAATTATGGTCAAGCATGTAAAGTTGCACTAGAGGTAAACTTAAAAATGGATACCAAAGATTCCAAAGCATAATAATACAAATTAGAGTGAAGAGGTGCAATTATTTCTTGATGATCGAAGATGTCCTAATAATTATTACCATCACCATGGATAGTTTAAGACACGATTCTGGGAAAAATACGATGAACCCATAATGGGTGGTTGCGATATGATTGATCTCAAAGTAGAAACTCTCTGCTATCCAAGCAATAATCTTGGCAGTGATGGCCCAGGTGTAATGTTGGCAAGTTATGCTGCCATGGATGGAGGACTTCGATTCGCAACCATGACGGAACAACAACACGTTACTCGAGTACTCGAGGATGTCATGGAACTTCATGGAGAAAATCTTGTCAAGGAACAATATACTGGCAACTATTACCGAAAATGCTGGATTTTGGATGAATATCAATCAGGAGCAGGAGCTCAACCTGTTGGTGGACAAGCCAAATTATTTTTCCCTGCCTATTTTGAACATGCCAATGGACTTGTGTTTATTGGCGAGCAAACAGATATCAAACATGCCTGGTTAAGTGGTGCCCTGGAATCAGCGATTCGAGGTGTCACGATGATTTTGGTAGAAACTGGACATGTTGATGAAGCCAAAAAATTGGTCAAAAAATGGAACGCAGGATGGTTGAATATTTAATTAATATTGACTGTATTACAACTATGTACATTTCTTTTATCCATACTATAAATATACTATATTTGATGATAGATATGCATCCAATTATGTTGGTGTGTATTTGATTCTTGCTTTTACTATTACATGTTCAATTCGATAGTACTTAATTTCTAGTGGGATCAGCGAGAAAGATCGGAGGAGTTTTATGCTTGAATAGTGCGTGTCGAAAGCAGGGACACACGACACACGTACTCCCGCAGTCTAACTTGGTTTCTTTTTTGCTTTTCTTTTTCTCTTCTTATAATTCCTTTTAAACTATGTCTGAACCATCGGATGCTGATAAAGTAATAATCATAAAATTGCAATATATCTCTTCCTAATCTGATCCAGCCCATAATTCACAATTTTTAACAACATAACGGATTTTTTCTTTTTTTATTTCAAATTCATGAAATAGATTCGTCTCAAGCGCCTCGCAAAGTTACAGCAACAGGCCGAAGAACAGAAAAGACTACAACAGGAGCAACAAGCTGCTGCTGCTGCCAATAGCGGTAGCAATAGTCCTTCACCAGCAATAGCATCTCAAACTTCTCCATTACAACAACCAAAGGCTATTCCTGCAAAACAACCGATTACTAAAGAGGTATATGAATAAATTATAGAACATGGTGGAGGAGAGGAATTTGATTTGTCATTTGAGTGCGCGTTTTATAGATAACTCGCGTTTGATTCTAATATTTGACCGGATCTTGATTATTTAGACAATGACGCAATCAACAACTCCTTCTTCAACATCTTCTACAAAGTCATCGCCATTACAACCACAACCACCGCAACAAAGAGTAGCACCAGCCAAAAGTTTTGAAGATTGGCAAAATGAAGTGTTGTCTCGTATTCTTCAAGTTACGTTGAATGTAAGTTATATCACATTATCGCTTATACACAAAGGATCCAGGATGAATAGAATATCAAGACTAACGGTTGTTACACTCACATACATACATACATACATACATATATATATATATAGTTAGAGACGGTTTATAAGCAAGGACGATGTGTTTATTTACATGGATTGGTTTCAGAACTGGAGGAGGAGAATGGTATATAAAAAAACAAGGGCTCTGTTTTTTTTTGGATGTGGTATAGGTAACTGTAGAATATTAATGGAGAATATAAAATATATGTATAGCATCCCAACCATTTCGCTTGAGTCAAGAATTGTTGGATCGTATTTTGGTTGCAAGATTGTCAATTGATCCAAATGAATCGAATGATGAATATCCAGAGGATGTACGAAGTGATCTGAAGGTTTTGGGTTTTGATTATCTCTTAGCTTGCTGGAAACGAGCACATGAAATCAAGCGAAATACATTGACAAGAAGCAGAGTATGTTGATTCTCCTGTTTTTTTCTATGATAAAGAGAAAAATCATATATTGAAAACCAAGTAATAACTAGATCTATTTTATGTGTGGGGTTTATTTTTCATTTTGTTAGAATTTGGAACAAGCGGCATTAGATAAACGACTTAGTGTGTTGGATTCCGTCAAAGGGTTGCTGATTTCATATTCTGGTTTACTCGTTCAAATGCCAGACATGTTTCCTCAGTTAGAAAAGTAATGAGATATAAATAGCTAAAATGATATACTGCACAAAGTTAACTTTTGCTGACATGTATATTTTATAATTTAAAACTTTTAGTGGCGCTTCCTTAGGGGCTGAGCAACTTGTTCCACGCTTGTTGGCTGAACCTGATAGTACGCAAGGATTGCCTACAGAATATCTAAATGAATTAGTTACGCGCTTCGCTGATGATGGACTTGATATGGTTTGTATCAATTGCGGATTACTTAGTTTAAATGTTGTTATGTTCTTTGTATGTTGCTTTATCAACTCATCTGTCTATTGATAATAACTTTTATTAGATTCTTGGATCAGCTATTACAATTATATCACAACAACTACGAACTATAGACATTCTTGGTGATTATAAACGTCATTTACAGGTATATTACAGTATTCTTCTTTTAATTATATACTCATGGGAACGAAAAGAATTAAAAAAGTCATACAATTATTATAGACTTTGACTTTCTTGTGTGAAAATAAAGCAATTGCATCAATGGTAAGTTAATATTAATATGAGGAAGAATAGGGTATGAGAGGTGATATTAAGATTAAGTATGGTCCCTGCAAGTATTGTTATTAAAGATTTCCCTTCCTTAGATTACAACTTTGCCAGAATTTGATCCATCCAATGCAACAGCTAAAAACATTGAAGAAATTTCACTGTTAGGCCCTTTCCTTCGATTGACCGCTTATCCCGATAGTGCAGTAAGTGAATGAAATACTTTATATAATTGTTATCATTATGAAGATTGGGGATTTGAAAGAAGCTAAATACGAGTCTTTATATATGATATAGCCAAAGGTTGCCGAGAACTTCTTCCAAAATGCAGAACAGCGTTATTCAGCGGACTTGGAATCTTGCATGAACGGTTTACGAGGCACAGTGCACAATATTCAAGTAAAGTCCGAAGAAAAAAAACAAGGAACAAGTTTAGAGTTAGGTCATAAAACACTAATTGGGTGATTCTATTTTTTTTATTCTTTATTACTGCGAATACATAGAGAACGATGTTTGGTATTATCAACAGCATTATACGATCTAATCCAGTTGCACGGGAATCGGTTCTTGCTTATTTTGCTCATATCTTACGACTTAATGTAAAGCGTGCTCAAATACAAGTGGATCCTCAAACAGTAGCAAGTGAAGGTTTTATGCATAACATTGCTGCCATATTACTAGAATTGTGTAATCCCTTTATGGATGTAAAAGCCTCCAAGGTAAATATTTACAAGATAGGATGGTTGTGCACGTGCTAACATTTTTTTTGGGGGACATGCTGTATACTAGATTGATAAAATTGACCCAACTTACTTTCAAACAAGTCGACGTATTGATGTAAAGGAAGATACAAAGATCAGTGGAACAACAGAACAATCTGATGAATATTATGGTGATTCACGACCACAAAATGGTACTTGTGCGCTTTGAAATGTCAATGTTGAGCATGAAGTTTAGTAACTAACTGAGTTTCGTTTTACATTGAATTATCATATATATAGAACACAACTTTATTACCGAAGTATTTTTCCTTACAATTTCTTTTATACATTATGGTCCAATCCGATCTTGTGTCAATTACAATGAATTTAAACGAGAATACTCGGAATTAAAACGTCAAACGGAGCGTATGGAGCAAGATATGGCTCGTATGGGAGGTTCAGCTGTAAGTGATTTGATAGGATACAGCGAGTGGATCAAAAGAATATACATTTTTCCGCTTGTTTCTTTGTATTGTATATACGCTTATATCCACATATTTATTTTAGATGCCAATGCAAGATTTTCTTATGAAGCGCATGAAGGTAATATTTATAAATGAATGTATATTTTTTTTAAAAAAAAACATCAGGTCTGATATATTATTTATAAAAAAAATAGGCCCGATTAGATATTATGGCAATGCACAAATTGGCTTATGAAGCTATGCTTATGGATACCGAGTATTTATCACAAACAATGCGTTTCTTGAACTTGGAAATGTCTTGGTTGATCCGCCTGGTGGATCCTCGTAAACAGCATCCATGGAAATCTGTCACTCTTCCATTGCCTGATGAAATTCCAGAAATATTTGCCATGCAACCAGAATGGCTAATTGAAGATATTGTCGAGTACTTTATCTTCCTTGGAAAGTATGTATATTCAAACTTTAATGATTTCATAAAAAAAACTCTTTTCCTCCAAGAAATTTTACAATGTTAATAAAATAATGATCTGTGTGCTATTATTATAGATTCTGTTACCAAACCCCCACTTTCCGTAGTAACTCTCAAGAAGAAATCGTTGCATTTATTATCACCTTTTTACGCAACTCAAAATATATCAAGAACCCATACTTGAAAGCAAAACTTGTTGAGGTAAATTTTATAAGTATTATACTGAGAAAAAAAAAGTGTTGCGCCATGGAAACAGGGAGACTCATTTTTTTTTTGGGATACCGAAATAGATTCTTTTCTTCTTTACATATCCTCTTGGTAAAGGTATACCTGGTGAATTAGAGCCTATGCTCAATTCTCATCCTCTCTCATTGGATCATCTTGTACCATCCTTGATGAACTTTTATGTTGGTAAGTTTAATTAAGCTACTGCATTGGACTATAATAGGTGACTATTTTAAAGTATAGCAAAGACTGACATCATTTTTAGAGGTGGAACAGACAGGTGCAAGCTCTCAATTCTATGACAAGTTTAATATTCGATACAACATCAGTCATATTATGAAAACAATTTGGAATCATCCATCTCATCGTGCTAAGCTTCGAGAAGAGAGCAAGTATGTGTGTTTCTGCTTATTTTCTCTAAAGAAACAAAAAACATGACATGTGTATTTTTAACTATTTATATTGTTTTGAATTACATTAGGAACCATGAATTATTCACTCGTTTTGTTAATATGCTTATGAGTGATGTCACTTATCTTTTGGACGAAAGTTTAAGCAAATTATCTGAAATTCACCAAATTCAAACTGAAATGGATGATACAACTACCTGGGAAGCTCAACCTCCAGTAAGTTTCTTTTAGGATGGACTGAATCAGTAGAATGGGATAGAGTAACTCAAATCACACATGTATCTATAAAATAGCAACAACGACAAGAACGTGAAGGAACACTTCGTACATTGGAACGTCAAGCCCAATCCTATGTTGCTTTGGGTAATGAAACAGTCCATATGCTTCAATATCTTACCAAAGAAGTGGTTGAACCATTCATGGTGTCTGAAGTGGTAGATCGTTTGGCTGCCATGTTGGATTATAATCTTGCCCAACTTGTTGGACCTAAATGCCAAGAACTAAAAGTCAAGAACCGGGAAAAATACCATTTCCAACCACGTGTATTACTTTCTGAAATCATAGATATTTATCTCCATTTGAATTGTCCTGCATTTGTTGAAGCTGTTGCACGTGATGGTCGATCTTATAAGAAAGAATACTTTTCCAAAGCAGCTTCCATTTTGTTGAAACAACGTCTGAAGCATGCAGATGATGTTCATGCTCTGGAAGCATTTGTAAATAAGGTTGAAGAAGCTATTCAATGTGGTGTTGAAGAAGAGGAAGAATTAGGTGATGTTCCAGATGAATTTTTGGGTAAGTTTTCTTCTTCTTTTTTTGGTGGTGGAAATGGAAGGAAGGAAAAGAAATATAATATATGCAAATGGTGGCGCCTACCCGATTTGTTTTGGTATGTGTAAATAACATGATTGTTGTTGTTTTTTTGTAGATCCTATTCTTTCTAGTGTAATGGAAGATCCTGTTTTATTACCTACTTCGGGTACAATTGTGGATCGCAGTACCATTCGTGCTCATTTGCTGAGCGATACACGTGATCCTTTCAGTCGTGCACCACTTACAATGGAGATGGTTGAACCAGGTAAAAGAATGTTTACATTACAAAGCGGGTTTAATATAGTAACTGTAATAACAACAAGTATAATTGATCATGTATTGTTTTTATTGTGTTTTTGTTTTGTGATGATAGCACCCGAGATGAAGGAACGAATTGAAGCATGGAAAGCACAACAAAAGTTGAAGCGCAGCGATGCATCTAAAACTAATAATGATCCAATGGATACTAGTCTCTAAAAAGAAGTAATCATTTTTTTTACATGTACTACAGTGTTTCCCCGTTTTTTTAAAAATATAAAGTTATGGGAAGCATTAGAATCCATTAATGGATCAGTGTAATTTTTTCAATATCCTGTGTCATCATTGTTTAGGACTAATAACACTAGAAACAAAAATCAACTGTAATATATATTTACTCATATTATGTGTTGCAATTCTTTTGCTGGATTGTATTTGATGGCCGGATCCACAAATAACCTAATACTTGTATCATACCATTTTATGGCTACGTAAAGTTTGATCGAAGGTAATCAACAGCCATTCGACCATATATGTTGATACCATCATGGTTTTGTGCTTCATAATGATTATATAAGTATATGGTGCTTTGTGAAGAGAATATCTTAATTAATTATAACTAAAGTTTAATTCTAATTGGTAAACGTGTCTTCGAATTTACAATCGATCAAATCAACATATCCATCCTCTTGAGCTATTTTAAGTTCAGCTTGTCAAGAACTCAATAAATCCTCGGCCCATACTATTAGCATCCATGCGTTTTCGAGATAGATGTACAGTTACGAATGATATGTTACTAATCATGTCTCCCACATCACTTTCATGTAATAATGATCTTATATAAATAATGAGAAAAGCATTATCAGTTTGTTTGGTAGAGAGTATCCGATACTCTAAGCAATTTATGTTCCTTTGGATCAAAAACTTTAATTCCATAAATAGACAGAATGTACCAGGTCAACAAAAAAAAAGAACTTTATTAATGTTTCTAGTAGAATTAGACATAAATGGCTCATGTCGTAATGTACAATGTAACTGACAATCACCAAAGGAGTAGCATCCTTATTCTGGTAAATTTTTTATTTTTAAAAAGCAAAACACTCTCTAAACAAATATGTACACTTGACACCATTTTTTCTTCTTTGGCTTGTGCGTCATCCAGTGATTATGATTACGCCAACAATAACAATTATAAAAAAGAACTATTTTTTTTTTTGTTTCCCATGAAAAAGATTTTTTTTAAAAAAAAAATAGAAGAGATATTAGGGTATTTTCTGAAATGGTGCGTTGCTGCGTATATATATATATATATATATTTGTGAAGAAGAGGGGAAGAAAGGGAGGTGTTTAAAAGGAGTACACTACATACATAATTACTAGCTATATGAAAATAAAAAGTGAAAAAAAAGTTATAAAGTTTGGATTTGGGGTGTCATTCAATTTGTGTGTGTGTGCGTTTGCGTCGTGGCTGTTTATTACAAAGATGGTGATGATGGATGGTTATTTAAAGGAGTTTGCAGGAAGGCCATCGCTTTCGTCTTACAAGTGTTGCTCTAATTGCCGCAGTAAACACTTCGTTGATATTTTCGTTTAGTTTTGCAGAACATTCAACATAATCCAATGCACTGATTTCTCTTGCCACGCTTAGGCCCTATAAATAAATAATAATAAAAAATGAATACCCAATCATCCTATCCACCCCATCTATTTTTACATACGAATCAAAATGATGGTGTTCTCCCTCTTTCTATATATACAAATCTCCTTTTGTAATCATAAACACATACCCTTCCGTAAGATACTGGAGTTAATTGTGATTTTCGTAACTCTTCGACTGTTGCTGGATCATTTCGTAAATCCTTTTTACATCCAACCAACAAATAGGGTAATCCAGGACAATGATGTGCCACTTCAGGTACCCACTATATGACGCCATATCCATCTATATTAGTCCCCAATGACAATAACAATTCCAGTTTTACCCACAATTCATTCATTGAAAAAAAACTCACCTTTTCAACTACGTTTTCTAAAGTTTCAGGTTCTCCAATCGAATAAGCAATGACAATCACATCGGAATCGGGATATGCAAGGGTACGTAGTCGATCAAACGTTTCTTGACCTAATAAAAAACTGTGTTTAATCTTCTCGATCTATATTATTATTATTTTTTGTATAAATATATATACCTGCTGTGTCCCATAAAGCTAGTTCGATATGTTTCCCATCCACTTCGACTTCTTTCACATAGGTTTCAAATACTGTAGGGATATGCTGTTTTATTATTAATATTATTCGGCTTTTAGTTTTTCTTCTTTCATATATATATAGGGTAGCAACTTTTTATATGTGAAAAAATAACTTACAACTTCCGGGAATATTTCACGCGAATATACAATAAGTAAACTCGTTTTACCTATATAAGAGAAATAGAACAGTATAAGATACTTATATCATTATAATAAAAATAAAAGAAGATAATATAAATATATACCACACGCTCCGTCACCGATGATAACGAGTTGTTTCTGGAGTCTATTATTGATATTAGTTCGTCGAGTCATAGTTTAAAAGAAATTATATATATAAAATACAGTAAAAAAAAGTTATAAAAAAGGTTAAAAATGAAAAAGTGAAAAAAAAGGAAAAGAAAAGCGTCACCCAAAAAAGAGCAAAGAAAATATAATTTATTTGTGATATGCACGAGTAAAAAATAATAAATAATAAAAAAATAAAAGCCAAGAGTGAGTGGCCAAAACTTGATCTTTTTAGGCTTGTGTTATGTGGTGTAAGGGCGATTGTAAAAAAAAAAAAGGTCGGGAGTACACATAAATGTATAACACACCAATCCATGAGAAGCACAAAAATATCTGGATTCAATTTTTTTCTTACTTTTCTTCTTCTTCTTCATTCCTTTTATTATTGCTTATCAAGTTCTTACTCTATATAACTCGATTTATTCTTGTTGAATATATGAATAAGATTACTTATTATTATCCTATAAACATTCAACGCCTCTACTACTTTTTATTTTGTCATGCGGATCAAGCTCTAGGCTGCGCAAAAGAAAATTTACGTGGAAAAGGCTCAGCATGTATAACAAGTTGTTATAGTGGCGATGGTTACCTCATTTGGTATAGTATGAATTGTCACCATCATTCCTATATATATATATATATATATATATATATATAATAAGAATCCAAGTTTTTTATCATCATATATACAATCGTTTATCTTTAAGATCTATAGTATACGTATATATATGGCTACGCGACATTGATCAAGAGACATTTTTTCGTTTTTTTTTTATTTATTTTACATGTAAACATCATTGGAGATGCCAAGAAGAAAAACAAAATATAGGTTTGAAATATGCATATTTTTTTTAACAATAACCATGTATATAATTTGAGTGTTGTGTGAGTTTGGGAATAACAAAGGAGAGAATAGAGAAAAAAAAAAAGAGGAACTATGCTTCGTTTTTAACCGCTTCCTATAAAAATTAATGAATTATTTAATAAAATGCATCAAGGATATAATAGTAATAATAAGAGTCAAATCTTACTTGTAATTTTTCTACACGTGCAGGTTGTACTTTACGCATTTGCGAGATTCTTGCTTGTACTTTTTCCAATTGTTGTTTCAAGTGTCGTAGTTCTTCTTTTTTTGCTTCCAACAATAATACAGGCTATTAAAATAATAATCATTGAAATTGTTATCATCCATCACTTTGTTTTTTACATAATCATTCTCTCCCCCAATAATGCATATACATATACATAGCAAACTTACATCTTCAGTCTTTGGTAATTCAATATCCTTCCAATCAGATTCTGGTAATTCATACCTACCGAAATGATTATTTATATGTTAATGATCCATTAATATTATACCAATTTTCCATGTACACTATATCCACAATTACTTACATTTCTTTATTTTTCAATACACGTTGTCGTAACTCTTCTCGTGATAATTTACCACCTGTATTAACGATACAGTTATTCTTTCTTTTGATATCAGGACCCTGGATTTTAGAATTACGCTCTCCAATCACTTTGGGATCAATATGTAAACTAGCAAATTCTATTTTATCCACCCTCAAATTGTTTAATAAATCAAGCGTTATAGTCATCCAATCCATAGTATAAGTACATGCTTTATTAGTTTTTATTTTTACCTGCTGTACTTTGTTGTCCTAATAATCGTTGCAACTGAAGATTCATTTGGGCATTGGTTTTACCAGGTAAACACCCGCTGTCAATAATCTTTGCCCAATTACCAATACCAAATTTCATGAGTGCTTTGCGTAATATTTCGGATTCGTCTTGCGTCCAGCCTTATATTTATATATTTATAAAGAAAGAGTAATGCCAATGATTAAAATTAACTAAAACGTTTCATTCAAGAGAATCGACTCCGTTCTTCTTTTACCTGGTGACAAGGTACAATTCCATAAGCTTGCTGAATCATTAGATCGTAGCACATTACGTGCACCAGCTGTCATACTTCTTGGTTTATTTTCAACATTGGCTGCTGCCATTTTGTTTTATATAATATAGTGAAAAGTGCTATTGTATGGATAAAAAAAAGAAGCGCCTCGCCAAACTCGTTATAAAAAATATGTGGTTGACGCCAAAAACTTAAAAAAGACGCGTTTGTCGCGACTCCGCCTGTTTCTTTTTTTTTTTCGTAATATACATACACACGCGACGACACGTTTATATATACCATAGAACAATATATTCTAATGGCATTACAACGGTTTCCATTAATGACACCTGTCGATGGAGAAGGAAAAATGTTCCGTGGATTCTTTCATGTTAATGTAAATATTTGAATTTTTTTGGCGTGTGTCCATTCCCACTTTCCAATTAAAATATCGTCTTTTTATACTTTTATCAGAATGATGAATACTTTGTAGAAGTTCATTTACCCGAAAACAATCAAAACGCTCGAGTATATGGTGATTCTGGTCTAAGATATGTACTTCAAGAAATCAATGAGCAAGAGTTGATGAATCGACTTAACCAGTGTGAAGATATTACCTTGTTTCTTTCTGAACTGAAAACCATCCTGGTACGATAATAATCTATAATAGAGTGACTTTCACATATACATATGCTAATGTATTTGTAACAATTGAACCATAGGAAGAGCATGGAGCGACTCATAAAAACAATGACGCTTTGAAGTTTTCTACTGTCAAACGTTACAAGGCACTCATGTCCGAATTAAAAGAGATTGGATTTGATAAAGTGTCTCATGTGAATGATGCGTTCGACACTATAAAGTTTGAAATATCCGATCAAGGACGCATATATATCGTCCAAGCACATATACCATCCACTTATCCACTCACACCAATCAAGATGATTTTGGATGGACCCAGTCACCATGATTCACCACCTCCAACAACAACCATGATGACAATGGTACATCAAGAGAAAGGATCCACCACAACGATCCATCCTACTTTACATGCCGCAATGCAATACTGTGACGAATGGATTGAAATCTATCGTGATTATTTTGTATGTATGGATGAACTAGATCAAAAAACACGAATATTGGATCCAGATCAACCTATGGGGAAAGATACATGGCGACGTATTGCGCTCAAGGGACATTGTTCGCTACATTTGGAATTGGATCCCAAATATCCTCGGACAGGATTAAAAGCCATGCGATTCTATGGAAGTGACAAAAATATGAAATCGTTCCAGCAATTGTGGGAAAATCAGGCTCATCATTGGTAATACAGCTTGTTTCTTTACTTGTTTGCATCTTGAATTGAAGAAGAAAAACTGATTTACTTATATTTGGATATACTAAAGGGATAACCATCATTCACCCTATGAGAATTTACGTCGTATTTTTGGTGCTCAATTGATGCCAAAAGTTTCCAATGATCAACAAACGGATACTTCTACTGATGTTGAATGTGCTATTTGTTATGCCTATAAACTCGAGCATGAAGAGTTAGGTTTATTGACACCTGATGTCATTTGTACAAATGATCAATGCAATCGTGGGTTCCATCCTTCGTGTGTTTCTGAGGTAAATAAAATAGATAGCAACATATAATCGTATTTGTCTTTTTCTTATTACTAATCCAAATAATATGAAAAAACATACATACAGTGGCTACGATCCAACCCAACAACTAATCGGAGTTTCAATATACTTTTTGGAAAATGTCCTTATTGTAGTGAGGTATATATTAATTATTATTATTACTATTATTATTATGTACAAGGGAAAAAAGAAATTGATAATATGGATTGCATAATATGTGCTAATGTAAGAGGGTGGTATATACAGAAAATTACAGCAAAGGCTATTTTATAAAGCCAAGACTTCGTCATAGGTAGGAGGAGCTCCAGGGCTAATAGGTGGAGGGGATAAATAGCTATCATTATCTTCTGGTGATGCCATCAATAAAGAAGACAATCCTCCTGATGGTGATCCAGGTTCTTCGTAAGGAGGTAATCCTTGTATATACGCTGACTGCTGGTGTTGTTGCTGTTCTGCTGTTCCTTCGATCGTTGTTAAAGTACTTTTTGGTGATGGTGGGGAATAACACACGTTTGGATCCAGCAATTCGATATCAGATTGGAACATGATGGTCTTTGTAAACCGACGGGTTTCTCCACGACGACACAAAACTGGGAAACTAATGACGAAGGATATATTGATTGTATGGTCGATGAAATGATCTGGATTTTCACGTTTACATGTTCGTACCAAACCACCTTCCATCACAGATGAAATACGATACGATAAAGTGCCTTGCCAAGGTTCCCGTATCGATACAGATTTTCCTGGTGTAAAAGAAGAAGATTCGTCGTCTTGGATCGGTAACAACATGTGTGTGTATTTGTGGGTTTCCCATTCACCATTGTCTTCTTTTTCTCGTACATGGCGCCGTTCGACAATTTGTGTATACAAATGTTCGAGACGTAAACCATCAATATGAGGTGCCATTTTCAATGTAATCGGCAGAACTTGACCTAGGATAATAGAACGTTGATCGATCGTGATATGATATTGACACCATCGAGAATGTTGTTTTCGTGAGTCGATACTTGCATCGATATTTTCGCCATCCACCAATACACTTAATGTGGAAGACCATGGAGGACGGACGAGATGAACTGGTTTTTTAATACGTCGTTTGATGACAGCAAGAGAGGATGAATGATGAGAATATTGGATTGAAGCAACAAGATTATATTCAATATTAATTTCATCACAGTGAATTGTTCCTGCTAGACCTGGGGGTAATTGCATTTCAAAACCGAAACGACTTGTTCCCGGTTGTAAAAGGAAAGGAGACGTATGATGTTGATTTTGATGATTTGCTGTTGCGATGGTGGGGGTGGTTGGATATAATACGAGTTGATGGTGAGCTATCCGTCGTCGAGATACCTTACGGTTTCCATGTAATAATCGAGACTCTCCTTCAAATAAAAGTACTAGAGATTTAAGTGTATGAGGTTTATTGACAGTGACCCCAATCGTTCCACGAAGAACAGCATCTGCTCGTCGACCATGAAGATGAACTACGGGTTCAAGTAATTCAATATCCAAAACTTTAGAAGCGGATATAAAATTTGAAAACATTTTTGTATTGAAAGAAAATATTGAGGCGGTTGTAAAAAGAGAATTTGAATTGTTTCCTATCATCTTTTTTTTAAAACTACTTTATATATACATTCAATTTGTGTGTCTGACTGCGTGTGTGGATGTTTTGTGGAGAAGTAATAAAAAGGTACAAAGTTTCCCAGGGTGATAATGTTTCAGTTATTGAAAGAGAGAGAGAGATTGGAAAGAAAGAAAGAAAGAAAACAATACCAATCACAATAAATTATTTTCTTTTAGGATCTCTTCGAGTCGTCCACTCCGATCGAATCGACCCAATTCGGTCGCTCCACCAATGCTTCCGCCATTCACAAAGACATTGGGGAAAGTGTCTCGTCCAGTCTTTTCTCCCAACAACCGTTTTACATCCAATGCATCAGCTACAGAATTTGTTATTGCATAAATAAATACGTCATATTTAAGTTTATCCGTCCAGCTTTAAATTTTACACTTGGATTATCATGACGATCTTTTTTTTTCATCGACGACATTTCTCCTCTTTCTCCTCTTCCATTCATGTCGAAGAAAGAAAGCGTGTCATCATTCAAAGCGAGAGAAAAAAAAGAAACATAAACTTACGTCTTAAATCCACTTCAACAACATAATAAGGAATTCTTAATGGGTATTCGTTCAGGATTTCTTTTGCTTTTCGAGAATATCTAATAAATTTTCCAATTTATTTACATTCGTCCAGTTTTTTTTAGGTTCTGCATTTTTTTTCTTTTGGATTCAATTATGAAACTAATAACTTACGGACAATATGTTTTTGAAAAGACAGTCAATGGATGAGCCCTTAAAATACTTTCCAATTCAGCTTCTAACGATTGCTGTTGCGGTAACGGAATATCATTATCCATAGCAGCAACAGCGGCTCCTTGATCCATATCCGTGTTGGACAAAGACTTGCGAAAACTAAATGACGGTATTTTTGAGGGATCGCCAAAATGCACCATTAATAAAACAGTGGTTAACATGAGTATGCCAACACATATTAAGACTCGACCACGAAGGGAGAATCGTAGACCTTGACGTCGTTGACCTGAAGCAAACCTTTCTTTGGCTTCAATGTCTTGAATGGATTGAGGCAATGTGCTCATCAAGAAATGAAACAATGGTTAGAACAAAAAGAATATTGTTGGTGTGCCGTGATTGTTCCATTTTAGCGACGAGCGGGATATATTTTTTAGTGCTACTTTGATAGAAAAAAAGTAGCACACATCACCAGACGTGGTTTTATAATGCAAAACTGATCCAAAATATCCAATTTAAAATACAAAATATAAAGACGATTGTTTATTCTAAATATATATATATATATAAGGGTATGGGGATAAGGAAGATGTTGTATTTTTTTTTATCTAGTATAACTTTCAGCTGATACTGGAATTAATGCATCAGGAACAAAACTACTTTCAGGCCATAACTATATATATAACAGGGTAGGTTTGAGTAATTAGCACTCTATCATCACCTTAGTTGTCAAAGTCTTGCAAAAAAAAAAAAAAAATAGTAGAATTACCCTGGCAAATACACGTCCTCGAATTAGACCCATAGCAACAGGACCATAATAACGTGAATCTGTTGAATTGCTAAGGTTATCACCCGATAACCAAACATGCCCTTCAGGTACCTATACACCACCCATATACATATAAATATCTAAATCAACTTTTTTTTGTTCTTTCGTTCCATAGCATTTATCCTTACATCAATGTATTTTCGTTCCTGAGCTGTGGGATCTATACAGATATTGTCACCAGGCTTTTTGGTTTACATTTAAGAAATGGGTGAGATTTTTTTTTTTTAAAAAAAAAAAAAAACGTAAAACAATAGCAATAAAAAAAATGCAAAAGTATGTTTACCAAACCAAGAATTCTTTTTAGTACTGCTCTACCAGGTGCTGCTGGTGATATACAAACAACCACATCACCCATACGATATCCTCGAAAGTGAGGTGTGATATGTTCTACAGCTACAATCTGATAATAATATTAATAATAATGAGGGTACACAATATAAGAGACTACGTTGATTATTAAACAATAAAAACCTATTTTCATCATACCGTTCCAGAAATATCAAACGTTGGAAGCATAGATGGACCCATACACTGTCATTCAAAATAAAGGATCCAATGGGGTCCAACATTAGTTTTTTATAGATTTATAAACAAGGGAGTAATAATGTTTATGTATATAAATATACGCGTTTACCCCCTTTCAAGAGAATAAACAAAGTGACAAAAAACTCACAAAAGTAGCTTCAGCTATATATTGGTTAAAGACATGAGCAAAGCACATGAATTGTACGGCATAAGTTGCTCCTCGTAATATCTTTGCACCATTCTGCCGGAAATATTGGAATGGTGCCATTAGGCAAACCACATGGAAATGATAGATCAAAAAAAAAAGAAGAGTGTTGAGAAGGTTAAAAACAAACCAAGCTCTCTTTTTGTGGTGTTGGGAGTCCATATTTCTTTCCTCCGACAACACCACACAGTGCATATCCAATTGGCATTTTAGAATTGCCCAACATGGTGCTATTCCTGGTTATTTATATCAGATTGACAGCTTCAATGATAATTTACACAGTTACCCAACACATCTTTTCAACCATCTTTACATTATACATATATCCACATATATCACTTTATGCGGTATAGTAATTTAGCATAAAGTGCTAACTAAACTAGTCCTATATACTTATATATCTTTTGTTTCTAAACTTAGTTTGAACGGTCAATAAACGATTCTTGATCAAGTTAACATCTTCATGAACTGCTATTGTTACTTATTCCAGGTGGTCAATGCTCCATCGAATATCAGGGAGCTTAGAACTGTAAAAGTGGAATATCATACCAAGAAGCTAGATTTTCATCTATATAACGATATATTAGCGATCAGAAGCTATATAGAGAAGCTCCTTAGACAACAATGCTCTTTTTCCATTTAGCATGTATTCATATTACCAGATTGGATTACTACAAGAACTTTATCTGTTTGTCTTCTGTATAGTTTATTGTTCGTGATCATATAAAGAATTCTTTTATTATTTTGTATTTTACATATAAGAAAAGCCTTCTTTAACACATCCAGATGACAAATGAAACAAAAAGAAAAACATGACTGGTTGGTTTTATATGCATACCAAAGCAACTTGAGTTATCGGATTTAGCACATTTAGTAAGAGTTTCATATATTTAAACTTTATACATATACTCACTACTAGAATTCTAAGCCACACTCAAAACGCCCTTACGTTATTTGATTTCGAAGTTCTTTTTCTTTCTCTCTCTTTTCTTCTTTCCACTTTTTTTTTCTTTAGCCAAAAAAAAAAAATAATAACCAACACTATGGGACAAATGGCAGTTAGCAACAACGATCGTAAACGTAAAGCAGATGATTTGGAAGATAGTACAGATCGAGAGGATCAATCAAAAAAGCAACAATTGGATGACCAACAAGAACAGTCAACCAATGATGAAACCAAGATGCAAGAAAATACTAATGAACAACAAGTCGAAGATACAACTACGTCTCTCCCTGCTGTTTCTGTAGAAGGAAACAATGAAGAAAAAGAAAATTCTGAACAACAACAAAATGATGCTGAACAACAACCAGAACAGCAAGAATCAATGGAACCTCAACCTCAATCTACAGAAGAGGCTAAGGAACAACAAGCTGCTCCGGTTGTTCCTGTTACTACTGCAACAACAGCAACTACAACGACAAAACCAGCAGTCGATTCTGTAGTTCCATTCAATCGACTAATTGTTCTTAATGTGTCAGCGACATGTGATGAGAATATTGCCAATCCATCTGCAGTTCAGGTGACAAAGGTACAGGATTATATTTATCAATTCATTTAGGTTTTATGTTTGTGTTGTGTCCTTTTTTTCTTCTTTTCTAATACTTGAGTGTGTGTGATTTATTCTCTATCCTATTTTTTTTGTGTACGGCGGCGGGTTTATTCAGGAGAATTCAGAGGTTATTGGTAAGGAGGAGATCATTTAAATACTATATAACTATCTAATCATAGATTTCAACAAAAAAGTTTTTTTTATTTATTTATATTAACAAATGACGTGTTTTTGTTTATTTTTTAATTACTTTAATATAGAATTGGCCTTTGTTGTTATTGACACGGCAAAAATGGATGTGATTCATACTGAACAAATTTATGTCAAACCTGTACAAACACCCATGACAGAATATTGTACACAGGTTACTGGTATTACTTCTGAAACGTTGGATTCAGCAGGCACTTTGCAAAACGCCATCAACAAATTGGACGAATATATTCAACGTGAAATTGAAGCCAAGAAATTATCGTTTTGTTTTGTGACTCATGGTGGTTGGACTTTACGGATACAACTTCCACGTGAAGCGCGCGATAAGAGTATTGAATTGCCATCCTATCTTTCGTTCTGTCGTATGTTTGATTTGAAACAAGAAATTCAACGCTGGCAAGTTCACCATCGTGAAGTTGGTATTAGGTCCATGTCACTCAAAGATTTATGCGAAACGTTCCATGTGGATCGTGTTACTGACAAGTCGGCCGGCTTAAACACATGTTTGACTACCGTGAATGTCATTCGATACCTAACCGATTTTGGTCACCCCGACGTATTTGTTCATGCTATCGATACCAATGCCGATTTACAACAATTCAAAAAGGAAGAATCCAAGGTAGTTCATTTAGCTGGTTTGCCTTATGAAGTGACCCAAGGTGAATTGGAAGCTTGGTTCTCATCTAACGGATTGCGACCTACCGCTACTTATATGATTCAAACAAACGATTCTTCAAAACCCAACTTGTCTGGTTTTGTGGTATTCCATGCTCATAATGATGCCATGCGTGCTTTGTCTTTGAATGGTCGATGCTTGGGTGATCGTGCTGTGGAAGTCTCTCCTAGCAGTGAACGCGTTATTGAAGCAGCTGGTAGTATGCTGGTACCTTTTCCTGCTCATATCAAGGCACGTCCCCTTCGTCCTGGAGATTGGAATTGTCCCAACTGTAGTTTCCACAACTTTGCATCACGTCGTCATTGTTTCAAATGTAATACTGAAAATCCACAAGCACCACCTGCTCCACCTGGTATGGCTGCACCTCATGGTGGCCAAAGTGGACCACCTCCTCCTGCTGGTAACACACCACCTAACTTTACACCTGGTGATTGGATGTGCCCCAACTATCAGTGCAATTTCCACAATTATGCTTCACGCGTTCAATGCTTAAAGTGTGGTTCTTATCGTCCACAAGGAGGTGCTGGTGGTCCTCATCCTCCTCCACCTTCAGGAGGTTACCACCGTCCACCTATCACATTCCGACCAGGCGATTGGTATTGCCCTAACCCAGCTTGTGGTTTCCAGAATTTTGCATCACGAACAGCTTGTTTCCGTTGTCACACACCTAATCCAAACCCAACAACGCGACCTCCCTATAATCCAAATCAGCCAAGTTATGGCGGCTATGATTCAAATTATGGATATGGTGGTCAAGGAGGATACCAACAACAGCAACAACAACAACCCCCCGCCCCTTCAGGTAACTATGGTTATGGCCCAGCAAGTGGTGCTAATGCACCTTTCCGACCTGGTGATTGGTATTGGTAAGTTTTCTTTTATTTTTGGTTTGTGACAAAAGTAAAAAACTATAACAGAAGGAAAGAAAACGCTAAATTATTTTATATCATCTATTTATATAGCCCTTCATGTAATTCCCATAACTTTGCTTCGAGATTCCAATGTATGAAATGTAATACAGCGAAACCAGCTGGTGAACAGGGTCCTCCTCCTAACGCCGGCGGCTATATGCCTCAAAAGCGTATGTAAAAAATTGACACCCAAAAAAAGTTCTTAAAAATATCACCCTCCTTCCCCTTTAGTTATAATAATAAAAAAAAGAGTGCGCGTGTGTGAGTGAGATTAGAACGAAAATAAGTGAAGTGACGTGATTGAATGACCATATTGAGTTTTCTTGTTTATTATCCTTTTTTATTTATTATACATTATTATTATTCACACTTAGCAGGCGATTGGATTTGCGCAAACGGTGCATGTGGATTTCATAGTAAGTTATTTTCCATATGATGATGTTTAAAACCATATCATTGAAAAACAACAACGTATGGGATGGATTAACACTGAATAACATTTGCACAAAACTAGACTATGCAAAACGAACACACTGTGCTAAATGTGGTGCGGTAAATCCAGCTCTACGTGGCCCTCCAAGCGGGTATTAAGTTGGGTTTATTATGAGTTTGACAAAAAGAAAGTGTGGGAAAAGGATGTGGTTGTTTTATATTATGATTATTATATTTTTATGACGGGAAACGGTTTTAATTGATGATGGATTGTGGAAAGGAAGGAAGGAATGAAAAAAAAAGATAACGGTTGAGGTGATTATATAACTTTTCTATTATTCTTTTTCAAAACTGGTTTTTTGGGGACAAGCATATATCGTCGTTGCTGGTTTTTTATGTTTTTTTGTCGTGGACGACTTTTCATGGATTATATCCACCCCAAAAAGCCCCTGCGATATATTTTCCATACATGCGTTTTCCGAATAACGGGTTGTATTGACTTTTTCATTTTCTTCAATTTAGAGTGTAATGAGCGGTTTGCGGTGGAGCATATTTTTTTTGCGGTTACTTCAAAAAAAAGTGTGGTTGGATGTGGGGAATAGTTGGATTTGGAACTTAACGATTTATTATTCGACTCTCTCTCAATGTTACTTACCAATATATATACTCTTCCTCCTCCCCTTCCAGTTTATTTCTTATCTCTCATCACTATTTCTCCATTTCTTCCCTTATCCTTTTTTCTATGCACTTTTAATATTTCGAAAAAAAAAACAAATTTCTACAAAGTGCATTCTTTTTTATTATTTAGCAAAGTAGAAGAGCAGCAATAATAAATTGTGATGGTAGCTTTTTTCATACCCCACTTCTACTTCTTGCTTTTTTGCTTCTTTGAGCGTCCAGAAGATGAACCAGGTGCCTTTTTACGCTTTTTAGATTCAGAGATCAAAGAATCTTGGTCCACTGTCTCGTCTTCGACATCCTCTTCCTCGGATACATCCGCACCGAAATCAGGTTCTTCTTCATAGATTTCTCCTTCACGATCTTCAGCAGGAGCTGCCAACTTCTTTTTAATCGTTTCTCCTCCAATATGAAAAAGTACTGGATGGTTCTGACTATTATATTTTCGAGTAAAAGTGGATTTTTGTGCAGCTGAAAGTGCAGCGAAAGGTTTCTTTGCATTACTACTACTGATCATCAATTCGTTCAGAGCCTCAAGATTATCACGTTGCATATAGTATTCATCCATGATTGCAATAGCCTCATCGAGTTGGTTCTATTTTTGCAAATTATGGTTCAGTGATTGGCTTAAGTTTTTTTCAAGCAAATCAGATACGACTATGTAGTCCATATATTTATACATTTACCTCTTTCAAATCACCAAATATTCGATCAACAAAGGTTGGTACGTAATTTTGCCGAACTTCAAATCGATTTGCAGATGATCGAAGTCGCATGCGATATCGAATATCATTTAACATTCTCATATGTTTGGTCGTTTTACTGTTCTGACCGAGCCAACTATACAAAATATCATATATGTGAGCAATTTTATTTTTCCTCTGCTATACATTTCTTGCTGTTTTGTAAAGAATTACCTGGGGAACTTGAACATGCCTTGCATTCTACCTTCAATATAAAACGCTGGTCGAACACAAGAAAGAATTGAGTGTACAGGCATAAGAGAATATTGTTGAAGTGTTCTGATATTTAGATAATAATATAACGTCAGTCGTTTGTGAGAAAGAGTGGAATTAAATCAAATACTTGAAAAGTTCTTACCCGTGGATCTGACTATCGACTAGATCTCCATCTGCGATCGATTCAGCTGCCTTTGCGAAAAGACCTATTTCATTTTGTTCTGTTTCAAAAGGATTACCGGTTTTTGCCTCTGCTTTGGCAGGTATAACACTAAGATAGTTTTCCTATAAAAAGATATATTTTGTCAGTAAAAAAAAAAGATTATAAAATGATATACACGTAAAGGAGAAACATACGAAAATCATCAAATGAGCCAAATTGTAATCGTGGTAATAATACTCTGACTTTTCACTAAGTGATTTTCCAAACGATCCACTTCTGGATAATAATGCACCAGCAATGTCAAACACGCTTAATTGCGTGTATTTTTGATTGGATTTACCACTGTATAAAGTATAAAACATATACGTTATATGAGTAACAATAAATATAAATCCTCGTATTTATAATACTGTAAATTTACACTTACAGTGCCTTGGCTTCATCAAAGCTAAGCGAATCTTGAGCCAATTTATAGGTTGAGAGAATGTTGATAATTTGACGTAAGTCGTTATGTGTTGCTTCGACCAATTGGTCAATTGCATTGGATTCTACCTTAAGACCCTCTCTAAATGATATAAAAACAACAGAATTTTAGTTTTGTGGACAACCAACTAAATATACTTGAGTATATAGAAAACATACCGATGAGCAATTGTCATTAACCGTGATCGTACTTGATTAGCAGGAGTTCTGTATAAAGAATTCATTAGATTTTTTTTTTTTTGGTTTGTGGCGATTAATCTATCAAAGCCGAAATATGAATATGATATCTACCGTTTAAATCGAGCATCATAACAAACATTAAGTAGTGGCTTAACCTTATCTGATCGAACATCGTTACAAATACATATGACAGGAATCTAGTTTTTTTTAAAAAAAAAATATCTATTAGTATCAAAGACACTAATTCCTCAGTGTTAGATGTAACAGATGGTTTTATTTTGCTATTAAATACCTTTGTTTTTCGAATAAGCGCAGCAAGTTCTGCTGAACCACCTCGATCACCACCAGACATACCATCCACTTCATCCATAATAAGGACTACCTTTCGCTTTCCCACCAAACTTTCCTATAAATCAATCAATAGAACAATTCAAATATTAGTCAACTTGTTCGTTACACTATCTTGAGTTTTTCACTGTTGCTCTCATAAATCTGTTTACCTTTGCTTCTGATTTTTTTTCTTGTTCTCCTTTGAAAAATTCAGTTACACTTCGATTGTCTATCATTTCTGAGATACTTTCTTGTAAAATCTTTTTGCTACGCGCATCACTAGCATTCAATTCAACTGGTTCGTAACCATATGTATTTGCAACAACAAGCGCAGTTGTTGTTTTGCCTATTTAAATTTCGAGTAAAGGGAAAGAATACTCAGTAAAAAAGAAACATTACATACAGATAATGAATATTTTTTTACCAATGCCAGGTGGACCACTTAAAAGAACAGCACGCTTTTTTTCGATATTATCGTTTCCGTCATTTCCACTCTTAAAATCATTTGCCAAACTATCTTGCCTGCATATAATTTACGTTTTTATATTTATA
Source organism: Phascolomyces articulosus (assembly GCA_025677815.1). Lineage (NCBI taxonomy): Eukaryota > Fungi > Mucoromycota > Mucoromycetes > Mucorales > Lichtheimiaceae > Phascolomyces > Phascolomyces articulosus. The sequence goes on along the minus strand of JAIXMP010000008.1, from coordinate 592,835 downwards.
TTAGTCTAAAGGTCAAAACGCAAAAAGATATTTCGATGCATGAAGAAGAAAAAAAAATACCAGTTTTCAAGCCAGGCTGAGATCTTTCTCACCATTTCCTTGTTACCAACTATTTCTTTGATCGTTTGTGGACGATATTTATCAACCCACAATTCATTTTCACTATCACCCGGAGAAGCGCTACTTAGACCCCCCCCGGCCACCACCCAGATGATGATTAGATCCCTTCAAAATTAAATTCCATGGCGAAAATAGTGATTACTAAGGCAACTTACCTTGAATCTGTGTATTTAGTTTCAGATTTTGCTTTGGATTGTGACTTAGCACTAGCTTTGCCCTTTGCAGCTGTTTTTTTGAGGGGTGCTTCCACTATTTCTTCTTCTGGTTGTTCTTCTGCTGAATCAAATAAAACATAAAATGCTTCCTCATCCAATATTGTGGTTCCAAGTTTCTCGGCCTTTGCAGTCTTTGTTGCACCAGCATCACGCCCTTTCAACAAATAAGTTGTTTTACCGCTCACTGCACTTGTCACTCGTCTAATATATACAAAATATGGTAAGGGGTAAATATGAAAATTTCCATGACCATCGTCATTGTCATCAAAGGAAAATTCTCAAAAATGTGTTTTCACTTTACCCTCCGTAACGCATGATCAAATCCTTGACTTGTTCTCGAGTCAATGTTTCCAATTCACCACTTTGGACAAAGGTCTTTCCTACAAAGCAATTCGGTTTACCCACTGGCATAGCTCGTGATCCAAGTGCTTTTGGCCCTTCACGATTCATCATGGCATAAAAATTCCTATGATCCCGATAAATAATTTAGTATCTTGGTGCAACCAAAAAAAAGTCGATTTTGGGAAAATTGATAAATAAACTGAAAACAACATACTGGCCCTTACTACTCGTAGGTTTCTTTTCGGATGAAGCTGTGGCAGTAATATCTGATTTATTGACAGGTGCTTTTTTAGTTTTGCTGGCAGTCTTTGATTTGGGTTTGGTTTTAATGTCATTTTCATCATCAAATTCTTCAATCGGATCGAAAGCTTCATCATCATCGTCCTCGTGTTTTGTTCGTTTCCGCGTTTTGCTGTTATTTATTTAAAATTAGATACAATCCATAAATAGAATCAGTAACTGGATTACTCATTAAACCCAACTATTATATCATATTATTGGTATACCTTGCGGCTGAAGTTGGAGCTTTACTCTTTGTTGCCGTTGTTGTCTTCTTTCGAGAACTATGCGCAGCAGTTGGTTTTTCTTCTTTGGCTTCTCTATATATTTTAAAAGTTTGGATCAATAGGTGTTATTCGATTTGAAAAGAACAACAAAACATGGCGATTGAATATTAAACTAAAAAAACATAATTACGATGAAGTAGAGGCTGCTGCTGATTTTGGTTTCAGTGCTATAGTTTTTTCAACATGTGTTGCATAAGTCATAATGTTTTATTTTTCTATAACTTTTTTTTTGTTATACCTGGTTCTGCCTTCTATTAATTAAAAGATTTCGGGCATAAGTAAAGAAAAAAGTAAACTAGTCTCCTTGATTAAGGAATTAGATCCATACCTTCTTAGCAGCTGCTTTTGCAAAGAAACTTTTAATGTCACCCATTATACGCGTTTTGTTGGAAGAAAAAGAAAAGTTTCGCGGAGCTATTCTGTACTAATTTCCTACGCGTATAAAACTAATTTGGAAGCAGGCGCAGATGATAGTCTATCAATTCAACTGAAGTGGGTCAATAAATCAGCCTCTTAAAGGTAAAACATATATATTATAGTTTTTAATAATATTAACAATGATTCAACTAATTAAAATAGTATCATGATACCATCTGAACAACTATTTTATACTAGCGATATGCAAATATCGAATTCAAGTAGTCACTAGCCAAAGACATGTAAAGATATGTCCACGCGACTTTAATAAAAATGTCTCATGCTGGTTTGGTAAACATTATCGTTATTATATAATAGACCGACGTTTTGTTGTACGAATAAACATGAATAACAATAATGATAAAAGAGATAAAAACCATGAATTGGGTAAGAGGTGCATATAATATATGCTGCCTTGGCATTTTATTATTAGCATAAACAATGTTGCCGATCGATTAGTTGTTATGCTTGGCAAAATAAAATGCATACAATTATAAATTAAATCCTAAGGTGTCAGTCATGTTGTTTGTTTGTTATAGAAGCACAAACTTTAGAATACATATATATTTAGTATCCATAAACCACCGAAAAACACTTTTCTTTCTTTTTGTCCTCTTTAGTTTTATACTGCAAGAAAAGAAAAAAAAAATATATTATGGGTGTCCTTAGTGAGTTTACTTCACTCAATTTTTCGCTTTACGCACAATGGTAGACTATTATATACGATTACCCTTTCTTTAATTCGCATCATTCCATTTTCCACAATTGTATCTTCGGCATGTGCATTTTACATATCTCCGTACAAACTAACTTTTAATTTTATGTCTTTATGCTTATGAAGGCTCGGTATTATATCCATATGTCGTATGTATACAATTATTTATTTGAATGATGAAGGATGGTGATTGAAAGCGGTTATAATTATACTATCAGCATTATTAAACCATATATTAATATTGGAAACTCATTTCAATTACTATATTATAACTAGTATTGATCGCTCTAGGTGTTGTTGGCTTCATTTCACATATTGTCTTTAGTATCGTTGGATGGTATGCATTGTACTACATTTCATGTTTTATTGCTGCAGCTTTTGCATGAATTAAACTAACGCTAATGTGTAAAATTATAAAGGGTGATTGCATTGATTCTTATATTTGTTGAAATTCCTTTATGTATCAGGGTAAGAAGGAAGATAAAAGGGTAACCTTGGTATATGTATACATATACTACCAAACTAGTATACTAATATCACTTTGTCTTTTTGTAGTGTTGCCCAACCAGCCCTAAATTGTATGTAGTTGATAGTGATTATTATTACCGTTGATATTAATTTTGGAATAATTATATATTTGTATAAGTAAGGTTATATGGGAATATTTGATCCAACTTCTTGTATATATATCTATATATTTTTTTGGTTTAGTGATAACTTTATAGGTTACTTTGAAAACTGCTGGTTCCGTGCAACTATGTATCTCATGTAAGTTTTTCTTTAAAAAAAAAAACGATCTCAAAAATTATGCATATAAGCTTACAACATTTATCACTTGACCATGAATATGATCACCTTTTTAGCTTTGCGGTGGTCATGTTCTTATCGAACATCTTAAACACAGGTCCACTGATTGCAGCAGCTGTTACATTATTACTTGCTGCAATAAGCTACAGTACGTTTACTAGATACACATGAGAAAAAATTTCCTTGATATATGAAAATATGGATGTATTCACAGAGAATTTATGTATTTTTTTTCTTATCAAGGTATCGCTGCCATCAAGGGACAATCATTTGCTAGCTCCAGGTTCGTAATGATAAATATTTCTTAATTATACAGGATAAATATTGTGTTCCCTTATTCTAATAATCCTATTTATTTTATGATGGACAACAAAACAAATCATATTTTTTAGGTTGCTGGGAGGAACCGGTGTTGATAATGTAGTGTAATTTAAGGCAGCTAAATAAACATTTATATTAATTAATTATTACGTACTCCTTTTTATTATTATTATTTACTATATTTTTTCCATTATTCTTCTCAACTATTTGTTTAACAAATGTAAGTGTAGAACCTGGAATAACATCAGTCGATCTATAATCAGAATATCTCGCTCACGTTAGGGAAAAAAAGGCTCTTGAACCTCTCTATGTGATGCCTGGATCAAATCCTCTAATATCTCTCGATTGGGACACAGAACATCAACACGATCTCTAAATAAATTATTAGATATATCCCTACTCGTACCATTGACACTACGTAGGTTTATATTTGCCCAGTTTTGATTCATCAGTTTCGACTATAATTCTCCTCGCCTCCAGTAGGACAATAAGAGTGCAGTCATACTATAACTATTGTAGCATAGAAGGAATAATATTTAGCAACGACTGAACCAGAGTTTATGTCATTGGATTAAAGATATGTAATGCTGCCATATGCCTTTATTTTATATAAGTTACGACCATTGTATTTTATTATTTTTTCTTTAAAAAAAAGATGAGAGGTGTAAAGATCTAATTATTTAAAACATTGATGACTTTTGCTTTTACACCGGATTTTCCACTGTATTTATCCAGAAAATACTTTATTGTTTCTTCATGACTTTTCTTTTTTGCAACACTCACTATATCAGAACATTTTGGCAGTATGGATTCTGTGTGCAAAGATTCTGTATGGTTTCCCCCATCATATAATGTTTTAAGAGGATTGTCGATGGGTCCATCAAAGAAGTTGCGTTTAACTTCATTGACATTGACTTGTTCCAGAGTGGATGGATTCCAGTTGGGTGCTGTTTTTGTAACAAGAGCTGCACTAGTTCCTTCTAAAAACTCTTTACTGGCCTATTTTTTAAAACACATGAACATTTTATTAAAATGACATGATTATATAAGAAAAGGATCGAATAATTAGCAATGGAGATGAATTGGAAATATATTTTATAACACCAATGTTTTATCCGTCAATTGATACTCTAATTTCAAACAATCAACAAATGACAAACATGATCCAGCATTGTATAGTTGCAATGAAATTTTTAAAGATGTTGGCGACATTTGCAAAGCAATTATAGGTTTCTTTTGCCCATTGAGGTGCACCTTTTTCTTCATTGAGGGCAGAAACAATTTCCTCCATTGTGTTATGTTGAAAGCACCTGTTATATAATATATAAAAGAAAACTGAGTAAATATATACGTATCGTCATCATATTTAAGCTATATCTTTATAAATTTGATTTTATAAATGAATCTAAGTTGAATACCGATTAATTGCTTGATAAATACCGCCACCCAACGAAAACGATGGACTTTCTTGCTCCATATCAACTTAAAACTAGTTAATAACTATATGAATCAGGTCAGTCGTCACAATCACATATAGTATATAAACCCATACCCCACCAGACTTTTTGACTTAAAAAATGTATTCTTATAAAAATATAAAACAAGTGATTTTTTTAACAATAAATAACAAATCGAATAAATAGTAGATAACTGTTGAAAGACGGATCTATTTGGTAACAATGTTAAGAGAGAGTGTGTATATATATGTGTGAATATATGTGTGAAGGGAAAGGTGGAAAGAAAAAAAGTATATAATAGACAAGAAGAAAAGGTTCGCTTTTTTTTTTTTTGATTGTATTGTTTTACATTCTAACTATTTACATTTGATATATTGCTTGTTTTTAAGTGGCTCTTGCCTTTCCTTTCCCCTTATTTTTCCGTTTGACAGGTTGCTGTTGTCGTCTTGCTTCTTCCTCTTCTTCACGCTTCTTTTTATCTTGTTCCATATCATTCTCTTCCTCATTATCAGGTTTTTGTTCGAATCGTTCACGCACTTTAGAATAATGTTCCAATTCTGTTGCTGAAACACTAGGAACGAGCTCGTTCAATGCGTTTACAAAATCAATTTCTTCTACTTGGACCATAATTTCTTCAGGAGTAGCAAGTCGTGACAAATAGTATTGGGCCGTGACTGGGCTGGGTAAATCAGGATGTTCTTCTTCATTCATTTGGTTCACCTTGGCTTCGATCGTATCAGCGACACGAGTCATTGCCTTGAGCATAGCATCAGAACATAAAGCGTAGAAATCGGCACCAGTGTAATGGAATGGACATCGTTCGGCAACATGCATCAAATCCAAATTGGGATCCAAGCGGAATTTTCTTGTCAGAGCTTGGATAATACGTAATTGAGATTCATGATCTTGACTCACACCCAAATACAATAACTTGTCAAATCTAGAATCATATTGAAAAAAAGATAATGTGAGAAAAAGGTCGTTTCATGCAAAATATCTTCTTTTTCGTTCGAATATTACCTTCCAGGACGTAACAATGCAGGATCAAGTAAATCGGGACGATTGGTTGCACCAATAACAAATACATCACCCACGCCAGAACCTTCGCCACCTTCACTCATACCATCCAATTCAGCCAACAACTGACTGACAATACGATCCATGACACCACCTGAATCACCTTTTTCACCACGCTTGGGTGCTACGGAATCCAATTCATCAAAGAACACAACACAAGGTTTGGCATCACGAGCACGTTGGAATACACGACGCACATTAGCTTCAGATTCACCAATATACATGTTGAGCAATTCAGGACCTTTGACAGAGAAAAAGTTGAGAGAACAGGATGTTGCGATAGCCTTGGCAAGAAGTGTTTTACCGGTACCTGGTGGACCGTAAAGAAGGATACCACTACGTTTTTTGAGACCAGCTCCAAACAATTCAGGGTGTTCAAGTGGCAATTGAATGGTATCGAGAATATCATCTTTGACATGAGCCATACCACCAACATCGTCCCATGTAACACTTGGAATCTAGTTTATTTTTTACCATTCATATGTTAGAATTGAATTACATTTCCTCAACCTTTTTGACATCCATTTATTCGCCCTTACCTTGGGAGCACCAATAGAGTCAGAGTAACTTGCACGTGCTTCACCTAATGCAGAATCAAAATCAGAAGCTGTCAAAACAATACCAGCAGCTTCAATATCTTCAGTTGCAATGACTTGATCATTGGTTTGTTTTCTATATATGTCAACCCAACATTAGTAATCATGTCCCTTGGAATACCCATCCCACCCCATCGTAAAAAAAAAAAAAAAAAAAAAAAAAAAAAAAAAAAAAAACTTACATAGCATTATTAATACGTTGAAGTGCTAATACACCAGATCGTGCAACCAAATCAACTAAATCCTTGCCAACAAGAGCTGCAGTTTGGGTTGCAAGACTGGATAATGATACATCAGGTGCAATAGGAGAATCATATGTAAGGTTTTGTAAAATTTGTAAACGAGCCTTCTCATCTGGTGCCTATTTATATATAATTCCCCCCCCCATATCCTTGCCTTTAGTCTAAAGCTATTTTTATATATAAAAAAGAAGAAAAGAGCACTGTATTTTACCTCAACAGATACTTCATGTCTGAAACATCCAAGAATACTGGTAGGAAGAGCCTCAATATCACTGGTAGTTGAAACAACCATGACAGGGTATCCAGTATTAACATGAGCAGCATTGACATTTTCAATACATTCTTGCAATACAGTAGCAAGTAATGGCTCTTGTCCAGTTTCCACAACTGCACTCTTTCGTGCCAAACCTTCAATACTGCGGATCAAGACAATACAAGGCGTAAGTGCAGCAGCCTTATCAAACTTTGCGCGTAAATGAACTTCAGTCTTAGCATCCGTTTCCGAGACGACATCATAGACAGAAAACTCAAAAATATGGACACCCAAGTCTTCAGCAATTTCTCGTACTAATGTTGCCTTACCGCCACCACGTGGTCCGTGCACCAATGCGTTGCACGACAACTTAAAGTCACGACCCAAGGGATGAAGGGAGGATGAGACTAATTCTCGCATTTGTGCGTAAGCAGCTGTTTTGGATCGATGGAGAGGTATTTTGTTTACAAAACCATAGTAATGAGATAATGAACCAATAGGTGCGCGTGAATGTTCAATACCCGTTTGCACCATTTTAGTACGACTTGGGACAATTCTTCGGCCACTGCCATAGAATGATGGATGAACACCTTCAGGTGTTTCTTCACGTTCTTCTTGGAGACTAGTCACCTTGAAATAGGCCATGGTCGTAGGTCGACGACCTTGGTTATTACCATTATCTTCCTCTTCACGAGCACGTAAGCGGGCAGTTTCTTCATCCAATGGAACAGCAATCAAGTCACCCTCACATAAAATACGGTCCTTGTCCTCAAACCAATTCTTCAAAGCTTCAAGTAATGGAGATTGTAAACTCTTGTCCATGGATGTGGGGGATGCAACTCGTGCAATAGTTACTTCAGCAGCGACTGATGGACCAGTTGCTGGTGGTGGTACGGTAAGACGTGTAATGCATAATGTGGCATTTTCAGTAGAGGCTGGTGGAAGAGGTAATCCAAGATTGAAATACAATACAGGTGGAACATATACAACAGATCTATATAAACCCCAATTAACGTTTAATTTTCATGTTCAAATGCAAAAATCCACCAAACGCAAAAGATCACACTCCTCTACTTAATATCCCGCCAAGAAAAAAAAAACTTACTCGTTATTATGATCTTCATCATCCAAACTATCAAGAGCATCTACACCATACACACGACATAATCGAGACTTTTTGCTATCTGTGGAGCTGACCAAAACCCAATTTCCACTAAACACACCACATTTTGCCAAATCCTTGACGCCAATATAAACTCGACTTTCATCATCCTGTTGACTATCTGGTGTAGGGAAAATACGTGACTCGGGCCAAGATCGTTGAAGTACATGGGCTTTAAATTCTTGTGGTTCTGCAACATCAGGGAATCGAGGAGAATCAAGCATGGAGAAGGCTGGTACATTACCATTGGTACGGACGCCATTAACAGGTGTAGATACTTCTGATGATTCTGCATTTGACATATCAACAGCTAATACTTTAGTATGCTCCGTAGTTGTCATGAAACCTTGTTGTACAGGACCAGTCATCAATACTCTAAACTTGAGGCCACCATCAAATGTATATTTGCTTCCACTTCGGATAATCAATGCTGGTTTGTCTTTTGATGATGATGAAAAGAGTGATCCAAGCTCAGACTCAGCTGTTTTGAAAAACCAATGAACAAAATCCGTGAGTATTACAATTTCTTCCAATTCCCTCCCCCAACAGTTTCCCAGGATACCCATATCCATTTATCTCTCCCAATTTTATTATACCTCGTTGTGCAAATTCAAAAGATGCTGGTTCTAAAGCTCCAATAATCAGCTCATCCAATTCAACCAATTGAGCAGGCTTGATTTGTACCAAACAGCCTTCTTCCACTTGTTCTTCTTCATCCTCATTCTCTTCTTCCCCTGCCTCCTCATCTTCTTCATCAAGTCGTGACAATGAATCTTCTCCATATATTGACTTGATCAAGTTTGCACTTGCATATACTTTATATTTATCATTCTAAACATAGGTTTTTAGCTACTTCATCTCCTTTTTTTCTTTTCAACAGTTATTATCTTTACCTTTCGACCTTCTTCTGATTTTTTGGCATGAGCCAAGAATGAAAGCAACTTGTTTGAACTTTCACTTTGTTCGTTTCCACCCACAGGGGCAGATGCAACGAGACAAGGCACTTTTACAGCCACTGTAAATGAAGCTATATACCAAATAAAAAAAAACATGAGTTCAGAATTCAGAAAAAAAAAAAGTAGAACTTGGGAGTGACAACAATGAGAAATAGAAAATTACCATTATGTTGTTGTTCACTAGGAACGATAGCATCCCATAATGCAGGAGACAAAGTGACAAACTGATCGTCTTCCGAGTGATATTGTAAACTAAGACTTGCCGATGTATAAAGTGGCATTGTCGATCGAGGTGTATTAGTAAAAGTGAGTGTGTGAGAAAGCAAGAAAGGGACAAATTGAGCTGACAATGGATTCAAGCATATGTATATCCCCACATTTCAACACATTTGACTCCGAAGATATATTTGTGCTGACAAAGTTAACCGGTTTTTGGAAATGGATCTATAATTTTTTCATATTCATACGATTTTATATTTATGTAATCATATTATATTATATTATGTGAGTATATACTCTTCTTTATTAGATCATGCTTTTTAACTTTAATAATAATAAAAAGAAGGGGAAAAGATTTAGGTAGGAGAAGAAGCTGTCATTTCAGAATTATTGGAAGAAGAGGTGCCTGAAGGAGGAGTGACAGTCCAATGATTGATAGACCAATCTGTCACAACACCTTTATACTTTTCTCGGGCTAATTCTTCACCTGACAGTTTTAATGACCCCATCAATGATCCTAAATTTTTGCCGGGAAATCATTTTTTTTAATATTTTAACAGAATTCAAAACAATTAGTTAAATAATCATACCTTTTCTTTCCCCTTTCCCATTCTTTTCTTTTTTCACCAAAAAAAATATTATATATATTTACCTCCAATCCATCCTCGCACATTATTCATAAAGATGCGACCAGCGCCCTTATTATCTTCTGGACTATCAATAAATCGCACCGAGTTTTGTAATCGAAGAAGACTTGCATATCTTTTCTTTTCAAACTTCGTTGGATCTCGCATAACACGAAGTAATTCTTGTTTAAGTCGAGATTGGAATCCAGGAATCAATGAAGTCCCACCATTAAGTAATAAGGAAGACATCAATGGCCTTCGTAAATCAGATTGAACCTTTTTTATCATAAATGTATAGATAATTTAGCTTTTTTTTCCTTTTCCATCATCATCCTAAGAATGAAAACATACCCTAAGAATGGCATTCAAAATACAATGAATGATACTAGGTTCATCCTCTTCATCTCCTTCAAATAATACTTCTGCCGCTCGTTCACGGATCCAGCCGGGTATCAACAGTGTTGCTTTGGTACCATCTTCCAAAACAACAGGGTAATAAACATCCGTTGCACTGCTAAAATTTTTGTAACCTGCGATCGGATCTGATTGTACTTCACGTTTATCCATCATCAAAGGTGAGCAAAATAAGACTGTAGCTTTCAAATTCTCGAGCAAACTAGGTGTCAATACAGATTGGGGAACTGGATTTTGTGGAGCAAGTGATAATTGCAAATGAGATGGGGGTATAAAGCGACCATGATTCAAAAGCAGCGATTCAAGTCGTTGAGAAAGTGCTCGTCCTGCGAGTGGCGTGGTTGCAATGTAAGGTACAAGAGGCCGAGCTGAATAAACCTATGCATTACATCACCCATTTTATTTTAATTTATTCTCTCTCTTCCCTTTATAGCAGAAAGGCTATATATATATATATATATATATATATAAGAGCTAGATACTTACAGGGAGTACTGTTGTTTCTAAATTACCACAATCAATGACCAAACCGGTTGTTGTACCTGTTGTTAACAAGGCCATTAAATGGATAGGTACAAAGGAAATGGATGGTACCTGTAACAGGATAACAAGGAGAATAAGTAAAAGAAATTGTCCATAAAAAATCATGTTATGTGAATAATTGATATATCCATACTACATACTTGAAAATATTGAAACAGTAAGCCTGCTATAGTTCGTTTCAATGCAACAGGAGCCAGTGGCGATTCGCATATTATTACTTTACGTGACTTTGGATCTGTCAACAATAATCTAGTGTTCCCATAAAAACTAATGTTAAAAAAAACCATTCATTATTCTTCTTTCATATTTAATAAAATAAAGTTATATATACCGAAAATATATATCATGCAATAACTTTTTTAACTTTTCTTCCAATGGTTTTAAATCGCCTGCGGCCATAAGGTCCAGTTCATAAAGTGATACTGGCTATATATATATTGAGGGTGTTAGCATAACGAAATAGAAAAGGCAATGAAAGGAACAAAAAAAAAAAAGAAAGAGAATTTACTTCGGTATCTATACTAAAAGCTTCACCATCAGGACCTGATGATCGTTCAAGTCGTGCACAAGTAGGGACAATGTGTCGAGGGTGAGATTCACCAGAAAATCCACATTTAATATATAATGAGCCTATATCCAAAACGACCCGATCTTCTGTGCCATAAATCGAATGTCTTCGAGTAAAACTATGAAGTGAAGATGAGGAAGTATAATTAGAGAGATAACTTGCAGGAATATCTGATGAGACAGATGTCGTTGTCATTATGGCAAATAGTGCATATACAAAAAAAAAAAAGAGAGAGAGAGAGAGCAAAGATAAAATATGACCTGAAAATAATATGTGAGATCCAAATTTTTTTTTGGGCTTTTTGTACCACACATGCTTAAATGCAAGTTGATAAACAAAAAAACAGACAACATAATAGTTCTATATTTTTAACCATAATCACCAGACTTACACAAACATACTTCATGACAATATGAATGGCCAAAAGGACAACTCTAATTTGATGGCTTTTATCTTTTTTTTCTACATATATCATATAATACTATCCACGCCCACCTGTACTTTCTGACTAATTATAACTAATATTAGACAAGCTTTCGTTACTATTCAATTTATAATATATTGTAAATGGATTCTTACAATGGATTATAACCTGTAGACATTATCAGAAATGATATACTTGTAATTCTCGAATAAAACCATGTTTCATCCACGTTCACTAGGCTTTACTTTTTTTTTTTGCTAATAAAATTCATCCGGCCCATAATTTACACCTTTATCCACTGACCTTAATGTATTTCAGTATTGAGTCAGTTAAAAGATTTCAATGACTGACCTTCATAGACTTTATTAAACCATGAGAGTGTTTTTAGATAATGATTTGGCATACCTTATTTTTGCAATGTACATCGTCCTTAGGCCATCAGCTGTAGAAATTGATTCCATCGATGGTTGTACAACAAAACATTTACAATAGTAGCACAATGTGAATTTTCTATAAGATATCTCGATATAATTAATGGTCGATAAAGCAATGGGCTTTGTAAATGGTTTATGATTGAAGACTTGAGTACTACAGCCTACCTGTTCGATGAAATAAATAAATAGAAAGTGAATGAAATTTGCGCTTGCATATAGGTGCATCCAGTGAAGAGCCAAAACTTTTTCTTATTATAAATACAAACTTTCGTTGACTATTATATAATGGGATGTATAAACGAAAATAACCATGTTAAAATATCAAGTGTACAAACAATAATATTTTTATATACTTCTTGTTTTGATACATAATAGTATACTTGAAATCTTCAACGATTTATTACTATCACGATATACTAACCAACATAACCCATTTACAGATACGTAACAGTACAGTGTATATACCTCTTTGTTTCATTACCCAGTAAATTCTTATTCTATTTAACCATATCGCTCAACTATTGTTCCCGTTGTTGTACTCGTGCATAATAACTACGTACCTGATGAATTTCGCGCAATCACCCAAATATTCATATTCCTACGTACTAGTAAATTCTCTGTATACTTTTATACATCATACTAGTTAATCCTACCATCTCAATCATCATCATTAAATTCTAAAACAACTACTATATCAAATTTTCATAGTTACCCTAGTTATCAATGAATTACATCCTTTTCGATAATAACATTATTCAATTTCAATATATGTATGTGCCTGAGGGAGTTCTTTATTAATTCTCCCTGGAATGAAATACCCCTTTGATAAATACCACCAGTATGAATTACTATAATTATTCAAGTTTCACGATAACCACACAACATAGCTATTCAGCTCTAAGGAATAGCATGCTATCTTTGCATCTGTATCAACGGTTCTACAAAATGAAGCATCGATAAATGTTACACGAAGTTTTCGGTTGACTTTTGAATATAAAAGTAGATTGATCGTCCTTTCATGATGGATGAGGATGGGTTACAAAATTTATGCTTGTAAAACCAAAATTATTTTTGGGTACAAAGCTGTAGTAGTTGAATGATTATTTAATAATGGCTAATAAACAAATAAAATAAAATAAAGGTACCCAGGAAAAAAAAAAAAAAAAAAAAAAAAAAAAAAAAAAAAGAGAAGAGAGGACTAAAAAAACTATTTCTGTAAAATGAAAACGTTGTTTTTTTATATATGTATAATTAAATTCTTGGTTAAAGTTGGCCAGGCCCACATTGTATTTCAATTCAACATGTGCTCAATAATATTTGAAAGAAGGAGCTAGTTAATATATAAAATAATAATGAGTAGTAATAACAACAACAACAATCGGTAACTAATAATGTACTACATGATGATAAATAATAACATATCTGTGCATTGTAGATCCATATCGTACATAAACATAACATAATAATAATAATAGTAATAGTAATATATGATAAGAATAATAATAAAAGAAGAAGAAAGAATAAATTCGTTTGTGTCTAGAAAATCAAATATAAGGTCCATAAATTAATGATCTCGATTCAATTCATTATAATAAATAAAATAGTTTAGCGGAACATAGATCTCTCTCCTATGAAATAGATAAATGATGATTGGGCATCTATTTTTAGTCAATTAAGGTGATCTTCTCTTAAAAGAAGAAAAAAGGGCGGCACAGAAAAAGTTCCATTTTTACCATTACCTTTTAAGTTTTTTGATCCTACGCTAAAAAAAAAAGAGCAAGTGGGCTTGTTTTTCTCTTGCATTTTTTTTACTTTTTTTCTTGTGTACCAACTACTAATACACAACTACCTTTCCATTCACTTATTTGTTTTTTTCTTATCCTTTGGGCGGCTTTGCAGTTACCTTTTCTTCCCCTTCTTTTTCATATACTCCTTCTCTTCTCTCTCTCTTCATTGGAAACTGACTACAGTTTTTTTTTGAAAGGTTTATTAACTCGTTTGGAACTTATAACTTTCACCCCTGAGAAGTGACCCGCTTTCGCAAACTCACTCTTTTTCTTTTCATCTCTTCATCTAAAGCATACATTTTTACATTTATACACATATACACAAAAAATAATAACGCTAAATTGGTGTGTTGTTAAAATATATTATATAATATCACCAACCAACCCCCTCCCATAATTTCGTAACACACATATATACAACACAACAACAACTTTTTGCATATATATATATATATATATACACACATTTACGATGGTCGATATCGAATTCAAGTTCGATGCATTTAGTTTCACAGGCATCTGTCAGACAGTGGCTTTACCATTATGTCCAATGATGGGCGAAAATGAGGGTGTTGAACCCGTATGTTATTCCCGTAACGTTGATTTAGGCGGCAATCTTGTCTTTCAACCATGTATGTGTTTTTTTTTTTTGTTCACAGCCACGCACACCCACACTCGGCTTTTTAGATAGAACATAGCTCAATTTATCAATATAATATAACTTATATTTATCCCTTCAATTTTTTTTTCTATTTGCATAGCAACTTTGATTGTTGATGTTGTAGCTATTATTATGACTGCCATCATGATCTATCATATCCGATCCAAATATACCGCTGTTGGTAAGTGATGATTATTTTTTTTCTCACTTTTCAAATAATGTAGAACCAGTAAAACTCAATGGATGTGTGCTTTGTATCTTAGGTCGTAAGGAAATCGTCATGTTCTTCTATATGTATATGGTGACCGTATTTTTGGAAATGCTTTTAATCACTGATGTCATCCCATCTGCATCCCCGGCTTACGCTGTAAGTATATTTAGATTAAATAAGAGTGGATATAAGGACGGAAAGGGAGAAGGGGAGAGAACATGAGATAAGGTTGAGAAATACTTAATCTTATTTAATTTATTTCTTTGCTCCTATAGTATTTCGCTGCTATACATCTTGGTCTAATTAGTGCTACATTCTGGTGTTTATTGATTAATGGATTTGTTGGTTTCCAATTCGCTGAAGACGGTACACCATTGTCATTATGGTCTATTCGTATCAGTTCCTTCTTGATCTTTATTATCGTTGGTGTGATTGCTATTTTGACTTTCTTAAACATTGGTCCTTTCTCTTACAACAGCCCTGGCGCTCTTTGGGCCTTTTATTTCATTATTAACGGTATTGCTTTTATCGTTTATGTGATTTCACAAATCATTTTGGTTGTCAACACTTTGGATGATCGTTGGCCATTGGGCGACATTTTGTTCGGTACTGCATTCTTTATTGTCGGTCAAGTGCTTATGCATATCTTTTCCGTCACCATTTGTGATCAAGTCAAGCATTATGTGGATGGTCTCTTCTTTGGCACCATCTGTACACTGCTGGCAGTCATGATGGTTTACAAGTACTGGGACTCTATCACAAAGGAAGATCTTGAATTCTCCGTTGGTTCGAAGCAAAATAACTGGGAAATTAAGGAAATCAGTAAGTCTCATCATCATAATTGATTCTATGATTGTATTGCATGAAAATGGACAAAGAAATAGTTTTACTAAGTAATTTTTAATTATTTATACTACTTTTAGTGAACGAAGATGAAATGTCCCAACAAAGCTATGGAAACAATAATAATGCCCCATATCCAGGTCAACCACAACAACATTTCCAACCACAACAACAACCGCCAATGCCTCCTCCCATGGGCGGTCAACAACAGTATGGCCAACAATACCATCACCAATACGAACACGCACCGTATTGATTCCCTTCATAAATACTACTGTTAATATACTTTTTTTTACTCTTTCTTTATTTTATTTTTTTTGTATTGAACATGCATTTCCACTTTTTATTTCCCTTTTTCTATGTCGTTATCTTCTTTTTTTTTACTACTTGAATCCCATCCGTTCTCATCTCGTTATTATTTCCACAAAAACACTTTTTCTTTCATTCACATAAAAAACGCAACTCTATTTACCATATTTTTTTTTACTTTTGATAAAGTTTCTCCCTCCCAAAAAAGAATTTGATTATTAACTTGTCTTCGTTTTTTATTGTGAATAATTTGGTTATTAAATGACATGCATCTCATCGGATGTGGAGAGACAACAACAAAAGTAATAGCATCATTGTGTTTTATTTTATATTTCAGATACATGTACAATTTGTCTTGCATGCCCATCATCGAACTCAGACCATGGACAAAAAAAAAAGTAAAACGCTTACTCTGGATCCTGTAGAAATGCAAGCGCTTCTAAAGTTGTCATAATGAAATAATTTTCAATGGGATAAATATAGCAATCTTCGTATTGCATTTACATATATAGTGACAAGAATGGTGTATAATCAATGTGAAGGATCTATAATTATAATAAATGATGCCACGTTATTTTTACACACCATCCTATCGGATATATTACAATCCAAAGAATTGTAATTGTCTTATCCTCCCTCCATATATCATATCTAATAATGCATGAATCATTCTTCAACGATGGCTAATAGATATTTATATATATGAAAAAGAAAAAACGTTTGTGTATCCTCAAATGAATTCATTGCCAAGTAAAAATCACCAAGCCTGCTCACCCGCTTGATTTCAGTATTCCCGACATAATATGCCCGCTGTGAGATAATTTATTTCTTATTAAATCGTTTCCCCATTCTTCATGTCACAACAACCAACTAAACAAGAAAGTGCACAAGAACTCAAAAAGTTA
Source organism: Phascolomyces articulosus (assembly GCA_025677815.1). Classification (NCBI taxonomy): domain Eukaryota; kingdom Fungi; phylum Mucoromycota; class Mucoromycetes; order Mucorales; family Lichtheimiaceae; genus Phascolomyces; species Phascolomyces articulosus. Next base: position 575,645 of record JAIXMP010000008.1, on the reverse strand, counting down.
TTACAATCGAGACAGAATAAGGTACTTTTTTTTATTATTTCATTGTATAACTCATTCAATTTCTAATCATTCGTAACCCCCCACTTATTGGATAACAACAATAAAAATTATATAGGCATGTTTCGATTGCCATGCAAAAAATCCAACCTGGGCATCCATAACGTTTGGCATTTACCTGTGCCAAGATTGTGCAGCAGCGCATCGAAATCTTGGTGTTCATATTAGTTTTATTAAGTAAGTTTAGTTTATTTTTAATTCTACTGTTTTCTTTTTATCAATGTATATTATTACTATGGTAATCGTTTTGTTCACATTATTATGATAGATCAACAACACTTGATTCTTGGAATTATGAACAACTCGAGATGATGCGTTGTGGCGGCAATCAAACGGCCCATGATGCTTTTGGTGAACACGTACTTTCATTAAAGGATACATATGCTAAATATACGAGTAAAAACGCGTTGCATTATAAAAAAGAACTTCAGACAAAAGCTCAATCTGCAATGACGAAACAACAACAACCAGATAACATCATCAATACCAACACTACCAATTACACGGATGATCTCCTGTTTTTATCATCCACATCATCCTCACTCACTCCACCACCACCTCAACCCAATACCAGTCATAATTTAGTGGATATCCCGGATCTAATTGATCATAGAGACCCTTTTGAAATTCTTCAACCCAAACAGCAACAACAACAATCCCAAAATGCAGATATGCCACTGATTGATATTGAACCCATGTCTTCTGATCCAATATCAACCAAACCTAGAACAGATGCTGATTTATTTACATTTTGGGAAAACGAAGAATCCGTCAAAAAACAAGAGGAATCACAAGCAGCGTCATCTACATCCGCATCTTCATCAGCGACCAAAACATTTGCGCGACCCAAAAATCAAGCACAAAATAAACCTTCACGATTAGGTGTACGAAAAGCACAAACAGGAACTTTTAATTTCGAAGAAGCGGAAGCGCGTGAATCACGACAATTGAAAATGGATAAAGAAATGGATAGTCCCAAGAATAAGAATAACAATAATATTAACAGTGTGCATCGATTTTCCAATCCATTACCAACGCCTTCCCCTCCACGAAGACCACCTTCTTCTCGACTTGCATATATACTTGACGACGAACTACAACAACAAAAAGAGATGACCAAAGATGACCAACAAAAAAAGAACAATCAAAAGGAAGAGGATAATTATGATCCAGAAATGGATCGATTGGGTATGGGTATGGCTCGCATGAATGGATTTGGATCGAATCAGCAAGGAAGTTATTCAAAATCAAATAAAACCACCAATAGAAGAGAACGAGCAGAAGAAGAAAATGAGAATGAAAACACTTACGCACGAGATAAATTTGGCAATGCAAAAAGTATTTCATCTGATCAATATTTTGGAAGGAATGAATATGATCCTACCCGCGTTGCTGAAAATTCTGCACGACTTGAACGGTTCCAAGGTGCTTCCAGTATTTCCAGTGATCAATATTTTGATCGAGACCGACCGCAACAGCGTGATGACTTTTCAGGTGGTTATGTAAGAAGCACAGGCATGTATCGATCGAGTGGATCGAGTAATAATGGTAAACCTTTATCTAAAAAATTATTGAGTGCTGCCAGTAAAGGTGCTACAAAAGTAAGTTTTCTTTTACGATTTTTTTTCCCTTTCACAAACATGTTGGATATTTTCATTATTTAATTCTCGATGCATTACTAACTGCTTTTTCAATTCAATCCGTGTTGTATTTCTATCTAGCTTCAACGAGTTTTAGCAGAAATGGAGGTAAGAAACACTTGTAAACAACACGTTTTATAAATCGGTCACTAGAAATCCATTGTAGTAACTTTTGATGGTTTCTTTTTTGTAGCAACGCCATTCATAAATCATATTCTGGTTTCACATTCTCAATACCCTAAATCCCCTTGCCCTTCCTTTTTCCCGTTATTTTTTTTCTTTCTTACTATTTACATCTATACCAACAATAATCCCAACCATAATGTGCAGTGTACAAAATAAATTATTTAGTAGATTTTAATGTATCAAAAACAAAATAGAAAAGCTTTAGTGCGTTTGAAAACATAAAAAAAAGATATTTTTTTAAAGTAGGATCTGAGGGATGAGTTTTTGTATCAATTAAACATGATAGTAATGAACAAAATATTGCAACCAATGTATTTGTTTGTCGAAAATTAGGGCGCTTTTATACCAAGAGACACTTCGTAATGGATATACTTTATCTATGGTCATGAAAGAAATAGGGCCATTGGATGATCCTAACCCCCATCCTCAGCTGTCGAATATATAGAAAGAGATACTATCGTGGTTTCCTTGAATTCCATAACAGCAGATAATGAAATACCCTCCAATAAACATCATTATTCGTGCAAAGTGTAACATAGAAAACCATAGTACTAATATAGGAAAATGTGTAATGATCATGTTACACGTAAAACTCGCTATCCAAGTACCTCACGCACCATCAAGACAAACAGCGATCGTGTTCTTACATGTATCTTTCTTAATGTCATTTGGATCCTTCAACTCTATCAAGGAACATAACCTCGACCTGCTCAATGAAATAAAAGTTGCATACTTGGACCCGAGTCGACATCTCTTCTCAGGACGTCAAACTCTACCTCCTCTTAGCTGTAAAGATACAGAGTGGTGCATTTATTTCAAAAAGCACACATGAGACCATATGCGGCACTTTTTGTTATATATAATATATAAGTAGTTTCTAAAGTAAGGTTTCAGCTATTCACGCTTTTGAGATATTTATGCGTTTTGTTTATTTTGACATAAATTTTCTACTGAAGTGACAACGTAGCGAGGTTGTGCCTGGTATTTTCTATTTGTAGCCAAGGTCCTTTCGATGGGAGAAAAAACAGTAACACATGCTGTTTTGTATAGTGAAGAGTAAGTGTATAACAATACTTATACTTCATAGATGGATTCAATTAGATAATGTAAAGGTGCAGAAGCGAGAATGATAGATCGTAAAAATGTGATGGGGAGTTGAAATGAGTGATAATCAAACGATATGAGATCTTGGACTCCAGGGATACCTCCTTTTAATATATATGTCAACTCAATCTAACGTCGATTCTAACCTCATCAATGATCTATATTCTAACTAGAATATCTACTATCTTTTTTATATTCCCATCTACAACCCATACATTTTGTCCATGCCATCGTGTACCCTTAATATATGTGGATCCGTTACTATACTAATGAACGACCTGGGGAGCTGTCATAGACCGTTGTCATGGCAGTAAGTACGCATTATACAATGAGAAACACACTCTATAAGTCTATTTATTAACCTAATATATTTTTATAATTTATGTATATTTACCTAACACTATGTATTCTATGACATTGAATTCAATCAAATCAGGATTTTGCAGTGCCATAACAATCCATAAGTCATGAGGCCAACCATTCTACTCGGGGTTATCAAAAAGAAAATGCGTTCGTTTTTTTAAATACTGCAAATAGCATCCTGCAGAACACAAAATGCTAAACATCTAGTCACAGACACGACCAAAATTCACGATTATTATGGAACAAGAAGGATATGTCAAATATATGTATATATCAAAAAACAAACAATAAAGAATGGCTCCATTGTTAATATACTCAAAAAACACATCAATGGGACATAGGATCGATTGAAGAGATTGGCGAACCATCGGACGAAAGCGATGTGACGCTTCAAAACTGTTGTTGCGAAACAAGGATAAATTATAAAATATCTTGCCAACACACGCTTATTCGAAATCATGAACCAAAACTTGTTACCAAAGATGGCTCTATTCATTTGCGGTGGCATCTATAACATTTGGTCCGCCTGATATATGTTTATATATTACACAGCAGTAGCACCAGTAAGTATATTAATTATCAACAACACACTGATTTAACTATATATATAGATATAACAAATAGAAAATGAAGAAATAAACGGGATTCTTTATCATACAGGATGGATACGATAAAAGGGTCGTTTTACATCAAAGCGGTCCTTATATGGATAGAAGAGGTGTCGTATCCCTTTCTTTTCGGAACTACGGATGGTCCTTGAGCAGGTAAACAACTTTCTTGTCATGGTATGATGAATTTATTTAAAATGTATACTCGTAGATGTACTACAAACTACTAGTAATGATATTTTTAGTTTCCGTATTTAACAAACACCTTTATAATTCTGATACTTGAAAAACCAAACAAAGAGACATGCAGACAGAAAGCATCCCCTCTTTCTTTTACAATGTTTATAATTCTGAAAATTCATAACATCACTATCATGTCAAACACAAGCAAGATGAAGCCGTTGCCCCAGTCATTCAAACAGAGGATTGTCAAATATCAGGCCGTATCATTTCTTATCGAATATATCACAAATAAATCGAGTTTTCTTGAATATATTGCACAAGGAAGGAGGAATAATACCAACATTTAACCAAAGACAGTGTTTCTATTATCTTTACCAGTTTCGAGATGAAATGTTGATCATTCTCCTCCGACAAAGGCAATAGATTCAAGGATCTCATCACTATTTGAAACTCGATCTATACCAAAAGCAAGAAAACATACATACAAAAAAACGGATGGATGGTTTTTTTTATTTTTTACGTATTATATTTAAATCATAATTGTATTAAGAATACTAAACAAATTTGAATAGGAAGAATCAAGTCATGATGGTAATTGTAGCCAAGATCACAGTGGAGGTCATTGTCAATGTTGTGAACGTAGGCATGGGCAAGGAGAAGCTCGCAGATTGAGTATATCTCATTGTGAAAGGGATCTATAACAACCCACAACGCCCCACCAATTCTCAAGTACCATCATTGGCATGAGGCATTTATATATAAAATGTTAAGTATTCGTTTTTTAGTTCTCCCCTCCTTCTTATATTTCGACGTATCTAAATAAATATTATATTATTCAGGCTCTCATTATACACTGTTTAATCTTATTTTGATTCCAATACTATTGTCATGGATAGGGTTGAACACCCCATTCAGAAAAACAGAACTTGTCAAGAAGATGATATATAGTGCAAAAATGACAATCCTTCTCTTTATACTAGGTTGATGAGTCGATTTAATTATTGCAACTAATCATTCTAATAGATTGTAACATAGTGTGTATCACTCAATGAGAAAGATGTTTCTAATAGCTCTTTATTGTTGTCCCTTCAGGTAGCATTCATACGTACCTTGACATATATTAAGTCCCCTGACTTGATTATTTAAAAGATCTGATGTTGCAGATAGATATCATCCTAAGCTACATGTATTACAATTTCTCTTTTATTCCAAGCAAAGAGATAACTATAATTTCATTTTTGTTCTGGGAAGAGGGTTTTATTTTTACATAGTTAATTTTGCCTAACTTATATAAATATTTATTTTCTCTCGGATGATGCTAATGAATCTATTAAATATCTGCATAAAAAATGGTAGATCGATCCTTACGTACCCTCATCAGGAATTCGCACTATATGACAAAAATATAGGTAGTGTAGTTTATTATATATATGTTTTTTATTATTAGAAGAAAAAAAAAGAAAATCAATTCTAATTACATAATATATAGCCGAATATAGGAACTTTATCTTCATCAAAAAATAATAATAAGGATGCTGTAAAAATACTAATACTAATAAAGTATGTTTAATAATTAAAAACCATGTTTGGTTTGGTAGGTGTAATATATATAGACAGTGTATTAATGTATAGGAAGATGAATGTGGATGATCCAAAGAGAGTGATATAATCCATTATATCAAGTAAGCAGAAAGATTTCCTGCATCGTTTATTATTACTTAATTGAAATAATAATATTCGGGGAGATATATATTGTACAAATAAGTATAAGATGGGGGATGGGATCGTCGTGAGTAGAAAAAAAATAGAAACATTTAGTTATATAGAACGAAATAAAATAGACTGAAAAGGTTGTTTTTTTTGACATTAGTAAACAATTCTTCCTAATTCCTATTATTATTATTATTATATATATTCACTGAAAGTGCGCGCACCTCGCGGGGGAGGAGATCACGAAGAAAACGGGGTTGTATAACCTAATAAGAAGGAGATAGAATAATTATATTCACAACAGGAAACTTTAAAAGAGTTTTTAATTTTGTTTTCAGTAACCACCACGATATCATCATCTACATCCTATTGTGAAATAATACATTTGATATTAGAAACAAAAAGTTATAATTTAGGAGTGAAAAGATGAAAACCCTGAAAGAAAGAAACCACCTCCCACCCCTTGTTATCTCAACTGATAATGTGGGTGCAGCCTTTCTTTTGGTATTTCTCTCTACTTCAAGAAGTATATATTTCGATGATGTTATATAGATTATTTAGACGTGGTGTAACAGATAAAATGGTTTGTCAAGAAATTTCTATGGTATTCAAGTTGTACAAGTCAAAGTGATACAATTTGACCATTTTTCTCCAAGTTTGTCTTGTCGGCCCGTGCTATTTTATATATCAACACCCAATTTATAGTTTTTATGGTGAAACTAGTGGATGAGAGTTTTTTTTTCTTTAAGCAAAGATAGAGTATGAAGTAGTGTATAGTCTCTCGTTCATTCATTTAATCTATTCTATAATAATAATACATAAAATCCTGTAAATTATTATTAAATATTTATGTATAAAATAGAGGGCACTGCCCCCATCCCACTCTTCTTTGAGTGAACAATCTCTATAGAATTAAACAAATAATTTAGGGAAGAAAGGAAAGGAAAAACTTTATATGGCAAGGACAAATGTGGAAAGGGTGTGTGTGTGCGTTTTTTTTTTTGGGGGGGGGAGGATGTATTATTATGACTATTACAAATGATCAGTTGGTAGTTAAGTGTTTATTTTTTTTATGTATGATGATGAAATACAAATGGTATGGAATTAGTTGTAATTGTTAGATGCCTGTAGATGGTATTATTATTATTATCATGAAGATCATTAGAATGATGTTGGTGATATGATGATGATGATGATGGTTGTTGTTGCTGAGTTGTTTTTACTTGAAATCGAAGACATTGATGAAAAAATTGTGAAAGGACTTGAGTTGCTTGAGATTGAGCTAGTTCATATAATTGTGGAATAGAATCATCTAATAAATGATTGACATTGGAAATGATATGTTGATGAATATAAACATCCAGTTGTTGTTTAACGGTATCTTCATTTTCGACTAAACAATGATGGGTCAAGTCAGGGCAAACGTGTCGTGTTGTACGCTGGATTTGTCGGTGTAATAAAGATTTCGTGTCAACTGTGTTCCAGACAGCCGATAATTTATCGCCAATTAATGCTATTAATAAAGTATAAAAAAATATTTTAGCCTTCTATTATTATTTTCAGATATACAAATATATAATCCAACCAACCATATAGCTATGCTATAATGAATTGGGATGAATGGATGTTGTCGTCCTATTTACATTCAGCAGCACCTAATACTTGATCTTTTAACATTGGTAAATCAATGATAGAAGGCCAAGACGAAGAAGAAGATGGACATTCATGATCATGATAGATAAACGATTGTTCGCGAAACCTGCGCAAGAACTGTTTAGATACTTGAGAGAAATTGTTGTCAAGATCAGATAGCATATGAATGGTAGCGTCATGAGTAAAAAGATCAATATCAATTTTACGTGTAGGTGCATCAAGAGATATTAATATCGTATCTTGATGAGTTGCTTGCGCTGCAAACAAGACGATAAGGATTGTCATGTGCAGCACCAGCCATTTCATTCTCTCTTTTTAAAATGTTTTCCAAGGCTGGTGGTGAATGATAATAGTGTATTCGCAATTTTTGTTGTTCCTTTATTTTTGTGTGTTTGGTTGGTTCGTTGGATATAATATTGATCTACCGTATCGTTTTTTTTACGTTTTCGTTTTCGCTTTCGTTAGTTTGTTTGTTTGCTTCGTTATATATATATATTATATATTATGTTATATAAACGTATTTTTATATGTACAAGAAAAGAAAAGTGGTAAAAAAAAGAACGAGGAGGAAAAAAGAAGAAACAAGGGTATTTTATATTCATTTGAACAATTAAAAATTGAACAAGTGGTGTAACATTTAGCGGTGATTAAGGTTGTTTCTCTATCTTTTATATATCTATCTCTTTATAATTTACCTAGGAAAAAGTTCATTTTAATGCTAAAGCTAATAACCCATACACTCAATAAATCATATTTAATAAGAAAAACAGAGGATAGAATTAATTATATAAAAATAAGCCTTATATTATAAAAAAAATTGCATTTGGGATTTTGGTTTAAAAAAAAAAAAAAGAGACGTAAAAAAAATATGAAATGGGGATTTGAAAACACAGAAGAGACACAAAAAGAATAACATTTTGGACCGTTTCAAAAAAAACGCCTCAAGTTAAAAAAAGGTTGGGTGTGAGGGGGGTTGTTTTATAGGGTTGTTAATAAGAAAACAAAATGACAACAAAAATCATTTTTTTTTGTTCAACATGGATTAATGGAGAAAGTCCACGTTTGATTTTTTTAAGGAAAAAAAGGGGGAGAATAATGGATAAGAATAAGAATAATAATGATAAGAAGAAGACGAAAAGGGGAAGAGAAAGTATAAGAAAGTTTCATAGATAGGTTCATCGTACGTTTAATATAAAAAAATAGAGAGAGGGGTTAAAGTATATGTTTTTTTTGGATTGGTTGATTATTATTAAAGATAATAATCTGGATTGGTTGTCGTGGTTGCCCATGAAGAAGATTCAAATGGTCGATATTCAAAGTAATAACTCGTATTCAATCCAGGGGGTGGTAATTGTTTCTTATACATGGGTTCCGATGGTAAACCAGGTGGATTCATCGAAGATCTACGTTGTTGTTGAGAGGTAGAAGTGGATGGAGGTTGAGAAGAAGTCGAGGAAGTACAAAGGGGTGGTAATGGTGGTGGTGCATTAGAAGAAGGAAGATAATGCTGTTGATAATAATGGAAAGGAGGATCGCCATACCGACCGATGGGTGGTGGTGGCGCAGTATGTCGTTGAGGTCGAGGAGGAACCAAACTATGTGCCTTTGCATATAAATTCAAATGGTGTTGACGTTGATTATTCTCCAATTGTAATCGTGAGGCCTCAAAAGCAGCTTCCCATACCGCTTGTTGTTGTTGTTCGAGGAATGTTTCTTGGTACAAACCAAGACGAATCAATACATCTCTCATGAGGGTCGTGTTATCGACTGCGGCATGATCCATTGTCATTCTTTGCACGTGCGCACGGCATCCATCCACTGCATGCCGCCATTGGTCAAATTCATATTCTCGAATGAATAAACCATATCCAATAGCTTCCAGGAACTCCGCCTCCATTGTATTAAGGTCATGCAACTTCATGCCAGACACATCCGACCATGTCTTGTTGGTGAACGTGCTATCGTCAAGAAATTTGTTGGCTAAAAATGAATAGAATTGAATTGGGTAAGAAAAATGGAAAATTTTCTCTATCCAACCTTACTCAATTCAAGTAGAATACAAGTTTTTTATGTATCAATAAACTTACCAAGCATAAGGGCAACAGTAAACAGACGATATTCTGATCCATCAGCACCTTCAATGGTTGGATTGGTACGTAACAATGCACAAATATACTTTAATGCAAGGTAGACGGCATTTTGAGAGAGTTGCGTGGCTGTAAGCACCTAGTGATAGAGGGTTTATCATAAGTCATTTCTTGATCTAGACAAGGGTTTTTTTTTATCCAGTCCATCCTTCATTCCTCTCGATGCATTCCAATGACGTGAAATATAAAAACTTACTTGTAGACAGAACTTTTTAAATGCAGGACTCGGTTTCGTTGCATCAATCAGATACGCCTGATTGACGGATTTCAGTGTCATCTTTTTCCGAGCATGCCACATGAGATAAATGATCGACGAAGCAAAATCAGCCAATCGTGGAATATCATCAACAAAAACAGGTGGTAATGGCGTGGTTGGACTCGTACAACTACTATTCGCAATCACCGGTTCAAAAGCAGAAAGTCGCTTTGTATTATTATTCGATGTTGTAGCCGTAGTTGAAATTAAAGGTGGTAACAATGCATCGCGATATGGGTTCGGAAGCGGCGGGAACACTTGTTGCGAATGCGGCTGTTGTTGTTGTTGATAATAATAGGACGATGTAGAAGAAGACGATGGTGTCGTATTATTCGTTGTCGACCATGGGGGTGGAAACAGCGTATAAGGCTGCACCGGCTCCAATCGCAATTGCATCTTTTTTAATAATGTATTTGGGAAAAAGTGGGGTAACAGGAAAATACAGAAAAAAAAAATAAATGGAAGTTTGAGAGAGAGAGAAAGGTTTAAAAAAGAAGTGTTTATAATATAATAACAATTAAAAAAAGGTGTGGCTCTCTTTACAACTTTTTTTTGTTGTTATTGAATTACAAGTAATTTCTTAATTTTATATAAAACTTACTGGGTTAACCCAACACTTAAGGGAATGAACACTTAAAGAGGATTGGGGGGAGAATAACAGAGTAAGTTATATAATAAAAAGAGAGAGAGAGAAAGAGAGGGCCGCAAACTGCTCTAACTCGTCCTTAAAGGTTTTTTTATCCTTTTTTTTTAAAAAAAAAAGTGTCGATTAAGAAAAATAAAGTAAATTTAATTAAAAGACAACGACGATTAGAAAAAAAGGACAATTGGGAAAGAAGTGATGGGCAAAGAAAAAAAAAGTTGCTGGTGGTTGCGTTTTTAAATATAAATATAAAAATTCTTCGCCGTGTGACGATTATGGTTCGCTGATTGGCTGTCCTCCTTCTTTTCCCTAATTCCTTCCCCTTCCCCTCCCTCACCCCCCATCCACTACACACTGTCTTAAGATAAGAAGGGAACCCATGCTCCTTCCGCCTCTCTTTTTTTTCCCCGCACGCTTTCAAACAAACCCTGACTCATATTTATTTTGCTGATCAAACATAAAAAAAAAATTTTTGTGGATGAATTTTTTACATTATTATGTATCACTTACTCACGCTAAAAAGTTTATAATAATTCTCACTCTCTTTTTATTATTATTATAATTGTTGATTAGGGATTATTATTAAGTTGATGATGATGGTAATGATGATGATGACGTTGTGGTTGTAGTGGAAAGGGATTATAAATAGAAAGAATAATGCTTTTTTTTTATCGTGGTATTTCTTTGATGGGTGTAAAATAAGTATCTGTAAAATGATCAGGTTTATCCTTTGGTGGAGGTGTAGGAAAATGCCTTAGTTCTGAATAACGATCAGATTGTCGCCAATCCTAAATAAATTATTTAATAGAAATGAATCATCTTACTATACGCATAGCAACACTCTATATTATGGCAACAACAATAACAATCATTCTAATAATGATGTTGTCATGGAGATTCAACGGTTGTCATAGAAACAAACAATAAGAGTATAAATATTTACCTTTTGTAAATCAATCACCTCTACTTCCATACGTTTAAAGTCACTTTCCAATTGACTCACAATATCATCCTTCATTTTTAATTCACGTTTCAACGTTTCTAAATCTTCTTCTTTTTCATGAATCACTTCATATAAATTATCTCGATCACGTTTCATTTGTTCCATTTCTTCATGTAATCGAGCATTCTCATGTTGTGATGCTACAGCCAAACTACCGCCATTCACGTGAGATTGAATCGAAGGTCGACATATATGTTGTGGTTTGGCACGTTGATCTTGACTGTCATCAGGTGGTAAAGTGAGTACTGAAAATCCTTGACTCAATGGTTTATTTGTAAAACAACATGTCTTTTCACAGGTAGGTTTGCCTTGTAACTATTATAGATTATCATTTTAATATGTGGATCCTAATCATCATCATCCAATCACCCCTTTCTTTTTTATATTCATATATCCATTACATAAACACATATGGTCATATAGATTACAATAATAAATATATAGATTTATAACTATATCTGTGATAGCCACACATACCAAGACCCCCCCTCCTATCCTCCTTTTAGCTTACCTGACGATAAAGTAAATTGATCATTTGAACTAAATATTCATACTCTGGACCCACATTATTCATTTTCCGAATCTGGTCATTGCGCATTTGATTCATTTCTGTCTAATATTATAATTATTATTATTATAATTGAGTTTCTTTAGTTTTGTCCATATTTTTGTAATAATTACACTAAATAAATATTATTTATTACCATGGATTCATTTAAGTCGTCTTGTAATAGTCTATTACTTCGTTGTAATCGAACATTTTGAAATAAAAGATGATTGATTTCTTCCTTGAGTTCAGATGTTTGTTCTTCTACTAAACGATCGCAATCCAGCTTTAATATACGATTCGCTCGTAAAAGTCGAATATTTGATAATGTCAATTGTTCATTTTCTTTTTCTAGTTGACGGAGTCGATTTTCTATATTGGCGGGAGCCGATCGTCGATGATGGTGCGGTGGGGATGGGGAATAGTTGGTATTATCGTCACTGAGAGGTGGGGTCGGCGATGATGTACTTGTCACAGGTTCCTAATATATATATTATTTTTGACGGAATGTAAATTCATTAGAGATGGGTTGACTCATTTGAAATGGAATAATAAAAACTATATTTTCAACGCGCATAATAAATAAGAATATATAATAGTAATGGAGACATTTACTGGAGAAGAGGATTCATTTAATGGAATCATCAAGTTTAATGAAGGACTGTCGCGAATGGTAGTAGAGGCGGGTAATGAATAGCGTTGCATGGAGAAGTGTGTAAAGTAGTAGTTATTTTTTTTTTGACTCAAATATATAGAATAATAAAAAAAAGGAGATGTATGTATGATGTAAAGTGTCAATGTATAACGTGTCGAATTAAAAAAAAAAGGTGTCAAATAACAAATATAAAATGAAAGTAATAGGGTCAAGAAGAAGAAGAGAAAGAAAGAATAAAAAATAAAGAACGCATGTAATATATATGAAAAAAGAAGCAATGAATTGATTACCATAAAACTTTATGGTTTTAGCTAACCAAGCGTTTTAATTATATGTATATGCGGCCCTTTAAAATGCAAGCTACTTAAGTTATGATAGATTGTTGGTTTTGGTAGTGGTGGATGATGATAGTTTATTTCACACTTACAAAGCCACATGACATGAACCAAATTGTACAATTGTTTTTTTCAGTGTTATTCAGTAGTTTAAACCAGTTGATACTTCGTTGAGCTTTTTCCCTTTCTTTCTTTTTTCCTTTTTTTTTTTGGCTGCAAAACAATCCAACAAACCTCTCTCTCCCTCCCCTTATGTCGTTTGTAAGTTTCACTTGAACAATATAGATTTTTATTATATAAAAAGCTAAAAAGAAGAACCCTTTCGCACGATCTAAAAAGGAGTTGCCCCTTTTGTTTCTTTTGCAGCAATCATGTCACTCCCTCCTCCTCACCATCATCAACAACAGCAACTTACTATTCAACAACAACAACAACAACATTCTAATCAAAATGGCCTTGTCACTTATCTATCAACACGTTTCATCCATGCAGCTACCTATGCTCAAATCACACGACAAGAAGCCATGGTACGTATCTTATTTTTCTTTTATCAAGTTGTGGGAAAAAGAATATATTTATAATAAAAAAAAATAGGAAGCTATATATGAAATCATAGAAACGCAAAATGAACATAAAGCCGCTCAAGTGTTTGATCTTTTAGTCGATCATCAACTATTGGTTCCATTCGATCAGTACTACCAAGTTCAAACGTCAACAATTACATCAACAAGTTTAGCTGATGCGAACGGAAGTGGCGTATTTGTACCACTGACGAAATGTTATTCTTCAGGATGTACTCCACAACACCCTTCTTGTTATTCCCCTTCTTGTCCTTTTAATCCAAATTCACTTGATAACAAGAACAAAAAGGATACTACTTCTATTGCTTCTTCTTTATTACGTATGGATACTTATAGTAGCCATGAAAGTAGCGGTAGTAGTGATTATTCAAGTATTTTATTGGGAACGATAACAACTACCACAACAAGTGACTATGTACGTAATGTTTATTTGTTTTCGTATTTACACAAATATCTGACTTTTTAAACTTTTTGGAATTTTTCATATACTCTCATCTGATACACAAACAACTTGTGTGTGTGTTTATCCATCACCCATCATCACTCACTTACCCTCCCCAATTTAAAAAAATACTTTTTAGGATATACCCGATCATTTATCTCCCAAAGAACGTAAACGTCAAGCAGCATTGAATGAAATCTTACACTCAGAAAAACAATATTGTCATGATTTGGATATTTTACGTACGATCTATGCTGAACCATTGTTAGAATCTCCCGCCATTGAAGATACACGAAGACAACGGTTTCATGATATTGTATTTGCTAATTACAAATCCATTTATTCGTTACATAAACAAAGCTGCGATGAACTTGGCAAATTAATCCAAGCTCAACAACAAGAGAATAACAATGCGAACAGTTACCAAGAGAACACACATCATTGTGGAGGGGCAGGTAATATCATTTTTAAACATGTAGCTCGGCTCATGGAACCCTATGCATTATATTCTGCCAACCATGTCAAAGCATGGTACATTGTTCAATTCGAATTAGCCAGTAGTTATCCCTTTCGCACCTTTATCGAACAACAAGATGCCCAAGAATGCACCAGACGACTAGGCATACGCCATTATTTGACCTTACCTACATTGCGGATGGGGAAATACCGACTATTAATCAAGGCACTTTATAAATATACGACGGATGAAGGGGATTTGTTGAGTTTGGGCGCAGCGTTGGCTGAATTAAAAGATTTATTGGCACGAATGAATGAAGTAACAAGACAAGCCGAAATTGAGACACGTCGATTACAAATCATGACGTCGTTACGGATCCCGGATCATATTCCGACCACCTTACAACACATTGTAGATAATGACAGTGCTATACTTTTACATGAAGGACGATTATTGTTGGCCAGGTCATCGCATTCTTTTACAGCAACACCTTGTTATCTTTTCTTATTTGCTCATATATTGGTGGTCACGCGCCCGCGTGATGATAATACATTTATTGTTGCGGGGCCACCGATTCCTCTCCATATGTTACGAGTGGAATTGCCTCCTCGACGAACATTGCAACAACAAAGAAAACGTATACGGATGCAACAACAGCAAATGCAACAACATTTACAAATACAACAACAGTTACAATTACAACAGCAACAAGAAAAAGTAGAAGGTCATCAGTCACAGTATCATCATAATACAGTAGTGGAACAAGAGGATAGTGTGACAGGACTTTATATCCGGGCAAGATTCCGAAGGTTCCGACAAAGTCTTCATCAGAAAACGGTTCCCGCCGAACAACAAGAACGTTTTGTTTCCAAAAGAATTCGATCACCGTCACCACCCAGTCGAGTATTGATGATGAATACGAATATAAATAATAATAGCACAGTTGTGAATAATACAAGTCGACGGAGAGCCCATCGTCTTCGTATGTTGACGGTCAGTCATTTGGGATACCCAGAATCCACCTATCATTTTACTTGTCCAACATTAGAAGATCGTGAGCGATGGCGCGAGCGGTTGGTGACCGCATCCCAAAATGCCCAAACGGCGATTGATCATAGAGTTCCTTTCGGTTTAAGTCCGTTATGTGAAGTTGCAACTGGATCCAGTCGACAGTCGGTTATGATTGGTGGAAGTACCATGTTTCCAACAGGATGTGGCCGAATATGGTGTACACTTCCTTTTGGTGCGAATTTCATGGGGGGGAGGATGGAAAGGAGTAGAGGGATCATCTCATTGGATTGATGTTTATATATATAATATCATGTTTGTCATATTAACAAATGACACTTGTTTTTTATTAGTGGATGATGATACAGGACAAGCCATGTTGGCCATGGGAACACAATATGGAGTTTGGGTTGGACCACGCGATGGAGGATCACAAGATTTTTGGCTTGCTGTTCCTCATGATGATTGTCAACAATTAGCCATTCTTGATAATTCCATTTTACTTGTCCGTGCCTATCATCGGCGAAACGCATTAATGGCCTACGATTTAAAAATGGTCTGTCAACGTCTTGCCATTCATCGACGATGGGGATTTGTCCGTCGATCTGCTGTGATTTCATTTGCTGTAGGGACATTGGATAATCGTACTGTTCTTTGTTATTTGACACGCAAACGACGTCATCGACATCAACGGTTGGTCATTGTTCAATACAAACCCACCAACTCTTTTCGAAAATTAAAAGAATTTCGTCTAGAAGTCAAAGATGCTGTTTATGTTCAAGTGGCTCATAATACAGTGTTTTTGTTATCCCCTACACAAGGGATTTGTCGTATTTCTCAGGATGAGCGATGGAAAAAAATAGAAAAATTGGGAACAGTAGGTAGAAAACCAAAAAGAATGGGGAGAACTTCGACGTCAATTCGATCCACGACAGCCATTGCGACATCGTCACCCAGTAGAACCACCACCACTATGACAACAACATCGACAGTAGCAGAAACCACAGCAATTAGTGGATTTGTCCCATTCGCATCGCATGGAGGCTATGTCTATGATACACGTATGGCCCAATGTGTAAGTTTCCTTCCAGCCCATCAACAACAATTAGTCAGAACCCAAGTTCAAGATCAAATCGAGTTCGAAAGTCGTGTACAACGCGTGGCTATCGTGTTTCCTTACTTGATTGGATTTTCACATTCTATCATTGAAGTTCGACATGCTGAAACGGTAAAGTTCGTTCACCTCATTATTATTAAGCATTTGTCATTAGTTTGAAAACAAATCCATGGATTTGGCAACCATGTCATGTTTAATAATAAGATTTAAAAAAACACTCTATTTAGGGCAAGGTCGTACAAGTGATTGCTGGTTGCCATATACGATGCGTCCATGCGTCACATAACGACAATGAGTATCCCACCATTCATGTTAGCATGTTACATCCAGACGAACATGTTACTCGAGTTTATAGTCTGAATCTTCTTAGAAGATAAAAATAATAATTACATTCCATATCCTTCTCTCTCACCCACACTCACACTTAATACCCTCTCTCATTATGTACTTTATAATCATACTTTGTATAGTGAAACCAAATATAATATAATATGTAGTTAATAGTAATAATAATAATAATAATAATATATATATATATATATATAGCTCGGGTGTTGATTTTGGATTATTTTTTATTAATATGATATATTACAAATTCTATTTGCAATTGGGGGTTTTTTTTGTTGCTAGATTGTTGTTTGGAATGAAAAAAAAATGATGAATTTTTGCTTGTGAAATGTTTTTTTACATAAAGTGCTTGCGCATAAAGGTAGATACAGTATCAAAGACAACCAACAAAATACCGCCACTAATTTAATATATATATAACGTAATGAGTTATTCAGTTTTTTTGTTCCTTTAGATTTCTATTCTCTTGAGAAAAAAAAATAAACAAACAAGAGAGAAAAAACTTACCCAGGACCCAGACGAAGGACCTTTGCGGTGAAACCACGATATAATGCCCCCATACTATAATAATGAAAATAAAAATTTGTGAGAATAATACTACAAAATACTACATCATCACAAATAACAATGGGCCCATAAAATTTCCACCTTTTTTTCTCTCCAAACCCAAAAACGCATTGAGAAAATCCAAAAAAAACTGTTATTATTATTATTTTACCCTTCTTCCTTTGCGACCAAAGCCAATGATGGAATGGTCCAGTTATATTTCTTTGGTCCTGAACCAGTATGTCCTTGAATTCTGGTCTTGACGACATCCATAGGGGTATTCAACATGGTACCAAAGGTACCACCGATAGTACCTGCAATAAAGTTGTTGGCCAATTGTTCGTTCTTGGTCTAAATATCAATTTGTAAAGATAACCCAGTATAATTGTACGGGGATCAATTAGTGATATGCAGAAAAAGCAGATCATTTTCATTCTTTCTCATAATAACCCAGTTTTTTTCTCATATCATTATCGACCGTGGATGAAGAAAATATTCTTAATCTCTCCATCGTTATCCATCCATCATCAACTTCCTCCCTTATCCCAATTCTGACTCACCTTTGCCTTGGGCATCATTTCCTTTACACCGAAAATAACACCAAAGTAGCCACCATTCCAAGCAGCATGACGCCAAATAGTAGCTTCTAAACCATTATATAAAGCCAAAGGACCTTCTTGCTTCATGATCTTTCGCAAAGCATCGGTGGTACTAGTATATAAAGCAGCATTGGCCTTGTCTTGCATACGAATCTTGACCAATTCAAAAGGAACAATAATGACAGCTTCGGTCACACCAGCACTGACACCTGTAGCAATGGCTAATGGTTGAGTGACCTTGTCCATACCGAAGAGTTTCTTGTAAAGAGCAGTATATTGTTCATTAGCAGCAAACTTGGTGGCACGCTTGGGTGCTTCGACAAGAATAGGCGCAGCAATACCACGATATAATGTTGCTGGACTAATATAAAAAAAACCCAATTAAGATATTACACGATGACACATCATATTGTTGTTGTTATTTAATAACCCCCCCAACCATAAAAAAAAGCCTTTTGTTCTTTTTTACCCTTCTTTTTGTACAATTTCTTTGAGCATGGAAATAATACCAGTATTACCACCCGTACTCAATTGAGCACGCGTCTTGATCACTAAAAAAAACATGGAAAATAATGCCATTTTATATCAATCATCCATATCCTGCTTTCCAAGTTTCTGTTTTTGTGTATTTAAGAAAATAAAAAAAAAAGATAACAACACATCTTTGTTATCAATATTTACCGTCCAAAGGGTACATGGTCAAAATCTCGGAAATACCAGCAATGGCGCCGGCCAAGAATTGAAAGTGGAATGGCAATGCTGTTTATTGTTGTTATTGTTTTTTTTGAAACACGTACAAGGGTGGGGTCGTTGTTTTATATATTATTCATTAGTATTTCATCCTTGATATATACTGATATTATGTTCCTATAGAGAATAAATAACTTACGCTTTGGTGGTGCGTCAGAAGACATGATATATTATATAAACTAAAAAGAAAAAAATGTGGAGAAGAAAAAGAAGAAAGAAGGTGAAACTAGATGAATGTTTTAAAGGTAGTCGTCGCGGTTCGCGCTCCCTTAAACAACAACAACAACAAAAAGCACAAGATTAAAACACTCTCTCTTACACATTCAATCACACGACGGGCTGAATCGGGATCAGTTGTACAAAGCATTTGAAAAGCTTGGGTAATCAAGTGGGTTTTTTTTTTGAGTTTCAAATCATCCGTTTTCTTCTTCTTTTGGTTGGTTTGCGAACATCTCTGGTTGCGTGAGTCAATCCTAATTTTGTTTTTTTATCTTAAATTGTTCCACAAAGAGAGATAGAAAGAGAAAGAAAGAAGATCGCTTCATCAAATTTATTATCATGATTGTCATCATCAAATAAAAAACGTGTCGATTATCATTAAGGTGACTTAATATCCATCAAATATAGATTTAAATGAATTTTTAGTTATAATATTTCTACTCTCCTTATTTGGGAGAATGCGGGGGAAGGATTCTTTTGTTCTTTTTACATGAATTTTTCCAAGTCTAATATATAAACAATTACAATTTCAATCGCTCAGGTACGAAGAATAATGATCAAATTGATTGCATCATCTCTTTTTTTTAATCGGGGTTTTCACTTCTGCATGCGGATAAGAAAAGTGAAAATAATATTCCAGCCTCGGTTGTTCCCGTCTTTCTTTCATTATTTATATATATATATGTACGTTTATTTGAAATAAAACCTCGAAATGCCCTTGGAAATATATATCTCACGGACCAACGGATGATGATCGGTTTAATTGAACTTAATTAAGTATAGTTTAGTAACAGTGAAAAAGCGAGAGCCCTATAAGATAAAAATGATAAATTATTCCCACCCCCATTTTGAAATTCTTCCAAAAGGAGAAATTACCAAATTCTTCTTTATCATCTTAAAAAAATGAGGTTTGTGGCGGGAAGTTATGGAATAATTGATCTATTATCAGTGAAAGATCTTCCCCTTTTCCTTTTATATATAGTGATCAATTATATAGTTTTTGTTACTCTATATAAAAATATTACTATTATTATTATTAAGAACAAAATTACAAAATGAAGAAAAAAAGATGAGTGAAAAATGTGGGATGTGTTTATGTGGTGTGAGTGTGTGAAAAAGAGGAGGGTATACATGTATTCTTGATAATTTTTGTATGTAAAAAAAATGTTAAATAGGAGTACTACTACTGTTAGCAATGGTGGTGGTGGTGGAGGAGGAGGAGGAGGAAGAAGAAGGAGAAGAAGAGGTTATTTTATTATAATTATCTTGTTCAATACGTTCGATTCGATCTAATAAGACCTGATCCGTATCAAGACCTAATGATTCCATTTCTTCAATGACTTGAAAAGCACCACGAAGATTATTTTGAATCAATAATCCATCGACCAACATGGTATAAATACGTACATCTGCTTTGATACCCAGATCATTTTCCATTTCCTGAATCATTTTTCGAGCGCGTTGAATACGTCCTTTCCGTGCCCATCCAAGAATCATTTGTTCATAAACGCTTTGATAAGGGATCCATCCTTTGGCTCGCATTGTCTGAAACAATTTATGTGCCACACTCATATATTTTGGTCGATCACTCAAAGCATCTAGTAAAATTTTAAAAGTCATACTGTCCGCTGCAATGGGGACCCTGCGTGGCGTCCCAGGAAACAAAGCCGATCGATCATTGTTCATAAACTTGGTAGCAGCTACTTGAGGACCATACCGTTCTATATCCCGTGTCAATGCAATGTTGTTTAAAAAGACATGATCCATTTTACGGGCTTCAGGATCCGAAAGGAGTCGTTCAAACAATTGTTGCTCCACTTGGCCTTCACGATAAATTTCAAGTAAGGTACGATAGGTTGAGGCATCCGGTTCTACTTGGACTTTTCCCATGTGTTGTAGGATTTTTAGGATTTTACTGAAATCGATCTTGCCTTGTCCCTGCTCTTCCTCCTTGACCGTCAATCGAATCAAAAGATTGAAATCCACTACATCAGGTCCATGGGATTCGGCAATGGCTTCAAAAACTTGTTTGGCCGCCCGTAAATCACCCGCTTCAATATAACATGCCATTAATGAACTCAAGGCTTTGTTATCCATTTCCATGCCAGCTTCTGCCGCTCGTTCCAATACATCACGAAACATACGCGTGTTGCCTGTTTTGGCACACAAGCCATAAAGACTATAAAATAGGCCAGTGGGCATGAGTTGTGGAGGTATCTTGTTGGTTTTTATCATATCTTTATAGAGTGTTGTTGCGTGCGTATAACTGTTGGTACGGACAAGTGTGCGTATCCCAGCATTGTAAAGATCCATGGAGATATGCTGTGGGTATCGTTTCTTCATGGAACGGTATAGTCGCATCAATTCCTCGTGTCGGTTGCCTTTGGCCAATGCCATAAAAAGTTCCACATCCATGTCTGGTTCAGTCGTACCTGTTACCTTGGACCATAAACGGAATGCATATGTCGTGTTATTGCGTGATAGATAGTATTTTAATAATTTGCGTACTATTAATTGTGCCCCTTCATTATCTTGAGATCCTTGCGCATCCAATAATAGATTGTAAGAGTGTTGTAGTTGAAATGTATGGAGTGACTTGTCTACCAGATGTCGTACCAGCGACTTTGTCTCCAACCCACGTTCCCAACAATATCGATAAAATCGTCGGGCATCTTCCAATAACCAGTCATCAATGGCTCCATGTCCCAATACCTTTAATCCAACGTCTAATATTTCCAGATCATCCTTTTCTTGTTCCATTGCATGACGTATCGAATCGAATAATTTCACACCATGTAACTTTAGTACTTCTATTGCCTTGTCCTGTTCACCCTGCCGTAACCACCCATCAACCATGGCTCGCACCATCATGGATGTAGGTGTTAACCCATTGGCTTGCATATTCTTTAACCATGCCGTGACGCCCTCCATATCCCCTTTTCCAGCCAGACTATATACAAGTGCCTCATACGCCTGTGATGATGGCCCCTCGTTACTCTTATTATTATTATACATCCATCCTTGCATTGCATTTTCAGCTCGTGCTGTATCACCACATGAAGCAAATAAGCACACCAACATTTCGGTTTCTTGCGTATTAAACAGGGCTGGTCGATGTATGCTTAAATCGTATAATATTTCAGCCGCTGTTTTGTTCAATAGTTGATAACTACCCATATTCTTATCATTATTATTCATATGTGGGGAAAAGAAATAAGACGAAGTTGACGATGGTGACGAAAATAAATGAATCATGGCTTCCACGTCTTGATGAGTTAATTCTGCCAACAAGTGTGTGTCTCGGCGAATCTCGTGGTACAGTTGCATAACATAAATACGCCGAATACGTCGTATAATTGTATTATGAACACGACCTTGTAATCGAGTCGACCGACTTTTGGATTTCATTGTATTCCGTGAAGGGAGTTTTGGATCGTACAAGTGAGTTCGTAATTGTTGTATAGGTTCAGGCACATCAGTGTCATTGTCATGAGGGGGTGCATAAGGTTGTGTACGTGAAATAAATGGTCGCCTCGTTGAGTGCATTGGCATATTCCTGATTGTACGCCAGGGTATCACCATAGGTCGCGTAGTATGGGTGGTTCTAGTAGTCGTAAGCGTGGTAGCGAGTCGTCGAGAAAGGCAATTTCGACATAATGTTTGTGCAGACGCGAGAAAAGCAAACGTCGTCTGCTGTCTCCAGCCTTCGCGACGTAACAAAGACTGGAGAGACATGTCAGAATTGTTTTACTAATTATCGTTTTCCTGTTCTCTTTTTTTTTGGGTGACTCGAAAAAAAAAAGGAGATCGCGTATGTATCAAAGAAAAATTGTGTTTTCTCGGACTGAGGGCCAACAGAGAGAGAGAGCCAAATAAACAATTTCAAGTTCCATATGGTTGAAGACGTCGTCACAACAAAAAAAAATTAAAGGCCTAGTATTATTGTTAGCCAATCAAATCTCAGAGTTGATCATTATTTTTCTCACTTTTTTTTCGCGACACGTAAAAAGGATGGTTAACTAAATGCCGATGGTTGAATGAATTCAAAAAGAAAGAGTTTATTGGATAGATAGTTTTTCTTTTACAAATAATTATTTAATTATTGTGGAAAAAAGAACTTTTTATTATATGCCTGGTTATATACTGGATTTCTGAAAATAGCGTTGAACAGATTCATCCAGATCCTTTTTAAACTTGGAACCAGCTCGTTCTTCCAGGGCTACCATGTTGGATGCAATTTCTTCTGGCTTTACCTCTTGAGATGCTAGTATAACTGAATGCGTAACAATTAAGAAAGAGATATATCTGTTATTACTCTTTATATTACTCGTTACGTATTTGTAAAACTACTATGCCTTATGATATAATTACTTTTTTGGAATACTTTGGGAGATTCTTCTACTTCAATAGCATCGCCAGGCAAAGCTTTAAGTGCTATTCCTATTATTAAAAAAGTGTAAAGGTTATTTATTTATATTTTTATATCAATATAAAAAATTGAAAAAATAACATTATATATTTGATATATACCGTTATATTGTTCGTCTTCCAATAATAAAAGCACAGCTTTGACAATTGTATTGATATCCACCATTAAACCAGATGTCTTGTGAAATCCTTGATGATATTCGTTGAAATCTTTCCATAATAATTCAGTATCTAATATGATTATAGAATTATATACATTAGATTACCTTATCATAATTCAACATAACAAATAGCAATCCCGTTGAAATCTTTTTATTGAGACTTACTTGTTCCATGAGGACACACTTGTTCAAATTCAGATGATTTTTGTTTAGTGAATATGCGTAGCATTTGTTACAGTTGTGCTAACAAATAATGCGTGGTGATTTTACACTTTTCATTTTATAGAAAGGTAAATAAATAACTTACGGGCATTCATCCGGATATTAGCGGCATTTGGTAATTGGGTATAACTTTTCGACCAACCAACTACAGCATGTTTTGAGGCATTATAAATGCTTGAATAGCTTTTTTTTGGAAGAAAACAAATTCATTGAAAAAATTAGTATATGAATCATTATATCACTTTGCAATAAAAATAAAGGTAATATTAGTACTTTGTACAATCCAAACCAAGTGTTGAAGCTGTATTCACGATTGCTCCTCCACCCCGTTTGGATATATAACGTACTGCCACTTTTGATCCTTTGATAATCCCCATGGTATTAATTTTCATAAGCCTTTCGTCTTTTTCATCTATAAAAAATGTTGAATTCAATGTTATTTATAAAGAAAATTGAAAAAAAAGCTAAAAAGTTTGGATTATTATATAATACCATCCAAGTCATCCAACATGATATCATTTGGAACTGAGATGCCTGCGTTCAAAAAGGCAAACTATATTATCCGTTTATGAATGTTAGTTTTATATGCCTATAAAAGAAACGTTGTTATTCAATATATCAGAAAGGCTTACATCCACACCACCAAACTGTTCTTGTCCCAACTCAAACAACGCGATTAAATCAGCATACTTTGTAACATCCGTATGTAAATAGACAGCATTCTCCTTGCCAGTCCTTGTATATAAGTATTGTTGAATACTCGCTTGGGTGATAGTATAAACACTAAATGACATATAGAACTTACATTGAATTTAAATCTTGTATCGTCTTTTGACCTTCAGTATCCAAGACGTCTCCAATGACAACTCTACAGCCTCTTTCAACTAGTGCTGCTGCAACAGCTCGACCAATATTGCGACTCCCACCGGTAATCACTGCCACTTTATTTTCAAAATATCCGTTGGTCATTTCCAAAAAAAAAAGTATGTGCGTGATAAAGTTGAGAAGTAGTAAAAAAAGAAGAAAAATAAAAAAAAAACCATGGAAGGATGAGAATATAAGCTTGAAAACGCCCAACCTCATTATAGATGTACATGAATCACTCATTTGGAAGTGGTTAATTGTATAAAGTTTATATGGATATGGATTAGTGTTCTATTTGGAAGTATACATGCATGAAGATGCTGCTATGTTTTGTTGACTTCATTACTCACATGTCCCGCCGATATAAATATTTTTTATTTTCCAATATAATGGAAGTTACAGCATTTTACAATAACGAGGGCTGTTTACAAATTTCTTGACAGTAAATTTTATAGATGTCATCCAATGTAGTTTAAAAAAGATAATGATCTTGCTTGAATCATTTTCTAAATACTGTACATCTTGTTTCTATACTTATGGATCAGTGCAAAGACAATGAAATCTCCAGCTGTGATGTATAATTTCAAACAGTAAGATAAATCCACGTCATATAAAATATATATCAAAGTGGATGATATAAATTGAAAAAAAATCATGTATCCAACAACGAAACTGCTAGTTGGGATGGTGAATAAACATTCTAGACCAAATTAGATTTCGTTGTACAACTCAAAACGTGATCATTTTTTCATATGGTCAAACGCCCCTCCAAAGCCATTAATTTTATTTTTTTTTCCAACAATTGTCTACTGATATATAATACATATTCACTCTTTAAATTTTTATACTCCATCATGATGACATCTCTATCGTCCATAATGACAGGAAAAGATGGTGGTGGGTTTGTTGATTTTCTCCCATATGACATTGTGTCTGCCATCTTTTCGTACCTTGATCAGGGCGAATGTTTGACATGTTTAGACGTCTGTAGTGCTTGGTACAAACGTGTACCGGAATACACTAGAACCGTTTGGCAAACCTTAAAAATCAATAATCGTTTTCAAAAAACAATGATAAACTCCTATCGGGCTCGGTTTCTTGGTGAACATGTCAAACACGTTCAAATTTCAAGTTTTAGCAAAAGAACGGATGAAGAGTTTTTTATGGCGATGAAACAATTGTTTGATTGTGGATGTAATAAGATTGAATCATTAGGTATATATATGAAAAGAAGAAATAGAGGGGGAAGATGTTGTAGATATAGATAGATGTAGTCTTTACTCACCTTTCACCATATATGTCGTATTTTAGAATTAATTAACTTTTTCGTGCCAGATCAAAATAAATTTGTTGAAACCATCTTACCACTCGCATCAACACTGACTCATTTAACCATACGAGATCACTATTCAAACGCAGCATTTCTTCAAATATTATCAGCATGTCCACGGCTTACTCACTTTACATATATTGCATCAACGAACCATCGGCTCCTGATGAAAATGTATGATGTTGATCCTTTTATGACAGATTCAACATCACCATCGTCAACGACGACGATTACTACAATAAACGAACATTTTAATAATCTGATCTATCTGCATATTGATGCCCCATTAGAAAAACAATTACGACTACAACCCATCTTACAGCGATGTTTAAACCTCCAATATTTTATCGGGATGTCCACCGAAAACTATGATACCACTCGCGATTATCGCATCGACTATAGCAATGCTCTTGTGGCATCCGAAGAACTGCTGTCTTGGTGTCCAAAACTCATTTGTTTTAAAAGTAATGGCAGCTATGATCATGATATATCCAAAAATAGCATCTTGCAAAGCATTAGCACTGTCAACAGCAATAACGGATTAAAGCATCTTTCACTGCGTGAAAACTCGCGTGATAACCAAATGATTTCCTTCTTGACCAGCAACTCAGACACGATAGAACACTTGGAACTGATGGGTTCTCGGTTCGAAAGTAACACCTATTATCCTGGATGGGATTCCTTATTTTCATCTCCAACTTTTCGAATGGCTCAATTACGGACACTTGTATGCGAATATATTGCTTTCAGTTCAACATCCCTTGTTGCTTTACTAAACCAAGCGCCTACCATCCATAGTTTAACTTTGAACAGAGTGGAACAGCTTATACTTGATCGCTTCAGCGTGAAATCACTTCATGTATTGCCCTATTTACGATGTTTGCATCTCGAATTTATTACATTTCGTGATGCATATGCATCTGCCTTGTTTTTTGAACGATTTCCGGCTTTAGAGAAACTTGTTGCTCGCGAATCAATACTCACACTCAAAAAAATGACTGATTTCTCCAGCCTGGAGAAATTAAAACATTTGGAGCTTGGTAATATTGAATGGCAGTATGACGAGGATGAAGATGAAAATCACAATACCAATCCTAATAGCAACGACGACAATAGTATATACTCTATCGTACCATCTGGATTATTTGCAAGTTTAGCCTCAATTCCTTCTAAACGATCCTGTCTCGAAACGATAGATCTCGTAGGCATCTCTGGTCTGACATTGAAACATCTTATTGTGATGGCTGATATACCTACCATAAAATTTTTGGATGTGGAATTGGATGACTTACTGGACGAGGAAAACGAGGAAGAAACATTGTTATTTGTTACGAAGCTTCAAGTAAATACTATGATTGAAAAATTGACTTTGCGATATATCGCTTATCTTCCACCTTATTCAATCATCGAGGCCATAAGCGAATTACCTTATCTTAAAGAACTTTATTTGGAATCACCAGCTGTATCTCTTCCTTCGGCTAGTACAGTGGATGAATTAATTGATGTTTCCAGAATATTGCCATTGATATCCAACAACAAACTAGAAAAGATTACGCTCGAGAATGCAATTGGCAATCGAGTTAGACCACGGGTTGCAATCAATGATATGATATCTGATCATGGGCTTCTTTGGTGTTCAAAACCATGTTTTACAAGAATTAATGATGACGGATTGTATTTAGAAGATATTATACTTGAACGTTACTGTAAATAATAATAATAATTAATCATTTAATATGTACTTAGTTTAACCATTGTATATAATACATTCTATACATTGTTTTTTATTTTCATTTTTATAATAGTTTAAAATTGGAAATATTGTAATAAAATCAAAGTGTGTAGATGTACCTTGACATTAAATGAAGGCTAACATATATTGTATTGGGAAGCTGGTTTGGATCACACGACATTCGAATGAATTATAAATGGTTTTAAAATTGAACAATGGCGCTATATACTTTGAGATATTCATAATACATCGATTCATTTTTGTATACAACATTTTTTATTGGCTTATAGTAAGAGTAAATCAAACATTCTATGGTTTTGTAGAGATATCAAATATAAATGATGCTTTGGCTAAAAAGTTCTTCATAGGAATTCATATTGTTGAATATCTTTCCATGGCAAAATATTTGTCGAAATGGATTAACGGCATTAAACGTTGCACAAGAGACACCGCCTTGGTGAAAAAGTTACACACAACCAACAACAAAGCAGAGGCTTTAAAAAAACGGAGCTTTACCTATCATCCCTTTTTTCTTTTTCTTCTTCTTTTAATTCGTTATTTTTCTATCATTGTTTAAACAACTACGTTTTTACATAAAACATATTAAAAAAAATACAGTATTTGGTATAAAAAACGTATTATGTGTTTACTACTTCAAAAGTTATAAAAAATCGACTTAAAACACCTATCCTCAGATAATTTCTAAGAGTGTTATCGTAAGTCCACTTACTGATATTACCTTATGGAAAAAATGTAAAGCAGATATACAAAAATAATAATGTAAGGTATAGTACATAATAATAAACTAGTAAATGCATGTGACATACGAAACAAGGTAATATTATCAAGGAGATACCAATCGTTCCGGACCTCATAGATATCCACCTCGTAGGTTTTCTGTTTTATCAAAACCAGAGAACGGATTCATGCCGAGTAAACTTGTTAAAATTTCTGATATCCAAGTGGTCCCGGGATCTTAAGTCAATTAAGGCTACTGTGCACTTTCCTATTCATAGGACTGACGTAGTGACAAGATTGAAGATAGTCTTAGTGGGAAAAGTAAAATCGATGATAAAGGGAAACATAAAATCATTTTCCCATCCAGAGCGGTACGAACAGAGCCGCGAGGCAGAAAACATATACCTGGACGCACCAAATTTATCAAATTTGAAGGCATAATTCAACAAATCGGCAAGGACTTTAACATCAAGTATATATGGTATGACGCATTATGCATCAAGCAAGAAAACAAAGAAGAAAAACAACGAGAAATAAAACGAATGAACAAGATATACAGTAATGTCTATTGTACAGTGGCACTTGTTCCAGAACTTAATACCTCTAAATTCGAAAGTGATGGCGATAATGGAGCATTAATGAGAGCCCATTGGTTCAAACGGCTATGGATTTTGGAAGAAGCCCTATTGTCGAAAAGAATACTCCTAGTTGGCCAGAATATCCATATATGGTGGTATTCATTTATGTACATTGGAACCAGAACATCCACCTTATTTGAAAACCAAATATCATCACCCAGTGTTTTCATAGTACTATTTCATGCACACATGCGCACGCGCACTCAAGTTCACGACCGAGTGTTTGCCATCGCCAACATTTTTCCTGATATTTTGGAAAATATCACCATCAGCTATGATCAACCTATCGAGGAATTGTTTATCCAATTTTACGGGCTATTGGCAAAAAGAGATTTATCCATCTTGTGCTTTGTTAAGTCCGACGAGTATATAAATGCATTTTCTGAAGATCAAGGGTTTTATATCCAGTAATACACAGGTTCTATCTATTGTCTTGGTGAAAAATAGACAGAAACAATGACCCTATTAAAGTCAATCTCAAAACACCTATTCAAAATTTCGATTTATTATCATGGACTGGGATATGGGAAGAACATATTGAAGGGTATTGTGACATGAATAAGATAGAGCCCACCGACTTTCCGAACGACATAAATGTCACTATCAATGAAAGATTTATGGAAATAACATGCTCATATGCATCATCAATGGATTTTCCTTCCATCATCAACGACATCGAACCATTTACTAGACTTGAATACAAGAAGGTACCTCACCATATCCCCTCAAACAAAGAGGAAGACTCTAAAACATATATTGCTGATATTTCAATTACTGTTCAATCCCCTGAAAGTAGAAACAATGTCTCCAGAACTCTGTCTTTTTTTTTGTTGGCGTTGTACCACTTAAAACTTCACACTATGAATTGCAGAGACTTGTTGATAAACGTACACCTAACTCTGCGGGTACTATCCCGCTTTTTTCCAATGAAAAAAGAAGCTCTCGTTCGGAGAAACATTCCTCCTTATACTTCAGAAGAGCCTACTCTTACCACGTTTTCTTTAACAGAGTATGGCTATTACTCACAGTACGTAATACTTACTGGATTGTCATTGTACGATAATAGCCAAGGTTGGTCGATGTATCCAGTTCTCAAAAAAGATGGAGAATACTATAAAGCCATTGGTGTTTGTGAATCTGATGACATTAAGTATTTGTTTCCAGATTATGATGATAAACAGAAAACCTTTATTATTCATTAAAAATTAAATATACATATGCGTTCATTTTTTATTCACATTTTTATTTTATAAAGTGCTTTACAGTGGCTTGTTTCTCCTTCTTTGCGCTTGCAAATGTAATTATACAACACAACACTTATATATTCATAAGAATTTAATGGTGAAGCACTCCTTTCTTCTTCCCTTTATCCTCCTCTCTTCTTTTTCGAGATCGTCTTAGCTATATCATCATTTTTTTGAAGTAGTAACATTAGTCACAAAGGTAAAACAAAAGTTAATAAAGATGATTTTCTTCTGTTAAAATAATTATAACTGAAATGAAAAAAATGTCTCATACCATTGGATTATGTATCAATGTATATGCTAAAAACCAACGTGTCTTTGCTCGTGATATACCATCACTTCTTTCCCCTTGATGATTCTTTGCGCTATCGGTCGTCATCAACAATGGATTTTCTGGATCGTTTCGATGAGCAGCACATAATCTGATTCTCTCATTGGGTGGTTTTAAACATGGCAATAAGCATTCAATGAAAACCAGCAAAACTGGGTTATTATACTCGTGTTCTGCAAGTAACTATTTTCGTATATGTATATATAAAATATATACACGTCAATAATGTATATGATTAACAAATTGGATTAACCCGCCCTCGAAATGCTCAGCTCTACTTACCATTCCACAATAACCAACAAAACCTAGTTTAATAACAAAAAATGGATTGTTACTTTCCGAGTAACATATTTTCTTTGCCTTTCTTTTCTTTTCTTCTTAATAAATTAGTAATAGTTATATTTACCTCCATCACCTCGACGAACGGACCAAGTTTCAGCATTTCGATCCACACGTAAACTGAACAATGGATATCGCAAAAGTAATTTTAATGTTCGGATGATATACGAAGTCAAGGCACGTGTCATGGAAGTAAACATCATAAAGTACCAATAATGAAGTAAAGGAGCACGATTTTGTAAACTAAATCTTGTTCCATTTTTAATAAACAAGATACCGGTGATTCGCTTTTGGATCATTTGGACGATCAAAGCAATAAAAAAGCTCATGAAAAAAATACCATAACCCACATGATTCAAGAAGGTGTCCCTTAAATGATCCAATTGAATGATCATGGCTATACCTGTCCCAATTAATGAAACTTCTACCATAAAATAGAGTGTGCCTGTGAATCCAAATCCAACACAAACACCTAAAAATCGAATAGCATCGTCAAGATCGATACTATGAAAAAAAAACAGTTGAATAAATATAAATTTTTCTTTTTTTTCTCTTGGAATGTAAGTTTATTGGTTTTGATTACTTACTCGTTGTTCTTTTTGCCTTTGAAAAGAAGATAATTACCACGTCGAATTCGTAATATGTCTTTAGTCGTACGTCGTAGAATTCCTAGTGAATAAATCATGCAAACTTTTTTTCCGGTATAAGTTATTGATTTTTTTCTCTTATCTATATTCTATAAAACAAAACAATAAAAAAAATGTAATTACATCCTCCAGCACCGAGAGTAGCCACATAAACTGCAATTTGCATTAACATGAATGACTTGATGGCAAACGCCATTGGATCAGGTCGATATTGAAACTGGGCAAGATAAGGTGACCATGCACAGAGATGCACTGGAACAACGCCACCCACACCCACCATTTGGATAAGTAGAACAGGTATCTATAGATCATAACATACATCAGAATTTTCCATAGGAACAAAAAAAATCATTAGTTCCATTCCTTACCAATTGAGCCAAACAGTGGATTAAAAGTGTAAGCGATGCCTTTACAGCAAATGGAATTCTACACAGGATTATTATTATTAAAAATGAACACCCTTATTATCTTCCCCCAAAATAAAAAAAAACCCAAAGCTATCTTACCGAACGTATTTATTAGTACCAAATAACCAATGGACTGTATTCATGCTCCAGAGTGAGTGATATTTTTGTCGTTCCCTTTGCATTATCAAAGATACCAAATATTCCCAAATTCGAACATGCCATGGATGACGGATATCCCGAGTGACACGAAACTCTTTTGATCCAAAAAGTTTCCTCACATATAGTTCTTCAATGTCGGACACTTCCAAAAATTTTAATCGACATGTATCGCATGATCGAAATGTAAATATACGAATCAAGAAATAGAGAGCAATAGCTGCATAAGCTACAATAGCGGGGACAGAGGTGATGATATTCAATACGAGGAAAGGGACATCACGAGCGTAGGTCACAACAAAGGATGGTAGATCAATGGTAACACGAAGTGCAAATAAGACAAGTGTTGTGTAAAGTCCAAGAAGGTTGGCGATGCGAGAACGATAACTTGCTGAGAAACAAATGAAAATTGGATAAAAGTACACGGCGTAGAGAAAAAACGAAAGAAAGAGTTCTATAAAAAAGAAAAAATAGTTATTACCTTATTTATCACGTTTATAAATATATATATATATATATACCAATCATTTTTGCGGCGCGTGGTAACCATTCATCAAAAATAACCGATTGAGAATTAATCAAATTCCATGCTTGACTAAAGATAAAAGAGCCTACATAAATTTTTTTTATTAATATTTTTTTCATCAAGCTATTCAAATAAATTAGATATTACCAATAGCAATAAAGATGCACATATTCAATGGATGAGAAGGCTGTCGACAAAGAAATCTCAACGGCCTAAGTAGTTTATCAGTAGATAATTATAAATGAATAGCTAGATCCTAATTATGAATATAATTAAAATGTGACTTACGGAGGAAACTCAAAAGAAGACAAGACAAAAGTCATGACGGCAAAACATGAAGGTACCAAAATAAAATTGATCAATGCCAAATATTGAAGTGCATATGCCACTATAACAATAATAATCGTTTTTTGTTAGTCCATCCTATATTATCATTATGATATTTTGTCATGTAAGTATATTCAACGATAACTTACTTTGTGAACTAATTTTTTTTACTGTTGTCTTTGATATATCCACATATAAACCAGCATAGATATATGTAAAACAAAGTGGATTTGCTCGTGAGCCATAAATTGAAATTTCCTATATATATCATGATTCTGTTAATACATGAAGTATGCCCATTATCTGTAGAATTAAGAATGTGAATATATATATTATATGATTGTAGATACAATAAAGCGAGTTTTCCTTGGTAGTGTCACATCATCGACTGATCGAGAATTTCTTAAAACACCAGTTGAATAATTTCCAAGGAGATGATGGTCAATGTCCCGATATTGATAAGTGATAATAACAGCTCGATCAAATGCTATACCATAAAAAACAGAGTGTTTATCCGCCATCTGTACCGATGGCAGCAATGTAAAATTCTATATACAATCCAGAAAACAATGATTTGTGTACGTTAGAAATGGATAAAAGATACTGGTATAAAACATTGTATTCTATATGTACCATAGCATGATCATCTGTCATATAATGCATATATGCTCCTTTAACAGCGATTGTTTGAACGAGAGGAGCATCAGCAATAGCTACAATTTTACCCCCAGTTTCTTCAAAAGTATCACCATCGTCTTTGAATATACTGGCTGTTGGTTTTAAACGATTAGGAGCACAACAACCACCAACTATATAATATTTAATAACATTAGAATATATAGAGCAACAGTATCCAATGATTCCCTTCTGATTGTTCATCTCCTTTGTATAGTATGTGAATATTACCAGTAGCTATGGATAATTTTGTTTCAGTTAAAGATACATTGACATATTGTTGTGGATAATAAATCCAATCATCGGATTGATACGTTTGCCATCCACCATATTCTTGATTAATACGCTGACAAGTTCCATCAGACAACAAATTTGCTTTTCTATACGTGTCCGATATAAAATATATTTATACTCTTTCTCTTCTTTCTAACAAATTGTTATAACACTTCTTTATCATAACATCATTCCATACCCATTTAGTTTTTCCCAACATTGTGTTGTGAATGCAACTATTTAAAAGTAACATCAGATAAACTGCTAGATTTTATATTTTACATGATTGTCTATTTAATATACCTCCATGCACTAGACGCAATAACAATGTCCCTGTGACTATAAGAATACAGCAAAAAACCATTCTTTACGTATTTACAAGTAAAAAAAAATAAAATATAAATATAAATCTATGGATACTCATTCTTTCTTTTATTCAATATAAATGGGCATCAAAAAAGGAGAAGTATCATTTTTTTCATTGATTTTGATCGTATCACTCTTTTTTTTTTCTGTAGGCATGACAGCCAAAAAAATATATATATAATTTTGTAAGTGGCGTGGCTGATTTTTTTTTAAAGTTTCACCAACCATAATTTTTTTTCCTGCATAACAACTGTGTGATTCGAACCATGAGTCGACCTCAACATAGACGCGGTGGTAAACCCAAGAATGAAAAACCTAAAAAGAAAGTAAAAGAGCCTGAAACTTTTGACGAGTTCTTGGCAGGTAAAAAAAATATATATATATAATCAATTCAAACCATGGAGAGAATGAATGAAGAAAGCAATCCTAAATGATTCAATATTTATCATTTATGCAGAGGGTATTACATTTGAAGAACAAGGTGAACGTTATAAAGAAGGTGATCGTGCTCAACGAAATTATGAAAGAGCCGCTGGCATGTATGCCAAAGCCCATGCCTTAAATGATCAAGACGCGGATTGTCTTTATAACTGGTACAATGTTCCCCCCTTTTTTTTTCCTTAAAGAAAAAAGACACTAAAACAAATTGGATGATGGGAAGGCTAATTTATATTCTATTATTAGGGGACGTATCCTTTATATCTTAGTAGGATTTTATCCTGCGCATACCGAACCTGAAGAAAAGTTAAAGACATTGGATGAGGCGATTGAAAAGTTTCGTCGTGCATTAACATTGGCTGCTAGTAAAACGGATGCTCAGTTTAATTTGGCTCAAGCTTTACATTTACGTTCAGAAATATTACAAGAGACAACGGAAATAGATAATTCGTATATGCAATCAGCTATGGGTAAGAGAATGATTTCTTTTGGGGGATAGATTCCGTGGGGAAGGAAAAACAAGGTTTCATCGGAGGTTGCTTAGATCGTGAGGGGGGGTTTTTTTTCTGTCAGCACTTTAGTGAATATACCCTATTTTTCTGAATTTGTCTATTATTTCTGGAAATTAAAATGAAAAAAAAATTTAGCATTGCAAGAAGCGATTACATTATTTGAAGCTGTTTATGACCTTCAAGAAAAGGAATTTAACGATCAAACAACCGCTCCTTCACAAGAAGAAGAACATGATCATGACCACGACGATCATCATCATCACAACAACAATAACGACAAAGGCGATGATAAAAAAGATGCTACTCAACAAGATGCTAATAATAATAATAATAACGAATATACAACTGTCACTGAAATCGAACCGACCACAGCTTATTCATTGATCGACACGTTATTATCGATGGCCGATACAATGACAACGATGGCCTCCATGTTAGCCTCTTATCAATCATCTGTTGACCTATTTAGCAAGTCCCGAACCAAACTTGGACTTGCCGAAAAATGGCTTGCGGGAACATCTGAAGATGACAAAGAACACAAGCAAGCCCGTATCCAAATTAATCTCAAGGAAGCACAAAACTTTTCACAGCAAGCGGAGCGATCCTTTTTAGCTTCCAAAACGGTCGATCATGACTTATTTCAGCAAGCCATCGGTCGATTAGATGCGATTATTGAACAATTGGATACACGACATGTCGAAGCATGGTGTGACAGAGGGGATGTCCTTGGTACATATGCGGAATTAATAGCTAAACAAGAACAAAAAGAGGAGAGGACGATCTCTCAAGAAGTATGGCATCACTATGCTCAAGCTGACAAGTCATTAAAAGCGGCGTTACAGATCGAAAACAAAAACTTGAATATACTCAATAAATTAGGAGACCTGAGTATAGCTCGGGCACGGCTTGATCTTCCGGTGGCCAAGCGGAACAAGGCGCAGTTATTAAAGAATGCTGAGTTCTATTTTAAACAAGCAGTGGACACGGACCGTCAAGTCCTTACAAGTGGTTATATTGGGTGGGCGTACAGCGCTTGGGCACTTGAAACGTGGGCGCAAGTTCCTGATAAAAAACGAGCTGCCGGAAAAATTATTGAACTTTGGCTTTCAAGAGGTGGATCAGCTGAAATGTTTGGGGATATAACTGAAGAAGTAGATACATTAGATTCTGAGTTTATTGAATGGGTTAATGAAAGCTTTTTTGAAGAAGAATCTAGTGATGAGGAATAGTAGATTATATATATATATTCATATATATTTTTGTGTAATATTATTTTATATAAAAAAGTTTCTTACACTAGAAATTTGCCCATTTGAGGAAATATTTTCTTTTTGATGTGAAATCAAAAAGTTTTCCCGACACCACCCCTCCTCTCCTTTTCATCATCCTCATGAAACTATATAGAACAATGATAATACAACAATAATTATAATAATAAATCGATCAACAAGATGCATGTACAACTTTAAATGATTTTTAATTAAGATTTCTTTGTAGAATAAATGATATATAAAGTGGAAAAAAAATTACAATTAAGAGAAAAAAAGGATAGAAAAAATGATTACAAAACGAATAATATGGAATTAATGGGGTAAAAAAGAGAAACATGACAAATGGTTGGGTGAAGAATATAACTCAAAAAAAGAGTATAGAATGATGAGGGGAGAGAGAGAGAGAGAAAAGGTGAAGGTAAATATATATATATATTATATTATTATTGTTTATTTTTTTTTAATAATTAGGAACTTAAGGTAAGCTACCGACAGGAAGACGGAAGTAAGATGATTCCTTGGTAAGAAGTCCAGAAAGAGCATTATACCATGCAATAATAGAAGTGACAACACCAAATGCACCACCAGCTACTTGAGTAGAGGTAGAGTTGTTGTATTCGCCGGCAGCAAGCAAGACAAAGGTGATGAACAAGAAGAAGAATAAAAGAACCATGCCAACAGAAGAACGATGAGAAGCAATCAACAAGATAGCGGTCATGATAGCCCAAGAAGTCAAGTAAATACACAAGGAGCGTTTCAATACAAAAGGTTCAACACCTTCAGCACTATAAGCGGCTTCAATACCAGCACCTGGAACGAAAATCAAAGCATATGACAACCAGAAACCACCGTAAGATGAGAAAGCAGTGGCACCAAAAGTGTTACCAGTGGCGAATTCCCACATACCGGCAAGAAGCTAATGGTTTTTTTTATTATCGAGAATGAATCAGCCATTGTTCATTT
Organism: Phascolomyces articulosus; assembly: GCA_025677815.1. NCBI lineage: Eukaryota > Fungi > Mucoromycota > Mucoromycetes > Mucorales > Lichtheimiaceae > Phascolomyces > Phascolomyces articulosus. The sequence goes on along the minus strand of JAIXMP010000008.1, from coordinate 537,900 downwards.
TCTTCATAAATATCACTAGGATCCGTTTTTCCCCTTAATAAAAAAAATATATACCTGAACAAGACCACCATAGAAGAAAGCCAAACCCACAACAACATTACTAGGACTGCCAATAGGGAGACCGGCATAACCGTTGTGAAGTGATAAAACAAAGGTTGTAAGAGCGAAAGAACTCAATCCCAAAGGACCAGGGTTTGCAATGACCATACGAGGAGCAACAACGGGAGGAAGTGCCTGTTGTGCCATTTGGGTCTTTTCAATGTCTTGAGGATGTTCGGATGTGGACATTATATATTATATGTGTTGGATAAAAATAAAAAAAAAAGGAAGAAGTAATAATAATTAAAGAAATAAGAAGTGAAGAAAAGGAAAAAAGTGGATCGCAAAACGTTAAACTGCATGTCTTTTATAGATAATTGCATCCCATTCGAAAAATTCTTTTTTGGGTTACTTGTTGAGTGAGAGACTGATATTTAAACTACCGACACTGCTTTTTTTTTTTTTTTGTGTAATATGTATGTGGTGTTATGTGTGTATCCATTACTATATGTTATGTTTTGTTGTTGTTGTTGTTATGTGTGGCGGCTTATTTCAATCTATCCCTTTCATTTTTAGCAAGATTGTGCTTCATTTTTTTTTGTGTAATAAGTGTTTAATTCAATAATGTCATACATCACACACTCATTCACAACACACACACACATATATATATAATATACACAGCCCAATGGACTAGTACCTAAATTGTGGGGCAAAATAAAGAGGACTTGTTTCCGCGGGATTATAAAAATCATTATCAACTCATCTATCAAATCAAATGGACGACGGCGAATGTTTCTTTCATTCCTTTTCTACCTGACACCACACACAAAAAGAAGCCCTTTTTTTTTCTCCACATCTGGGTTTATTCACCCTTTTGATTCGATTAGAATTCAATATCAGAGTTACACACAAAAGTTACCTTTGTGCGGAGCTTTTATCATTGGGTCAAAAAGTTTCCTTGGGTATACAACAACACTGATGATAATACATAGATTTGGGGTGGGTGAGAAAAAACTTAAAGCGAAAAAGGATCTGCCGTGTCAAAATTTGGACAAAAAGGTGTTGTTTTATATCCTTTTTCTATTCGGAAAATAATTAAAGTAGAAAATAATCAACCTTTTTTGAACAAATTATATTAAAAAAATTAGGAAAAGACAGAAATACTTATCATTAAACGAATAGTTCTTATTGAATGGATGGAAAAAGATGAGATATAAAAAAAATACAAAAATGTTGAGAGAAATTGAAAGACAACTAAATAACAAAAGTATGAGGTAAGCAAAAAGTGTGCGGGTACCACGTCAATCCGCTTTCCATTGTCATGGCCTGTATTTCTCTCTCTTCTATCTGGTCTCGTTACCCCAGTCAAAAAGCATTTGAATATTTTACCGCTAATTTTTATATTTATTTTTATTTTCTTTTTGAGTCCCAGCTAGTCTATAGGTTCAAATCGAATCAGCAAAACAGCAGTATAGTACCTTAAAGTTTACCATCATCGTAGCACATTTCCCTTGTGTCTCTGGATTTTATTTTCGATAAGTCTAATAATACTGATTGTATTTATTATAGTGCGGGGAGATAAAACCTTTCCCCCACTATTTGCTTTGTCAGCATCTTACTTTTTCTTTGAAAAAATCCAATTCATTTATTCGAATTATAATTTATGTATAATATGAATACTCACGCATGACATGCAGACTGATACATTCATGACTGCAAGGTATATATATAAAAGAGATTTTTAGATTGAGAATCGTGAGAAGCTTATTTAGTTTAGTAAAAAAGAAAAAAAAATAGGAGATGATAACATGATTCTGGTTATTAGAGTTGTTTATGGCTGTTTGTTTTTTTTTTTTTAATGCTGTGTCTCTTTCTATATATATGTATGGGCAATGCGGCTGACTGGTTAAAAAAATGAGGTCCCACCCCTTATTAACACATACACACACACACCACACCTTCAACCGCATGATTTTTACACCTTTTCGTTTGTAGATTGTACGTGTGAGAGTATCACATATGACTAACTTTTTTTTTTTTAAAAAAAAAAGGTGTTATCAATTCTCAATAGATAAGACGCTAAGCCTTCCACAAACTACGAACTTATTGATACTTCGCCCATTTTTGTTTTAAATAATTTAATTATATTAATATAGATAATATCAACAAACAAGGGCGTATTTTTTTTTAATTAATAGGGATCATCATCATCATTACCATCTTGTTTTATTAATAGTTATCAATATGATAATCAAATGTATAAACAAAAAGATTATTTTTAAATCTTTTTTTGCAATATCATCAAACATGAAACACAAAGCTTTCATCAAAGAAGTTTAGCACCAATTTGAAAAAAGTCGGGCGTGTTTTTTCGTGCATTGAATAGTTATTTTTATAATTTATCATATTAACGCGCGTCATCTTTAATCATCATCATTGAGGAAGAATGATGAAGATGTTAAAAAATAGGTTCGTTTTATCCATTCTACTACTATGATCACCAAACAACACACACACACACACACACAAAAATGGGATTTATTTTATAAACACCGCATACTTTTTGTGTTCATTTATAACATGCAATATGAGAAAAAAAAATAATTATTTTGTGAAATAGATAGAAATGACTTGTCTATCAATTGAGAAGACCAGAAGAAAAAAAAAAAAAGTCGCAACTATTTCCCGGAATGGCTTCATTTTTTTTTCTTTATATAGAAATTCTCATAAAACACTCACCACTAATACACATCTCTAAGTGAGAATATAGATATACTTCTTTATCAAATCCGATAATACTGGTCAATTAAATAAAATAATAATATAGTTAATATACAAAGGGAGTAAAAAACCCCCCTCAACACATTATAAAAAAACTGTATAACTCGGCCTATTAGTCTTTATTTTCAAAATACCCCCTTTTTTTTCAAACTCTTATTTTTAACTCAGAAATAGAAAAAAAAAGAGAGATTGTTTCATCATTTTTCTTTATTGCATATAACAAACATAAACCTCTTTTTTTTTATTCTTTTAGAAACCATGGTGATTTGTCTTATTTTAGTCATTCTTTCTTTTTCTTCTTCTTTTTGAAAAAAAAAAGGTATGAGTGTTTCTTAGATTTCTATGACATTTTCATTTAAATTATTATCCGTACCCCACATCAGAATTGTTTATCTGCGATTCAAAAGAAGGGAAAACTTGTCGAATAAACTCCTTTTAGTGATTTACCGAGTTTTATAAACCTTTTTTTTCTGTCACGTATTGGTCGATAAGATATATGTTTTAGAATATATGTATACAAATTCATTAGTTGCATGATTTATAGACTTGTCTCAGAAGGACCGTCCTTTTTTTTCATCATGAACCTTTTTTTTTAAAAAAAAAAACCATACGACTTGATATAGCGGCGACACAAAAAACATTTGAGTGATATAGACATAATACATCCCCAGATCGTAAAAAAAATACAATGCTTACATCATCCTTTTATAAAAGATGTATTTTTTTTTTTTACAACGGCGCAAACAATAATGTTGATAATTGAGGATTGTGGGAAGATATCGACAAAAAAAGTATAATTTACCTTTATTTTTATTTATCCACCACAAATTTGTCAATTAGAGACAGAAGAATAAATATTTATAATGTCATTATTTAAAAGATATGTTTCTGTCTATAAAGTTATTGTCTATCCCAATAGATCATTTTATTACATAATATATTACAATGACCATCCACCAAAAAGTATTCTATCTAAAAAAAATTGTCAGCATAGTAAAATAAAAATCCAGTAGAACGGTAAAAGAGATAAATTTTCGGGACAGATTATCCCGTATTTTTATCTATTGATGGTGGTTAACTAAAAAAGGATTTTTGACGTATAACTTTTTTATTCTTTATCCAGAATATTTAACGCTTACGTTATACTCTAATAAGCATGTGTGGGGGAGGAATCTAATAAACTTTAACGCAACAAAATCATTATGAAAAAGATGCATAGAGTCTAATATTCTTCACAGACTAATATGTTTTTAGCAAATAAACGATAAATGATCACATTGATCAATTTTTTTAGTATCTTTTTTTTTTTTTACATCAGTGTATCAAAGTTTTTCATCTTTGAAACATGCATATTATTTTATTTTAGTGCCCCCCTCCAAATTAGCTCCATTTAACAAGTTCTTTGATATAGGGTCCTTGAGTGTGTGATAAACGAGAACTTGTAAATATTATTTTATCTTAAAAAATGACGCAAGCACGCTTCTCGTTCCCCCATATACTTGACATCATGGGAAATAATATTCCAAATGGCTAAACTATTATACCCCTTTGAATGAACTTATCTCTGTGTACTTTTTTATATATTGATGGGAAATACTATGGTGATGGTGCTACCTGAAACAAAAACTCTAACCGTTCTTCATCACACATGTATAACACATACCCTGGTAAATGTTGCTGTTGTTGTTGAAAGGTAAAAAAGACTGACTCATAATTCATAATATATAGAAATGATGACATATGAGTTCTTTCCTAGAGTACTCTTAAGTGAGTAAATAAAAAAAGTAATCGTGTTCTATAGTCAGTGATCAAAGTTGGAATTCGCAAAAACGGAATGCCTAAAACGATGTTCTCTTTTATATATCATAATAGGTTAGATGATACAAATAATAAAAGATGTGGTATTTACATCTTGTTGAAATCTTATACTCTACTTATATATTAAGAAATCAAGTACATATTCTGTTGTTGCTATGGACATCCATAATTACAATCATTGTTGGAGTTGGAACGAAACACAGCCGCCTGCCGCTAAATATTATAAATTTGTTGTCATGTTCCAATATTCATCACTTGTTACAAAACGCTATTCTCAAAAAAAAGTGCTTTTTATCCTTATAAAAAAAACAGTCCGTCATATTCATGTGGGCGCTTTTTTTCCTTCCTTACCTAGTCTAAAAGATTGTAAAGTATTGAATAGATACATGACAATTTACAGTCACTGAAGAATTTATACAACACATACTAAACGTTGAAGGAAATATAAATGCTTCCATTTCTTTTCTGACTCCTCTGGTAGAAAATCTCTATACTTTCTGTAAATTCATGGGTTACATACCCATCTAGAAGGGTAAACAAAAATATACGATGATCTGTCAAATGTTTTTTTTTCCTCTAAGGGAACAACTCTATTTTATAAATCTGTTTTTTTCTTCTTCTTCAAAGTTGACTGTTTTTTTTCTAGTTTATTCTTTCGATATGTGTATATCTCTTCATTTTTTTTTTAAAAAAAAGAACAATCATTGAACTTGTATCTTTAAGTAAATAAAGTGCCGCAAAGAAGGAGGAAGTGTTGCATTTTTATGCAGGAGATTTGCCTTCAGTATTTACAGGACAACGTCGGTTACCTATATCAACAACGACACCTCCGGGACGGCCCAATATAGTGGTAATAAAATGATCACTATTACCAAAGCATACCAGGAAGTTTATTGAGAAAACCTTGAAAATTATCATTATTAGCAGCAGCAGCTTTAGTACCATAAGCTAACCAAAATGATATTTCAATTAAGTTGAGAATTTGATTCTATTGGCTATATGTTCGGTTTAGGAAGCTCATGGTATTTTTTTTACAAGTTGAATCATCCTTTACATTGGATAGTAAGATCTATAGATCCAGCAGATGAAGGGGCGACTTACTACCAAAGTTTACTATATCACTATATATATGTATGCATCAAAATATGATACTCGCCTATATATGGGCTGATCTTGTTGAAAAAAGGTATCGTTTTTTTCTTATTTTATATTATTTCAAGAAGCGTATTATATATTATATAAATTTCCTATACTACCATAACTGAAGTTTGATTTGGTGGGTTTAGAAGAGTCACTATTATAATGTGTCCTTTTTATACAAAATATACATTATAATTAGTAACATCATCCTTTTCTGAATACCGGGTATCATAAAAGTTTTCTTTTGTTGTGGTCTTGTTTCAAGATACATATAATCAATTAGAAAAAAGAAGTATCTATCATGAGTTGTTGTTATTGCTGTTCTATCAATCTCTTATTAGTATAGAAACGTTTTGTTGAATAATGGTAAAGTATTGTTATATATTATATTTTATCATTCAAAAGGATTATGGTCAATAAGAGAAAGATAGAGCCTGTTTCTTTTTTTAAGCAAAATATTATGACCAGTAAAGGGAGATTTACATAAATAATGCTGACAGGTACTAGATTTATCAGTACAACTTTTTTCACTAGCAAATCCTGGGTTCATAAAAAACGTTGGTAAGTATTATTTCGAAATCACCACCGGTATCAGTGTCGGTCTCATACCAAGCAATAAAGTATTGAAGCTGTTCAATTAAATCCGTAGTCGATCCGGAATTGGAAATAATGGTAAGCAGGTCGAAAAGGTTCACTAGCCTTTTTAAAAGTGCTCATCAAAGGGAGTAAAGTAAGCAAATAGTAAGGGTGTCAATATATAATAGGTAGTTATTAAATAGTTAACAAAGTACTATTTTAAGAAGATGGTAATGACGAGAAAAAACATTACCCACTTGTTTTTATGCCTTTTAAACAATGTGGGCGTTTTCCCTTTCCCACTTTTCATCTTCTCGTTCTAAATGACCATTTCGATACATTTATTGCGATAGTCTCATTTAAAGAAACAAACGGAGAAAGTAAATATCCATGAGCTGTTATTACTGATGTTCTCTCAACATTATAATATTAGTATAGAAACAATCTATTGAAGAAACATTGTTATGATTTATTATATAGTACCATTTTAAGTTTAGAAACATGTAACCTATAAAAAATGTGCTTTCTCATTCCTGCTCTAAAAAAACGCGTAGTGGTTTTGATCCTTCTAATGAAAAGGCAGTATAATGAACTGGCTGTCGATTTTTTTTTTCATGTCACTTTATCTAAGAACAGGATTGGACTAGAGCGAATATGTCCTATTCATATGCAGTGTTCATTCTGACATTTCCCTCCCCCCTTTTTAATGAACTTAAAGCTACCTACTGTATTAGATGATAACAAAAAGCTTTGCATTTGTGTGATAGTTTACATTGTATAAAACAGCCATTTGTATATTTTTGGAATAAATAAATAAGAAAAGAAGATAAAAATAATAAAACTTGTTGAATTGATCAAGAGTGAAGAATGAGGGGGTGGGGCATGCTGTATTAAATTACAACTGCCTGATTATAATACTATATAGAAATATAAGTTTGTCCTCCTTCATATATATATAAACAAGCACTTTTTTTGCTCTGAGTTGTTCGTCAGCAATTGCCCGTTTCTGACACTCGGTATACTTGATTATTTAGCAATCAAGGTGGGGGGGATGTAAGTACCCTCCTAACTCACTCATCAATCAATCAATTATCGTCTTGTCGGTTTTGTTTCCAAGTGACCAGTATAGATAAAAAAAAAGTATCAGTTTAATAGTTAGATTTATATATCTGAAATCATTTATTAAAAGTAAAATCAAATTTTTTTAACACAAAGATGTCGTGTTCAATGTAATAATCGCTGATTGTTATTGGTTCTCTCAGATCATTATGATTCCAGGCAAATTTTCATCCGAAAAAAAACATTTGTCTGAGTTACTGCATTTATTATGATGCATTGTTTGTTACTGCAAATTTTTTTTCTGTATTGTTTCCATATCAATGTTATCACCAGGCAGGAACAAGAAAAAAAATATACAAGAAAAAAAAATATACAAACAAACCGTGAGAATAAAAATCATTTTAATTTTTTACAACTTTATTTGACGTTTTTATTATTATGCTCATATGCAAAAAAATGGTTCTTTTTAGGGGATAAAAGAAGTTGTTGTTGATGCGGGAATATCGATTTATATTTAGGATGGATGATCATTTGTATTTGTAGATGGTGGAAGATGATAAAAATGGATTTGTTAACATTATTATTGAATGTTTAATATGTTGAATAAATGATGAATGTGTGTGTGTGTGTATATGTGTATATGAAAAAAAAAATAGTATGAGTCTGGTGATAATGGGGGTGGGTGATGATGATGATGACAGTGTTTGTTTTCTTCTAAAGTGCTTGAATATGGAAAACATTTTCACCTGCCCGTTTGATCAAACTGTATCGTTCCAGTTGATAAGATTCATACATTTCTGATGCAAGTTTTGCTGCTTTTAAATGCAATGGTTTACGAGTTGCTTTGAGAGCATATTCTCGATTGACCCATATGCACATGGCGAGGCATTCACGATGTTCATTCAAATCACCATACCAATACTAATATAATATATATAAAGTGACTTTAGTCCCAGTTGTACATATATAAAAAGAATACAGTCGATTCATCCATCCCCAAGTAACCATAATAATGTCATCAACATGAAAACTTCCTTTGTATCAAATATTTACCTTTAAAAGACCACCACTATGAACAGCTTCTTGCTGAGCTCGAGCATCTGCTTCATACAAGAGTTTACTATCTGCATCCGCTTTACGAACACTTCGGAAAGCAACAATAAACCATTCACCTTCTGTTTCCTTTCCAAGCCATTGTGCTGTTTCATCCCAGTTGAATGCATCTAAAATGGAGGCATGAACATAATCATCTGTGATTACATGGAAATGAGGTAAGGCCTTATCAAGCAATGTCTTATCCACAGGTCGCAAACTTTCAATAAAATTAGCGAGATCTTCGGGAGATTCATTGGTCCATCCAGCAGGGCCTACTGTATCATTATGAATGCTACGACCCTGAAGGTCTTTTGCAACAATAGCTTGTTCAATCTCTCGAGCATCTTGAGTATTCATTATTGGAACAGCAGGAGTATGTTGATTGTTGTTATTGTTGTTGCTGATCATGATGGATGATGGTAGTAATAGAAAGATGCTATTTGTTGGATTTGAGGAAAGATAAAGAAGAAAAAAAGGTTATAAAGAAAGAAAGAAAGAAAAAGAAAAATTTATATCCTTTTTTTCTTATAAAAAAAAATAAGAGACGTATTTTTTTTATTTTTTGTACCGAAAGATTGGGTTTCAGGGGAAGTATTATTATAGCTGGGTAAAGTTGTCTGGTATTATTATTTTTTTTGTATGTCTATTTGCTTTATTACCCCTTGAGGCCATTGCTGAGTTGGATCGATTGGATAGGTTTTCAGTAATGCTCACTCTGACATTAAATGGTGTGCTGCTGCATATGTTTCTCCTTCCATGAAATACTCTAAAAATTGCGTGATTGGTATAGTAGATTGACAATAATATGTTATTATGAAATTCCCTTGCATTTTTTTTATCTCTCTCTCTCTCCGTGTCTCCCTATGATATTCATTCCAGATTCATCATCTATTGATAGAATTGTGTTTTATATCATTATTGGTTGGTTTATAATTTTTTTTCTTTTTATTTCAAATAAGAAAGAAAGAAAAAATTAGTAAAAGGTAGAAGGACGCTTAGCAATGAACAAACGGCGTTGGGACTTTTCGGCACGTTGGACACGGTGGGGAAGAGGGAAGGAGAGCTTGTTATCCTATAATAATAATAAAATAATGATGAATATATGAAATGATCTCAATGGTCTTTTTTTTTAATTTTTTTTTTACTTACCAAGAGTTGACGAATGTATTGACGACGGATATCGGCAGATTTGATTTCGGCAACCTAAAAATAATATAAATGAAATTTTGTGTTACCGTTTATGCTAAATCCTCATAAACCTTAAAAATGACATAATTATTAATAATATAACGTACACGAATGATTTGGATCGATGAGAAACGAGCACGATGACGAGCGGCCATATCTTGGTCTAAAGCATCATAAATAAAAATATCATTATTATCCCATTTCTTGATTCATTCCCCCTCTGGTCATCCAATATACGTATATACAATCTATCATCCCCACCAATTTAAATTACTTACAGCAAGTCTCAACAGCCTCAGAACGCGACATTCCACGGTACTCCTTGTACATGTTGTGGGTACCAGAGCGAGAATCGTAACGGATCCAAATACCAAAGTTCTTGATTTGTTCAGGTCGCTTTTCGTGGATCTGTCATATTTTAATTGTAAATTCAGTTACAAAAAAAATTGCTCCAATCCAACCCAACCTACTAGTCCAATTCAATCCAGTCCACAATATATTACCTCGTTAATAGAAACGATCTCACCAGCAGCCTTCTTGACCTTGCGAAGCTTCTTCAAGTAGTACCAGAAGCGCGACTTGGCAACCACCTCATTGGGGGCAAAGATGCGCATACGATACAACTTTGGAGCCACATCCTTCTCCGAAGGAAGCTTACGGCCAACCACCTTTTTATTTTATATTAAAAATATATTTTAGTCTTCTTTTTATCGGAGGGGGGAATTCCATGCATAATCTTTCCATTTTCGTTTTTTTATCCATATCCATTTTATGTCGTATAATTACCTGGTACTCGTGGAACTAATAAGGTCGTTAATAAAAAAAAGAGGTGTGCGTAAGTCAGTTATTCCATTTATAGAAATGAACATTCTTTAGGTTCATTGAGTCCTCATGCTAATGTCGGTCCATGCATGGAGAGGGGGGACATGGTCGACATTTTAAAATAAGAATAAAAATATCATTCCATCCATCATCCATACAAATCCATCCATCCATCCATTTTATTTTCTATATCACATTCCACATTCATGCATTCTCCCCCTTTTTGATACTTACTCGCGACATTTGATTGAAGGAGGAGCTTATGCTTTCCATAAATGCGATGGTTATCTAATTACTCTACTGAGATCAAATTATTTCCTTTTTTGGATAACACGTTTTATATTCAAACAATGTTATCGGGCACATCACATAGCAACAAATAAACCCGGAAATCCATTATCAATAAAATTTCATGCAAAATGTGGATAGAGATGGAAGTGATATTGAGTTATCATTTTGATGTATATATTGTTCATTCGATCCTACCATTCGATCCGTTCAAAATATAAATACAAATGTGCAAGAACTAATATATAGTTATAATTGTTTTTTTTAATAATGAAAAGTGAGGATAGGTTAAATTGTAAAATAGAAAAAAAAAGATATATGAATGAATGGTTTGAGTTGTCGCTAATGTTGATTATAATGGTGAATGATAAAAAAAAAGATATTGATGTGCATAGTGTGCATATATTTTCTCCCATTGTTTGTCTTCCTCCTTTTTTATGCTGATGTAAATCCTGATCGAGTGGGTGCAATCATTGAACGTACAGGTTGATTCATATATCCATTTACCACTCCCGAAGGTCGATCTCGTAAAATAGCTCGAAGATGACGTCCTATATAAAATAATAATCACGATGAATAAACAGGTTTTCTTTCACATCCTTTTGAATCTCTTTTTTTTTTTTCATTTAGAGCTAGTTTTTTTTTAAAAAAAGGCTATTTACCATCTGCCACTTCATTATCCAATTTGTTAATACAATCTAATGCAGCTTGTTTTTGAACAAATTCCACTTCTGCTTCACCAAAAGACCGGCCCATTTGATCCACAGCTACTTCACAGTTGGATACTTGACCAAATTGTACACAGATCATCTATTATCCACATATACCAGATATTAGTCAAGCCTTCTCTTTTCTTTATATATATATATCCATTTGACCCGATCCACTTTTTTTGTTCCTATCTCGCCTTATTAGTTTTTTTTTTTTTTTAAAAAAAAATTCTTACTCGAATATCTTCTGCATTGACACCAGGATCTAAATTTCTTATCAATACAACAGCAGGTCCAGATTCTCCTCGGATACTAATGCCATTACTGACACCATTACTATACATCATGGAAGAACTACCATACGAAGCACCACGAATAGCAAGGCCTCGATTGATAGGTGTTTGAGTTGGTGCTTGTTCATTTGAAAATGGATTCATTCTTCCATTATTCATTGGAACGTTATTATTACTATTATTATTCTTTTTATTGTTATTGTTACGTGACACCTTTTTGGTAATGACAATTTTCGAAGGATCGATGGCATTTGAAGACGTCGACGCTGGTACGTTCTTGTACTTCTGACGTTGTTGCTGCTGTTGTTGTTTTTGTTGTTGTTGACCAGTACGCTGTTATTATCAATAAAAGTAAAATGAGTTTTTTTTATTAATGAGTTTTTTGATTCATGATATTATTGTATTTTTTTAATAAAATAAACTTACTCGTGCAATGGGATTATTATTCCTTGATGATTTATTGATGGTTTTTGAATTAGAACTTAAAGAAAGTGCATTATTGTTTCCTCGTCCATTGCGTCGACCATTATTATTATTGTAGCTGTTATTAGATGCATTTCCTCTATTGTTGCTATTATTGTTGTTATTATTGCGACGACCACTGCCTACTCTTTTATTGTTATTGCCCTGATTTTGCTTGTTTGATCGTTGTTGCTGTTGTTTGTTCTTTTGATTCTTGGAGCTGTTATTTTTACGCTTCTTGATTATATCATCAAGAGAACTGTCGAGATCCATTGCACTACTCATTTTTTAAATAGTTCCTTTTTTTTAATGGTGTAAGATTCTGAAGAAGAAGAAAGAATACAAGATTCGGTTGTTGCTTGTGTTGATTTAAAAAAAAATAGAAAAGAGAGGGTAGAGAAAGGGAGGAACCTTTTTTTTTTGTTGTCAGTTTTTATTCAAATTTTAGTGAATTTGCCACTGACTTTGGATAAGTTTTTAATGTTTGCATTGTTTGCTTGTTTGCCACGTTTTACTTGATTGATCTCTTCTGTTATTTTCATAATCACTATCATTACTCTATTATATATGTTAAATAATAAGAAGTAAAAAAATAGGTTATTTGTCAGTAAATGTATTATGCTATCAAACTGCTGCCATCACCATCACGCATGATAAGTTCTCGTTGTTCTTATAATCATTTGATAATAATATTATTCATCTCTTGCATTTCTTTATATAATTTAAGAAAGATACACACACACACACACACACACACACAGAGAGAGAGAGAGAGAGAGAGAGAGAGAGAGATCCAACATTAATTTTTTTTGGTACCTGCAAAAGAACCATTTGTATTATTAATAGTTTCTTTTTTTTCGTTGTAATAAATAGAAACAGTTTTTACCAGTAATGATGCATTTTTTTTAAAAAAAAACGAGCATTTGTATCTCATTATGCTATAACATATATATAATCCTGTAAACTTGCTAATATTTGTAATTATAATCACCATTTGAATGCCATACATAACTTATAAGTAAAATTATACTTATATTTATATACCACAGAGATGTTTTCTATCTATAAACTTACAAAATTATTAATACACCTTTCGGTTGGTTGGCTTTTTTGGTAAAACTTCTATGAATAATTGGGATGGTAGTAATTATATTAGTATTTATATTTATTTGCATTGTTCTAACCTGTATCATAATAATGCACAGCTGCCAAAAATATGGATGCTACAAAAATACTTATTATGACTCATAGATTTGCATTTGCTGTATTCTCATTATGAATATATAAATACTTATTAGTAAGATGAGCCTGTATTTTGAGCATATGCAGGAAGGCTTTTTTTTATTTGTTACTCTATAAGGAACTTTTGGCGGTAAACCAATATGGTAGGTTTGTCATATTATATACACTTGCATCTTTTCGCTCTCATCAACAAATCATAATAACAATGAGGATTTAAACGTTGTGTGTCACGAAATCTTTTATTCTATTCAGATTTTTTGATCTATTGACCTATCTATCAGGGGAAACTTTTCCCACAAAATCAGTAATTTTGTGTAATAAAATAAGTAGCAGAAGAAGAAGGTTTTCCATTATCATACTTTTTTTGGATACTGGTGATGATGAAAAGGTTGTGTTGAGATGTGCCAAAATAACACGAGAGAAATGATCCAATCGGAATTGGTGTTTCATTTTAGATTTATAGCTGCGATATGAAAGAGGAAGAACCATCTCTCTCTCTCTCTTTTATCTGATAACTTCTTTTTGTTTCGATCGATTGAAAGAAAAGAATGGGTGAAAAAGCATCTTCTTATACTATTTTGTGGGCTTCACAAACCGGCAATGCCGAATGGATTGCAAAGAACATTCATTCCGAAGCAAAAGAACGAGGTTATGTTGGTGAATGTTTTGGCATGGATGCATATGAAAAGGTAAACTTTATTCACTTGTTATCACCTTCGGTTTGCAAAATAAAATATGTAGAAAAGAAAGTTGAAACGATTGATGAATCTTTCATATTTCTATAAAATCATTCTTAATTTGTTTTCTTGATCTAACTTCATATTCTAAAATTATCGAAAAAACAAATTGGGTTTTTACTTCTAGGCACAACTTGACAAAATACGTGTATTGATTGCAGTTACTTCGAATACTGGTGATGGTGATCCACCAGACCATTCTCTCAAGTTTTGGCGATTTATGCGACGTAACAAAGAAGCTGGATACTTTAATAACTGTCAAGTCGCCATTCTCGGTTTAGGTGACACCAATTATAGTAATTTTAATAATACTGCCAAACGTTTGGAGAAGAAGTTGAAGAGTTTGGGTGCCACTGTATTTTATGAGAAGGGTTTGGCCGATGATGCTGAAGGGTACGTTATGTTTGATTTTTTTTTTATACAGGGTCAGAAAAAAAAATGATAACTTACATTAAGACTAATCTCCTCCACCTCAAAACGCTATATCAGTCTTGAAAATGTGGTTGATCCATGGATTGAAAAATTGTGGGATGCTTTACCCAAGGTGTTGGAAAAGAAGAGTGAAGGCAATGGAGCTAATGGTGATGTTGATAACTTGGCTAACAAGGTAGAGGCTGTGAAGATTGAAGAATCTCCCACTAACACCAACCCATACTCTGGAGAAGAACGAGCTAAGAATGTTCCTCCAGAAGCTCAAAAGTACCTCAACTTGGAAAATTCATTGATTGAACCTACTACCAACCCGTATTCTGGAGAAGAACGAGCTAAGAACATTCCTCCAGAAGCTCAAAAGTACCTCAACTTGGAAAATTCATTGATTGAACCTACTACCAACCCGTATTCTGGGGAAGAACGAGCTAAGAATGTTCCCCCAGAAGCCCAAAAGTATCTCAACTTAGAAAACTCGTTGGTTAAGAACAAGGAAAAGGAACATTTGGGTCATGCATTGACTCTCGATTTCTCAGGTCTTCAAAGTGGTATGCAATTGTCAGGTATGCCTCGTATCCCAGCTGCGTCAGCCAAATTGGTACGTTTGGAAAAGACACGATCCCTCAATGAGGCACCTACTACCCAATGTGTCGTGACACCAACTCCTATCACTGAAGCTGCTGTGTCTCGTGTACAATGTTTGACAACTCATGATGCTGTCAAGCGTACATTGCATGTGGAATTGGATATTGGTGATGGATTGGAATATGAACCTGGAGATGCATTTGGTGTTGTAGCACCCAATGATGAGTCTCTTGTTGAAGCTGTCCTTGAACGACTTGTACCATCCACTGCTGAAGGTTACCAAACTCTTTACAATGTCGAAGGAGAGAGTAAGTAGTTAAAAAAACATACACACGTGTAGATACAGCTCTATCATTTCTATCACCTTAATATTTATATTAACTCTTATTTGTTGCTAGGCCTTCCTACACATTTACAAAACTCAAAATCCGTATCCTTGGCTGATTTGCTCCGTTACGTTGTTGATTTAACAACACCACCTAGAAAAGCTTTACTTCGTTTGTTGGCTGAATACACAACAGAGGTTGAAGAAAAGACCAAGCTTATTTATATTTGCAGCAAGCAAGGTAAAATAATGGAACTTATCAAAACTTGAATGAGAAAGAAGGGAAATCTAATAATGTCAACAATTTGATTTTAAATAGGTGTTTCTCAATTCAACTCTGTTCGTGAACAAGTGCCCACTTTACTTGATATTCTCAAGACATTCCCCAGCTGTAATCCCCCTGTTGAGCGACTTCTTGACGCTTTGCCACCTCACATGCCTCGTTACTACTCCATTGCCAGTTCACCACTCAAGTATCCTGGCAAAATCCACTTTGCATTCAATATTATTGACTATAAGAACTTGTATGATGTTCCTCGTAAGGGTGTTGCCACTCCTTGGTTGGATCAATTGACAGGTTTTGTTGCCGCACGATCCAGCAAGAACCCTACTATTTTGGATGTAGCTGCCAAATCCATCAAGGTCCCTATCTTTAGAAAGGAAAATGCCAATGCATTTACATTACCTAGTGACACCAAGCATCCATTGATCTTGATTGGTCCTGGTACCGGTATTGCACCCTTCATTGGTTTCTTGCAACATCGTCAACAACAACTCAAGATTCGTAAATCTATGGGTGGTGTTGGTACTCATCCTTCGCGTGACATCAAGAAGGAATTTGGTGATATCTGGGTTTACTATGGTTTCAGAGAACGTGCCAAGGATTATTTGTTTGAACAAGAATTGGAAGAATTTGTCAAGGACGGTACTATCACTCAATTACGTTTGGCTGTTAGTCGTGAATCCAACAAGGTTTATGTTCAAGATTTGATGCGTCAAGATCTTGATAAACTTTATGATTTAATTATCAACCAAGATTGTTCAACGTATGTTTGTGGTGACGCCAAGGGTATGGCAAAGGGTGTCAATGACGTCCTTGTCGAGATGCTTGTTCAACATCATCAATTAGATGCTGTAGCAGCCAATAAACTCCTTATAGAATGGATGGGTAGTCGCAAGTATCTTCGTGATTTGGTAAGTTATATATTTCTAATACGAGAGAGAGAGAGAGAGATACAATTTACAAGGTGGAAATATAATATTTTATACAAATGTTTTTCTTTTTACTAATTTTCGGTTCAAAATATAGTGGGCATAAAAAGATTATTAAACAAAAAAAAAAGCAGAACAAAAAAAATGAATACCATCCAATTTTCTTTTATCTATGATTGCCTTTTCTTTTTTTTTATCTATTGTCAACTCATTTCTTTTATACACATTCCCCTCTCATTTCTTTTTTTTTTCAGCTCTTCAACTAGCATTCCCCTTTTAAAAACATCTCTTTTTTTTGATAGTATATTGTAAATTACGTATCATGTTTTTTTACCATTATTTTTTTTATCATTTTTTATTTTTTTGTTTTTCCTCTTTTTCCTTCGTTCATTAGAGCTTGGCCAATAAAAGATCAACAATCTTTTGAATAGATGGATCAAGAGGAGAGGCCGCTTCAACTGCATTATATTTTGTTATTAATATTATTTGTGAATATATAAAATTATAAATTATTACACACACGTTTATACACAATAAAAACCCTTCATCTTTCCCAATTATATATATATTGATCAACTTACCAGCCTTCTTAAATCGTTCAGTGTTGGTTTTCAAACTTGGGTCTTCCTTGTTGATTTCAGTTACCTTCAATAAACTTCGAAGAGCCAATACCCATTGTGATTGACGAATGTAGACTTCAAAACCAAGGTTATGGGTATCAATCGAATTGGGAGCCAATTGTTGCAAAGGTTTGATGAATTGCATAGCATCTTCTAAAGGTGTCTTTGTATGAAGATATTTATCACCATTTGGATCTTGATCAACAGGTAGTTTGGTACCATCAGCTTGTTTTTTGGCAGCAGGAACTTCTTCCTTCTTTTCATTGGTCTTTTGTGCCTTCAATTCAGCCTTACGAGCCTTGCTTCGTGCCTTTTTCTTTTCAGCTTCAGTCATACCACTTTCATCAATACCGTTGGAATCAGAAGGCTTGTCTGCAATAGCCAAATAAGACTATACAGTTATATTCAAATATTAGTTTTTCTTTTCTTACTTCCTTTTTCATTCTTTTTTCTATCAGTTTATATACCTCAACAGCACCCTTGGCAGCCTTAAGGTAATAAGGATGATCACGAACATGATCTTCATATCGAAGAAGACTAGAGAAAATATTTAAATTTAGGTGAGAATTTTGTTTAACCAATAAAGAATAATCAGATGAGATAAAGGAATGCAGATAGTGCGGTAATAGCTTACCTGACATAAGCGCGAAGAGTCATTTTACGCATACAATATGTATGGAAATCAAATTGGTCATCATAGATATCATCATAGATTTTTTCAATGATATGGAATCGCTTCAAAGCCTTGCCATATTCCTTTTGTCGCAAATAAGCATATCCTTCTTCAATATTGAACCATTGACATTGCATATCGACCAAATCTTGGGTTGCAGGGACTTCTTTACGGGTAAATAAAGCAAGGGTCTTTTCAGCCTCTTCCACTTGATTGTTACGTAACATATACTTTGCACATTTCGAGTTGACAAATCTGTCTTGAAGATCCAATTCACGAGCGGTGTTCATAATTTTGACAGCTTGTTTAAGTTCACCTTGATGCTAAAGAAAATAATCGGAAACAGGGGAACCCTCTTCATATCAATATCCATATTTTATCTCCACCTCTATATCATTTCAATGTATATTACCTTGAGAATTCTAGCTTTGGTCATGTAAAGTTCTACGACAGTAGGGCTGTGATCTATAGCAGCATTGATGGTATCAAGTGCCTTTTCATATTGAGTATGGAAATCATAATGTTGAGCAATAAAATACAATGTCCACAAGAGTGCTGTGGGAGGTTCCGTTTGACCATCTGGAGTAAAGCCACCGGATTTTTCCAGAGATTCACGGTATCCCAAAACTAATTTTTCAATAGTGGCAAGTTTTTCCTTGTTGCCATAATACTTCTTGGTACTAGCGAAAAGTGAGGGAATACCCTTACGAAGGGCGTTTTGGAGGACAGTATCGATTTTCAAGTTGAACTTATCACCTTCAGCATATTGCAATACCATATCCTCAAGGGCTTTGGATTTAGGATACTTGTCATATGTTTCAGTCAAGAATCGATAAGCATCAGCACGTTTGCTTTCTATAGGAACCATTATTGTTATTATTTTGTTATCTGATTTATTCCCTCCTTTTCCCTTCTCTCCTATTTTTTTTTGCACATTACCATCATCAAGACCCTTCAATGCCATCAATGCCTTGATATAAGCAACATCGTGAGGGTTCTCTGCGACCAAATTCCAATAACCCTTTTCAGCTTCGTCCTTTTGATCTAATTTGGATTGGAAGAAAGCACGCTTTTCTCGAGCAGCGCGCTTATCCATCACTTGATTCTCAACCTTGTCCAAATGTTCAATGGCAGCCTTGTAATCGCCCATTTCTTCCAAAAGGGAATTATGGTACATGAGTAATTCGGAATGCTCAATCTTGCTGCCAATATCCTAATAATAAAAATAACCCATTGATGTACCCGTAATCGTATTTTTAAGTATATAATGTCAACATGTTTTATGATTTTTCATACCCATCCTCTTTCTCACTTTTTCTTTACCTTGACAGATTCTTCATGAGAAGTCAAAACGTTAAGAGCCTTATCGGGTTTCCCTGCAAGTTGGTAAGCAACGGCCAATCCAATCCAGAAAGGAGGGTTTGTAGGTCGTTGTTGCAATAATTGAGTTCTTGTTTCCTAAAATTTATATATTCATATTAAAAAAAACACCCACCCAAAATAATCAATTGATCGACATATTTTTAAAGATTCCACACGTCAAATTTATTTAATACTTACAATTAAAGAATCATATTGACGCATTTGAGTTTGTAACAAAGCGAAATCTCGTAAAATATGGATATCGTTCTTGTTATACTTTAATGCATGAGTATAACACTTTGCTGCTTCGGCATAGTTCTTGTCAGCACGATGTAACAAACCATATACGTGCCAACCTATTTAAGACGCTTCGGTTTAAGTAATCCATAAACAAATATATAATAATTGACCCTCCCCATATCCTCTTTCTTTTTTCTTCAATGTGAATCTTACAGATATGCGAAGTCAAATCGTATTGTAAACCCTTCTTGACATATTCATAACCTTCTTCCTTCTTTTGAAGATTATTAAGGAAT
Source organism: Phascolomyces articulosus (assembly GCA_025677815.1). Taxonomy (NCBI): domain Eukaryota; kingdom Fungi; phylum Mucoromycota; class Mucoromycetes; order Mucorales; family Lichtheimiaceae; genus Phascolomyces; species Phascolomyces articulosus. The sequence goes on along the minus strand of JAIXMP010000008.1, from coordinate 517,905 downwards.
AAACCCTTCATAGCCAATGTTTCTATATTTTATAAAAACGTTGTTGTCAGTCATAATAATAATAATAATAATAAAAACCATATTAAACATGAACTCTCTTCACCTCATGGTCTTTCCAATATCCTCCCCCAAAAAAAAAGACAAATGGATTTACCTCCATGTTCAGGGAACTTTTTCAAAATAGAATCAGCAAGTTTCAAGCCCTTTTTGTATTGTCGGTGCTCATATGTTTTCTAAAAAAAAGAGGACATCATGTAAGGAATTGACAAATTTTGTTTTGATTCAGGGCAACAAGAAAAAAAAATATAATGTTCGAGAACACGCATTTTTTTTATTCGCGATGAATGAGATATTAAAAAAACAGAATTAGAATATTACCAAAATGTTTTTGAAAACAGCACTTTCTTTAGAGGGAAGTTCTCGTTTAGGAGGCATGGTGATGATTGTTGTATTTCCAAAATTACTGAGAAAGAGACAGAAAACTCTCCTTTGGCACCGAAAAAAAAAGAGAACCGTGTTCTGTTTGCTGTTGAGGAGTGGCGCTGTTATAGAGTCATTTCTGGAATACTAGTGACTTCTTACCTTTACAATTGCCAAAAAAGGTGCTACCCCGCAACATTTACCTGTCATGCGCCTTTGGTGATTTATAAATTGTAAGGAACACTGATGTAACCAGGAACACAACACCAAACTAACCAAAGTAGTTCGCTAATATTGCATCTTGTCTGTGAATGGTTTTTATAAAGCAGGATATAATTAGACGACTCCTAATGTTCTTCTCGCGTTCATCTTTCTACTTACATGGAAAATTCAGGGCATATGTATATAGTATACTTAAAATTTAATAGCAGGTCCATAGTAATAATAATAGTAATATACATCCTGTATAAAACATATTAGAAGTTCTATGAGTTAATATATATGGAGATTGAATGATGGTAAAATGTAAATATGGAGGAAGTTTATCATCTACTAGAAGAAAAAATCATCATTACGTATCTACTATGCATGCAATGATGTTACTTTTAAAACACCCAACAAAAATTATCAGTAATATATTAGTTGCTAGTATTATTATTACTGCATATATTGAAGTTGATCTATTGACAGTATGTATAAAATAAAGTTTCTTTATACAGATGGTCATCAAAGGATATCGTTATTGTAAACAGCTATTGTGTGAATCTGATCTTAAAGCCCTTAGCTATATAGGTGAAAAATTATTATGAGTTTATTGTGGAAGGTGACAGACCGGCGCCTTGAGCATATGGTTACTTCCTTGCGGTTCTATATATGTTGTAGATAGGAAATATAGAAAGAATAACTGAAAAAAACCAATTTGGGGAAAAAAGCTAACTTGTATGGTGGAGAGAGTGTGAAGCTATGTTTTGGGTACAAATATGTAGGATATATAAGATTTAATGTGATAACTATGAGAATATATAAGGATAATATGAAAGAGAGAAAAATACGAATAAGAGGAAGAGAAAGGGTTACAATTTGATGTGAAATTAGATCAAAGAAAGGTTAACTTTGGGTATTGTTTTGTTGTTGTTGTATCATTGTTACTTCAGGGTCAGGTTCATCATCCAGATTGAAGTCTGCATCTGCATGACTTAGAAAATCGATTTCACATAGTACGCAAATAAGGGTTGGCCATCCCTTAGCTATATACATCATCAACAGTTCTTTGCATTTAATTTTTGTATATACATGGAGCACACTGCCCAAACATTGAGTTCTTACCCATTATATAACATACTTCCAACTATCAACATGTTTATGTTTTATAAAAGACTCAGATAATTACATCACTATATAGTTGTTGTAACTCGAAATATCTGATCACTTCGTCTCATATGGTTCTAAGATTACTTGGTCACATAATTGGCCCAAAGAAGAGTGCGCAGCTGTTCTACTTTACAAAATTATTTTCAAAATCAATTTAATCTTATTTTCTGCTGCCAACAAACCATACTTACAGATGTACAGTCAAGGTTTGAATTCTATAAGCTATATAAAGTTTTCTTTTGGTATCTCTATTTTTGAACTAACCAAATAATGACCATCGTTTAATTATTCATCTGTTAAGGACGATTCGTAGTTCTCTTTTTTTATACGTTCCTTTCATTTCTTTCTAATATAGCAAAAAATAAACTGTTTTACTCTTCCATTTTTTATCTATTATAATGACATTCATCAAGGACTGAAAAAGGTCCCTTCAAAGTTGATATAATTATTAAGATTGACTTGGTAGCCACAGCAAGCAATAAATACACAAGCTCTAAATAAAACTACACCTTCAAAATCTTTGAGCAGTGATGCACCTGTCGAAAATATTTATTTTATGAGTCTTTCTATATATTTTTGGAAACATCGAATACAGACAAGTCAAAAAGGTTCATTATTATACTGGCTTTCATTATGAATGGGGCCCTACGAAAGGGTTCAAAGTTTAAAGCACTTTGGCACGGTCCGCCGTGCTCTGAACAATTCCGACAAATACTGATGTTTATGAGTTTGAAGCAACATTTCTTTTTTGTTCCTGATCAACAATCATGACAGCCACCAAATGTAGATCAACACCAGAACATGATTTAACACCTCCTCAAAAAAGGATTGATGTAACTACATCGGGATGGGATTACAGTGAAGCAACACGAAAAATAAAAGACGCTTTTGACAATGGACAAAACATTCAAGTCATTAAGGAAAGTTCTTCCACTATTAAGGATTTACAAAATTAGATTGTACTTTTGCTACAACTACGATCTATGACTTATGCGCGAGAAAGACGATATAAAGAAAAAATCGAGGATGCAACGGCTATTATGACATATGCACCACACGACACGACTGGGTATTTGTGTGCAGCACGTCGCTATGTATATCTAGGATATCAACAACGCGCGATCACCGTGTTGAACAAAGGATTAGATCTAGTGCCACAAACACATCCGCAGTATGATACATTGCTCCAGGAAAAAGAACAAGCACAAGAACGATTGGATCGTCGAGTTGACTTTTTAGCTCGACTTCCTTATGATATTTCTCTCCATTTAATAGAACAATACATACAGGGAGAAACAGTGATACAGTGCGCACGAGTATCTTCATCTTGGCGTACTCTAGTTTTGAATCATCCAATACTTTGGAGTCATATACATATCAATGATTATTGTCTTAAGCTTCTACCTTCGATTACCCATCATCTTGAAGCATTTACAGGATCTACATGGAATCAGAGCCTTATGATACGGTGTTTCGAACTTTTTCAAACAAATAGCTTTCCAAAACTTCGCACTTTAGATATAAGATATTACCGTGAGTCGATTTTTATATAAAACAGAATATATCATGTATATAATAAAAATAAAATTGGACTAAAAACTAATCCTGGATTGAGTATAACCTTTTAATTAGCAGAATCACAAGAGCATTATAACTTACTGTGCTCCGCTTTGACAAATCTTTTGGGTACATTGAAATCATTGAAGATATCCACTGGTACGCTCGATATGGTTACACCAAACATGTCTCTTCTCTTAACTCTCTGTCGTAACCTTACTTCACTTCGGCTCGAATCAAATGGTGGGAATTGTGTTTTTGCACCGTATACCGTACCTTTCACTACGAATTTGACAAAAATCGAACTTGTTACCCTCGCAGAGAAAATATGTGGCACGGAATTGCAAAAACTCTTCCAATCATCACCAAACCTTCGTTGGGTGTCTATTCAAAGATGTGCTAACAGTGACTTTTATGATCTTGTACAGAAATATTGTCCCAATGTTGAAGTACTCATAGGTGGTCATATACGTAAAACAACTTTTGAATCAGACAAATGGTTAACGGATATTACCCCTAACAATGAACTCCAAGTGGTTTCTGTCGGCACACATGCGATTGGAACTGGATTAATATCGTTCTTAGAAAAAAATCGTATACGATTACGCGCTTTATCGCTTAACCAAAATGATGCCACCATTACATCACTAAGCAATGCAGACATGCGTCATCTCTCCATGATTGATTTCAGCAACTTGGCCCATTTTCATCTCTTCGGAGTTCCACTGGTATAGCACATCCACATCTGGAGAGATCACTTCGAGTTATGGCAAACTTGGAATCGCTTATACTGAATGGCATTTTTGACAAGCTTCCAAGTGAACTATTCAAAACTCTTCAAGAGATGCCTAAATTATCTGAACTCGAGATACTCGATTGCACATATGACATCCCTGACTTGCACCAGCTTATTTTGGCATTTGCACAAAACACCCCAGAATCATCATTAGGTCGTCTGCTCACCTTAGTACTTGAATGCGACACCTTGGATAGTAACACGTTAGAAATATGTGGTCAAATCCAAAGCTTAACGAATTTGTATCTGGGTTGTTATGAGCAAAGTGAAACAAACCTAGAAAAGTTTGTGAAAAATATATCACAGTTGCCACAACTCGAAAAACTTCATCTATATATGTTCCATTTAACACCTGCCGAATTACACCTTATAGCCGCAAACACGTTTCTCAGAAAAGTTGTTCTTAGTAGTATTGGAGGGATCACACAGGAAGACGTAGATGCTGCATTTCCCTCCTATGTCGACACAAATTTTACCCCATCTTACAGTGATAGCGAGTATGACATTAGTTCCGAAGACACTAGTTCTGATGATGGTGTCTGACACTTTTCTTTATGATGATAGAAAAAGGACCATATCAACCTGTTATCTTATTAATAAACAAAGTCTAAATCCTTTTATATTATTATCCTAATTTACTACTACTTGATGCAAATGTACAATTTAAAATTCTCTATTTTTGATAGTGATAGACTAATCGTCAAAAAAAGATTTTCGATTTGACAGATTGAACCACTTAGCATGAAAGATAAAAGTGGCTTGCATACCCAATTTGGAAAAAGAAAGGGGGAGAAATTCCGATACATAAAAAAAATCAACTTTTTTTTTTGAATCTTTTCTCTGATACTTTTTTTTTTTTTTGTGTGTGTGTGAATTATGGGTAAAAAAGGCCGTGATAAAAAGTCGTCCAAGGGTAAGTAATTCAATAGATAATGAGAATAATAATGGGATATTTAATGAACTGTGATATGATATAGGACGTTTGGATAAATATTATCATTTGGCCAAGGAACAAGGTTATCGTGCCCGTTCCGCTTTCAAGCTTATTCAACTTAATAAAAAATATGAATTTCTCGAACGATCTCGAGTATTGATTGATTTGTGTGCTGCTCCTGGTGGTTGGTATGTTCTATACATATATTATAGGGACAGGAGTGCGTTGGATCGATGAACGTAAAAAAAATAGGTACTTATGGTCTACATGGAAACTGATCCTTGATCTTTTTTTTTTTTTTTTTAATTAGGCTTCAAGTTGCAACAAAATATATGCCTACGTCTAGTTTGATTATTGGTAAATATCAAAAAAAAAGTGGATCTCGAATGAACTTTATAAAACTCATCGATCAAAAAAATAAAATAAAATAGGTGTCGATCTTGCTGCCATCAAACCGATACCCAATGTCATTACATTTCAAGACGATATTACAACAGACAAATGTCGAACTCATCTTCGACAAGAAATGAAAACATGGAAAGCTGATGTGTACGTTTATTAATAATATTATTATTTTATTTGCTATCATGCAATTTTTGGGGATTGATATTGATAATCTATCTATCTATATATAATATATAGAGTACTTCACGATGGTGCTCCTAATGTCGGTGCTGCTTGGGCTCAAGATGCTTACTCTCAAGCTGAATTGGTATTAATGTCATTGAAATTAGCCACAGAATTTTTATGTAAAGGAGGTACCTTTGTGACCAAAGTCTTTAGATCCAAAGATTATAACAAATTATTATGGGTATTCCAACAATTGTTTGGTAAAGTCGAAGCAACCAAACCTCCTTCTTCTCGTAATGTCTCTGCCGAAATTTTCGTTGTTTGTCGTGATTATCTTGCTCCAAAGAAAATTGATCCTCGTTTCTTGGATTCAAAGACTGTGTTTGAAGAATTAGATGCTGGTGAACCTGCTAAAGTTGCTGATATTTTCAGTCCTCATGTAAGTTCTTTATTATATTGGGTATTTTTTTTTTGTTAGATAAATACTTATAGGTCGAGGAATATATATGTGTTTTTATTTTTTATTAGAAAGCAAAACGTCAACGTGAAGGTTATGAGGAAGGAAATTATACTTTGCATAAAAAGGTGGATGTTATGGAATTCATCAAGACACAAGATCCTGTTATATTTTTGGGTTCTTATAATCAAATGGTGTTTGAATCAGATGAATCTAGAGCGTAAGTTGACCATACTGTCCATGTATATATATATTTCAGAAAAATGTATCACTAAATAATAATACATTCTTTTTACATCGACGTATTATTAGACTCTTGAAAAAGGAAATTACCACTGAAGATATCAAGGTTAACTGTGAGGATTTGAAAGTATTGGGCAAACGTGATTTCAAAGAATTGCTTAAATGGCGTACCGCTATACGTGATGAGGTAAAAAAAAAGAAAAATGTCAAATTTTTTTTATTGACCGAGAATACTAAAACAAAAATTTATTATTACGTGGATCCACATTTTTTTATTTTTTTAGTTCAAGATGAACGAAAAGGCCAAGATGGAAGAAGTCGTTGTTGAAGAAGAACCTTTAGATGAAGATGAACAATTAGAAATGGAATTAGAAAACCTTTCAAAAGAAGAAGCCGCCAAACGCAAACGAGCCAAACGTAAAGCCAACGAGAAAAAAATGAAAGATATTCATCGTATGCAACTCAACATGACAGCCCCAACGGATATTGGTATTGACCAACATGGTGTGGATGGCGAATCACTCTTTACGATCAAAAAGATTGACAAGGATTCCGCCTTGACCCGTCTTCAAAAGGGAGATATGTCAATTGCCGATGAAATGGCGGATGAAATTGCTCAAGGGGAAGATGATACATTGATTGGCAATGGCAAATCACTCAAGGGCCGGATACATCAAATGGATACCATGATGAATCTTGATGAAAGTGATTATGAAGATGAATTGGATCGACAATTGGAAGATGAATATGAACGATACAAGGAACGTAAAGCGGAAAAAAATCCTAAATTGAAAGCCAAGATGGCACGTAAAGAATACGATGAATGGCATGGTTTTGATGGTAAAAATAAGGATAAGGATGATGATTTATCCTCGGATTCAGATGATTCGGATAATGACGATGAACAGTTACATCAAGCCTCCAGTGATGAAGAGTCAGATATTGAAATGGAACAAATTGGTGCATCCAGTGATGACGACGATGATATGGCAGCAGCCAAGATTCTTCAAAAACGTAAATTGGGTGGTAATTCATTATTGAATGATTTGGGTCATAAGGCAGCCATGGAAAAACGTACAGCAAGTGGATTATCTACAGCAGCCTCCATGTTTTTTGATAATGATATCTTTCAAGGTATTGATGGATTGGATGAAGTCGAAGAAGAGGATGATGACGATGACGGTGAAGAAGAAGTGGAAGAAGATCAAGTGACTCCAGTCAATTCCAGAAAACGAAAAGCAGAAGAAGAATTGGAACGTGAAGATAGTGATGATGAGGATGATGAAGAAGAAAGTGATTTCGAAATTGTACAAAAAGAAGACGAATTTGCTGATTCTGATGATGAAATGTGGGATGGTACTGAAGATGATAATTCAAAGGCTGTGAAGCGTGCCAAAGGTAAGAAACTCTTTCAACTCTTTTTTCAAAATTAATAGTTTTTTTTTTTTTTTTTTTACTCACATTCTATCCATTTCTTATCTACAGAAAAAGGTCTTATTACTCCTGAGGCAGTGACTTTGGCTCGTCAATTAGCCAATAAGGAAAAGACCAAGGCTGATTTAATTGATGAAGGTTTCTCCAAGGAAGCTTTCCGGGACAAGACGGGAGTCCCAGAATGGTAAAGTATAACAAAAAAAAAAGAAGAGAAAAGAGAGAGAGAGAGTCCCTGATTTCATGGTTGACATAATCTGAAACGTGTCGTACTAAACCTTAAAAAAATGAACCCGAACTGGGGGGAATATATATATATATAGGTTTTTGGATGATGAAAATAAACATAATCGACCTCATTTACCAGTGACCAAAGAAGCTGTCAAGGCATTACGTGAAAAATTGAAAGCTTTGGATGCTCGACCTATTAAAAAGATTGCTGAAGCCAAGGCACGTAAAAAGATGAAAGCTGCTAAACGAATGGCCAAGGCAGCTAAAAAAGCCAATGATATTGCGGACAATCCTGATATGACGGAAAAAGAAAAAGTACAATCCATTAATCGTATTGTTGCAAGAGCGAGCAAGAGTAAACCTAAAAAGGAAGTCAAGTTGGTTGTTGCTAAAGGTGCTAATCGTGGTATCAAGGGTAGACCTCAAGGTGTCAGAGGTCGTTATAAGATGGTAGATAAGAGAATGAAGAAAGAATTACGTGCTGAAAAACGACGGGAAAAGAAGAAGAAAGGTGGTCGTAAAAAGTAATCTTTTCCTTTTTTTTATTTTACCCATTACTTTTTTTAAGCATGATCTGTCATTATACTATAACATATATATACATTCAAAAACCCTTTTTTTTTATAAATTTATCATCAACTTCATCCTATATTTCATATTATACACGAAACACATTATACTCACTCTCTCACTTTCCGAAAAAAAAACAAAAAAAAAACAAAAATGTATCATAATCTTTTTTTTCCTGCATTTTTTTTTTCTATTATTTATTTAAACAAGTCTTCTTTTTTTTTTCTGCTTACGTATTTTAAACTTGACTTATTTTATATTTTCTCATGCAATTATTGGATGTTTTGAGCGGATCTATGGGACGACAACACCTTGATGGCGAATTTTTATGTGATACGAGAAATTTCTTGCTTTGATTATATAATGTTATACATGATTCAATAGAGAAATTTACAATGATTTCCCACTAAAAATAATTGACATATCTGATTATTAGAATATCATGTACGTGATGGTGGGAGTCTCTTTCTTTTTTTTTTTTCATGATGGATTGTGAGAGTTTTGTTTGATTCTATAGAAATATATTAGCTAATTGTTTGATAAAATGATAGGTGAGAGATCAAACCGTATCATCCATTAACCAACTTTTTATAAAAGTAGATAACACCACACTTTATAATATATATATATATATATATATATATATTATAGAGTTAAAGTTATTATTGATAGTTCGACCACGTTTTTTTTAAGTAGAATTAGATAGGAAGAAAAAAGAAAAAAAAGAAGACGATAAGCTCTTTATAATAATACTTAATCACTTCTTTATCAGGTATAAAATGCTTGTCTTTTTTAAAATATAAAAAACAAGGTTTAAAAAAACCGCAGTCCCTTTTTTTATTATTATCGGCATGAGTTGTTTAAGAAAAGATCGCCCGGGAATGTCGTGCAACAACAATAGCAAAATGTATTTTGGGGGGAGGTATATTAATGGGTCAAAGTGGGGAAAAAAACCACTGAAAAGAAAGAAAGGGAGAGAACCATTTTTTTTTATGTTGTTTGTTTTTGTTTTTGGAACGGTGCATTTCCTTCTCTCTCCTTCCCAACCTCCCCTCCCCCAAAAAAAATAAAGTGGACAAAAAAAGAAAATATTCCGGGATGAAAAAAAAAAAAAAAATAAGCATAAAAAATAAAGATAGCTAAAAAAAATTCACCATTTAAAAATCATCTTCTTCCCAATCTTGATCCAATAAAGCTTCACTTTCTGCTTTCATTTGAGCAATTCCTGATACTTGTTCAAGATGTTCTGGATCATGAAGAATTTTCTTTATAAATTGTAATGGATCTTGTTGATAAGCTTCTATCACCTAAAAATTATATTCTTAAGATGAGTCATACACCATAATTCTTCTTTCTCCTTCTCTCTCTTCTCTACCCCACCCCCAATATTATATATATATATATATATTGATCGTTTTGAATGGTCTATTTTGCCACGCGAAATAAATTACCTTTTCAGAACAACCCGTACAATTGGCGTAACTTTGTCCTACAATAAGCATATTGTGAAATTGACCGAGAAATCCGCGGACTTGATGAGGAACGCGGCCCAAAACACAATCACTGTCGGATGCAGCCGCTTCCATTCTAAATTTTAGGATCATTGTGTAAGTTTCTATACTTTACCCCATATATATAATATATAGATATATTCGGAATCCAACTCAAAAAACCAGATAGGTATTAAAAAAAAACTTTACCCATCTGCATGTTGAAGCACAGACACCATTAATTCTACACCAAGTGCTCCAGCAATCGCTGCTAATCCAGGTCTAGTCACAGTGCATTGTTGATCCAATGTACGATCTGTCAAGGACTAATAAAAAAAATATTATATATTTTTCAGTCTTGCATTAAAAAAATACACTCGAATTGAAATTGGGATATATAAATATATTCCCCTCACTCTCATTACTTACATCCGCAGGGGCCACAATATCATTACAAAAATAACAACCTAAAGAACCATGACGAGCACCATGTCGCATCACTAAATAAGTATCAAATCCAAGAGCTGCATTGATGACTAATTTGTTAGAAAGAGTGGCCAATAATGTAGGAAACCATCGACTTTCTCGACTATCTGTCAATAGATAAATCACATCATGGGATTGAATCAATGCTGTCAATTGTTCAATGTCTTTTAAAAGTTGTTCATCAGAAGATAAGGCGACATGACCTGGCATAGGTATCGATATATCATATCCTTTTGCATTCTAAATCATTTTTTTTAAAAAAAAAACATATTTAGAATAAGGAGAAAAAGTTGTGATATGATGTAATTAAAGAAATGATTCAACTTTACCACTGTAGGTTGTATTTCTAAAAGACTTTGCGCAGCCGCTTCAGCTTTTGGTTTTCCACCTTGAATACAATCTTGAAAAGTGTAAAGGGGTTGTCGAACAGGATTACTGAAAGAAACACGACCATTATCAACAAAAGTAATATGACGAACACCCCATCCCTATATAATAATCATTATTAGGATCATACAACTCCTTTCATTTTTTATTATTATTATTATTATTAGATACTTTATATATTCTCCCCCCCAACGTATCTCCTCCTCCTCCTTCTTAACCAAATATCATGTTTCCCCTGAATCTTGTATATATATATTTTTCTCCTAATAAACAGTAGACCCCACACACATACACACACATACGTACATACATATATATACATCATCATCATCATCAAAATATAATTTCATTCTTTCTCTCTCTCTCTCTCTCTCTCTCTCTCTCTCTCATCCTTCTTGTCTCCTACTTTTTTTTTCAACCCCACTTATTGTGAACAAAGCCTCACGTTAAACCCCCCTTCATTTCATAAAATAAAATAAAAAATCTACTTGCCAATAAACAGCGCGCAACATAACATCCTAATGTCCCTGCACCTAATAATAAACATTTGGTATGTTTCACTTTATCTAGGTCCAAGTCCGGCATTACCCGCCACCGCATCAATTTCAGGTTTAAATCAACTGCAGTATCTGCCAATCTAAATATAGATAAATGTGTGTGGGTGAAGTGGGTTCTTTTTTTTATTATACATATATCTATAGAGAGTGTGTGTGTCTTTCTATTATTCTTTACCTTATAGGATCCATTAATGGTCCCAGATCGGCCATTCTTGGCGCAAGTTTAGCTTGTGCATTCCTTTCCCATCCGACTGATTTCGGTGGTTCTAGATTTGTTGCATTATTAAGTTTTTGTTTTTGTTTTTTTTTGGGGGGGAGGGGAAAGGAGGGGAGAGGAAAAAGAGAAAATCAATGAGTGTGTATGTGTGGGGTGAATAGATATAATGCATATATGTTATACAACTTATCCATGTATTTTTTTTTGCATGAATAAAACTTACTTGAATAGTGACAAGTAGGTGGCAATTCGGCGACCAGAAGTTTTGAAGCATCAATCAAATTAACCTTTCCTGGCATTTCACGGTAACACATTATATTTAATTTACGGATACCATGTTTTTCATGCAATAATGCAAGCAAATTCCGTAATGGCCAGCCTGGGTTTGTTTCTGAATGAGAAGGATCAGCAAATCCTACCCAAAACTAATTTATCATAATTTTCGTTGTCGTCCGTTGTTGTTTTTGTTGTTGATGTATATTTGAAAAAAAAATAAAATAGATATTTTTTTTGGGGGGGAGAAGGAGAAAGATTCATTTAGAAAAAAAAAAATTATACATAATGAAAACACAAAAACTGGTTTTGATGGGATGATAAACAATCACACCTCCTTAAAAAAAAAGAAGCCTCCCTTTTGACTTTTATTCATTGTTTTTTTTTAAAAAAAAAACTAACCTCATCTTGTTCATTTGTAAAAAATTCATCCCAATCACGTAATTGACCGAATAATACTGTATTTGGTTTTTTACGTCTGAGTAAAAAGGAAGGTGGACGATCCGCTGCTTGATAAGCATTGGCCAAAGCTGTCATCTATAAAAAAAACCTTTCTCTTGTTGATAAACATAATATTAATAATAATAAAAAAAGATAGATCGATTGTTACCTCCATGGAACTAAACACATTTCCAATCGAATCCATAGGTTTTATTTGTAACCATGGTTCTTGTGGCATCAATGCTGGAAATGCAAACCAATAATAAAATTTATATTTTTTTAAATCTGCAAATGTAAGTAATAAAAAATCGGATAAAATATTTGGATGATCCAAAGCATCTTCATTTTGAATGGCTTCCCATATCTTTTTATGTCAATTAGTCGTCTATATTTTTCTTTTTATAAGATAATATTTATCTAGATAGATAAAAAAAAAAGATTCACCTTGACAGTATGTTGTTGAAATAATTGATTCTTATCCAACTTTTTAAAATCTTCTAATGTATTTGTATTTAAAAGAGTACCATTGACTCGAAATGTAAAAGGTGGTCTGAATTATATATGATTTAGGACTTATATTCAATATATAATAATAATAATAATAATAATAATAAAAACCCTAAAGTCGGATAAGTGTTAATGAAATTGGATATTACCTGGTATCATCGTTGGTATCCAACCCCTGAGCGGGGACACAAATTCGGGTTGGCATAATGGTAGTAGTAGTAGGAGTAGTAGTAGAAGAAGTAGTATTAGCTGTGTCGGGAAAGGGCGGGTGAGTTTGTTGTGAGTGGCCAGTTGCATAGTAGGCATAAACAGGCTGACTTGCTTCTGATAATTTCAATACATTTAATTTCTTGTTGGCTAATTCTTGCCAAAATGCTGCATCGACAGATGATGCAAAGGGAGTGAATTGTAATATAGATGATGTTGCCATTTTATTTTTATTTTTTTTGGGGGGGGAGAGGAGAAGGGTATGATTAGGAGTTTTTTTTTTTCTGTGATATAAGTATAGTCAGTGAGTTGACTCTATATAATAATAGAATAGGTAATAATAATAATAAAGTGAGTTGTAATAAAGTATAGTTGTAGATAAATCACTCAAGGGGGAAAAAAGTAATATACTGGGAAAAGATGGATTCGCTTACGCAACAATACGGGTTCGTGTGACTTTTTTGTCATTCACATACACACATACATTTATAACAGGTTCAAACAGAAATACACATGTTTATCATCCCATTTCTTTTCATGATTCTACTTTTGGCATAAAGATGATGATTTGACAACGATTGCGACGGGAAATACAAAGTTTACATTATATATAATTCTTACCGATAGTTTTTTTTTAAAGTTTGATTATGAAAGAATCATTTCCCGTCCTACTTATTTTTTTTTTTTTGCCAAGGGAAAAATATATATCATAAACGCGTATCATTTTCCCTTTATCCCTCTCTCTCTCTCTCTCTCTCTCTCTCCCCCAAATAGATAAGTAACAATGGATTATTCTTTCTTCCCTTCCCCTCCCCCCAAAAAAAGAAAATGGTAAATGACCGGAGAGAAAAAAAATAAATATACAGGTGATGTATAAAAAAAAGGTTTTTTATTTTGAAGCATTCAAGTAGCAACGTGGGTCAAAAAAAGGCGGAGTTGAATCGCAAAAAAAAAAAAGACGACAGCTCAACAGCATATGAAAAACACACCCACAAAAAAATTCCCAAAAATATAGAAAAACGTTACATCATGATTGAAAAGAGAAGGGGAGAATATATAAGGAGAGAGAGAGATGATATATTTATTATTGATTATTGATTATTATTATTAGGAAGGAGGAGGAAGAGAGAGAGGGGGAGAATGAGTAGGAGAAGGGAGAGAATAACCTCTTACTTCTACTTCATTTCACGTGTACATCAATCATTCATTCTATTAGAGTGAAAAACTCTATTATCATCATGGATCTATATAATTCATTATGCAAAAAAAAAATCCAAGTATTACAAAAATGTATGGAGAAAAATGTGTGTTATGTGTGTGAGTGTGTGAAAATGAGAGACTGATTGAACTAATAGCGATCGCTGCAGGTCATTCAAGAAGAGATAGAGATAGATAGATTATAGGTTGGTGTGTCTCTCTCATTCATCCAATCCCTTTCTTTTTTTCTTCTTCTTCTCTCCCCCCTTTCCTTTATATATTATTATATCTCATTCCCCTTAAGACATTTTTTTTTCTTCTTCTTTCTTCTCCCCCCAACTAATATATATATAATCTCCTAATGACGATGATGATGATGATGATGATGATGATATTGTTGTTGTTTTTTGCTTTTAAATATATTTTATTACATGTGCTCAGCGTATAAGATGAGAGGGGGGGGAGAGGAACAAGGAGAATAATATTTCATGATAAATAATAGATAGGTATTGTTTAGATAGTAGAAAAAGAAGTATATATACATAACGCACGGATAAGGGTTTTCTTTTTTTATAATATATAATTACGAGACACAGACTTTTATATATATATAAAGTGATTTTCATGTGATATATGTGTGATAAGTAATCGTAAAAACTGAATCTATCAATGTTTATTCTCTCACACTTCATTGGTCTATACATATATATATATATAAAGATGTTTAAATAGGGTGAATGGATGCATTAAATGTGATGATATATTAGAAATGAAAAATAAAATAAAATAAAATAGCTATTTGTGTCTTATTGGGAATAGATCATAAAAAAAAAAATTTACAATAATAAAAAAGTAAAATAAAGAAAGCGGAATTGCTATAACCGGACTTGTTGATCTGGAATTACCCCACACAGGAGTTTGGGGGTGGTGGAGAGGGGAGGGGGTTGTAAGTATATTATTATAATACTACAACCCGATGAATTATAATAATAAAAAGAGGACATGATTTTTTTTTTGTCTAGATGCATTTGAATGAGCAAGAAGTTCTTCTTTCTCCCCTGCATTATTTCTATATTTACTTTTTTTTTTATTCTTCAATCATCCATTGACTATATTGTATGTATAAAGGATGATCTCTATTATTCTAAAGAAAAACATATTTAAGTGAACGTGTGAATATATATATAACCTTTAGAGTCAGTTAGTCAGTCAGTCAAATTATAATAGTCAATAATAATTATATAGAGAAAAAAAATGACTATTTGGCAAGGGATTTCCCTTTTGAGGTTATCTGATGAATTATTATTATTATTATTATTATAGGTTGTTTCCCGAATGTCCAGGTCCGCCTCTCTCTCTCTCTCTCCCTCTTCTTCCCTCCCTTTTCCCCCCACTTTCCCTCTCAATCCCCCCCTCTCCCCTCCAACCCCCCAAAAGAAAAAAAAAAGTTACAATGCATCTTTGTCTCCCCCCTTCAACCCTTCCTTTGTTTATATATTATTATTATACTCTCACACTGCAAAAAAAAAATCCCTTATTTTATTTTTCCCTTGCTATCTCTTTACCCATCATCCAACTCCATCCGATCCTAAAAGGGAAAATAGCCGCTTTGACCCCCACTCAAACTTTTCACCCCGACTATAAATATCAGTCAACTTTTTTCACCTTTTTGTCTTTTTTTTTTTTTCTTTTCATTTTTCATCTTATTCAAATCAAACTATTTAATCTCTTTCTCTCTCCCTCCCCCACAACTCTACTTTCTCATTCTATTATAAAATGGCAGCCTATCAAGCAGCTTCTAGTTTAATGAGTTTAGCTACTTCATCTTCCATGATACAACAACAACAACAAAAACGAACCATTGCTGCAACAGCAGTAGACAAGTCAACTATTCCACGTCCTTACAAGTGTCCCATGTGTCCAAAATCATTTTATCGATTGGAACATCAAACCAGACATATTCGTACACATACAGGTGAAAAGCCACATCAATGTACATTTCCTGGATGTGAAAAACGATTTTCACGTTCAGATGAATTAACTCGTCATGTCAGAATTCATACTTCACCTAATCGTCGACGTGCCAAAGTAACAAAACAACAATCTTCTCAACAAAGAATTGTACATACTACAGTAGCAACAGCTATCATGAAACAACAACAACAACAACAACAACGTCCATCAGTAGTACCATTATCTTCTTCCATTGTAGTATCATCAGCTTCTTCCCCCCCTTCTCCTGCTTTATCTACAGGTTCAAATACATTTGATCATCCACATTCTGATTCTGATTCGGAATTGGTGAATACACCTGATAATTCACCTACTTTAACTACACGATCATTACAATGGATGGATAATTGTTCTCGTCATTCTAACAAGAATAATAATAAAAACAACAATAACAACAACAACAGTAGTAGTAGTTTAATGGAATTGTTGGATCGACCACCTCGTGCACGTATATTACCTCCTATCATGATGCAACACAATCAACAACCTTCTTCTTCTTCAGCATTACCCTCCATTCATTCCATTTTTCCATTCTAATTATATATCATTCTTTTCACGTAAAAAAAACATCATTTTATTATTATTTTTTTCAAAAACACATTTATATACCATCCAATTCTTTCCTTCATCTTTTATTATTATTATTATTATTCGTATTATTTTTCATCAAACAAATTTCATTTGACTATTCCTTCTTTCTCATTTCTTCTTTTTGAGCTGTTGTTTCTTTTTTTTTTTGTTTCAATTATGTAGTAGATGCATAGCATATTGTATAGAGCATCGTTTTTTTTATTTTATTTTGTGCAAAAAATCCCTCTTCCTTTCTTCCTTTTCTCATTGTGCAAATATCTCTCTCTCAAACACACACACACACTTATATATAAAAAAAAATCCCAGATCATTTCTTTCATCCCATCATATCATCATTATTATTATTATTAGTATTCATCATTCCATTACAAACACAAACAAACACACACACGCTTCTTTATAGTATGAATCTTTTTCTTTTCTTTCTTTCTTACTCTCCTTGACCAAAAAAAAAATTGCTTTATTAGGTGTCACATTGAATTTATATATATATAAAAAATAAATATCACATCTTTTTTTTTTCCTCTTTGTACATAAAAAAAAATTGATTGTTGTTGTTGTTGTTTTTTGACATATGGAATCATGAAAAAGGAAACCACCGTGAGAGAAATCTCACCATTAAATGTGAATTTCAATGGTAAAAAAAAAAAGTATATAGACAGGTCGACTTTCCCAAAGTCATTCATTAGGTACTTACGACTTATTACTAGATTGTTTCTCTTTTTCTACCACTTTCTTTTTTTCTAATCATTCCCCACACCCTTCCCCCCCAAAAAAAAATAAATAAATAAATCCATAGACACGTCCATTTTGATTAGGAAACATATATTTATTTATTATTAAAAAGAAAAAAAAACCTTCCTTGTTTAATGATGGGATTGAGGATCCTCCTCCCCCCCCTTTCAATTTAAAATATATATATATAAAATTTCACACCCCATGGTTGTGTCAAGAAGATTAGAATCGTAAATTCATGCTTTTCATTATTCTATTCTATTTTATATATAATATATAATCTCCCTTTCTTTCTAAATATCTCTCTCTCTCTCTCCACCCCCAAACACACTTCTCTTTAAAACAAGACCTGTTTCTGAACTCTCACCCCTTAAACCCAAAAAATCTCATTATCCATTTTCTCCTATTCTTTTTTCCTTTCTTCTTCTTCTCTCACACTCACTTTTTTTTTATATATATTCATCATCGTCGTATGACGAAACTTATTTCATCCCACGTGTGTGTGTGTAATATGTTAGATAGACAAATTTATCACTCAACTCACTCAATTCATTCATTCCCAAAAGAAAACAAGATAGAATTATATAATAGATATTAAAACGAAACAAGGTTATTATTACGACATTCATCATGCCGATGGCGCAGTGTAATTATTATTATTATTATATTTGCAGATCAACATACATGCAATCCCAAATTTTATGATTTGTTGTTGTGGGGGGGGGGAGAGACTGATAAGATTGTTTATAATACGCCACCCACATATAATAATAATTCCCTCTCCCTCCCTCCCTCCCTCTTTTGTTGTTGTTGTTTAAAATATGTGTTATCTTATGATATATATAAATAAAAAAGCAAAAAAAAAAGTTGAGTTAGATTTAAACTATATTAAACAATGGGATGATGGATGATGACCAGGGTAAAAAAAAAAGTATTTTCGTGTGGGGATTTTTTTTATTATATAAAAAGCTTTGATATATATAAATAAAAAGAGACTGGACGACGACCCTGAAATAAACAATGTACCTCGGATCTTGTTACATTTATGTATTATTTTTCTCACGAGTTTAAAAAAATGGGGATTTTATTTTTTTGGCTAATATATGTGAATCTTTTTTACCTGTGTGTGTGTGATATTGAATTTTTAGTAGGTTATTACGACTTCAACTTATCTTGTGATACAATACAATGAATAATAATAAAAAAAAGACGCAATTCTGGTGTGTGGTAAAGAGAAAATTTCATTACTATGTACATTCATTTGTCATAAGTTAGAGAGATGGGATAATCGTTTTTTATCATGAATGATAATAGTATAATAAAAAATAAAGGGTTTTTTATTTATTTTCTCTCTTTTTTTTTTTTGTTTCCTGATACGGAACGCAATAACTCTCTCTCTTTCTCTTATTTTTTTTGGATTATTTATTATTTATTATTATCATGACTAACAATAATAATAATAATAACAATCATAAACAAAATAACAATCTTATTCAAGGTTTCGGCACACGCGCCATTCATGCTGGTCAAGATCCAGATCCTGCAACAGGCGCCGTCATACCACCTATTTCATTATCTACAACTTTCACACAACCTTCTGCAAATGCTCATCAGGTAATATATAT
The DNA here is from genome assembly GCA_025677815.1 of Phascolomyces articulosus. Taxonomy (NCBI): domain Eukaryota; kingdom Fungi; phylum Mucoromycota; class Mucoromycetes; order Mucorales; family Lichtheimiaceae; genus Phascolomyces; species Phascolomyces articulosus. The sequence goes on along the minus strand of JAIXMP010000008.1, from coordinate 498,599 downwards.
ATTTATTATTATTATTATTATTATAAAGAGGAGAAGGATCTATAAAATATAATATATATATATACGAAGAGAGATGTTGTCATTCTATATATATATTAGTAGATGATGGGGGAAAAGAAGATCCTTACTGTAGTCTAAAAGGAGCGATGGTTTTACAACGCATCTTGCATTAAATAATTTCTTCTTCTTCTTCTTTATCACTACTGTTACTACTTACTAGTTTAATTTTATGCATCATAAAAAAGTTGCAGATGATATTTTTTTTTAAAAAAAGTCATCACTCACATTTATATTATTAGGGTTATGAATATACACGCGCTGCAAATCCAAATCGTAATGCATTTGAAACAGCCATAGCTTCATTAGAAGGAGCTGAATATGCATCTGCATTTTCTTCTGGAACTGCAGTGATCACTGCTATTCTTAGTATCTTACCTGCTGGTTCCCATCTGATTGCATCCGATGCAATTTATGGAGGAACTTATGAAGCATTTTCCAAGATAGCTATTAAACAAGGGATCGAAACAACAATTATTGATTTACGAGAACCTTCTCATCTCACTAAATTATTAAAGCCTAATACCAAGGTATTTTTATTTATTTATTTATCATTACCACAATTAGTAGTGGGTTTGGTTTGGTGATTTTGGGGGGGTGAAGGAAGGTGAAGGAAGGTGATGGTAGTAGGGACATATATATATACAATATTTTCTCACCCTGTATCCCTATATAAAATGTTCAAGTTGGTATGGATAGAAACACCTAGTAATCCAACATTACGTATTGATGATATCCAAGCGATAGCCAAATATACCCACGAACAGGATGCCTTTTTAGTTGTGGATAATACATTTATGACTCCTTATTTCCAAAACCCGTTACAATTAGGTGCGGATATAGTGATGCATTCCGTCACTAAATTCATTAATGGTCATACAGATGTTTTGATGGGTGTTGCTGCGACCAACCGAATTGATTTACATCAAGAATTACAATACATTCAAAACTTTATGGGGGGAGTCCCATCTCCCTTTGAATGTTATTTAGCCCGTCGTGGATTAATGACGTTAGAAGTCCGTATGCAACGCCATGAACAAAATGCGTTTCGATTAGCGGATTATTTACTTCAACATCCTCAAGTCACGCAAGTCCATTATCCTGGTTTAAACTCCCATCCACAACATACCCTAGCCGCAAAACAACAAAAAGGGTTTGGTGGAATGCTTTCATTTACTATCAAGGGCAATTTGAATAATGTCAATGCTTTGTTTCAACATTTATCGTTGGTCAAAGTCGCTACCTCTTTAGGTGGTGTAGAATCCTTGGTATCTTCTCCTGCTTATACAAGTCATGCTCGTTTGTCACAATCATTAAGAGATACACTCGGGATTACCGAGACATTGATCCGGGTTTCTGTGGGGATAGAATCTATTGAAGATTTATTAGCTGATTTCAAACATGCACTGGAAAACGCTTATTGAAAAAATCCATAATATACTTTTTTTTTTCCCCGCTTGGAGAATTTTTTTCTTGTTTTGACACTCTCCCACGCCCCCATTTTTTCATTGTTTGTTAAGGTTGTAAAATGACGTTTAACAAAAAAAAAAACTAGTTTCTTTCCCGTTTGAAAATTTCCCTTTCTTCCTCCTCCTACCCCCCGCCGCCGCCATTACAACCCCACAACTCCAAATGATTCTTTTTTTGGTTTGTTATAGATCACATGAGAATCTTTATGTATTTATATAACATTTTAGTTGGTTGGGCAATTGGATAATATATTGGCTTGTTTTTTTAAAAAAAAAGATAATTCAAATCGCACTCTTTTTTTTTCCTAAAACAAAAACTTGTGAGAATATTCCCATGATAGAATATTTGGCATTTTGGACAAGAAAGTCTCCTTTTATAAAAAGAGAGGATCACTCATGTGTGAAACTGAAGATTGATTGGTGTATCATGATGTTTGTGTATGCGTGTGTGTGTGAGAGAGAGGGGCTCATGAAGTAGACTATAGTCGCATGGATGGGAAGTCAAGTTGATAACATATCATCGTAGTACGTAGTGTGGGGAATTTTTTATTATTATTTAGGAGATAAGTGTGGGGGGAGAGAGAGAGAATTAGTTTTATAAAATAACGTCATGATGATACATAATAATATACATGGCATATTGACCGCGGTTTATGATACTTTTTATTTTTAATACATATATTCATCATGAAAATAATAAAAAAAGAAAAGTCTCTTCATCACATTTTACTTTATGCCATTATACAACCTGGTATGAATGCTGGAATAAAGTTCGGAAATTATGTGAATTTTCAAGCATTTGGAACATATTATTACTGACCATTATAAATATTATTCCTAATTTTGATCTACGAAAATTATATTAAGGTTTAGTCAATCTTTTTTTTTAACCATTTTGTTTAATATTTAGTAATTTTTAGTCATGAGCATGCTACTTTTATATTTATTTATTTTTCCAAAGAATAAGATAATTCATTAAAAACAAGATGATAAGATTTCAATTTTTAATTAATAGTAATAATAATTATACCTGTGCTTACTCAATAATTTGCGTTATCAACATTAGAGACTCTCTTTTTTTTTTTATACCAATGTATCCTTATCCAGTTATTCGGTGAAATGAAAGAAAAAAAATCAGAAAAACTTTTTTTTTATAAAAATAGGAATAACCCAATTAGAAAAAACGGAAGATCTAATAAGCATGTGTTGGATAAGGGTGGGTGGGGGGGGGGGAGGAGGAGGAGGATGGAATTGTTGATCATGGTTGTATTTAGAAGTGTATAATTTCTTACACGATGAATGGATGGAATGGCGTATGTGTGTAGAGTGAAATCATCTAAATGCATCCCAATATTTTTTTTTTTGTTGTTATGTACAACATGAATCAATATTTTTTCTATTTTTCAGATTCAATTTTTTAAAAGGTATTCTTTTACCCTTGTTGTCATTATATGGTTATTACACAACACACACACTCTCTCTCTCCTCTCTTCTTTTATATTTATATATCTATATAAAATAATACTAATTTTAAAATAATAGTAACATAAAATCAGCCCTTTCATTATTATCTCCTCCTCCATACATCAAATGAGCACCCGCACACATGTTTTTTTTATCACTGCCACCGTGTCAAAGAAGAGAAAATGTGTCAAGTAGTACAATAATGGGGGTGGAGTTGATGGTAGCACCACTTCATTTCAATGGCCGGAAGGATACCATCCTCATGTTTTCGGTTCCTAATGTAAGAGTATATTACAAATACCGTACTACTTTTTTTTTCTTTTTTGCGGGGAATGATGATGATCCATCATGCAAATCTGATATAGTCAATTTTCTTTTCTTCTTTTGATCACCGTGTCATATATTTTTTTTTTCAATTTTGTTGGGGGGGGGAAGGAGGAGTAGAAGGAGGAAGAGAATAGAAGGTTTTTTTGTTTTGTTTTTGGTCAATAGCATGATTATCTCTATTATATTTATGTATATGTGAATTCAATGGTCATTTAGTGTTAGAGATTATTCATCGTATATTAAGAATAATAATAATAATTTGACTGACTTGACAGCTTATAAATGGACCTATAGCGATGACTAATGAAATAATTTTTTTTTTGAAAATGTTACTAAAAAAAAAAAGGTGGGGAAAAAAAATAAACCAAAAAAGCGCGGTCAAGCCAATGGATTAGATGGAATTGGTTTTTAGGTAAATCCCAATTGAGTTGGTAATTAAAAACGATTTTGACAGCTCTTCTTCTCACGGACCTCTTTTCTTCTTATACATCTTTATAATAATAGTTTTTATTTTTTTTATTTTTTTTTATGCCATTTGTCGTTCTCTTTTTTCTTTTTTCTTTGGTAAGAATGCATGTTAGTAAATGAATGAAACCTATTCATTCTTTTTAGTCATTCTTTTACATATGAGACGAATATTTTTTTTTACTGCTGCAAGTTTGGTGTGTGAATGAGTATATTATTCTTTTTATTACTAATAACGAAGAAAAAGGAGAAAAGATTTAATATATGGCTGAATAATCGAATGGCATTCATGAGTGAAATTTATTTCCATTGAATAAAAGATACAAGGATTTCTTGGATGGCTATTTTTTTTTTTTTTGAAAAGATGATTGGTGTTTGATTGGATGATAACGGATGTTGAATGTTGAAAAAACTGATAGAAGTAATTCTTGTGTGAGAGATTCAACAATTGTGGAATGATTTTATATAATTATATTCCATGGAAAATACTACCTTTGTTCATTTTTTCAGATGTAATGACTTTCACCTTTTTCTTTTTAGTTTTTACTTATTTATATCCTCTCGACGTTGTATGGATAGTGTGAATAAATAGTTAATGTTTATATAAATAAAAGTTGGAAAGAAAAGGAATCCTTTTATTTTATTCTGTATTTTTTTATTATGTACATTGCCAACGTGAAGTAAGGATGGTTGTGAGAAAAACTAATATCCTAATGGTTTTACAACCACGTCTTTGCTAGTCATTGGGGTGTATTAAAAAAGATTACAAAATAATTCTTTGTATATTATATATTGGTCTGGTTTATTATTATTACCAAACTCCTATCTTCTCAGCATACTATTCTTAGAAGGGTGTCTTATAGTTATGTCAACAATAATATACAACTCAGGCTATGTTCCTTACTATATTTATTATCAGGCAATTCTCAAACAGGGAGATGTTATCCAAAAAAAAAAGTAATCCAGGTATCAAAGAAAGATTATTAACATTGAAGAAGAAAAATAGTGATGATTATATCTAATAACGACCTAGTAAGTAGTGACCATCCTCGCTATAGCAGAAAGATGGACTAAAATCTATCTTGACATGGGAGGAAAATGCAGCATCCACATCTTCCTGTGTGCTCACTCGTTCCATACTACTAAGGTGAACCTTCTTTCTGAGAGATGTGTTTGCGGCTATAAGGTGTAATTCAGCAGGCGTCTAATTCATCATATTTAGATAAAGTTTTTTCGAATTGTGGCAACCGTGATATATTTTTCACAAACTTTTCTAGGTTTGTTTTACTTTGCTTATAACAACACAGACTCGAATTATTTAAGCTTTAGATTTGACCACATATTTATAATGTGTTACTATCCAAGGTGTCGCATTCCTCGAGTGCTAAGGTGACCTGATGATAATTTTGTGGTGTTCTGTGCAAATGCCAAAATAAGTTGGTGCAAGTTAGGGGTGTCAAATGTGCAACCGAGTATCTCGAGTTCAGATAATTTATGCATCTCTTGAAGAGTTTTGAATAGTTCGCTCGAAAGCTTGTCAGAGATGCCACTCAGTATAAGCGATTCCAAGTTTGGCATACCTCGGAGTGACCTCTTCAGATGTGGATGTGCTGTACCAATGGGAACTCCGAAGAGATGAAAATGGGCCAAGTTGCTGAAATCAATCATGGAGAGATGACGCATGTCTGCATTGCTTAGTGATGTAATGGTGGCATCTTTTTGGTTAAGCGATAAAGCGCGTAATCGTATACGATTTTTTTCTAAGAACGATATTAATCCAGTTCCAATCGCATGTGTGCCGACAGAAACCACTTGGAGTTCATTGTTAGGGGTAATATCCGTTAACCATTTGTCTGATTCAAAAGTTGTTTTACGTATATGACCACCTATGAGTACTTCAACATTGGGACAATATTTCTGTACAAGATCATAAAAGTCACTGTTAGCACATCTTTGAATAGACACCCAACGAAGGTTTGGTGATGATTGGAAGAGTTTTTGCAATTCCGTGCCACATATTTTCTCTGCGAGGGTAACAAGTTCGATTTTTGTCAAATTCGTAGTGAAAGGTACGGTATACGGTGCAAAAACACAATTCCCACCATTTGATTCGAGCCGAAGTGAAGTAAGGTTACGACAGAGAGTTAAGAGAAGAGACACGTTTGGTGTAATCATATCGAGCGTACCAGTGGATATCTTCAATGATTTCAATGGACCCGAAAGATTTGTCAAAGCGGAGCACAGTAAGTTATAATGCTCTTGTGATTCTGCTAATTAAAAGGTTATACTCAATCCAGGATTAGTTTTTAGTCCAATTTTATTTTTATTATATACATGATATATTCTGTTTTATATAAAAATCGACTCACGGTAATATCTTATATCTAAAGTGCGAAGTTTTGGAAAGCTATTTGTTTGAAAAAGTTCGAAACACCGTATCATAAGGCTCTGATTCCATGTAGATCCTGTAAATGCTTCAATATGATGGGTAATCGAAGATAGAAGCTTAAGGCAATAATCATTGATATGTATATGACTCCAAAGTATTGGATGATTCAAAACTAGAGTACGCCAAGATGAAGATACTCGTGTGCACTGTATCACTGTTCCTCCCTGTATGTATTGTTCTATTAATCGGAGAGAAATATCATAAGTCGAGCTATAAAGTCAACTCGACGATCCAATCGTTCTTGTGCTTGTTCTTTTTCCTGGAGCAATGTATCATACTGTGATATAGTTTATTCAACGTCCTGTCTTTTTTATAGAATTATACTAATAGATAATAATAAAATGAATACATCCTGTAAGAAGCTTTTACTTTACGTACACGTAAAAAAAACATAAAGAGATCCATCATAATAAATCCGTACTAAGTGACGGAGAAAAAAGTATACCTAGATAAAACCAAAATAAGCTTGGATTTGGAGTGAGCAGTTAGACAACAACCCTTTGTAAACTTACATAAATTTTCATAACAACGACACTATTCTTTTTTGACATTCTCTTCATTTACTTATACTGCTACTAGTCATATAACGAATACAAGCATACTATACAAAAATGACACGCATATCCTTAAAATATAAAGAGTCGTTTTTCTCTTGCTAAAGTTCGCCCGTGTGAAAGGAAGACAAGGATTTTCCTAGTGACTAGACTAAGTGAATTTCGTAAATGAAGAATTACTAATGCGAAACATTCCTTTATAAAATGATTATACGTTCACTTATGTACTTTATTGTATAATTGTTTAGCAATTTTTTTTATAATCAACTCTGTTGGTTCTCAATTAATTAGATAAATATAGTTTAGAAAAAAGAAATAAAAAATATAACTTTATATTAACTAATATCGTAATGTTGATGTTCTATTATTGTTTTGTTTTATACTCAAAAAGAAAGTAGTTCATTCTGTTTCTTCATTTTAGAGAATTTAACGTGTACATAATATTAATTATTTTAAGTTTGAAGAGATCTATTTTTTATTGTTTTTATGTCAACCGATTACCTTGTTTTTTTCGGAACACTTCCGGACGCACAGACCATGGCAATAACAATAACATGGGTTCCACAAGTACGTTACCATGTCGAAGTGTTTAATTCAAAAAGTGCGACACTGTATTTATAAATTGAACAACAATAATGAAAAAAAACAATGATTTATCATGTATATACTTTTTTTATGTACTACTGACACCATTCATATCAACAACTGGAGCTTTATTAATGAAGAAAATACCTACACACGTTTCCAGGTTGTATTTTAAATGAAACAATTCCACTACAACGATTTATATTGATTTGTATTTTGAAAGGATTCTTCAAGAGTATAAACCATATTATATTGTTCCTTTAATAAACATCTTGAAAAGACATGTTGATTATTATATTTAGTGCCAAAATATAACAATGATATATGAATACTCATCTTCTTCAAGTATATTGAAGAATCGAAGCAAAGCGTCCATTAGTTTTTGCAAAACAGTGAGCTTTAAATTTTTGGCACACCTTCACCAAGTGTCGTCTAAATAGTGAATTCTGATGATAAACTTCATAACATCATTGCGAATAAAAGAGGGATTAATTGTTATTTATTAACTAATACCCTCAAGTTGATTTTTTTCTATACTGCTAATAAAGTTTCATAGATTTTCATTGTTAGAAGGAGGGTCAAAATAAACGTTGACATATGAAGCAAATGTAGATTCTACATCTTCCTCCGTAATCCCTCCAACATCACAAAGATCAACCTCTCCAAGTAACCCATTTGTGCCTTTCACTTGCAGCTCGGTTGGTTTTAAATGGGTACCACGCAGAGAGAACTTTTTAAGGTGTGGCATTTGAGATACATTTTTCACAACCCCCCCCCCCAGGCCCACTTTAATCTCCTGGAAATGACCCAGAGTCAAATCCTTTAGACTTTGAATTTGGCTACAAATTTCCAGTGTAGTAATCTCCAATACACTGTTCTGAAGGTTCAAGGCAACTAAGGTTGATGATTTGGCTGTATTTTGTGCAAATGCCAAAAGAAGTTGGTTCGCGTCAAGGGTATCGAATCTGCAACCGGTTATCTTGAGTTCAGAGATTTTGGGCATATTTTCAAGAGACTTGAATATGTCACTTGAGAGTTTGTCATTAATACTATGGAGGGTAAGTGATTCCAGGATTGGTATGATGCCTCGGAGTATTTCCTCTAAATGCTGGTGCGTCGTATTATCGGAACCTCCGAATAGATGAAAATGGGCCATGTTTCCAAAATCAAGCATGGAGAGGCGACGCCACTGTTCATTGTTTAGTAATACCCTCCTTTCAGGATAAGATTGGTTAAGCGATAAAGTACGTGATTTTGCATGATGCTTTTCTAAAAATTCCATTAATCCAGGTCCAATTGCAGGTGTGCCGGCAGAGATCATTTGGAGTCCTTTGCCGGTAGTAGTATCTGTGAACCACCTGTCCGATTCATGAACTGTTACATATTTGTGGCCACTTATGAGTACTTCAATATTGAAACAGTATCTTTATACAAGATCATAAATGTCATTGTCTTCACAATTTTGGATAGACACCCAACGAAGGTTTGGTGATGATTGTGGCAATTTTTGTAAATCTACCCCATATAGTTTCTCTTCATCCGTCGCTAGATGATTTTTGTCAATTTGGTAATGAAAGGTATGGTAAATGGTGCAAATCCACATTCCATGCTACTTGTCGTGAACCGAAGTGAGGTAAGGTTACGGCAGAGCATTAAGAGATGAGACATGTTCGGCATACCGTTGCCGTCTGGTGTACCGGATATATCCAATGTTTTCAATGTACCCGAAAGACTTATCAAAGCGGTAGAGAGTAGATTATGAACCTCTTGTGATACCCCTAATTAGAAGGTTATTTACTCAATCCAGTTTAAGTTTCCACCCCAACGTTTTTTTGTCACAGTATTCTTTTTCATAAAAAAAAAAAGTGCCCACCGTTAGAGCTTAATTGTAGAGTGTGAAGCACTGGAAAACGAGTTGTTTTAAAAAGCTTAAGACATTGCATTGCAGGATTATCATTATCTGATGATCCTGTAAACGCTTCAAGACGATGGGTAATAGAAGGTAGAAGCTTATAAGGTAGGAGACGGTCTTCCTCATGATTGCTTTTAATAACACGTATATGACGCCAAAGCTTTGGATGATTCAAAATTAAGCTACGCCAGAGTGAAGATACTCGTGAACAGTGTGGAGTTGTTTCTGCCGGAATATATTCTATAAGATGACGAGAAATGTCATACGGAAGTCCAGTTAAAAAGTCAACCCGACGATCCAATCGCTTTTGCGCTTGATCTATTTCCTGAACTAATGTATTATATTGTGGATGTGTTTCTGGCGCTTGATCCAGTCCTTTGCTCAACACGTTGATCGCGCGTTGTTGATATCCTTGATATGTGTACCGACGTCCAGCAATCAAATATCCGATCGTATCGTGTGGTGCATGTGTCATAATAGCCGTTGCATCCTGGAGTTCTTCTTCAAATCGTCCTTCTCGTGCATATGCTGTTGCTTGTAGCCGAAGCATATATACTTTCTTGTTCTGTAGATCTTTAATAATTGATTCAATTTCGTTGATGACAACACCATTCTTTCCATTGTCAAGTGCATCTTTTATATTTCTTACTGATTCATCGTGATCCCATCCTGGTGTGATTACAGCACTCCGTTTTTGAGATGTTAAAATCATGTTCCGGAGATGATTTACGCTTTGTGTCCGTCATGATATTTTTATCAAAAAAAAAATAAGGAATTGAGCCGTAAAAGATTCAGTAATTACAGCCTTTTCCACTTTTCCGTGTTACAGATAATCATCAACATTTATTATAAATGTGGTCTTGAACAGTTTAAAAAATTCATTTCACAATTATATGGTTATACATATATTATCCATTTTTCTTATACAACAACTGACTGCCGAAAAAAGTTTCAAGAATTATCATCACTAGAATCGATTATAGTAGTAAGATATAACACAACATGTCTTAGCAACATATGAAGGAAATATAGAACTCTCGTCCAAGAGGCATTTTACAAATGAAAAGTGTAGACTATTGTGCTTGAAGTGTAAAAGGTAGTGCTGCAGTAAATAAATTAAATCAAGAAATGAATATGTTAAATCATAAACCATTCAATCGAATAAAAAAAGAAAAAAGAAAATTTCTATCAATTTAAAATAGACGACATCATTTGTGTGTGTGTGTGTGTGTATGTATATATATTATATATAATATTTGTATATATGGTTGCAGATAATAAAGATATTGATGAAGGTTGGGTAATGGGAAATCATTAAATTTTTGTAAGACAGTAATAAAAAGAGGGAACACACTTTTTTCTGATTATTATTATAAAATTAAGGTCTATTTCAAAAGATCGGCAAACGCACTATAAAAACAATGAAAAATCAGCTATTAAAAAATGAAAGCACTCGTAAAAAGGACGAAAAAAAAATAGAAACTTACTCATGAGCTGGAGCTGCCTTCTTGGGAGTGATTGTCGAAGAACCATTTCCATTGGCGGGAGCACCAAAGAACTGGCTACCTTGAGGAAGTTGGCTTTGAGCAGGAGATGGTTGAATAGGGTTACTAGAAGCATCTGTAAACGATCCCCAAACATTCTGGAAATTATGTCCAGCAGGTGCTTGTGGGATCATTCCTGAGGAAGTACCTAACGATAATCCAGATAATTGTTGTTGAAAGCTAGTCATATTATTCATATAACCACCGCTATTATTATTCGTATTGACGGGCATGGTGGATTGTACAGGTGTTTGGTTGTATAAAGAAAGAATCGAGGATTTAAAATCATCTTGTTTTGGCTTTGGCTTTTCTTCTTGTTTGGGTTGAGTTGATGTATTGTTTGTAGCGTGAGAAGCTGTGTTTGTGTTGCTGCTGCTACTTCCAAAGAAGAAATCAGCACCCTGGAGTTGGGATGCAGGGGATGAAGATTTCACGGGTTGAGCTGGTGTAGTTGTAGGTGATCCAAGAAAAGCGTCCAAGTTGGCAAATTCAGATGATTTAGGTTTTGCTGATTGTTGTTGTTGAGGTTTAGGTTTTTCAAGTTTAGGAGACTTGGGTGTTTCTGTTGCAACATTTTGTTGACCACCACCTAATGTGTTTGGATCAGGAACAGGACCTTTCATAGCCCATCGTTTTTGGTCATATTTTGCTCGGATCCACATATCAATGTTGCTCTCAGAAGGTCGTTTATCCTTTAAGTTCGCTTCCCAATACCTAAATAATAGTAGAGATGGTTTGCATTAATATATATATTATTTTTCATCCAAATACATCCTACCAAATCATTCATCCCATTCTCCCAAAGCATCGTATCAAATCCTTATATTTCTTACAAGTTAGCACGTTCATTTCCCCAGCGAGTCATATTTTCCACCTGGTCTGGTACCCATGTATCAAGATCAACCGATTTTACTATTAAATCAAATAGAATCAATAAAAATCCAAATTTATACTTTTTTTTTGGCTACATGGACACAAAGAATATATATTATATATTTATTACCTTTACTAATATGAGTCCCCATCGATCGATGAATACCCGAGCAACGAATGCAAACGAAGATGCCCAAATTCCAAGATGCCCAACGAGGATCTGATTTATTTTATTTTATTTTTTTCGTTTAGTTTGTTGAATTCTTTTTCTTATTTTTTCACATACCATCTACTGGTTATTTTAATATTCCAAACCTTTTCTTTTACAATCTGCACAATATTTGTTGCCAGGTTGTTTCAATAATCCTTTTAATATGGTAGCATGTTTTTCATTCAATGCTTTATCAGCTGTTCTTGCATATCGTGTTGACATGATGAATAATTATATATTTTGCCTGTAAACCCGGGCGAAAATGAAAGAAAAGAGATCGATAGATGAAGGGGGGGAGGAAAAAGAAAGACAGGACAAGAAAAATCGAGTGGGAAATGAAAGACACTTTATTTGGAACCACCAATAAAATTGGCACTTAAAGTTTGAGTCGGTGTAACGATTTGCATTATAACTGATTATGGAATCAGAGATGGTGCTCCCCTTTCATTTTTATGTCAAAGCGTTTGCGTGACTTGATATCATTATTGTGAATGGGGTGACCATTGTAATGTATAAAAAGCATACCATTAAATACATTTGATTTTTTCATCAGTCATTTTCCAGGAGATATGAAGAAAATAGGCTCTTTATTACTATACAATGGCAGTAGTCAAGGAACACAGGTATTTACAAAGATAATCAATTACAACAGAGCCACATCGGCGCATTCATTTCTTGAGCAATGCTTACTTTGGAAATGAAGTGAAAGTTGACGTATAAATACAAATGACACTTAAGTTTTTCTTATAGAATAAATATTTTGCTGGGGAAGGTCCAATGATGTTTTTTTTTCTTTTATATTAAGAGAATAGTTCAAAATGTGCTATATTATGGGGTACGGGGGAGAGAATTTACTGCTTCAAATTGATTGAGAATTCTAATAGTGGATGTAATGATCCCATTAGCCAAAAAGTTTGTTCATCGGAAATGAACCTCTAATACGCTTGCCAAATGGAAAATATAACACAACTGACAAATGTACGAAAAGAGATATGGAATTTGAGACTAGATGGTAAAATGCTACAAGGATGTTATGAGGAAAAATCAAGCGATTAGAATGCAAAATCAATGGCTCAAAAATCGCCGACGACAATTTGTTTCCAAAACTTGGCTTTGTTTGATTTCAACGATCTCCTTGTTCAGGTTCCGAGTGGTGACGCGACTTGGCAAGCATGATCCTTTCATACTCTTGTATGTTGGCTGACCGAGTTCCTTGCCAGGTTTTCCAACCATGGCGTACTGAACATGACCCAATCCGGTAAAACGCTAAGGGTTTGAGAGCATGTTGACTTGGGTCTCGTTATACAATCAATTCACTACTTAGGCTGTGAGTATATAAGGTGATGTACAAACCCAAACAATTTATTATTAATAATAAAAACGAATAGAAGGAAAGATAAAAGGTAAAAATATATCTCACAACCTCTTTATTAAAATAGGATGAAGCATCCATAATACTGCTCAACAAGAAGAAAAAGACCGATAGTTGATTTTTTTTGGAAGGAACCATGATTAAATGTTAAACGGATAAGAATTTAAAAATAACAACAGGATAAACTTTTATTCAGTAAAACATGTTTTTCAATTGGGTATAAAATTTTATTATTGGATTATTCTTTATACATGGAGAAGGTACCGATGTATTATGATAGATGCATGGATCAATGTTATTTCGATATCAAGGTTATTGTAAAGAGGAGGTATATATGCGTTTGGTTGTAAATATATTTTTTATCATAACAAGACTAGTGTGTATAAACAACTTGTATGATAAATGGTTGATATAAAATAGAAGTACAGATAATAAGATGGACAAGGCGTGATAGCTTGAAAAGTGACGAATGAAATATACCGTCGAAGTTGATGAATGGATGGATGGGTAAATATTATAAAGGGTTAATGGTTACAATACAGAGTGAAAATGTCATTTTCACAGCAAAGAGGATAATGGTTAATGGCAAGTTGGTATGAATATGGATGAGATGATGGTAAAGGTGTCCATGGTAGACAAGGCTAGCGGATTTCTATACAAGATAGGGAGGTGTAAAATTAGTACGCAGGATCACAAGTGACAAGCGAGTCATTATCTAGTTCGTTATTACCTAAGTACTCCTCGATGGAAATGCCGTCATACTGTGAAACAATATGCTCCTTTGCTAAATGTTATTCAATAACCTCATATTCTTTAATTCTATCCTACAAAACAAATAAACAATACCATTATGCAATATGGTTCAATAAGAGACTGTAATAAAATATCCACCCCATCCTACTACCATTTTACTTACATAAAACGTTGCAAGAATTTCGAAGTATTTAACCATATGAAATCATGCGGACTAATTGGTTGGGATTGTGCATAACCGTAATTCAATCTTTTCCATATATATTTGTCGTTCATGCTTGTTTCTATGAGGGCCATTGTGTTCTTGATGATGTGAATAGAAAACACTTTGAATAATTTGAATGTTTAAGCCGATGCTTGCTTGTATTTTGATGCTGTGAAGATAAGTGAAGCTGTGGAACACTCAGTGGTTTTGATAGTGTCACCAATGAAATGGGAAGCATCCTCCAATTGTCCACCGTTAAATAATTAAATAATAAATATAAATCATTAAAATAGACCCTTTTCATGTAAATATTATTCACAAACTGTTATTCCACTTATTACTGTTGTAAATATAGAATAATTAAAGATAGAAGTAGATCAAGAATGAAATAAGGTAAGAGACAGAGAGAAGCCAAGTGAGAATCAATGTAAGTCTATAATGATATATCAAAATATAAGATAAAAGATATGATTATTCTATATTACAATAATGGTTTATATTTATATGATTTGGTATCTTTATCCCGAGACATGGTTGTCGAGATGTATTATAGTACAAGGTTTTAGATTATTATATTGTATATTGTATATTATATTATATGGGTATTTATGGTATTGATTCAGATTATAATAAATGATATTGTTATGTTTTGGATATATAATTACTATTTTATGAAGTGACCGATACATGTATTATTATTATTTATGCTCAGTGATATTATTTTAATTTGTTAATGAGGTGAATATGTGGATATATCACAATTACCTCAATGACTCCACTACTGAAACTTCTGTATCATTCGTTAACCGAATTTTGTCTAAAGCCTCCATATAACGACGTGGTGTTTTCACCAAATTGAGGTCATGACTTAACATGCTGATGGGTTTTAATGATTGTAAAATAAATTTTCACCACGAGAATGATACAATTTTACTAGTTTTTGCCAATAAAAAGAAACCGGGAACCACATGTTCTACAAAGAACGCACACTCGTGGTTGTTGTTGAAAGGATGACCTTATTGTCATTGCATGTGGAAATTGCAAAGTACATATTTCATGACGTCAATCAAAACACTGTCTTCTTTAACATCGGTCCTGCATAACAGTTTTCAAAACTTTGAGGGAAAATCAAGAAAATCCATTTGATCTAATATTTTGCATAATATCAAGTATACTATATTTTTTTTAATGAATTGATTTCCTGTTGGCTTTTCTTCTCCTGGTAATAATATACTGTTGATGTATCAACCAAAGTGACGAAATTGCTTGTTGCAAACATTACATACTCCTTTAAAGAATCTACATGAGAGCATGTGAGTTTGGGTTATGCGAGCTAATAAGGCTACAGGCCTTGCAAAAAAGGCGTGCCTATTCAGACTGAACAGCTCTCTGAACAGCTCTTATGAGCCATCCTTCTAAAGAGTTGTTCAAAGCTATTCAGGTCTTAAAGGCATTTCAGTGCATTTCTCCGCATTTTAGTTCAAACATTTTAGAGCTGTTCAGTCTGAACAACCACACTTTTTTATAGCGTGGAAAGGAGTATCAATGACATATTGATTATTTCCATGAATTAATATTAACTGGCTCTATATACATATATTATATCACAAAATTAATTAGCATTACTATTAAGTGGTGATTTGTTACCCATTTTAAAAATTAAAATAGGTCATACCGGTAAATGGTTTCATCTTGTTAATTTATTAAAGCTTGATATCTTTTCATTATTTTATAGAGTTTAATTATAACGCTAAAAACAAGATGAATGGTCAAACAGCAATTCAAAAAAAAACCATATTAATAGCAGATATAAAAGAATTATACATACCATAGACGGTGATTTTAAATAAACATTTGGTTCATCATTTCTTCTCTTGCATCTTCAGACACCCTTTTCGTTTATTCTTGAATAGTAGTGGCTGTTAATGTATAATTCTTTTTCTCACGTGCTCAACAACCATTACTCACTCAATATCTTGTAATTACTGGTACTTCCTTTGTAGAACGAAGTATATTTTTTAATATTAATATGATCAGCATTGATAGTTTGGCCAGATCCATTAATAGCTCAGTAGAGGTTAGAATCCAAAGTAGTGCTTTCTTTGGAGCTTGTGTTAGGATGATTGAATTTATTTTCATTAAAATCACTTTCTGGTCTTTTGATACACTCCAAATAAGATTTCAAGTCCTAGGAGTATACATAAACAGAAATAGATGAGTAAAAAAAAGAAAAGAAAAGAAAAAATGAGCCGAATTCTGGTTCGATTCGTACATGGATCTCTCGGATTAACAATTCATTGCTTTGCGTATATCCATGATTGTATTTAGACCTTGGTTCATTATTACACAACGTTTTCAGCAATGGTTAAATCATAATCCACACCACACGCTTTTTAACGCATTAATTAATGACCAGGACTTGGGTGAAGTGTTGTTGGTAAAGTAGTGAGCCACCATTGTATGTTATTCGTAAAGAAAGGATCATAAGTCTATTTTATAGAAAATATGTTTTTTTTAAAAAAAAATGTGAACCGCGAGAGATCATTGATAGAAATGATCATGAACAACATAGTAATTTCCTACCTGTGAGATGAATTTTCACTTCTTAATCAATGTCATATTTTATATTTATATATGCAAGTGAGTGAGTAAGCTTGTATATCTAGGGAGGATAGAAACCTAATTAATATTAAAAGATTATTTGGTTACTTATAAATATAAATAATATGAAGAACAAGCAGTAGTTGATAAAGTAAATATGGAGCGTAAAATTTCTACTCCCATTAATGCAAATAATTAGGAAAATCTTGTGCCATTTATAGTTCTAACCATCCAAGTAAAAAAAAAGCGTCAACTTCAGTTATTTTATATAAATATAATAATGGTTGATTCCATTGAAAAAAAAAGATAAAAGTATGCCTCGTTCATGATACAAAACGTCAAAGTTGCATAAAATAGTATCAACTGTTGTGCTACAATAAAATAACTCCACATTAATTTCACACGGTCAGAGTTCCTTTCTCCCTTGTTTCTTCTGTGGTCAATCCAAAAACCCTCTATGATTAACAACAAAAAGGATGCCAATTCTATATTCGCCATTTTACCTTACGAAATTTTGAATTACATTATAATTCATTTACCTTTACACGATCGTATACAATGCATACAAGTTTCAAAAGCTTGGCGTTCACTTTTCTTATCGTCATCGGGCATGTGGTCCGATATTTCAGAATGTAACAATATGGCATGTAATCTCGTTCGTTACAAATTGAATGGCAAAGATATCCACAAGGTGAACTTGACCACCGGCGCAAATAAGCAAGATGGTATAGACTTTCTCTTACGCTCAGGATGTTCTAATATCAATTTTTGTATGTAAATTTTATAACTATAAACGGCTAGATTTATGCACATACATTGTTATGTGTGTTGCCATTCGATTTATTATTCGCATTGGATGATATTAAGTAATTCATTGTTCATTTATCCCATTAGTAAAAACGGAATACAGTAATAATTCACGTCTAGATGATCTATTATCCCTCACTGGACAAGCATTGACAGAGTTACATATTAAAGTCACATTCAATTTATCCATTGAAGATTGCTTCTTTACAATATTCAGCTCATGTCCCAACTTGAAGCGTCTTTTATTCCGTAAATCCTCGTATACTTTTACTCTTACTGGCAACAATGAAGCTCAAGAAGAATTTGGAAATAAATTCTTTACGAATCATCAAGTCATGGATGCCATGAAAAATGTACAAGAACTTCGAATGTCCCTTCTACAACCAATGGCACAAGAAGTATACAAACAATTCCTACCGCTATTTACCGGGTTGAAACATCTTTATCTGTGGGATTTTGTAAAGGATAATGGGAGTGATGCTGAGCAAGGATTCCTAGATTGGATTGATGATGTGTTTCCATCATTACAGACGATTTGGCTAGGTCACAAGTTCAGCAACGAAATCGAAACATCTAGACTTTTATTTTATCAATTACCCGAGGAACGCAAAAATTTAGCGTATGATGGTCAATATATTGGAGCAGCAAGTGTGGAACGGTTTTTGAAAAAACATACTCCACAAAAGATCAATGCTTTTCATGCCAAAATTGATTTTAATTTACCAAAAACATTCGGTTCAATACAACGGATTGTCAACAGGGATTTCGTTTCAGCTGCTCATCACCTTCGTTCATTGATCATAAAAAATAATGGTGATGATCGGGAATTCTTTTTTGGGAGAAGAGCCAATGTGGATGATTCCCCTGCATTTGATATTGATCCTATATTACTTCATTTTCCTTGTTTGGAACAACTTAATCTTGTTCGGATTAATATAAAGAAGAATACAATTACGACAACAACCACTCCATCATCACCGACGACAACTCACGAAGACGAAGAACAAGAAGTGGAGGATAACAACGATAATAACAACCTTTTACCACATTATTACTGGCGATCACTGAAATTTGTCGAATTCACTTATTGTAAAGGATTTACAGCAAGAAAGTTAAACTGGATCATTCAGCATCGTTTTCAAGAAAAAATGCATCATATACGTTTCTTTGGGATGGGAGATTTATTGGATCATGCATTAGATGTAGTTTCGGAAAATGTGCAAGGTTTGGATCGACTGGATTTTGGGCAACTGGATTTGGGTACGGATACAATTAGAACTGTGGCGGATAGTTGGTCCAATAAACCATTGAACTCCATGCATCTATGTATGACAAAGGAGCAGATGATATCACAAAAAGATTCCATTGATTATGCCCGTCAAAGACTTCAAGATACCGATATTGGATACTTTTATTTATTATTTAATTGATCATTATATTGTATATAGTAGCATGAATAGAGCAACGTATCTGTTTATTAATTTATTTAATTAAATAGGATCTATTATAGTAATGAGATATTAGACTCATGGTGGTGGTAGTCTTTAGGGATGATGTCGTTGAATTAATATACTATACATTTATTACCCAACTTTTTTTTCTTTTGAAGGTATGCCAACTCTAATTCATAGCTATTATTACTCCTCAAAAACAAGCCATCTCGGGTGAAAATATCAAAAATAGAGGGTCAAGATCTTCTCAATTACAAGATCACATCTGAATCCAGATCATTTTCTAATGTTTGAATCACAGAAAAAAAAGTATCTAGATACTCGGCATTGTCTCAAAGTATTAATTTTTTTTATTATATTATGCAAATTTTTAGAACACCTAGTAAAAAAAAGTATATCCACTTTGGGTAATATCATGTTTTATACATACATCGACTTTTACATTTAGTTGCACTTTGAAAGGATATCAAAATAATAACAGGGGCCGAGGAAATATTATTATAAACAAGAAAACGTACATCAAGTATTATCGTAATCAGAAAACATTAGAATTGGTAGACATAACAAGCTATCGACTCAGTGCTACTGGAGGAACCTATCGCCCCACCTATTTAATCCGTACTGCTGATTGGGAAAAAGTCTCTGGTTCAGAAGCAAAGGACAGCTATTGTACATTATCCTATGTCTGGGAGCAATCTGGTGAAGTTGTAAAAATAAACATTAACAACGACAGTAGTAGTGATGAGTATGATTACATTAACAATGGATTGCATGAAATCATTCATACGAACAATTTTTACGACAATTATGCAAGGATTTCCTAATTGACTATCTGTGTTACGACAAAGTATACATCGACCAATCTAACCCATAAGCCAAATTGAGAGAGGTCAAACAAATGCACCGCATTTATGGGAATGCACACTACTATATCGTAGCATTTGTTCCAGAACTTCAAATTTATGATCCAAAAAAACTTGAAGTCCCTCATTCAAACTTGGGCACGGTTGCTAGAGAGCAAGCCATGTTCGTTTTATTCTTTCATTCCCACTGGTTTAAACGAAGTTGGACGCTGGAAGAAATCATGACCTACAAACGCATCTTGATCGCTGGTTCCGACACCCATTTTTGGCAACAGAGCTTAATCACCAACAATTCAGTGAAAACAATCACTCACCTTTTTTCTACCATCTTACTTGATTTTGTCAACCATGGGAGTGAACAGGATAGAGAAAAGGGCGGTAGTATGAATCAAGCTCTTTTTGAGGCTCATTTTAGAACGAGTTTGCCTTGGCCAATATTTTCCCGAAAATATTCAATGCCATGGAAATCGATTATCATATCGAGATTGAGAAAAATTCAATCATTTTTATCGGCATGTTGCCACCCATTATCTTTCTATCTTGTCTTTTGGTTCGAATCTGGACCGGAATGGAGACATTCAACGTAAATCCACCACGATACAACATTAGCACCATGATAACAAGGACGGAGCGGACATTCCTTCTTGGACTGGTATAGCAGGGCGTCTTCTATCCGATTGTTTTAGCGCTACTACCTTATTCCAGAAACCCCATTTTATCGATAATCAAATGCAATTACACATAGCAACCAATTACTATTGGAAAATATATTCAAAACGTTACGACTATGGCTGTATCTCCTCAACGGATCGTCAACTTAAAAAGCAATACGATGATCAGATTGCAAACAACCTTACCAATATGACAAGTGGAAAATCACCCGATAGTTCGGATAAAGAAGAGACCAAGGAATCTATTTTAATGACTTGGGATTTACATTTGGATGTTTGGTCTGGTCTTGGTATAACACACTACTATGTAGATAAACAACAAAACTAACAACAACTAGAAAAAGAACTAGAAGCTCCCATTTCACAACTTCGCGTTATGTCACTGACTAAAGATATTACAGATGATGAAGCATGTTATATATTACCTATTTTATTACAATCACATCAAACGTATGGCAATAGAATAAGAAACGGTAGTTTCCCAGCGCTTTATCACCTGTTGTGTCATGTTCCTATCTATTTCCTCCTTGTTTTCAAACAACGTCTTTCATCAAAAGAAAACCTTCAATACAAAGCTATTGGAGTGTATCTTATTGGTTGTATGCCAAGCTTTAGAAAGAAACAACCCAAATTGCACTGGAATCAAAGTGCCGGAAGGAATGATATTGATACTACTGAACCCAATGCAACCCTCAATACTTTGTTTGTCAATGAAAATGATAGTTGTTATGAAACCAATGAACTTATTATTGAATAAAAATTTGATTCTCCAGTGATTATGCGTAGATTTTTTTTTATTTACTGCTCGTTCATATTACTGTGTTTGTAATCTGTAACATCGATCATCATCGTTATGATACTGTGATGGAAAACCCAGGCATATAGCGTACAACTAAACATTCATTCCACCATATTCATCTCGGAAACGTTAAAATTTCATCGAACTCCTGTACATACTACGTATTCGTCCTACATCATGTGCATTTATTTTTCGTGATGTTATCTTCCCTAGCTAACAAAAGAAATCTCCATACATACATTTGATTTTTTGTAAATGTATCTATTTATGCATAGTCCCTTGTTTTCTTCTCTCTCTCCTCCTTCTGTTTCTTTTTTTATATTTCGAATGTCAACTATTAACCAAAAAAAAAAACCTAAGCATAAAAATAGAATAAATGAATATCACCTTCCATCACACATAATATAATTCTGAAATGCATCATTTGTCCCTTAGTTGTTGTATCATATATGCGAGATTTTTTTTTGTGTCGTGTATATATGTTCATATAAATAAATAAATAAAAATCAGAGATGATGAATACGAGAAAAAAAAACAATTCCACGATGATCTTTATATCAAAACAAATTCCGAGAAAAACAAATATGAAACATTTAAACGACAGGTTAACTGTATTATACTAACGTAAAATGGTACGCTACGTAGATTTATTTTCTGCTTGGTATAGTTAAAAAAGCGATGTAGTATCTTGTAATAAGATGAGAGGAGGAGAAGGAGGAGGAGGACTAGCTAGGAGAGATGTGGAGGAAGGTTGCGTGTGTGAAGAGAATATGATATATTCTTATCCGATAATATAGAATATACATCCCAAAAAATGTTTCAAGAAAAAAAAATTCAAATCTTTTAATTAAGGTACAAACATCATGCCAGGATCCGAAAATCGTTTGCTTCGTGGTGGATAATATCGTTGTTCTGGTTGCAGTCTAGAATGAAAAGTATTATTATAACTCTCCATCCTTCTTCTTCTCATATATCCATGGTGTTGATCGTCATCATCATGTTCTTCCATTTCATCGTCATAACCATCATCATTAAAATGATCCTCATTTTCCCCAAGTGATATATCGGAAGATAGCACATGAATTGCTGCATCGCGTAATGTTTGTCGATGGACCATTCGAGGATATCGAAATCCAATTAAAGTCGATGAGTTACTAAGCTGATCTTGCTGCTGTTGCTGTTGCTGTTGCTGTTGTTGTTGCTCCTGTTCATCCTGTTCACGAACAGATCTTAACCGTGCTGAAAATCGACGACGAATTTTATTATTGTTATTATTCGCTTGTTGCTGTTGATGCTGTTGTGTTTGGAATGATACGCCTGAATCTCGTTTTATTTCTTGTTGTTGTGGATGTTGCTGTTGGTGATGGAGTTGTTGTTGGGATGGCATTATAATCATGGAAGTGGTTGTTCCAGCGCCATTGCCACCACCAATAACAGCACGACCATGATCTCCTAATGCACGAAGAATATTGATATTATTTAAACCACATATACCTTCGTGCAAAAGTTCAAATTTTTCAGTTTGATATTGTTGATAATTTGTTTCAGGTGCTGCCCAAGAATTCCGGTGTGGATTATAGGATGGACCAGTAGCAGGTGGAGGAGGTGTAGTTGCTGAAACGGTGGTCGTTGCAATATGTGAAGTTGGAGAATATCGTTGATGTTGTAATTGATCATTATCAAGAAGAAGATCACTGATTGGTGTTCCTTCACCATCTCCTGATGCAGCTATTGCTGAAGATGCAGGTATTTGTTGTTGTTGCTGTTGTTGCTGTCGTTGTCGTTGTTGCCCCTGTTCCTGCTCCTCTTGCTCCTGTACATGTTCTTCTTGCTTCCGTTTGAAACGAACAGAAGGTGTCAACCAGCGAAGCCATTTCCGTCGTTTCTTTTTGCTGTTATTATTATTATTGTTGTTGTTATTATTGTTATTATTATTATTGTTATTATTATTATTGTTATTATTATTATTATTACTATTACTATTGTTATTATTATTGATATTGTTATTGTTATTGTTGTTATTGGTGGTGGTATGATGATTGGCATAATTGCCATTATGACTATTATCGGCTAAAGTAGTGGTAAGATTTTCCGTTGTAGATTGTATCACGGGTTGTTGCACGATCACTTCGTCATTTAGGGATAACGTGTCAAGTGGTACTAATGATTGGATTTCTACTCGTCGACGACGTTGTAATTCATTTTCAAGCTGTATGACATCAGCTTGAGTTTGAACGTAGGATTCAATATATGAATTGCGTGCTTCTCTAGTATTTGGGTACTGTCATAATAATAAGTTAGATATATAATTAATGCTTGCTGTTTTTCCTTTTTCCACATTTCCCCCCCTTTTTCTTATTCACTTTTGATAACATAAACAGAAATCACATGAATATGTATTTATAAAAAACAAAAATTAAACAATGCAACGAAGAACATTAGTATTATATAATACAGGTAACTTACAGAATTTGTATGATATTTTAAATTAGCCTCTGTTAAAGGACTAATAAACGGTTCTATACGTTGTTGCTGCTGTTGAAGATGATGGTATTGTGATTGCTGTTGTGATTGCTGTTGTGATTGCTGTTGTGATTGCTGTTGTGATTGCTGTTGTGATTGCTGTTGTGATTGTTGAGATTGTTGTGATTGTTGTGATTGTTGTGATTGTTGTGGCTGTTGAGGTTGCTGTGGTTGTTGGTGTGGTCGATGATCAGCAGATATTGAGGATGATGGTGAGGCAACAATGGCGGAGACAAAACGTGAATCGGATGGTACTGCTTGTTCAATTTCAGAAAAACGAGAGGACGGAGTTGTTGAAGATGTTGTACCAGGATCTACACCTGGAGTGGCAGCAGCGGTAGGTGTTTCAATATCACCCCCACCAGTATCGATCGCAGCATCTACTTCTAGAACCGCATTATTATTATTATTATTATTATTATTATTATTATTATTATCGTCATTATCCTCATCAAAAACAGGTGATGATGGTGAAGCTATCAAACTACCTTGTTGACTACTAAATCGACGGATCGATGGTGGAAAAGAATGACGATGACTTAATGTCCTTTGCATTCATACAATAATAAAGTATCTTTTTAATATACGAATATAGATACAATGAAAAAAAGGAAAATAAAGAGAAGATGAAGAGAATTATGGGTGTGAGAGAGAAGAAAAAGAGAATTAAAAAGAAGAGGAAGAAGAAGAAGCAAAAAAAAAGAAAGTTAAGTTGGATTGTTTTTGATTGGAATTGACCAACCCTCTTTTTATTCATTCAAGGGAGCACATTTTGCATATAAATTTTATACACACAATACACAAGCATATCACTTCACTCACACACACAAATTACATATATATATAAAAGTGAGGTGAGTGTAACACATGACTTTCAGTTTTATCTTTTTTTTCTCCCCCTTAAAACTCATCAATTTTATAAAAAAACTACTAGATTTGCCACTCTCCATCTATTTATTATTATTATCCATTTTTTAATAGACAACTTCCATATCTGCAGTTCCTGCATGGCGTGCATCTTCCTGCAATTGTTTGAGTTGCCGTTGTTTCTGTATTCGAATAGATTCAGCCTTACGAGCTGCATATCGTGTCAATAAATAACCGAGCGTTGCAATCCCCATGGCAGCAACAGCCACTCCAGCTATAGAATATAATATATAAAGTTTGCTTAGTAAAAATCATCATCCTCCTCCTCCTCATCATCATCATCATCATAGCAGCAATAACAAAAATTGCATTCCAAAGAAAAAAATAGGGGGAGGGGGCTTGGAGATATTTGTATCTTGCAACGATAACAATAGTAATATAATATAGAAAATTATAACAATAGCAACATACTCATTCCTTTCCAAATAGTTTCCCATCGTACTGCTTCAATATCCGTCCTTACATCACCTAACGAAACGGTAATTCGATTATTGATTTCCTGAATTCGCATATCAATCGATTTTAATTCTTCTCTTCCTTCATTTTTTCGATTATTTAAATCCAATGTCACATCATTTCGCATTAATGAAACATCTTCTCGTAATCGTTGACCTAAGGCTTCTACTTCACGTGTAACGGCAGACATATCCGCTTGTAACATTTGTATATCATTTCTTCGCATGGCTTGAACTTCTGTTCGTAATTCTGATAATCCTGCCTTGAATAGATATGTTTCCTAATGCACCATCATCATCATCATCGTTGTTTTTGTTATTTGTTTGTTATTTTTTTTTCATAGAATAAAATCATCCCATCTCTTAAAATAGTTCATACATACATTGTCAAGATCAGATTTTAGTAAAAGTCGCCTCCGTATGAAAGCAGAGCTGATTTTTTTTTTATAAATATGATTAATACCAATATATTTGTTACTATAGATAAGAATAATATATATATATATATATACCTTTCTCTTAATTTGAACTTGATACCCTTCATAACGACTTCTGCTTGTGTACGAGAAAACCCTTGACTTTCTAAAGCTAATAATAATTTATAGGTATCGAAATGGTGTTGAGGTTGAAATGGTGTGTCGTCAATAAGTGAACGGCGTTGTTGCTGTTGCTGGTGTTGTTGGTATTGTTGTTTCTGTCGCTGTTGATCAAAGGTATCATTATCATTCATACTCTCATTCAATAATTGTTCTGTATTCGTAATATTCGTTACATTATGAGTTGTTGACAATGGGACTGGAAGGAGTTTCTCCTGGTATTCTCCTTCTTCTGCTTTCCCATTGTCTGGCTTGGCAATTAAGGCTGGTCGGGTAGGGTATGGTGAAGGAAATGGCCGAGACGATTCGTCTGATGATTCAATACAACGAATGAAACATTTGGGTCTTAATAGCCGAATTGGTAGTTTATTTCGTGCAGTAATAGAGGTCGTTGTTTTGAGTAGCATATTTTTTGTTATTTATTATTATTATCAGTAAAATTATTATTATCAGTAAAATTGTATTTTGGAATCAGTTGGTTATCCAAAAAGAAAGTTGCTTTTGACCCGGGAACGGGTTCGTTATGTGTGTACCTTGTGTTATCGGTATTAAAAAAAAGCCAGTGTGTGTGCATGAGAGAAATCGATAAATTAACTTTTTTCGATATGACCCTATCATTAACACACAAAAAACTCATAAAGTGGCGGATGATAATGCAGAATGATATGTCAAGTGCTCAATTTTATTATAACGATAAATTCCCACTCTGCTTATTTTTAGATAGTTGCTATGGATGATAAAAGAAAAAAGAAGTATTCTAACTATTTACAACATTTTCATTGGTAATTTCATGTTTATGTACCACCACTTTGATCGGGTTTTGGAAAACTTTCTTGATCTAAAGTTTTCTGATTCGTATTGCTCTATACCAGAAATAAGGTATTGCCATTAATTCACATCCATATAGTGTAACTATTTACATATTAAGAGATCGAAAATACAATGCTGTTTTTATAATGAAAAAATTTTGAATGGAATTACCGGGAATTGGCGCTGGTATCGCAAACTATCTTATGGAAACAAACCGTTACATATATATATATATATTCTCTTCTATTTTACAATGGATTTTCCCATTGCATACAAATACGATTGATGTAATGATGTAGTACCTATATAGGTCATATTCCTCCGTGATTGTGGCTAATCTTCTTTTTTCTCTTGTTTCATAAACCTTCTTTTGTGGGTAAGGAGATGTATTTTTACTATATCTACACAAAACAATAAAGGGTCTATTAGCGTAATATTTATGTTTATTAGGTTAACTTTAGTGTAAATATCAGATTATGTAAAATGACAACTTGTTCGGCGAAAATGAAAAATTGTGAGTAATAGATAATAACTTTTTATCTAATAATGAGCTCATACTCACATAATAATAATATTACAACATATATATATATATATATATATATATATATATTAGTATTATTCTTACTCTAATATCATAATTGACTCTCATAATTAGCATACGACTATGTTTTTTTTTATTGTCGTTGATGAACATATTTGTCTTGGTTAGATTCATATCCCTGATTATTATTAATGCAATGATTTTACAAAATGATTGGTTTTTTCCTCTCCCACAACATAACTACCCATCATATGAAAATGAATTTTAAACTATTGAATGATATTCATTTTTCTAAAAAGAAAAGAGTATAGTTGACAATGGAAACTTGTATCTAGCAGTAGATTATAAAACTCACTGGGTCCAATCGGCGGAATCTTGGGGAAAAACGTGAGCACTTTGTGCCATGAATTTCACTAAATTCAATTTCCTACCTTCTATTTTTTCATTAACTCTTTTTTTTATATTATTTTGCAACACACAACTTATTGACCACCAGCTTAGTAATGCAACGATCTTGGACATTTGTATCTACCTTGACACGTTCTACTTGTGTACGTAACACTTTACAAACCAACACGCGGGGATGTTTACGACCATTAGAACGACGATCGATGCCATCCTTGCGCCCATTCTTGGCTACGCATAAATACAGAGCATTTAGTCATTCAGCAATAACTCGAGACGCCGCGTTGAGTGGTCCACAATATAAATCTGCCACGGTTGAAAATGGACTTACCATTTCAGATAAAGCCATCAAGGTATATATAATTTTTTTTTTCTTCCGTCATTGAATGGCTAAAAAAACAAATTTTCTTTACGAGATTTATTAGTCAAATCCCCACATTGTCAGGGACACACCCTATAAAATAAATATGTGTGTAGTATAAAAAACTAACCCGGCTTTATCTTCTATATTTTATTTATTTAGCAATTACAACATATTGCAGAACGAGATAATGATAATCATATGATGTTACGGATATTGGTAGATTCTGGAGGTTGTCATGGATATCAAAACAAATTAGAAATCACAGACACTGTTGAAGATGATGATACGTAAGCTATAGTCTCTTTCTATTTGATATCGATGTGTGTGTGCGTGTATTGTGATGATGATATGAAATCGGAACAGGACGGAGATGAAGGAATGTATGAATTGACAGTTTTTTTTTTTGGTAAAATTTTTGGATTAGGGTATTCGAAATGGATGGTGTGAAAGTCGTTGTGGATTCTATTTCATTACAATTCGTTCGAGGATCCACCGTAGATTTTGTTGAAGAGTTAATTGGATCTACCTTCCAAGTGATTGATAATCCAAATGCAAAGAATAGTTGTGGATGTAATATTTCTTATGATATTGATTTGGATATGCTTACACAAAACTAAAATATATAAACTTTTTCATATATATACAAATATTACAAAATTATCCTCCTCTCTCTTTCTTTCTTTCTCTTTCCTCTACCTTTTTAGAAAAAAAAACAACAGCTTCAATGTATTTAAAACCATCCAAAACCATAAAACTAATTATAAGCGTATAATATATATATATATATATACGTAAAAAAAATCAATAAATATATAAATAAATGTTTTTTGTATCATATTTAACAAAAAAAGTAGATCTTTCAACAGGGCTTTGGATATAAATAAATAAAATAACGAGTCGGTGACAGAAATAATAGAACAATCAATCGATGGATTGCGCACAGACGTATTTTCTCCAAGATGAATAAGTTTTAATTACTTTAAAGTGTTTTGTCCTGAAAAAAGTGGGGTTACTTGGGTTTTCTCAAATGAACCGGTCTATCTAAAAAGAAGGTATCTGTAAAATATCTATCATTGAATGTCAAAAATATATAAATATCTGATTTGAAATGACAATTAATATGAAGAAGATGAGAAAGATCAACCCAAACTAGACACGTTTTTTATTTCAATGCTTTTTAGTGTTATCTAATTAAATGAAAGAAAGATATCCTCCTTCTCCAAAACGGACGCATCCCCGCAGCTAACAAAATAACAACTCGTCACGGAATGACATGTGCCAGGGGACTATTGCCGACCCCTGGCAACGACGACCAATAGCAGTAAACCATAGCAAAAAAAAATTCGGATCGGGAGTAGAAAATTTTTTTATCAAGTTTGTTTTTTTTCGGTCACCGAACAATATAAAGGAGTCCCAAGTGGCGATAAAGGTTTTCCTTCCTTTCCCTTTAACCCCTCTCTACATACATAACAACCATGGCCGGTGAAAAGTCGCAAAACCAATTCGTCATTGTAAGTAATAGGTTTCGATACTATCCACCATTGAATAGACGGAGTCCATCCAATATATATACATACGACCAATAATTTATATATATCCAATGTTAAGGAACAAAGTCTAATCACCTTGTTTGTTTATTATTATTATTACTCAATAGGATTTCCTTATGGGTGGTGTTTCCGCCGCTGTCTCCAAGACTGCTGCTGCCCCCATTGGTATGTGTTATCATCTACATTATATATCAATCTTATAACAAAGATAGTTGAATAAGTTCCTGACATAAAATCTTCTTCATTTATATAGAACGTATCAAGCTTTTGATCCAAAACCAAGACGAAATGATCAAGCAAGGTCGTCTTGCCTCTCCCTACAAGGGTATTGGCGACTGTTTCGCCCGTACCATGAAGGACGAAGGTGTTGTCTCCTTCTGGCGTGGTAACACCGCTAACATCATCCGTTACTTCCCTACCCAAGCTTTGAACTTTGCTTTCAAGGATAAGTTCAAGCGTATGTTCAACAAGGATAAGAAGAAGGATGGTTACTGGGCCTGGTTCGCCGGTAACTTGGCTTCCGGTGGTGCTGCTGGTGCTTCTTCCCTTTTCTGTAAGTACATTAAATCAATATATTGCTGGGTGGGTGGTGTTATAAAAAAATAAACACAACAAAAAAAACTTCAGGGGTTGGATTTGTTGAAGGTTGATTGGCTGGTGTGATGTGCGTGGAGGAGGACGAAATATAAAAAATTATTTACTGGGTTTATTATTTTGGGAAAACGTGCCTGTGTGGCTAATTTTTTTTCTTATTATTTTCCAAACAGTCGTCTACTCCCTTGATTATGCTCGTACCCGTTTGGCTAACGATGCTAAGGCTTCCAAGGGTGGAGGTGAACGTCAATTCAACGGTTTGGTTGATGTCTACCGCAAGACCTTGAAGTCCGATGGTATTGCCGGTTTGTACCGTGGTTTCACCATCTCTTGTGTTGGTATCATTGTCTACCGTGGTTTGTACTTCGGTATGTACGATTCCCTCAAGCCTGCTTTGCCTGAACATCTCCAAAAGAACTTCTTGGCTACTTTCATGCTTGGTTGGGCTGTCACCACTGGTGCCGGTTTGGCTTCGTACCCCATTGACACTATCCGTCGTCGTATGATGATGACTTCCGGTGCTGCCGTCAAGTACGACTCCTCCCTTCACGCTTTCCGTGAAATTGTCGCCAAGGAAGGTACCAAGTCCTTGTTCAAGGGTGCCGGTGCTAACATTCTCCGTGCCATCGCTGGTGCTGGTGTCTTGTCTGGTTACGATGCTCTCCAAGAAATCCTTTTCGGCAAGAAGTTCTAAGTTATTTAACTTAAACGTCTTTACCTTAAAAAAATGCAACTTTTAATACCGAACTCGAACTCCCCCCAACAACAACACATTCATCCTTTTTAAAAAAAGCAATTAGATTATCTTTTTTCCATATATAGAGCACACTGAGAGGGTTCCCTATTTTCTTCAAAAAAAAGTGCTATTGCCTTTTGTTTTAATAATAAAAGAAAATTGAAATACAAAAAGAAAACTATTGCTTTTTCTCCTCTTTTGATTTTTTGTTCCTGGATATTTTATTAGTATATAACAGCCAGTATTAACTGCGACCAAGTACGTTACTATAATGTTTTATCAACAGTTTGGAAATTGGGACTTTGTTATCCGAACCCTGCAAGAAGGCTTTTATTTTTAAGGTTTTTTTTTTTTTTTTTTTTTTTTCGAGTGTCATTAATATGCTTCTGCATCGCTTCTTTAAACCCCTTTTCCCTTTCTCTTCAACAGCCTTTTTTACAATAATAATGGTGATGGCTGAACTTTGATATCTTTCTTTCTCCTTTTTTTTTTTTTTGAATGAAGCAAACTCCTTATTTTTCCTGTAACTGCTAAAAGGAGCAAGCTAACAGTTGGCCTTTGCGGGTTTGGTCTGGAAAAAAAAACGTGAAGCGGAAATATTTAGTTCTTTTTTCTGAGTATTCTTGTCAAACATATTAGAATTCAGGTACAAGGTTTTTAAATAGAAAAACCTCACACAAATATTTTGAAAAATGACGTTTTTTGCCCATACTGCTGTTATTTTTCTTCTTTTTTCCACACATAGTCAACTAACATAGGATAGCAACATTTTGGCTTTCCTTCCATTTATTAAATTCATATTATGATTGACATTGTATAAGAAAAAATTCATAAATATTCTTTGTTGGAGCAAATGTAACTATCAGCATAAAAAGGCAGAACAATCTAAAATAAAAATAAGATAGCGGGGTTAAATTATCCCCTCACCAATATTTTTTATTTTGGGTACCATCATTTGTTATATAGCTTTAACACCGATGAAATATCTACGAACGAATGAAAAAGTGTAGTCATCTATTACGGATATACAGCAGTTATATATTATAATATGACTATATATCCAAGTAATTCTATTCCATGTTGGTATTGGTTGAAGGTTGGCTGTGATGAACTAATCTTATTTTTATGAATACGATGCTTTTACTTAAGGTTTATGTTGTTATTTGGCTGGTGTATATATGGGATAAACTAGCATATTCCATCTTGAACTTTTTTCGTATTTATACAAAAGATGGTTTCTATTGCTCTATATAAAAATATAATTATTCTATGGATTGTAGGTGGAAATGATCCCATTAATTAATCTTACATCTACAGAGATTTAAGAACACAATTTTTAAGGGGATCAGGATATATGTAACAACTTTTTTGGCACTATTCCTTGCCAATGATAATATGCATTCTCAATAGTGATATTCATTGAATTTATATGATACATTTTTATATGATTTTAATGCAACCTGACTTGGTTAAAGTGGATGTTATTAATTGTTTCCTCTTAACACTGGAATCATAAATGGAATTATTCATAATGAATTTTTGTGGGTGATATCATGAACCCTAGTTTCATAAGATGATATATCATCTTGATTTTCTGCTTGTTGTTTTTGGTTCTTCATTTCAGTGGCAGCGACTGCACCTTGTTGAGAATCCAAACTCTTTTTCCATGGTAATGTAATTATTGTGATGGATATACACTGAACGTGTATTTGTGTGTTGTTATGGATGGTGCAATCAGTTTTTTATATGTACACCTTGGTTGTTGGGCTAGAGTAGACATACAATGATGAACATATGTATTATTACTAATACCAGACTTTCAATCCTCCTGCTGATGTTTTCAGCAATACAGATTTAGCATAATCTTTTATTCATTTTTATCCACAATAAATAATATGGCACCTTGCCTTGTATTGGTACCATTTCTTGCATAATATAATTTATTATTCAATTTGTACCATAAATTGTTTCTGACAGCAAATATTGATTCGACTAAACGTTTGCTGTGAAGCCGATGAAAACGCTGGTTATTCCTTGTTAATATATATATATATATATATATGGTATTTGACTGTTAGGATGTCTTTTTGGTTGAAAACCATCGTTTTGGTACCAGTTCGAGTATATAAATTTAATCCACTATTATTTATTTCACTCTTCTTATACAGCATAGGTATAACAAAAATTCCGCTTCACTATGCATTTTCTTCATTATCTTACTTACGCCACACAACGTCAACTTAATTATACTTCATTGTAAAGGGGTAAAATAAACCTATTAGTATAACGACATTGTTGTCATGACGACCTTATCTAAAGTTCGAAAATCCTTCCGGAAGATATGTTTGTTATTTGTGGATATTTTAGTATTCGATTTAAAGTAAAAGGTTCTAGATAGATAGTTATTGAATATACAGGTAACAATAATGATGACCACCGAATTTAGAATTGTAAAAATATATGCCTATATATAAAGTTGTCGAATAAAAATCAGTGTAGCACATAATCTTATACTCATGTTGGACACTCAAATTAAATGGCACTTTTTTACCGTTGCTAGCAACCTTAGGTTAAAGATATCACGTGTTGTACATTTGCTCTTCTCATTTTTTAGAATAGGTTGTTTGTTCATAATAATTATCTAGATGGATCCATAATTAAGATACTGACTATTTATTATTAGTATATATGTTTAATGAACTATACTGTTACTACATGGTGGTTTTTGTTATAGATCAACTCTATCTACCTATTTGTATATAAAATAGTTCTTTATTCCTTCACAGAAGACGTGTTAATCAGTATTAATAGATATTTAAGCCTTTAATATATAACCGGAGCAAGCGCCCTAAGTAGTCGATCATTATAACAAGTATTATTTGTAAAAGATATATATGCAAAACAATATTTCTTCATCTATTCATACCATTTAATTAACGGCTTAGCAAATCCGTGGATGTTTTTTAAAAAAAAAGAGAAATCGAGGGAAAGAAAAGATTAATAAAATAAAAACCATTGAATCGCTCGATTTTTTTTTTTTTTTGATTTTTTGTTAGTTGTCATGTTTAGTAAGAATAGAATATAGAAGCACGAGAAAAGTAGTACATTCGTGATTGGAACAAAATGAAAAGATACACACATCAAAAACAGCTTCAGATCTCTCGCACTTCTTCAAATGGAATTTAAAATAAGGGTTCCACATGTCTTTCTTTTAAAATGTTACTTATTTTAGATCCAAAAAAAATTATACCATTTTATTCTTTCTAAACAATATCTTGTATTGTAAAAAAAAAATGATCCAACCACCCCATCATCATTGACTAAGTAATATTAAATAATACAATATAATATAGAGCAGCCACAAACAACACTTTTTCTAATTCAAGACAAGTAACGCCTTTTGGGATAGAATGGTAAATAACTGTCGATCATTGATATTTAACTGAATTGAATCAAAAAAAGCAATTTTCATATTTCTTTGTACGACTTGAAACAAACTTCTAAAATTCCACAAAAAAAGTGGTTTTTTTTTTTTACAACCCCTTTCAACCCTCTTCTATAACTCCTCCCTTTCTCTTTTACTTTAATCCCACCCCTTCCACACACATACACTCCAACACCCTTTCTCTCTCTTTCTCCTCCAAATCCATTCTCATCATATACCACCTTATATATTTATACATATATACACCCACATATATATACAACCTATTGTAATATTTTTTTTTATCATGGCTGCATATCAAACTCGCCGGACGTTTACAAAGAGGGAGCAACTCTTGCCAACTACAAATATGAATGGCAAGTTAAAACGTAATGTAAATTCAATTTTTTTTTGCTACCTTTTATTTTGAATCACACTCGATGAAAGGAAAAAAAATAATACTCAACGATCATCTATTTTTTAACAGTAACGGAACCCATGATATTTGGATTGACACGGAAACAGTTATCTTTAATTGTTCTCGTTGTTCAAAATAGTACGCTGGTATTAATGATGCGCTATTCTCGTATTGTTCAAAAACCGGGACAACCCATGTACATTGCATCCACGGCCGTCTTTTTAGCAGAAGTGTTAAAAATCATTGCATGTCTATGTGTAATGTATCGTCAACAAAGGTACTGGTCCAAATTTGCCCTTGTCGTACGACACGAGATTTTCGGTAAACCAGCAGAAACGGCCAAAATGTTGATTCCTTCCAGTTTATATGCATTACAAAACAATCTCCTTTATGTGGCATTGAGTAATCTCGAAGCTGCCACGTTTCAAGTCACGTACCAAATGAAGATTTTATCGACGGCCATCTTTTCTGTGGTGCTATTGGGAAGATCATTGACCCGTGCGAAATGGTTGGCATTGGTCTTGCTCATGATTGGTGTGACATTGGTGCAATCGCAAAGCATGTCGAGTCCTCCACCAGAGGATGGGTCTGTACAAAGCCCTTTTATTGGATTATTGGCTGTGATTACGAGTTGTATTTCTTCTGGATTTGCTGGATGTTATTTTGAAAAGATTTTGAAAACGTCAGAAACAAGCATGTGGGTTAGGAATATTCAATTGGGATTATCGGGCGCGTTCTTTTCGTTGGTGGGCATGCTCATGTATGATATGCAACCGTTACGACAAGGTGGTATGTTGCAAGGTTATGACTGGTTGACTTGGGTTGTGATTGGTAATCAGGCATTGGGTGGGTTATTGGTGGCGATCGTCGTCAAGTATGCCGATGTCATTTTGAAATCCTTTGCTACAAGTATCTCTCTCATCTTATCCAGCGCTATCAGCTTCTACTTTTTCGATTTTAAATTATCCATTCAATTTGTCATTGGTGCTTGTACCGTCATTCTCGCTACGTATAATTATAGTTTACCTGACAAGATAGCTCTTTCAGCAACAACAGCAACAACTACAACGACCAAACCTCATTAACAACTTTACAACATTTATCAAACATCTATTGATTCGATCGTTTAACAATAACCAACAATAACAACTATAGCAGCAACAAAAAAAAGCATATTTCTTATTTTTTATACTTATTATTTTTTTACTATTACTTTATTAATTTAGAAACTTTTATAACTTTAAAGGAAAAGGGTGTGTTTGTGTGTGGAAATTATCATAATTTTTTTGTCATGATAAAAAAATACTTGTATATATCGTTTTTTTATTATTCTTCATTATTTTTTATTTTATTTTTATTTCAGTTTATATATTTATAACTTTTATACTATTATAAAATAAATTTTCACTTTGAAGAACTTTTTAGTTCTTTTTGATGTGATCTATTCTCAATCAATTTAATATTGAATAAGTGAGTCCAGAAACCATCACTTTGGTAACATGTTTTAATTTTTAATTTAATTAATAGATGTCCAAAATTTTCTGTCATTTTGCGCATCTAGATAAAGATGATCAGACCTTTAAAGAGTGACATGAAACTGAAAAAAAACATCATAGAGTAATAGCAGTAATATATAACTCTCATATTAAATCGCTATATAATTGAAACAAAAAAAAAGAGGAAGAGAGATAGATGGTACTAGCACACACACTTTTTTTAGGTATATAAAAAAAAGGAAAGAGAAAAGATTTACAATAAGTATACAAAGTTGAGTATAATAAAAAAAAGGCGTGAGATATATAAATAAAGAGGAAGGGGGAAGGGAAAGAGATAGAATATAGAAAAAAAGGGAGAGAGAGTCAGTAATAGAATGAAAGAGAAAGAAAGAAAAAGAGATAGAGAAATGCTATATATATAATATTATTTGTATTTATTTTAAATTCTTGTAGGGTTTTCACCAATGGCTTGCCAATTGAGTTTCTCCAAGAATACGATGACGAACAGGTAAAGGAACAGAAAGCCATTTTTCTAACCAAGCCATACTCATCTTGGAATTATTTTCTTCAGGATCATCCCGTTTTCGTTTCCTGGATGGCTTACGCCTCGGTGTACTTGACATACCAAAAGAAGAAGAGGAACCTTGTTTCTTCTTTTTTGCTGCTGTTGCTGCTATGGCTGCTGCTCTTTTAGATTTTGCTTCTTCTACTTGAGCTGGAGAGATCAGTAAAGGTTGACGACGAAATCGTTCCAATAGCCGACGGGCTTGTTTCCCAGTAACATCCAACAAGGTACTAATGGATTGAGACGTCTTGATAAATTCATAAGCTAATATACGTTTCTTCGTGGCGACATATAAATAACGACCATCATTGGACCATTGAATGCCATTGATTTTAGCCAAAATACGTAAACGCCGATCACGCTCTCCGCGGAACGATACCATGGTGATTTCTTGATGTGCATGCAGGTCGGTTGTATGATTGGCTGGGTGATCCATATCACTTTGTTCCTTGGTCGTATTAGCAGCAGCAGAAGCAATAAAATACATACATTGGTTTGTACACACATGACCTCGTGATTTAGGTGTTTGATGATCGAAATCAAGAATGTTCAACACTTCATTTGATCTTGATCCATCCACCACTTCCTTCCCTTCTTGTAAAGTAGTTTTCTTGACGGCTTCTTCCAAATTGACTGTATGAAAATAACCATATCGATTGGTAAATGCCAACACGCCTTCAAGGCGCGGATGGAATGCAATGGCATACGTATACCCTGCTGCATCGATAGAATAAAGAGCTTGCTTTGTATCGGCCCGCCAAACAAAGACATTTGCATGTGTATCCGAAGTATGAGCAAAATGTTGAGAGGATTGACTCCATGCGACATATTGAGAAGAATAAGGCATTTCTTGACCTGGACCTCCATTGCATTTCAATAAATGACAGGGGACATGTAGTTTTTCAGGTTGTCCAAAAGTCATGGCCCCTGTTTCTGGATGGCGTTGTGTATCCAACATGAAAATGTAGGCATCATCCCCAACACATACCATGCGTTTTCCATCGTGGCTTACTTTGGCATCATTGACAGCGACACGATCAAAACATCGAAGATGGGTATAAAGTTGGACTACGTGTTGTGCTTCTTGACGGCAAGCCGGCATAGATTGACATTCTCGATGAGAAGGGAGCTTGTAGACAAGGATCCCAGCCTCGTTCATACAAGCAATGAGCATATAATCATACTCGCCTTCTTCTCCTAATCCATCTCCCCCTCCCCCTTCTTCGTCTAGCCGACCGTCGTCGTTTTCTCCATGATCTTGTTGCATACGTGAAGATGGTTTTTTCCAACGTACAATTTGAATTGCATTCGTCATGAGCTGAACATTATTTCGACTTTTAAATTTTGTACCCCAGATTTTTCTAGGTTGTTGTCCTTCTTCCATACAACAATATAATTCAAATTCGCCTTCAAGTCCACCAATCGCCATGTAGCCATATTTATGTGCCAAACAAAGTGGCTCAAAATCAAGGGCAAGGTAGGAATCTTGAGCATATACTGGTGGGAAATCAGCACGTCGAATGTATTTTGTAAAGGGTCGAAATCTTGAGATTCCAGTAGGAGGTAATGAGGAGGAAGAGGTAATAGTAGTGGTTGTCATGGTGGTGGCGGTGGAAGCGGATTCTTCATTGTTGCTAGGTTGCAATGTCGTTGATCTTCTTAAGGATACGGATAAATGAGTTTCACAAAATTTACTACCACTGCTACTACTAGCACCTCCACTACTTGTGCTGGTGGTCACATTTTGATTTGTGTTATTATCGTCGTCGTCGTTGTTATTATTTGTATTTGTATGAATATCAGATGAAGATGATGCTAATGGAATAGATGATGTTGTTGGTAATGGTGATGATAAAAATGTAGGCTGTTGTTGATGTACTGTAGGCCAAGATGAAGATGATGTCATGGTAGTAGCAAAAGGTAATGCTGATGTTGTTGATGATGATAATGGTGATGAAGACGACGAATAAGGAACATGATCACTATCGATCCACGTCAGTGTATCATGTCGCTGTTGTTGATGTGTTGGCATTGAAGGAACCGGAGTTGTGGTAGTAATAACAGTAGATAAAGATGAAGAAGTGGGATTGGCTGGATGCATGGAAGATGAAGAAACGTGAAAAGGATCGGCGGAACTTAATCCAGTAGTGTGACAAGGAGGACGACAAGGACGGCCGCATTCAAAAATACGATTACGATAAATAGCATAAAGCTGTTCTGCCATGCCATAATTACTTAGAACCATACATAATGCATTGGCTGCTTGATCGTGATTGGTCGTTGAACAAGAAGAAGGTAATTGTTTTGGCCAACCTTTATCTTTTCTCCAAAAACTAGACTGACGCCAAGCTGGTAAAAGTAATTGATTTAATTCATTTTGTCGAAATTTGATAAAATGAGTTAATCGCATGTCGTTGGATTCCCATGTATAGTCATTGGTACTATAAGGATCTTCATCCCACATGTCAAATCCAGTGGCTGTTTGCTGTAATGGTTCCGGTTGTTGTTGATCGTGTGGGTAGTTTCGATTACTATTATGCCCATACCCCGTATACTCTGAATCCGACAATTCAGAAGCATCACTATCAGGATCATGTTCATTCCGATAGTTGGGATTTCGAGGACCCAGGTACTCGTAATCTAACGAATATTCGGAATCGTCACTAAACGTGCCATCGTCATATCCGTCGTCTTCTATCGTCATTTCAATGTCGTTCAACTCATTTTGAAGTTGTTGTTGCAACTCCATATAATCTCCTTGGTCATTATCATTACTTTTCTTCAGGTCGTCATCGTCATCGTCATCGTTATCTTCTTCTTCTTCTTCTTCGTCGGTTTCGTCATTGTATACTTGTTGTCGCATAAAATGTTGAAAGGTGTTATTAGGTCGACGTTGGTCATTGTCACTATCATAGTATTGACTTAATGTCGTGTCATCATCACAAAATAGATCTTCACAGTCAGCCTCATAGTACGCCATATGGGGCTGGGGGAGGAAGAAGAAATATTATGAATATTGTTGTTTTTTGTTGCTGTTGTTATATATATATAATCCAATATTTATTTATAATTTTTCTCTCTCTTTATATATATATATATATATATATATACTATTATAGTGAATTGATTATTTTATATATGTATATACAATGTTTTATCTTTTATATATATATATATATATATAGAAATATATAGAAAGAGAAGAGAGAGAGAGAGAGAGAGAGAGAATATATATAAATATGAGATATATAAAAAAAAAGAGAATAAAAGAAAAAAAAAAAGAAAAGAAGAAGGAGTGGTGTTTATTTAATATTAAGAAGAAAAAGAAAGGAAAAATAAAAAAGCAAAGTAAGAAAGAGAGAATCAAGAAGAAGAAAAAAAATATTCTAAGAAGTAAGAACAAGATTTTTTTTTGTTCTTTTCCCTGACAGAACCCAACGTGGCGTATAATCAAATGTGTTTTAATGCGTGTAATGTTAAGGTGTGTATAGATATAAGTAAAGAACACTCCTACATTCAGTCAATCATCATCATCATCATAAGATAAATAATCAAGTAAAGAAAAAAAAGCATATAAATTCCCTTTCTATTGACAACCACCCGAGATAAAAAGTTGATTCTATTTCATTATTAGTTTTATCTACTCATAATGTGCTTTAAAGCACCAAGCAAAAAATGATAATTGATGATGCAGAGTAGAATTCCCTTCTCAAATCAAAACTCTCCCCTTTTCTTTCTTGTTCTTGTTCTTTTCCTCCCCCCTCCTTTTTTTGGGGGTGGAGAGAGAGAAAGAGAAATCAATTTTATTATTTTTCTCCCTCTTCTTTATCTTCCTAACTAAAACATCATCACCATCACTCGTCATCATAGTTTACTTACTAATAACCTATTTCTTTATCTTCATTAAATAAATATCGAGTTAAAATCTGATTAAATATTTGAATCATCATCATCCATCTTAAAACTAAAGGGATTGCCGTACGACATTAACTTTATAATATGTTATATATGTTGCTCTTTGTGATACTAATGCTGTACTACACCAACAACAATATCCCAGCATTATAACATAAAAAGCAACAAGCAACTCAACTCAATCACAACAACAACAGGTTTTTTCCAAACAAGATTCTTAGGTCCGGTCCGATTATTTTATATAAAAAACTCCTTTTTTTTTCTTTACTTGTCCAGTTACTTGGATCAACGTTCTTTTTTTAATAATAATAAAATATTATTTTTTTACTTCCGATCTTTTTATTATTATTATTTTTATTATTATGAATATTTGGAATGATGTCTAGAAGTAATATGTTTACGTATGAACTATTATTTATTTTCATAAAAAAAAAAGGCGTGATAACAGTAAAAAAGTAAATGTAATCACCATCGTCATCATTATCATTCAATGAAAAAGAAAAGAGAAACTATTCTTCTTCTTCTTCTTCTTCTTCCCCTCCGAGTGTCGGAACCGAGGATTTATATTACAGTTTTTTTATATTCAGGCGTGGCTTTGAGAATCTTATATAAAAATGGTCAAGACTACACCCCACAAACATAATAATTACTTTACTAGAAAGAGAGTGAAATATAATATAATTTATATATAAAAAAGAACCCTTCTAGAGATTATTCATCTAGTTTCCTTTTAGAGGCCTTTTGCCCGTGAACCTTCTTTGTTTCTTGTATTACAAATGTAATAATCGTTCGATGTTTGTCTTCATACTTTACTATAAACGATACGATGGATGAATTTCCTTCTTTGTTCAAACCCGGACATTCGGGACTCTCTCCTCCATTTCCATGACAACAACAAATTAAAATTCCAACCTTCATACTCCCCTCCTCTTTATCGTTTGTTCTTTTTGCAAGTTATGTATAGATGATAGAAATATATAATAAGATATCTATTGGTTGCTATGGAATACTTTACAGAATCATTATTTTATTTAGATATAATTATGGTTTCTTTTTAAGAGATCATCAGTTCTTCTGGAGTAAAAAGGTAACCCGAAACAGTGGATCTAGTAAAACAGCACAACTACTCACACACACACACCCAGACTTTTTTTTAGCTAAACAAACCAAAATGGTATACAGTTTTTTTTAATGACAATTTTTGTTGTTTTTGACGATATGAAATAGAAAAGAAAAGGTCCTTTTTTTTAGCGAGTGGCTTCCAACTTTTCAAAATGTTTTTTTGCAGCAGCAATGTTTAACAACGTTGCTGCAGATTCTGTAAATGACAAAAAAAACATTATTATTATTATTATTATTATTATTATTATACTGTCTATATTTAATTAAGATTTGGATGAAAAGGGAAAAAAAAAGCCTTACGTATGTTTGGATCCGACATGACCACCATCGCATAAGTGTTGTTTGTTAATACATCAATAAATGAGGTAAAAGAACTTCCACGGATTTCCATGCTCTTAAACCTTGTTTGTGACCGACTATATAGATGAAATGATGTTGGTTGATGAATTGTGTGTTTGTGTACTATTTTTATATCAAGAAAAAGTAGATAGGGTGTGTGTGAAAAAACAAAATGATATCTACCTGCATCCCAAGTTGAATTGTTTTATAATATTACTAATTTTTTCAAATCGATGAAGATCTTGATGATTGACAGTAGCAGCGTTAGCTATCACTAAAAATGTAGTTCTTTCAAAAAGGACGACTTCATCAGCATCGCATGTACGACAGAAATATTCTAAGTGTGATTCAAGTGTACGAATGTTGGGTATCAAACAGTGAACAATCTGTGACCATGCCTAAATAAAAAAAAACAATATAAATATAAATAAAAAACGTGTGTATGTTATTATTATTATTATTATTATTATTATCATTCCCCCCATGTCATCCTTGATCATGCTAAAATAGACTCATATATAAGAAAACTGGGGGGAAAGAGTGGAATTTAGGATGATAAATAATAATAATAATAAACTTACAGCATAGAGTGTTTCATCCCAAATAGATGTTCGAAATCCTTCTATCTTTAATGGTTCAGAACGACTACGTAATTCCCTAATACGATCCTCAAATATCTTTTTTTTATCAACATTAGCCCAATACCAAGGGAAGGACCCTCAAATGTTATCAAGTACCCCCTCTCCTCCTTCCTTGATACGTGTTTTTTTTCCACACTTTCTCACTCTCCTTCTTCCCTTCCTTCTCTATCCCTCTCTCTTCACCCTTTCATATTAAATAGACCAATCTATCACCTCATTTATCTATTATTCACATCCCATATCTAATTCCTTTCCTTCAAAAATTTGTTTTCCTTCTTATTTTTACCTGATCACGTTGTTGTTCTGGTAAAAGATCCATTTTATGGATCAAACAAAATATCCGGGCATCTTTTGAGTTGGCACGAATGGCATCCAAGCATGATTGATAATAATGCAGATCACTACCCCAATCCCGACTTTCGACATCAAATACATAGATAAGCACTTCGACATTTTTGAATATACGATCTTTTTGTGATGCAAAATAGTTTTCCATAAATGCTTCTTGTCTATAAATATTATTTTTTTAAAAAAAAATGTAAATTGATGGGAGCGATCCATCATGTTCAATAAATATGAGTTGGATATTTGTATATATTTTATGCATATATGTTTTGTCAAATTATTAGATATTTTTTTCTTCTTTTTTTTTACCCTCCACAATCCCACAAATTAAGAACTAGATTGCCGAGAAATTTAACGTTTGAATGTTCAACATCAACTATATAGAAAAATAAAACCAATGGTGGTGAGGATCGGGTGTGTTGCTACTTTTTTTTCGTAATGGTATTTGAATTTATTGAAAATAAACTAACTTGTTGCACCAAGTCGTCGAGTATCTCGTGCAATATAATTACTGAAAATGATGGAACGCATGGAGGTTTTACCCGAACCACTTTTACCCATCAAAAGGACCTATTGATTCATTGAAATGAAGCATTAATAAAAATACATGCATAATGTTAAACACGCGTTGCTCTTTTCTTTAGATAAGAATGTTGAAAAAAAAAACATGTTCATTCTCGGGT
Organism: Phascolomyces articulosus; assembly: GCA_025677815.1. Taxonomy (NCBI): domain Eukaryota; kingdom Fungi; phylum Mucoromycota; class Mucoromycetes; order Mucorales; family Lichtheimiaceae; genus Phascolomyces; species Phascolomyces articulosus. Next base: position 454,715 of record JAIXMP010000008.1, on the reverse strand, counting down.
GCTATTATAGTTATTGAACAATGAAAAGTGCTTGTTCTTGTTGTTTTCTTTTCATTCTTTTTTTTTTCATTTAAAAAATAAATAATGTAAACGATCGTTTATTTTCTTTATATACCTTTTTCTTCATTCTAGTCTTTATATATATATGTATATATATTTGTCAAGATCGTGTTGTATATAATAAACGAGAAAGTCCTAAGAGGTCTTCATGTTCTCTTCGCAAGTTTTAACTCCGTTCTACTATATGGAGCATTTCATTGGCTGGTAAAATCAATAATCCTGCACTATGATGAAAGCATCATTTGAAATAAATTGATTCAATAATAATAAAAAAAGAAAGGAATGATGGATGACTAGGTGTAGCACACTTTTTATAATATATAAAATAATTAATTATTGTAAGCAGGTAATTATAGGTTTTAAAGAGAGGAATAGTATCATTTTTTTGGAATAAATAACTCGTCCTCGTTGTGTAAAGCTAAATCTGATCAAGTTATAATTGTAACATGAAATATAGATTCCTCTTTCTATATCTATTAGATGAATATTCATTTGCTTTGTAATTACTAAATAAAGAAAAAGTACATCTACCAACTACGTTTATTTTCTTGAGGAGGCGAATCACTAGTGCATATGACAAGAAGCTCATAAACAGAAATAAATAGAAAAAGCATCTGTATTTGGTTTTCAATTCTGAATCCATGACAATAGCTCTTACTCATGTTCTATAATTATTTCAAGAATATTACACAAAGAGAATTGTATGTAATAACAATAAATTCTTGCATATTTATTTATTTTATTTTGGTTTGTCGTTACTCTGTTATTCAATAAATAGATAAATATACATTTCAGTGATCAAGAATATTTTCTAAATTTGGACTGCGTTGTCCATAAATTGATGGATAATGTGGCACTGGCACTTGTTGTTGCTGTTTTTATATTTTTATTATCGAGATTGTAAAACATTCCAATTAAGAATGATAAACAAAAACATATTACAAGAAGGACCTCATTATTGCATTCTAAGAAGTACTTTTTTACATCATCTAAGCCTCTTATACTGATACACTTAAAAGCCCAATATAGAGTTACACATTTGTACGTATATACACCGTCATACAATCTCACTTGAAGTACACATATACCCTCTTTTTAAATTATCTATCGTTGAAAGAATAATTGATTGTTAAACAATCAAAAAAAAACGAATTTGCTTTTTGTGTTCATAAAATAGATTACTTTTTTTTTATTCTTCGTAAAAGAAAAAACGAGAGTATATATAGCAATCGCATCATGTTAAAGAAGTACCATCAAAAAATGTTTACATTTTGTTGGCTCATTATTATTATACTACGAATTACCTTCTCATTTTTCAACTATGTATATACATACACATTCTGGAGGAAGAATAATCTGTTTTCGGTATATATGCCAAAGCAGAAACAAATGCTGCAAGTAATGATATAATAAACAGTATCTGTATAAGATACCATTGCCATCAATGTAACTTTTCATTATCTATATTAAGATCTCAAATGACTTTGGATACAAATCTCTGAGATATGAGAGTTTTGGTTTATCTTTTTTTTATGAAGAAACTATTAATCATTGGATTACGTTCCTAATATAGAGTATCCTTGAAGGTAATAAAAAACTCAAAAGTAAAGTTATATAGTGCAAACAATAATATTGATCAGTATTATATCCTGACATATAGATAAAATTTATTGCAGGTTTCAGTTGTACCAATCTAGGTATGGGTCTTCTTTATCAAACAACTTATCGTCTTATTATTCCCATCTCTGTGTTTTTATATACCCCAAGATGGACTTGATTTCTCCCATATACATTATCATGTCATGAAGGCTTAGTAACAATGTGTGTAAGTAAACTTAAAGTTTTTTTTTTTGTTTAGCTATGGTGTTACATTTCTTGTACTAACTGATTATATATATATAATGGTTTTGGTAAGTATACGACGATGATTCGCATTCTATATAAGACAAAACATTAGAGTAGACTTTTATATTGTTGAGTACTTTGGTACACTACAAAAATTTCTACTGTTACAAGTCAAGACTTTTCTTCACTTGATGATCAAGTTTGATCGTTACGATAATGAGCTTTAAATAGGATTTATCATGCTTCGAATTCTTCTTCTTTATTATATATGTCGTTGTTATTATGTATATTATTTTTTTATAGCACTTTTTTTTTCATTTTATTATATCTAATCACTCACATTTATCTATATATTATAATAATAAACCCTAAACAATACCTTAACCGCTCGCTTCGCTTTGCTCGTTTATTACTACTGAACCCTATTTGGGTATATCATAGATATACATATAACACTGTTATAAATTCTGAATTCTGATGAGCATACTGTACTCAAGGATTACAAACATTGAATGGCCATGGCTAGCTTTCTTTTATTCAAAGAAATGAAAATTTTCTGTAACCACGTAAAGGGAAGTGATTCTTATAATACACCTTCAAAACATTCGTAACTGCTTCTATTTTTTTGGGTATAGATAGGTTAATTAAACGGATTATGTTATTTTTTCAATGCCCATGCTTATATAGTGAATTCTGGATAGTTATAGAAAAGTGATAACTTTTGTTGTGATGTGTAAAGGACATAATAAATGTGGTAATAGTAAAGCAATAGCATGGTTTTGTTTGGTTTCCTTTTTTGTAAAGTAATAGCTGTGTTTTAGGTACGGTCGATTTATATTATATAGTGATATATTGTAAAAGAACAACTCTAAATCCTTTCTCTTGTTAATAATTCAAGATTCCTCCTAAAGAGTGGGAGGGTTCAGCACTGCAAGGATACGACCATATGTCTATAGGCGCAGGTCAACCCTGTCTTCCACATTAATAAATTTAAACTTTAATATAATATTCAGACTTATTCAAGCATGGTGTTAATAAAGAATTTCCGGCCTCTCGGCGATGGTAGGAAAAGGAAATAAAGAATATAAAGAAATGCAATTTACACTTCTTGCTTCCAGATCTAGTTCTATCCGTGTAACAAGAGATCTGCATTAAAGTAAACTGTCCGAAAACAATAATAAGTAAACATACTCTTTGATTATTTATTGATGTATGAAATTCTTTTATCAATCACATTTGTGACCCCCAAATAAAATGGCAGATAATTTTATATATCATCAAATTCCATCACATTTAAGATGCTGATTATTTTTTAGTAATAAATGTGGCGCATGATGTACTATGGTAACTATTGCCTTTTTTTATTTATAGAGAAAAAAAAGAACCCATATCTTGGAAACACCGTTAGTGACGGAAATTGTATGAGCTGGGTCTTTGCTACCTACTATCATAACTATTACTTCTTTACTACTGTCGATGATCATATATTTTTCCTATTCGTTTTATTTATTGACCCAAGTAGTCAGACAGGGTCGAATAGAAAAAAGAAGTGATTGCCAATGGCAATTAATGAAAGTGCGAGCGGTCAACTTCTTTTACAATGTAGTCACAAGGGGTCAATATTGTTAAGGAATTCCTTAAGATGATGGCGTTTTTCGTAGATGTATTTTTTTTGCATACGGTTTGCTCTACAGGAGCTATCCAATCAATGGTGAATGACAATAAGCACTTATATATTATAATATGCTTAGCAAAAGAAATATCCAAATTTGCACATTTATCCATTTCAAGTCATGCCCGGGGATCTCGGCATTAATGATGTGAACTGTGGATCCATGATCTTTATCATGTTTCACAAGCATAAAAAAAAAGAACACTTCTTCAAATCAATACCTTTTTTTTTGCGAAATCCGCAGCTTATAATAATTGTTTTATCAACAATAGAATCTATATCTTTTTTTTTCGTAGTATCGTTTTTATTTGCGAAATAAAGAATATTTAATTCTATATACTGTGCTAAATTGCAGATCTTTCAAATAAAACTACAGTGCCTAGCATACAAAACTTTATGCGTATTTATATTGAGAAACAGAGAGAGGATACTCATATGATAAATTCAACGGAAATTAGGGATGATGTATTCAAATAGGAAGGAAGAGAAGTGAATATTCGTTTTTGACAATTATTGCCTATTTTAGCCAAGTGTTAAAGCCGAACTCTCGTTCATAAAAAATAAATTTGTACACTTTGATAGATTGTCATTTACTATATAAACAATGACCATGTTCTGGTTCTTATTTCTTTTTAACAAACTTTCTTCACTTTTATTTTAATATTCCACTCAATTATTTGACAAAAAATGACAGTGTCCTCTTCTCGATTCCTTGCTGATGAACATCCTCCCTATTGTCGTGTTGAAGCAAAGCAGTTTTTTGATTCTCTTTCTGATCGCGAAAAACATTATGCACATTATATGGCACATGCTTCTGTAGAAGGTACTCGGATTATTATTGCTCAAACCAATCCAAATGCTATCCCCATTTATAACTTGATTCTTGACATTTTCCGTGATAAGCAAACTGGAGAATTTATTAATGTTGAACAACTTGCTGCCAAAAGGTATAAAGGACGAGTCCTTCTTTTGTGTGTGTTTCGACTTTTTCGTTAATTAATTCTATTCATGTTTATATCTATGCAATTTTTTATATGTGTAGTGACGTGCCCAAGGAATCATTTGAACAATTTATACAATACTCTGCTCAATTCCTTGGTAATTTGAGTAACTTTAAGGCATTTGGAGATGAAAAGTTTATTCCTCGCGTTCCCATTGGAGATTTTGAAAAAATTGTCCAAGCTGCCGGTGTACAGCTCTCACCTGATGTCAAACATGACATTTATGATTTGGAAAGTAAAACACTCCTTGGTTTTCCCGAGGATGGCCATATCACGGGTTATTATAGTCAAGATATAACTAAGGCCGATGTTCGTCTTGTTCAGGATTATATGGAAGAACATAAAATTGAAGCGATAAACACCAGGTAAAGAAGGATGAAGAAAGGAAGGATAAAAAGAAGAGCATAGGAATAAAGATTAAATATAATATGGTGTCCATATAATGTATTTAGGATATTTAAAACAGATGAAGGATATAAATTGGTGGCAGCTTCAGCTGATGTTGGTGAATCTCAAAAGGTTACATTGAATAATGGGACACAACTTGAAATTTCCTTTGGTGACTATCGAGAAGAAATGACTAAAGTAGCCGAAAATATTCGCAAAGCTACAAGCTATACTGCCAATGAACATCAATCTGCCATGTTGGAAAAATATTATGAATCCTTCAAGACTGGGTCAATTGAAGCACACATGGAATCACAACGTCATTGGTTACACGATATTGGACCTGATGTGGAAACCAATATTGGATTTATTGAAAGTTATCGTGATCCACAAGGTAAAAAAAATATTTAATATTTTTATTTTTATATCTGATAAATGAAAAAGGCACCGTTATATACTGTATGTGAATTTTAATCAATATATATATTATTACGTACTATAACAACAACAGGTGTTCGTGCTGAATGGAGTGGTTTTGTTGCAATGGTAAACAAGGCACAAACTGTGAAATTTAGTAACTTGGTTGCTCAAGCAGATGAATTTGCTTCACGATTACCATGGCCTTCGACTTTTGAACGGGAAACAGTCAACAAACCTGATTTCACTTCTCTTGAAGTGTTGGCTTATGCTACTGCTGGTGTTCCTGGTGGTATCAATATTCCCAATTATACCAACATCACCCAAGTTCTTGGATCCAAGAATGTATCTCTGGGTAATATCATTTCTGCACAATCACCAGATGAAATATTTCCATTTATCAAATCACACGAACTTGACTTGTATCGCAAGTATCGCAATCCCTCTTATGAAGTTTTAGTCGGTACACACGAATTGGGTCATGGAACTGGAAAATTATTTGAGGAATCCGATGATGGTCAACTCAATTTTGACAAAAAGACTGTTACGAATCCTCTCACAAATGAGCCAATTCAATCATGGTATAAACCGGGCCAGACATTTAATGGTACTTTCAGAGCCATATCAGGCAGTTATGAAGAATGTCGGGCCGATTGTATTGCCTTGGTTTTGAGCCATCATTTGGATATTTTGAATATATTTGAATTTTATGGACAAGAAGCAGAGGATGTACTTTATATAATGTACTTGCATATGGCTCGGATTGGGTTGATGGCATTAGAGTTTTATGATCCGGAGGCAAAAAAGGTAACCGGTTATTATTATTGCTGCCCCCACGTATACAAGATCAATTTTTACTAACTCTTTTTTTTTAAAAAAAAAACCCAATAATAACAATATAGTGGGGTCAAGCACATTTACAGGGAAGATTCGCTATTCTTAACGTTATGCTAAATGCTGGTCAAGGTTTTCTTACAATTGAAAAAACCGTGGATAATAGTTTAGAAATTAACATGGATCGATCCAAGATTCGATCTGTGGGTGCACCTGCCATCGCTGCCTTTTTGGGCAAACTCCAAATTTACAAGGCAACTGCAGATGAAAAGGAAGGCACTAAATTTTATTTGGAAGCTACTAGTGTACCTGAAGATTGGAGAAGCATTCGAGACATTGTATTACGTAACAAGCAACCACGTAAACTGTTTATTTTTGGAAATACATTTATTGAAGATGATCAAGTCATGTTAAAGGAATATGAACCATCCGCTATTGGAATGATTCAAAGCATAATTGAACGCCATGTATAAATAGTACGGTATAATTATACTTTTATTGGATGATGCAAGTCTTTTTGGTAAAGTGCCTTTGTATCATTCTTTATTTCTCTTTTTTGTATATAAATATATATAACATATACATTTCATGCCAACTTGTGATTCTGTTTTTATTTGAAATTTTTGTTTGGTGCCCAACCTTGTCACAGACTATGAAAGTTTATGGGTATACGAATATAATATCGAATTGTGTTCATTCTCATATACTACCACGTATCACACTGAGATAAAAAAAAAAGTTCTCTTATTTTTAATCAGTACGTACGTATTACTAATTCATCAAAAATATATATTATTATATATATAAATTACTAATAACAAAAATGAAATTTATTTACAAGAAAAAAGAAGTTTGGTATATAAGAATAAAAAAAGTAGATTATTATGATCGTTGTTGTACAGCAATGATTTCAATATGCCAACCTCCCATCCATGGTATTCTCCATAATTGGCGTAATTTCGTTGCATTAAGATAGATGTCCAGCACCTCATCCTTGGTCGGCACCTGCATCGTTGCAATTAATAAAAGGAATAGCAATAATAGCATGGCAATAAAGCCACTCTTGTTGATGGTGGTTGGTCTAGAAGTATGATTTGTCATTGAAGTGGAGGAGGATCTTCCTCGTGAAGATGATGCTCGTTTCGCAATGACATCAGAAGTGGAACGATGTCGACTACGACGACGATGACGGGTGGTTTTTGTTTGTAATGGTAATGAGGACGATGCTTGATTCTGATCACCATCCTTTTTCTTTTCTTTTCCTTCCGATGATGAATTTGAAGGGGATGAAATAGGTGATTCAAACACATCATCATCATCCTCGGCAGGAGTACCGGATAAAAATGATGTAGATCGGAATGGCAAAAGCATCCTTGCACGGAAATCTTGTATTTGCTATATATAGAGAATAATATAAGTAATTGTGAATCATCATATACATAAAATAGAAAAAGAAAAAATAGGGGTCCTTACATTAACACTAGCAGACACACCACCAAGAGCTGCAGCTACAACACCACTACCTAACATGGATACTGTTTCTTCATGAGGTTCTTCATCTTGATCTGTTTCACCCTCATTAGCATGTGCATCCAGGTGTTGATGCTGCTGTTTCTGTGACAGCAATTGATGTTGTCCATCCTGGTCTAGCTGATCACTGCTTCCTGAATCATGATGCAATTGTTGGAATTGTGATAATATAGGACTATCGATCAAGGGTAGAGGTGCAGCCACTTCAACTGTTGATCCAACATCCATTTCTTTTCCATTGAGAACCACAACACCATGCCATTTTCCATCATCTTCACCAAGTACGCCTGATATAGTCAGTCGTGTTCCACGCTTTTGTAAACATTCTTCGGTAACGGGTATCAATTGTAATTCTAATGCATATATTTTATCATGGGTCAGTGATGCTATGGTAGTTGCCGAAATTTCTACTGCGTGTTTTCGAGGAACTATTTCACTGTTGGTATTTGCAATGAGATGAGATGGTTCAGGGGCTAATTCAGAAACATTTACGGAAAGTGTGCTCGATACATCCTTTTCATCGTTAAAATTATTATTGTTGTTGCTATTACTGTTACTACGTCTTTTCATATTGATCATAATTTCATATCCTTTGCTATAGTTTCGTAGATCAATGATGGTGCGTAGTAAAGTAATACCGGTGTCTGTACTTTTTGTGGAAGATGATCCTGAGGTTTTGGATGTTGTTGTCGTTGATGATGGAGGAGGTGTTGTAGTAGATCCTACTTGAGCAATACTAGGATGGCTACTATTATTTGTCGACCCACCCTTCACAGTACTACCACTTGTTGTAACACTACTAATACTACCAGTACTTGTTGATGTCGTGATCGACCCAGTAAAAGATGAGCCCTGCTGTGGCTGCTGCTGCTGTTGTTGGTATTGTTTTGACTTTAATAAAGATGTGCTTAGATTGGATTTACTTGGGAGTGGCGCCATGTTCGCAACAATTGATGAGGGTTTTTTCGGTGAAGATGACAATTGAAAATTGGCATCACATTTAAACACAAACTTATCCTTGTCATAAGATGTATCCACCATGGTCCATTGGATGGGTCCCTGCACTGACAAATCATCCAATAATTTACCATTTGTAAATGCCTGAGCCACATACGGTTGTCCAAGATAAGGTGAAGGTCCTTGTGTATGTAATAATTTTTCGATGGCCTTCATACGTTTTGGAAATCCAGTAGTTACCAAGTTACTCATATAAGTTGGTACAGAGGATCCAAGATCCAATGATGTCAAATGAGTAGCTCGCATAGATGGAATAGGATGATTTGTTGTTGTGGTATATGGATCAATGGCTTCTAAAATCCATCCAGAAAGAGAGAAAAGAGCAGGGGGTCGTTTGGATGGATCTGAAGTGGTTGGGAAATTAGGTATAGATGCTTCAACATAAAGTATACGTTTTGCTGCTGGATTCGTTGTCAGATGTGCTTTTTCATGAGCAGTGCAAGAAGATACAAAGATTTCTCTGGACCTAAAATGTGATAATTTTGTGAGCAAAAAAATAAATAAGTATAAACTGGCTCGCCTGGTATATCCATAATAAATTTTAAAATATTATAGGGAATAAGATACATACTTGAATGGGAATATCCCTTTAATCAATTGACGTACTATTTGACAACCATTGCTTGTACGAGCCAATACTTCAATCTCTTCAACCGATTCATCATATTGCTTTCGCAAGTTGCCAGTATTTGTGACAATGGATGCTACTTCTTCCAACGAGAATCCTTCAATGACTTTGGAAGCTTTGATTATAATGGATGGCTCAGGAATCTCCATTTGTTCTCCTCCAATAAACGTTTGCGTAATCGTTTCAGCAGAGTTGTTTGTCAATTTGGCCGTACCAGATCGTTTGCTCACAGTAAGACCATTTTTGTCGGTTGAATTCGACCATCCAAATTGTTGGTCTGATACACGAGTAAGAAACGCCAGAGCAGATTGAGCAATCATTTCAGGGGATTTTGGTAATGATTCAATTGTTGCTGTAATGCTGTTATCCTCAGTACTTTCATCTGTTTTCTCTTCGTTTTCTGGTTGTTTATTGGGTTCTGTGGTTGATTCAACTGTTGGTTGTGGTACAGCTGTTGAGGATGTTGCTGTTTTTATTATAGGAGAAGGACGTTGACGTTGTTGGGGTGTGATTTGAGGTGGAGGTTCACCATCATCTTCATCAATTTCATCCAAAGGTAATGGCTTTTCTTTAATTTTCATGGATTTGGCAAGATCTTTGTGCACAACGGCCACATCTCCATTAATCACCAACTGATCTTGTCCTTCTAATATACCTGGTTTGATAAGCAACAATATTTTTCCACGATGAGGAATAATATCACTTTCTCGATGACTAATTTCTAACCAAACACCATATGGGTCATGCGTTCGTGTACTGGCCTTGACAGAAGATGGAGGTGGATCAATGACAACATTATAACCCCGTCTCGATCGTTTTCGTATTCGTACTTCTGCCAATGTACTACTACTGCTTGCTGAAGCTGCCTGATCATTTGTTGTTGCCGTTGCTGATTGGGTATATTCACATCGCCAGCTTTGTCGATGATGATCATAGGACGTGTTAACAAGACTACCATGTTCAAGTATTGTCAAATCAGGAGGTGCTCCATGTTTGTTGAAAAATTGATGAGCACGCATCACAAGATCAGGATTATGGCCGGAAAAACTGTTGGGTACATAGGAGGGTATCCATCCTTGTAAATTTGCTTGGTTTATCAATTTGACGGATGTTGTGTTCATATCTAATCTTTCAAGTCGCCAATTCCATAGATCAAGACGCGCACGGACAAATCCAGCTGCGCTAGTGGGTAATGCATGGTGATCGTATGAATCACTTGTGCAGGAGGTGGAACATATATCAATACACGATGCAGAGGTATATGCACTACTAAATGCGACATAATCCCTAGCACTGTAGAATAATTAAAATCAAAACTCATCAGCTTTTTTTCTCCTTACATTTATGCACAGTGTATAATCCCCTTCACTTTTTTTTTTTTTACCTGACTGTCCAGAAGCCTTTGGTTTTGTGGTGCCATAAGGAACATGTCTTTGAGACTTGGTGTAAAAATATACCATCCTCATAAGTTGAATCCCCTATTTGTAGTACAGAATTGATTAGTACCAACAAAAACTTTCGTCATCCTTCTTTACTCCTTCTTCCCCTTCCTCCATAAAGTCTATACTTACATATTTTTCGAGCACCTATACAGCTCACAACAGCTTTGACATCCCAAACACTACAGTCTTTCCAAATTGATTCGCTGAGATAAGCTCCCGTTGGATGACCTGGTACATCCAATTTTCGAATCGTTACATATAAATTACTTGATTCGGGTGGTTGTAAAACGTGCCATTTATCAGATCCAATCAATTTATCGAAGTATTGACGCATTTTCAACACAGGTTCTGGATCCGTTTCCGGGACAATCATGATATCTTCAGCTTCTCCTTCTTCACTGAGTCTAGGCTTTGCCTCTTCTTCTTGCACTTCTTCTTCCTCTAGTTCTTCATGGCCACTATCTTCCAAAGAGACATTATCATCATTCACTGTTCTACGTCCGACAGAACTTACTACATTGGATGTATCATGTTGATTTTCGGTGGATGATAACGATGTGGTTGTTTTTTCACTAAATATAGTTATTCCATGCGTCAACTGTTAGAAAACTAAACCATATAACCCATTTACAAGTTCCAAAATTTCATACATATCCTACTTACGAATGACTAGTTTTAGGAGCAGCAACGATTGGTTCGAGTTCGATAGAAGATACCAGTTTTTGCGTTGTTGTATCAGTTGTCATCGTGAAGTCACCTTCATCAATACCATCCGTATCCTCCATATTATCAGCAAACACACCATGATCGTCATCATCCGTATCAATATTGGCTTCTTCGTCATAATCGTCACTACTGACGCTGCTCCCACTACTTTCATCAATGAAAACTGCTTCTCCCATCCAAGATCGAAATGGCCACTCTTTTCCATTGACAAATAATGCAAAATGCATCGGATCTTGTTGTTCCAATAAAGGTGAAGGTAGTGATGATGACGACGACGATGATGATATGTACTCTTTAACTTTTCTTTTCCTTGGTGACAATTGTAATTTGACTGTAATTTCATCTCGTGGAGTACCAAAGACGGTGGGTTCTCTGGTCAAATTAGCGGCATCATTTCCTTCCATCAGATACTGTAAAAGTTGAGGTGGATGATACAGTGTCAGAAAATAGCGTTCATTATCATGGTCATCCATCTCTTGTGCTGCGACTGATGCCCCTGTCTGTTGTTCTGCATAACATCGAATACATAATTGTGCAAATCGATCCACCATTTTGGAATCCAATTTTCCAATTCCAGCCACATTTACATCTAACTGTATATCCACAATGGATCTCAATGCCCATGTTTGACTATCCAATTCAATCACGATATCAGGTGTACATCGTAATTCCATCCTACCGTTTTTCTTGTCTGTTAAATGATCTTTACCAAATGTATAAGATGAACTAAACCCAGTCGAAGAAGTGGGTATTTTTTGTTGTTGTTTAGAGGATAGTTGTCGTGGTGATGAAGGTGAAAATGCAGAGGCAGAAGATTTGGAAAATCCTCGTGTATGAGAAAATGAAGAAGAACTGGTAGGTGAAGGTTGTGTTGGTAATAGAAGAGATCCCATAAAACTACCTCGTCGATGACGTAAAGAAGATGCCAATTGTAAAGGAGACGTAGTGCCTCGATCCCATGAACCACCTCCTTGCCATGGTATACTAGCGCTTGCAAAACTTCCTTTTCGTGGTGTTTGAATTGTAATGCTTCCAACAGCTGTAGATGGAGATGCCGGTTCTGATCCTCCTCCGCCAGTACCATCCCTATGGTTAGATGCATTGAGTACTTCATAAACGAGTTCCCATACTCTTTGATCAGAATCATATATAACATTTTTTATCGTTGCGTTAGGTTCACGAATGATACCGGGTGGCGCACCATGAAGTGCAAGTGTTGATAAAGGTCCAGTGACGAGTGAGACAACATAGGGTTCGATGGCATCTTCTGATAGTGTCGGGGATACGATTTCATAATAAAAGGTAACACGCGAGTCCAAGTTCGGAGCGTCTTCAGGAGATATCCGTACATCATAACCCGCCAATGCTGGACATGCTATAGCATCCTGTTCATCATCACGCCGAGGTGTCGTTGTTGTGGCAATGTGACGAATCATGTTGGTTTTTCTAGTTATTTTCTCGGCAAATACACATCTAAAATATATTCCCTTTTATTAATCCATCTTATTCATCTCATCCATGGCCCTCACCCACAACAATCAAACAACAGACAAACTTCAAAAAACCCTGTAATTGTTGGTTCTTTTTTTTGTTACCCTTCTTTGCTGCCCTTAAAAGTTCGGTGTGTAATCAATGTGTTTGAGCTGGGTCTATTTAGGATCTGTACACTTTCCATCATCTGATCCCCTATATATGGATATAATATGATCGTAAAAGTTCAATTTATCTTTTTCAGATAAAACCAATAGCACCCTTATGATTATTTGATATATTAAAAAAAAAACCTACATAGTTTTCTAGTTCCAACAGATTGAAATAATGCATGCCAACTTGTAGTGGACCAAGTACGGTCTGTTCGAGAAGGAATATCGAGTTGGATCTTGTAAATATCGGAAGCACCACCCGATCGTTTATGAACATGAATTCTTGAAGATCTCGAAAAATTTTGAGTCTTGAGTTTTTTCCATTGTTGTTGTTTATCCGTGTTGATTATATGAGAGAAACGATTGATTGCGCCACGTAAAATGTCTAGCCTTGATTCTAAACGTTCGTGATCGTGCTGCGGTGAACTATATAATGTATTTATATAAAAGTTAATGAGCTACTTTTTGTGTGGGAAGAAATAGTGTATGCCAAGGCTAATATATCCTTTTATCTCGTTTTTTTCTTTTCTATTCATTAATATTTTTTGTCTATAATGATAAAAATCATAAATGAACTAGGGAATTTACGTTTTAATTGGATTCATGTCAAGCTTTCAAGGCCATTGAAAAATGTTTGGGGAAAAAAAAAAAGAAAAAGTGAAAAAAAGGCTATACACACGACAAAAAACGTTTTTGCATGACTTTCTCATATTAAAACAGCGTCCCCCACTTTGTGTGTGGTGAAATTTTCTTCCCCAGTATCTGGAGACACAGGTTTATGTTTCCGCTGCATGTTTCCCTCATGAAATGCCAAGCAAAATTTGACAACAATTAGAAATAATCATCTGGATATAAAAAATAACTTATTTTTTTTTGAATATATATATAAATTAGAAAGTGAGTAGGCGATGGGATGATATATGCCACAAGTATACATAATGGATTGGAGTCTATATATATATGACCAATAATCCCTCCTTTTCCTCCTTTCCATCAAAAAGGGGTTTTTTACATAAGAATTTCACTGTGGAAAGAAGATTTCAATTCCTTATGAGGAAGAACAATACAGTTACGGACAATGACTTCGTCAGCAACTAAAACTTCCTTGCCTATATAGGTTTATAAAAAAAATTAGTTTAATGATTGTTAGATCAGTAAGTTGGCAATAAAAGGTGTTGTTATATTGAAGAAAAAATAACTACTATAACTCTTACCTAAAATTGTAATACTTTGACTCTTAACACCATTCTTCATCATATCAATATTATGATCGCTGGCGGGGCTACCTTCTACACGTGCCCATGTACCAATTTTGCTATTCCATCCAATAACTGAATGAAGAACACAGCTTGCAGTCTAATATAAATATACAGTCATCCTTATTAGATCATGATCGTCATTGTACGTCATCCTATATTCCATTTCAGCAACATCTACATGTCCTCGTAATGTATCTATGTATATATATTTATCGACAATAACTTACACCAATTTGTACATTATCCAAAATGATAGAATCTCTAATACGAACACCTTTTCCTACTGTGACACGTGGACCGATCGATACGTTAGGACCAATCTAGAAGAAAAAAGAAAAACAAACTTGTTTTTAAGTACGGACTGTCTCAAAATGAAAATAAAACAAAAAGGGTGAATAGGGTTAATTTTTTTACCTTTGCAGTAGGATCGACATGAGCTGAAGGATGAATATAAACAGGGCCAATAATTTCTGGACCACCTTGTTTGGTTTGAGCTAATTTTTGGGGAGATTCTTTTTTAATCAATTCAAGATATGCAGCATTGGCTGGGATCGACGATCTATTTATACATTTCTCTAATTTTTTAGTTTCTAATTTCCATGTACCTACCTTTTTTTTTCTTTCTCTCATATAACACCTATTTTCATCCCGTCATCATGATCATTATCATCACAGCCACCACCTCCTTTTTTTTAGTCTAAATACAAGTTTACTTACCCAGCTGTCTTGATTTGCCTCCAAAACTTTTCAGTAACATGAACGTATAATTTACGTTGTTCAGATAAAGGTCTCAACAAATCTTGTTCTAAACGAAGCTTATCATCTGAAGGTGTCCACAAATAATCGTTTTCTTCTGTCGAATCCTTTTTACGATCAATGGCCTTTTTCATTTCACCAAATACGGCGGTATCAAACAAAAAGATACCACATGAGATCAAATCCGAAATAAATGAATCAGGCTTTTCGACATAATGGAGGACTTCGTTGGTAGAAGGCTTTGCTACTAAACAACCGTACTTTGTTGCTTGTTCACGAGGAACCTATTTTTCCGTTATATTTGTTAATCATCTTTGATATATTTTGATGAAAAGAAGGGGAGAATCTAAATTTGTGTAATCAGAATAAAATATACCTTGGTACCCAACATGGTACATAAACCACGATGCTTCATATGAGCTTCCACCATTTCATTTAATGGGAAAGCAGAAGCAATATCCACGTGGATAACAAAGAACTGTTGCGGGTTACCACGTAAGATTTCGTCACGGAAATGATATAAACCACCAGCAGTACCGAGTTCTTGATATTCACGAAGATATCTATATAATTTTATAAATGAACGCGTCATAAGTTTTTCTAAACCAAAAAGAAATATGTTAGTCTATTTTACCTGATATTAAGATCAGGGAATTCTGAGGCAGCATCATCAACAAAGCGAGAAAACACGTTATCCTCGAAGAACCCAATGATTAAGACTTCTTTCAAACCATCGACTTTGGTTAATGCACGAAGATGATGTGAAATCACAGGAGCACCTGCAACAGGGAATAAAGGTTTAGGTACATCCAATGAAAGAGGGCGGAATCGAGTGGCTCTTGATGGACCACCTACAAGAATAACTGCTTTAAATGTTGACATTATTTTTTTAAGGATTGACAAAAAAAGAAAAGAAAAAAAGAGGAATAAGAGAGAGATATATATGTCAAAAATATATATTATAATGAAATACTGCCAGATGGAAGCTCCGCGGGTTGGGAGTATACTGGATATTTGCCTGGTGGTTTTTTTTTTTTTTTTTTTTTTTTTGCTTTTGCGCTTAAAGTCGTGTGTTTTACAAATCCAGCCAGTGAAGGCAAAAGCTAATTGAAGGTAAGGCTCCTTATTGGGTCAAGCATGAAGTACTGTCTATTTAAGTAAGGAAATGTGCATGAGCTGTGTGGAGATTTTTGTGGTACCTGCTTTTTTGTTAGCTCTTTTTTTGGTGATTTTTATTATTTTTGATTTTTTCCCTCTCTTTTTTTTTCTTTCTTCTCGTTAAACTTTACTTTCCTTTTCTCATCACTTTTATCTTTTTTCCCATTTAAACCAATTCATTTAAAATAAAATAATGTTGGCAAAAGAACGCATGTCACAAGTGTTGCCAACAGTGAAATGTTCTGACTGTGGTGAAGATGTACAAATTCGAAAACTTGGTGAACACGTCTGTTCTAATATGCCACCTGTTCCTACCTTACCTATACTTCCACGACAACAACCACATCAACAATATGGTAAGTAAAAAAAAATTGGAATTATATATTCATCATATCCATGGGGAGCATTTCAATCAAGTGTTTTGGTTTTTTATTGTGCAATTATCATATTATCCTTCATCAAACCTTTCCTCTTTCTTTTGCCTTCGATTATCCTTTTTTTTTTTTAAAAAAAAAGAAAACAAATGAGAGGAAGAGGAAAGGGAAAAAATGAAGAAGAAAAGCGTGTAATGTGTTTCTATGAAAAACAAAGTATCATTAAAACACAAATTGTCATGGTATGTTCTCTATCTATCTATCTCTCTTTTTGAATTATGTTTATAGCAGTAAATGGATGATGATGATGATGATGACGAAATTGAATTATTGAATTGACAAAATGAAGAGGTTAGACTGATATCCCACATATTTTTTACTGTTATTTTTTTTTATTTATCCATAGTTTTATTGAATGTGGTATATTACAATTAAAAACATACCATCATCATATTTATATATAATTTGATGTTGTGGAATGGGGTGTTCATGAATGGATGGGACAAAATAAGGGGAGAATGCAAGTGGGGGAAACAAAGAGATCACACAGTCTCATTAGAAAACAATAATTACCATAAAACTAACTGACACAAAATAATATGTGCAGATAAATATAATTACAAGTCTCCGTCTCCAACCAGCCCCTTACAAAGTCCTAAACGATACGACAGTTATTCTACAACATCATCGAATGATAAATACAACAACTCAAATCAACGTGGTCCAATGACACCTCCTTATCATGGACTAGTATCTGAATTACGACGACCTTCTGTGAAAGATCAACAACATCAACAACAAACTTCTTTACCTTCACCTTCTTCTTCTGGAAGTGGAAGTCGTTCTCCACCACTTTATCGTGATGATCTTAGTCGATCAAGACACAATGATCATGATTATTATAGTCGTCCTTCTACTGGGAGTAGCCAAAGTCCAAAATCAAATGGATTCCCAGCTTCCTCTTATGATTATCGACCATTAAATAGTACTTCTCCTGCACCTGGCGATCTAACCAAAAAGTAAGTTTTTTTTTTTAATCGAAACAGCGCCAAAACAAAAAAAAAAAGTTTTGTGTCACTCTCGTTTTTTTGGTTTCTCTTTTTTTGGACCCCCCAAACGCGCACTTCTGATATTTTTGGTCCTCGTGTAAATTTCTATGCATGTTAAGTTTGGTTTTTCTTATTTTTTTTTATTGATATATATAGATCAAGACAACCTCAACCTCAATCACCACCACGAGATTATTTCGATAATAGTAGCAAAGGTAAAGAAAAAAAATTTTAACATCCAAAAATAAACTTTTTTTCTGTTTTTTTTTTCTTTTTTCTTTTGAGACATAGAAACTCACTTTGTTCGTTATAATAGGATATGATGCATCATCGAAAGATCCAAGAGGAGGAGGATTGGATACATTGATGGCAGATTTAATGAATAGTTTTGGTAGCGATATCAATGATAGTACTCAACGACCTGACGACTTGTATAATAGCAGCAACAACCATTACCACCCTCATGATGATTATCGACATAATAACAAAGCTTCTGCAGCTGACCATTGTCAATTGTGTGGAGACGAATTTGATTATCGTGATGATGTGGTGAATGATCGTAATAAATATTACCATAAACAATGTTACACTTGCCAACTATGCCGTGCTACCTTTGATCATCGACGCCCTTGTTTCGAACATAATGGAAAATTATATTGTGAACGAGATTATAATGTAGTGAAAAAACGCATAACTTGTGCAGGATGGTAATGTATCACAACATCATTTGGTTTTTGATGATGGAAAAAAGGGTCTTATAACTTATTTATCTTTTTTTTTCTCACCTAAATAACAATACTAATAATTGTACAATTGATTTAATAGTGATCGACCAATTGCTTCGAATACTAACCCTATTAAGGCCGGTGGACAGTATTATCATCCTGGCCATGTGAAATGTTATCATTGCTATCAACCTATTGATGAACGAACTGGTCATAAAGAACATCAGGGTCGATTGTATTGTAAAGCTGACTTTAAAGCTTTGTTTTTACCTTCTTGTCGTGCATGCAGTAAACCGGTAGAACGACAAGCAGTTTCCGCGACGGATGGTAAATTACAAGGAAAATGGCATTTAGAATGTTTTGGTTGTCATGTAAGTTTTTTTTTTTTGAATCTAAATTTATTTTGAGATATTGATATCAAATGAGAAGTGTCTATATACTAATTAACCATCCAATATTAAAATATGATATATTCCAATAGACATGCCATCGACCTTTCCCAGATAATACCTTTTATGTTTTTGATAATGCACCTTATTGTAAGCGTCATTACCATCAATTAAACAATTCACTCTGTCGAACATGTGATGAACCTATTGAAGGTCCTTGTGCACAAACCATTGAAGGTTGGCGATTCCATCCAGCTTGCTTTAGATGCAATGTATGTATTCTTGACTTTTTTTTTTTTTGTTATTAATACTATAATTATTTGAACGGTTTGTTGGGATACATCTGGAATCATTTTTATTCAAAAAGTTTTACTCATTTCAATCTCTTCTATAAACATTCATTTTGTTTATCTCTGACTTTATGGATGGTAAAAATCATATATTATATATATAAATATAACAGGTTTGTCGTTGTGAAATAACAGATACCTATTATATGTTTGAACGTCGCATTTATTGCGAAACACATATCCGTCAACTTCAGCGTCAACGAAATATTCGTGCTGAAAAAAGAAAAACTCAATTTGGTCGTATTTAAGCGTCAATTTTTATTTGAGCAAAGCTTCTTTTTTTTATTATTATTACTATTACAACGTACTACTATTACTATTACCTCTACTTATTACAACTTTTTTATATACAAAAAAAACCGCTCCTCTTCTTCTTTTACTATACTAAACTCTATTTATTATTACGCTATACACATTTCACAAACTCTCTCTCTCTCAGTCACATACATTCAATTCATTTTCTTGTCCAGTATATTCACCTTCCTTTTCTTTTTATATAATTTTATCAAAAAATAATAAAAATGATATAATAATACTAATTTATTTTCTACTCTAATAAAAACCCATATATCTGTCTTACTGAATAATTGGTTTGCAATTTATATCCAACTGTGTATATACCAGCAACTTTTTTTTTAAAGTTCAAAGATGGGAGGGACTGGAGAATCACAAGCAAAAACTGTAGTTGTTAATATAAGTTAATGTGTAGATCATTACTTTCCGCTACACTCTTTTTTAGTGTGTGAAAAATAAACATCATCTTATTACATCTTGCTTTCCTATGTTGTTTTTTAACAAAAAAAATGATGCAAATATGTAAAAAGAAGAACGTGCATGACTAATCCTTATCAGGATTTCTTTCAACATGTCAAGTAAATAATAAAATGAAAGAGAATAATTTTATATATAAAGTAACTAAAAGTTATATATACATTACTTTTTACACGATGCCAGTTACCCAACATATAAAAAAAATAACCTCAAAGAAGTATTTTATCATCCATACATAGTAGTCATCAATTAGTCAATTACATATGAGCTTCTTGTCTTGAGTCGGAGCTATTTGATTCACTTACTGATATTTAGTGTAACAGCTCCCCTCTGTTAGACAAATAAAACAATCAAGAAAAAAAATAAAAAGTTCTTCTATTATATCTATTATAGTATATTATACTTCATTAAAGAGAATTAATTACCTCTCTCTCAAACTGATTACTAAATGTAAATATATATAGACTATACTATGAACGTTGTGTTTCTTGGATCCAACAAAATAACAAACCATAAATTCGGATTATATCATAATAATATATATATATAAATCCATATGATGACTTACTGCTGGAGGAAAAGAAAACCAATTAAGGGAGATTATAATACTTTTTTTTTTTTTGGCACACAGACATTTTGTTCTTTAGTGCCAAATAAGTTGGATGATAATAATAAGACCTTTTTTTTATACCGAGAACCATTTTATATTTTCCCTCCTCTTTCTACTATTTTATTTGAACTCTCCCCTTTAATAAAAAGAAACCCCCTCTTCCTCCTCCCTTCTAGTAAAGACACACATTTTTCTGACATCTAGGAACCCATTCTACTTTTTCTTCTAATATACCTTTTTTTCTCCCTAAGAATTATCTTTCTATAATATATACTTAATACTTTACTCCTCATGAAGATCAAATGATTTGCTAATAACACCATAAACATAATTTTTTGGTAAATGTTAATAAATGTTGTATATTTGTTAATAAAGTAAAAAATATATAAAAATAATAATAATTATAAAAATGATGCCAAATGGGATAAAGAAGGAAGAGGATGATTTGTAATGGTAATAAGAAGAATAAAGTAAAAAAATATATGCTTTTTTGCTTGCAAAAAAAAACTCATACAAATCAATAAATAAGAAACTATACATGAATGTTGTTGTTTTTTTTTGTTGTAAAGAATAGTATAAAAAACCTTGGAAGGAATATAGAAATAGGTGGTGTGTAATAATGTTTGTATACGAAGGAAGAAACGAGGAGGAGGTGGAGGAAAGAGGAGGAGAAGATATATAAGTGTTATGTAAATAATAATAATAATACCAGCTAACTAATATATAATAATGATGATAATAATTAATTCTAATTAACACCTGGATGATCAAATGCAAACCACCATACAAGAATAGCAATGACAATAGCAATGATAATTGCAATAACAAAACAACACCATTTTTTCTGTAAAAATAAATGACATGTTAAATTATTTATAAATCATAAATTTCATGCATAAAATATTTTATAAGATCATAAAAAAATAGATATTCAACTTACCGCACGTGTTGCTCTTGCGCTCACAATGGCTTTTTCTACATCCTTATTACCCTGTTCTAAATCAACAACAGTGGATTCCACTTGCTGTTCAACATTGTTTAACACTTCTCCTTGTTGTTCAATCATCATTTGCATATCCATAAACAATTGATGTAATTCCTAAATAACAAAAAAAAAACGAGGGGCAGGGAAAAAGAAACACAAAAGATATGGATCAGTTTATTTTTTACAACTACAACAGTCTTGAAAGATGTATAGTAGTAAAACTTACAAGAATAGTTTTTTCAATCTTTTTAATATCATCATGACGAGATTGAACTTCATTTAATACAGCATTAGCATGGCCTGAACGATTTGAGTTCATAAGCTAAAAAAAGTTATATAGATATTAGCTTCTATGCATTCATAAAAATCATGCATCCTATATAAAAATAAAAACCACTTTTTTTTTACCGATTGTGCAAAAATTTGAGGTGCTTCATCTGAATCAATGACTTGTTCGATTTCATCGGGAGTAGCATCAGGTTTTACAATACGAATTTGACGTTCCACGCGTTGACGATATTTTTGTTGATAAGTACGTTCAATATCTTGGTATCTTTGAATAGTTTCAATAAATCGTTTTTTCACTGCTGAATGCTAAAATAAAAATAATTCATCATCATCATCATCATCATCATCATCATCCAATAAGTAAATTTTTTGAAACGAAGAGGGAAAGGGTTGTTTTTTTGCGATATGAATATAAAATCTTTTTTTATATATAAAGGATTTTCCAATAGGTCGTACCTGAGTCACACGCATTGGACGATCTCCCGAAGATGCAGGAAGTCGGGCATTACTCAATTCAAGTGCTAATAAAATAGCCGTTTTAATTATTTTGCCCCACTCAAAAAATATACAACATCTCACGCAAATGGAATATCTATTTTACCTTTAATTTTCTTTTTAGCTTCATTATTCAATTTGGTCGTTTTTCTGCTCAATAAGTCCAATCGATGATTATTTTCTGCCATTTGTTCTTCACTAATGTTAATCATGGAAGCACCATGTAATTCTTCAATGTCAGATATATTGACGTTGATATCACGAATAAGTTCCTTGATATCTTCGATCTAGAAAATAGAGATTTCTTTTTATTTCAGTATTTTTTTTTCTTTTGCCCATATTTCATGATTGCTTATAACATTTAAATCCCCCCAAAAAAAGTATGTTATTATAATACCTCACGGAAAAATGCTTCAGTAGAACCAAGATCAGCGCCACCACCTTTGACTTCGGTCATTTCATATTGCTCTTTTGTTGTCTTTTTTGTGTAAGTGGCGGTTGGTTGTGCAGGTGGCCTGTAAGCACTTTCATCATTATACCGTTGCTGTCCAGCAGCATTTGGCATGGAAGGTACAGGTGGTGGTGGATAATCGTCGTCACTATAAAAAATACCAGCAACTGTCAATATCAAAAACACGTTTTTCTTCTTCTGGTTTGTTTGATTGATGCTTATTGCTGTTATTGTTCCTATATAATCCATGATGAAATATATTACCCTAATCGACTGTTATAAACTCTTTAATTAGTATCTAGAACATATTTTGATCCCAACCATTTTGTTCCTTTCTCTCTTTTCTTTTTTATATATAGAAAACTTACTCGTAACTCTCTCTGTTATTGCTTCCCTATTTTTTTTATATAACATATATAAAGATTATTACATGTTGTTTTCCTCATATATATATATATATATATATGTATATATTCTAAAAAGTATATCCAAGAACAACTTACTCGTAATTCAGCTAAACGATCACGGCTCATTGTGAATCTCGAACCTCCTGTCATGATTATAGTAGTAGCTTATATGGAATGTAAAATATATATATATATATATATAAAAATGAACGGAATGGAATTAAAGATGAATTGTAACGAATGTGGAATGGGGGAGGTTATGAGTGTGAGAGATTTGACAAAGAAGAAGAGAAAGAGAGAAAAAGAACCACTTTGAATACACAACAAGATTTACACAAATTATTTTTTTTCTTACTATTTGGGTAAAATGTCCAGTGGGTTACATGTTACACGAGTCTTATTGCATCCATTAATGATCTGCGTTGAATTTCTCTCCAACTCACTCTACAACCACACCAACAAGGCATTATAAAAAGAAAAGGAGTTGTTGAGTTTTATAAACTACTAACTTATATATAATTAAAGTATATATATAAAAACAAGTATATCACTTTATTGTTGTTGTTGGTTTCCCTTTTTCTTTTTGGTTTCTTCAACCAAATCAATATTATCTTCAGGTACTTGAGGCCATTGTGCCAAAATCAAATCACGTAAATCATCCGAGAAATCACCTTGAACAACAATTTCATCTTGGTTTTGATTATTTTTGGCAACTGAAGAACCACAAGCAAATCGGTTTGCAAACATTTTGGCTGCTTTTTTCAGATCAACATCTAGAACCCCATTCATTCATTGATAAATCAAATCAAAAAATCATCATATAAAAAAAATATCACCCCCAATAATTAATATACTTTTTTCACTAATAATAGCATATACATAAGTTGCCACGAGTTTGATATATATGAAATGTTATTAAAACTCACCAAACACTTCCAAACCATGGACAATCGTGATACATTTCCTCTTTGTTCGTTCAACGCGTTTAACAATCACTCTGGATGACTATTTTTATAATAAGAATCATTATCATCTTATTAGATCCTAGGAATTCGAACCATTTTTTTTTTCATATTATTTTTCTTCTTACCTGTTTCTTTTGATTTTCGCGCTCTAATTTGGCTTCCAACTTGGCTGACTTATCCTTTACAAATGTTCTGTCAGATCGACCACCTTCTGCAGTGGTAGCACCATCAGTACCTTCAATCGATACTTGAGCAACCTTTTCAGTCACACCTAATTTCCTCTCTAATTTTTAGTGTTTCTGCTTTATTGTATATATGCACACACACATCAAAGTCAACTGAAGAATATTTATTACCTTCAACATCGCCATAAAGTTGATTATACACGTCTTCATGATTATTTTGAAGCCATTCTTTACATTTATTTTGAGTACCACTGAATTCGCAATACTATTGAAAAATAATAAAAAAGATCGTTTAATTCTTTTTTTTCTCATTTTTTTATATTTAAACTTTTACTGTTGTTGTTATTTAGATTCGAGGGGAGCGAAAAAAAAAAAAAAAAAAAAAAACTAACCTCTGGAGGCATCGTACAAACTAGATTTGGATTATTTTTTTTTTTCATTATTAATTTTTTATTCATACAATTCGATTGCTTTTTCTATGATAAATAAAACTTGTCGAATATACGTTACCGCCACAATACAATACTTGTCGTGCCATGTTGAGTGCCATATAATATATTAGACGGTGGTGTGGAGGGGGGAGAATTTCGCTTTTGACTCCTCGGCACGCAAAATGTTTTTTCTTGCTTGAAAGAACTGGGTCTGAAAAACGACCGACACGCATCTATGATGCTAAGTTACTCATTTGCTACTCTAACAAAGACGCATGATCAAAGTGATATCTACTGCAGCAAATGGTCTTCTACATATTGGACGTTTATTTTTGGTTTGATTATATTATTGTTAATAAAAATATTAAAAGAACAGTTAAATAAGTATATAAATGACTATATGTATATATCACCAGAACCTACTTCCTTTGTAATCAATATCTTTATTGATAGCAGATACCAAACCTATTATGCTTGCCATACTTTTTAAATTCAAGGTAAGATATATGATTTAGAACAAAAGGGAGAAGGGTCAATGGGACAAAGGGTTTTGAACTAATGTGTACTAATCATATTGTTTATTTAGAAGCGAATCCTTGGTCTATTTTAGTCCAAAAAGCCATCGAACAAAGAAAAGACAGTTATCAACAGAAAACGAGGAAGACATAGTCGTTTTTGATATTAATATCGATATACCTAAATTGTATATATATGATACCCTTAATATTTTAAAAAAAAATATAAAACAAAGTTCAATATATATTTGATTATTAAAAAATTCATTTCTCATGACCATATGAGAATCGATACTTACTCGGTGCATATATTATGTTTGGTACCATGCCATATAACATTGCTATATATTTGTTGTTTATTATCTATAGAATGCTTACATGTGCTCAAATACATGGGTACAATAAATCTGGATATCTTTTGGTAATTATATACCACTATAGCAGGGTTTTTAATCATTCAACAATGTATTTATTTGTCTTGAAAAAGAGAAAAGGAACACCATATTGAGAGAGATTGATAAATAAAATAACTCATCAGAGTTGGCTCTATTAAAACTTTCGACCCATTGCTACCTGATGAACTAAGAAAAAGCAATTACTGAGAATAGACCCATACTCAGGCAGAAATCCTATATACCACAAAAATCAAACCTGGACTTCTGTTTGAAAAAAAAAGAAAGAAAGAGATATTATGCTGGCGTCATGGGGAATACTCAATATGTGTAGAGAGAAGAGATAGAAGTGAGAAAGGGATGGAAAGCTCAATAAAGAAAATGTGTTAATATGGCAGATGGTGAAGACGTCATCGAAGGCACCATTCTTAAGAATAATGAAAGCTTTACACGCTCAAGATATTTTTTTTCTTACCGATGCCTCCTACAAAATTTTTGACTTTCAAACGAAAGAGGCTTGCTTGAGTTTTCTTGTGGAAATCAACTAGCCAACGGGGGTAATATGATATAAGTTATCTTTCAGGTTTAATATTATTCATACTTGATGGTGCTAATGAGTCAACATAAATGGTTTTATATACCTTAATTTAGTAATATATTATTCACATAATACCGGATAAGAAGCAAAATGGGAAAAAAGTGACATTTCAAGTAAGGCTTAATAGATAATAATTGAAACTTTGGCTTGTTGCAAGTATGTATCCTACTCATTGTATATGTATGTAATACAATGACAACTTCTTGGTTTTTTATTATAATAGTTATCATAGTAATGGATGTGTATATATATGGTGCCCTTGCATTATTTTGCTGTACTCTTTTCTCCTCTTTTTCTTATCCTCCTTGTATACGTACAAATGAAAACGCCTTTTTTTCTTTTAAAAAAAAAGAGCAAATCTAAATGTTGAAATTCAACGAAGAAGAGAGACGTCAGGTTAAAAAACGAAATAATATGAATCGGAAATGCATGATCTTGTCTCGACAACATCATGATATATTTGTTGTTGGTTAGTTATTATTGAAAGCAATATTAATAAAAATAATAATATAAAATGAACGAATGAAAAATAGGTATTGATATTGCGTGGTGTTATTTATCAACCTGTCAGAAACAGCAGAATAGACCGTGAAATATTATGTGATGTAAAGTTTTCAAGCTACTCCCTAAAATAATGTTATTATGATGATGCCCAGTCCTTCAACAAATACATATTCAACGTGATACTCATCTACAACGCTAAGTGGAGGAGGAGAGGTCCCATTATATAGTCTTAGTTGAGAAATATGGTGAGCAGCATAGTAAACAACAATATATGGATTATGTAGGGTTTGTTGTTGTTATAGAGTTGTTTGAGAGAAAAGTGTCATTTATACATGCCTAGAGTGGTTGTATGTTGTGGGGAAATCTTTTTTTTTCACCTCCTCTACTACATATGCTTCGGCATCTCTTCCCCTTTAAAACGAAAAAGTTATAAAATAGCACACAAGTGAAAAATAAAGGGGAGGGACGAAAAATATGCTCCTTTATGTCACGATGATTATGCAATATATGCATATTTTTAAGTCAAAGTAATAAAGAAGCGTCATGACTCATATATATCATAATTTTACTTTGAATGATAATTGTAGAAATATAAATATGTGTAATATCGGTAGGGATAATATATTTTTACTAAGTATACAAAAAATGTGTAGATTACCTTAATAAATAGTTAAATTGTGCAAAAAAGAACAATTCCAACAATTTTTGTCGATCTGTCAACAAAACGATAATCCCATCGTCATAGAATAGATATAAACCAGTTGTTGATTGCCATCTAGAAAACTTATACTTTTCAATAAACTTTCTTTTTGATTTTACCCGTTTTCGTTCAAGCGGTAAAAAATATATTACGTACCTCCTGAAAAAAATGGCTGACATTATGTATGTATAATTATTTTCTATAGTGGAATGATTTGAAGAATTATATGCCTACATTATCTTACATTTTAGAGTATGTGTTAGGCGTCTGTTCCAGACTGTAACTAACCCACTTTAGTTTTTCAATGAAATTTATGCTTTTTCAGCAGTGAAGTGTGGAGCAAATTCATCATTCCATGTGAATTATACTTTATTGTCTCTGATGTAATAATGTAATAAGGCTATTTTTTTTTTATTTACTATCGAGATTCATTCCACCCATTTTTTATTTTGCTTGAATTGACGATACAATTTAAGAAAATGATAAATAATAATAGTTGATAAAAAAAAGTATCCATTAGCATCATCTATATTATTATGCAGGTGGTTTATCATCGTCATCACATCAAACTGATATATAATGCAGTTAATTGTGTGCAACATTCTTTATTCTAATATTTCTTACTACTACCCTTGCTGCTAATTTACAGAAGAAGAAAAAATGACTATCATATGATGAGTGTCTGTGGTAGTAAACCAAATTGCTATCAATATGAAACGCCATTAGGAAATTAATTTGTCAGACTTGAATTTTTTTTTCATATAACGCAAAACACACATACAAAGAGCCATCCTTTTTTTTCCCTCAAAAACAAAGTTTATATCATGTGGAAAGGAACGATAAGAAAAATTTTATTATCATTATCGTTCTTAATTACGGTGACGACGACCACCATCCAAGGTAAATGAAAAAAAAGGGGAAAAAAATAATAGAATCCCCCCCCTCTATCTCTTTCTCTCCTTATTAGAAAAAAGCGAGGGAAGGGGGCGTGGGGGGAGAAGTTGATAGGAAGTTTCAAAATGGGGTTTTCTTTTACATAGAACTGACATTATATATGCATTAGGTCAAACTGCCGAGAAACCAAGTATGTAGTACGCCAAAAGAAAAATAAATAAATGAAGTTTTAAATATAATAGTAATTGACAATGACTTATTCTATTCATAGTTGTACTTTGGCATGGCATGGGAGATAGTTGTTGTAATCCTGAATCCATGGGAAGATTGGAGGATTTAATACAACAATTACTACCTGGTACATTTGTTCATAGTGTTCAAATCGGAAAGACTGTTAAGGAGGATCATGAAGCGGGGTTCTTTGGTATAGTGAATAATCAGGCAGGTTTTCTTTATATTAATATTGGTATAGAAATAAAGAAAAAAAAATCCCGCGTTTAACAGAAGAATCTCCCTTTGACAACGAAGTATTTCTTGATGATGATGATGATGATGATAATAATTTACCTATAGATTGATTTCGTATGTGAACAATTGTCTAATATCCCCGAACTTAAGGATGGGTTTAATGCAATTGGATTTTCTCAGGTATAAAATGATATGTTATATAAAGGAGAGGTTGTAATAGAAAGGGCCAAGGGTGTATGTATCTTATTATTATGTGATGCTGGTATCCTATACATCTATCATGTTCTAGACAGGTTCATTTATCTTTCAAACACAACCTGATTTTTTATTTTATTTTATTTTTCGTTAGGGAGGTTTGTTCCTTAGGTACAGTGTAGAGATGTATAAAAATAATAAGGGGTAGTTGGATATATGGACAAGGTCATAGTTGTTATGAAAAAAAAGATGTCAACGATGTACTTGGCTCTATATTTATTGTCATGAATCATTATGCTGAGCAAAAGTGCGATATAGAGGATACGTTGAACGATGTAACCAGCCCAGTGTCCATAAACTTATCACATTTGGGTCTCCGCATGGAGGTAAGAAAAAAAAATATATGCTAAATTTAAGATTAACGGAGAGG
Organism: Phascolomyces articulosus; assembly: GCA_025677815.1. Classification (NCBI taxonomy): domain Eukaryota; kingdom Fungi; phylum Mucoromycota; class Mucoromycetes; order Mucorales; family Lichtheimiaceae; genus Phascolomyces; species Phascolomyces articulosus. The sequence continues at coordinate 425,169 of JAIXMP010000008.1, read as the reverse complement.
AAGGGCGTTTCGGTGGTGGTGATAGTTGGTGATGGTTGAATCTTTGGGTAACACCTATTTTCATACTATGATCCTATTATATAAAATGGCTAACTATATATATAAAAAAAACTGGTTGCGTCGATGGATCTTGTATATCATAAAAGGTGTCACTGTAAGTTAGTAATATAAAAGGTTAAAGCCACAAGTTATTTCTTTAGAATATATATCACATTACTATATAGACACTACTACTACTACGTCAGCATGTGTGTATGTGTGTGTATGTGTGTAATTATATATTCGAAAGTATAGAAAAAAATAGAAGAAAATCATTAATGAGTATTTTACTATCATTTTTTGATTTTACCAGGATATTCCCAACTGCATGAACCCCGGTGACCTGACCTGCAGGCTGATGCGATCCATGGTGCGCTACGGTGCTTATTCAAGTTATGTACAACATCGAGTGATACAGGCTCAGTATTTCAAAGATCCAAAGAATTTACAAGGTTTGTCATAAAGTAGTATTATTTTATTATTCTATTTTTTTTAAAAAAAAAGACACACATACACAGCCCCCGGTGTGCGGGGTTACTTTTGATATTATCATAACCCAAAAAAAAAGGAACTAAAAAAAATTTGGTAACAGGTTATCTGGACCACAACATTTTCTTACCAGATCTTAATAACGAGTTTGAGGGTATTAAAAACAAGACCTATAGTGATAATTTATCCAGTTTGGATACATTCGTCATGATTCGGTTCGCTGATGATTCAATGGTTAAACCGGGAGAAACCGCTGTAAGTTGACTGATAGAAGAAAATGTGAGATAGTGTGTGAATTGAAGAATATAGTAGTCGTTGTAAACTGACACTAGTACATACAATCCACATACATATCATCCATACTTATTTTTAATGATTCATCTATGTATGCCAATTGGAATTGGAATTTATTTTTAATAGTGGTTCTGGACATATAATGATGAGCATGAACTCGTGCCATTGGAGCATCAATCCCTGTACAAGGAAGATTGGCTCGGATTAAGAAAATTGGGGGGTCGTTTAAAGTTCTTGGTGAGTCCAGGCCAACACGTAAGTGATATTCTTGGATCTACCAAAAAAAGCATATTTCTTAAACTAACGTTTAAGCTGTGAAGAAAAAAAAAAGCGGGACAAGTGAGCGAAAGTTGGTTTATTTTTGCATTGAAAAATTGTATCTATAGAATAAAATAGTACTAATGGTTGGCTGAGGGGGTAAAATGCTGGTAAATATTATATATAATAGATGCAAATCACCGACGATTTTTTCGAAACACAGATTGTATGGCCATACCTTGCTGCGAAAGATGATAAAGATAGTCATCATCTTAACCACAACAGTGGCAGCAGTAGTATTAGTAGTAGTAATGGTTGTAGTGGTGGTAGAAATAACAACAGTGATATTATTAGCAGCAATGGTAACAGTATTAGTATTAGTGGCAGTGACACTGGAGTTGCTACGCCTCGTCTTGTCCATCAACAACCATAATAAAAAAAAACGTCATTCCTTTTTGGGATCTTGGCAAAGGGCAAAAAGAACCCGTCGATCTCGCAGCCTCAGCCTTTTTTATCCATTTAAATGTTTTGTTAAACTCCGTCAAAAAGGGCTATAAAAAGAGTCAGTGAATCCTTTTCTCTCCGTATCGTTTCTCTTTTTTTCCTTCTTTGTTTTTTTTTTAATAATACATTTTAAACTTTTTCGATTACAAAAAAAAAAAAAAAAATAGAAAAGACATTATATTACGTTATCAAATATATCATGCGATTAACATTTTCAATCTTAATTGCATCAACCTTACTATTCACAACACCTAGTTTGGATGCTCTTCCCATTGGACCTGAATCTTCTTCGTCGGCTGCATTATTAATAGAAGACGCTGACTTTACTGAGGAAGATATGATGGAAAGTGTCCGTTCATCCGAAGAGGCTTTTATGAATGACGATAACGAAGACGATATTTTGAACGCCGCATCTTCTATATCCACTGTTCAAGTCGACCGCTTCGCACAAATGGTGGCTACACATTGGCAATTCGATCATCTTGATACGATAAAAACTAATAGTTATGATCATATCGCTTCACAAATGCGTGATCATGTCGAAATTACAATGAATCCATCACCCGATCATGCTATAAATAATATCAACAATGACCAAGTATCTCACCAACAACATGCATTTATACAGCCTGGACCCTACGAAATGATGGATTTGGATATTTTAAAAGCACAAATATTCGGTGCCATTCAGGCACATATTGGTGGACGATTACCTATTGTTTGGGATCAATTAGGTGATAAATTAGGACGACAAGCCATTGAAACCTATGTACGTCGTCTTGTATTAAACCATTGCGGTCAAGATATTGAACAAGATGTCGATGGTACTATCATCACCAGTGACCAAGTTGATTACAATTGTATTGTGGATCATGGTGACCAATTGTTAGCAGAAATCGATCGCTATGTGGTGCGACATCTTGGTAACATTTTTGATATCATGAACAACGAATTCTTACCTCACCTCTTGCAACATACCGCCAAAGATCTTGGACAAGTTCTCGATTATTTTAATACAGCATTCTTGAAAAAAGATGATATGCAATTATCATTACGTGTCTTGCCATGGATACAAACCGAACAACGTTCTCATTTACACGATTTTGCAGCATTAGCACGCAATAGTCCTGATCATCAATCTGATATTGTTGGTTATTATGCCAACCTTGCACGTATTTAAATACGATGATTCTTATTATTATTCCTATTTATCATATATATTTTATATATTTTCATCTTTGTATATTGTAATAGACTTGTTTCAATTCTCGAACCTCAATTCCATTTTTACATACTCTCTCTCTCTCTTAAAAAAAATACAATTTCAACCCCCCTTTCCTTCTTCTTTATACACTCACTTTCATACATATTATTTTTTGCATATTTCCAAGTTTCCCAAAAAAAAAAATAGCCCCTTCTGCATTTTCGTATATACATTTCAGCATTTCTTTCAAGGGAAGCATCCACTTCTATTTAACATTTCCCCTTATTACCAACATATACACACGCACAAAAACTCCTTCATCTTATAACTCCTTCTCTATCTCCTCACTTATTCATTATATTTTACACAGAGAAAGAGACACTTTTTTTACCCTCCCTTTCAACATTTTACTCTGTACCTTTTTTTTTATTCTATCTATTTCTCCCTTATTATATACACTCACAAAAAAATAGCTTGAGTGAGTGAAAGTGAGGGAATATGAAACTTTCTCAAATTCCCTTCCTATCTTCTATATCTAATATTTCTATCAAAAGAAGTTGTCCCAGATTGGGTTTTTTTTTCTTTAGAATATCCCCCTTTTGTCACATAGCTATTTTTAAAAAAAATTGGATGGGGACTGATTCTACTCATTTTCTCTTTTTCTCTCTCTCTCTATTTTATTTTGACTGCTTTGTACATATATAACATATAAAAAGATATCATGTGCGAAAAAAAAAACAAAAATAAAAATATTTTGTACATTTTTTTTAAAGTTATGGTTTTTTTTTGTGTGATCATCCAAATTTAGTTGTGACATTCCGATTTTACTATTTTTTGATATGTGTGCGAGTCTTTTACCAAAGATTTTTTTTTACATCATTTCACACACACACACACACAACTTTGTCTTGAAATGACCCGAATTTCCATAGAATGATTCTTACATAAAAATACCTCACAAGGATCATCCTTCCTCAAAAATGTTATTTATAAAAAGAATATATATATATATATATATTGGTTATTTTATAGAAAATAAATAGATATGTATATATAATTATAATAAGAATTAAGTAGTAGTGAATATATAGAATTCCTTTTGAATTGTCGATCATAATACGACGATCCATTTTGTTCTATTTTATTTTTTTGTTATTGTTTTTATCTTACTTAATCTATCATTTTATGATCATATCAAAACAAAAACATCTTATTTATTCTTGGCTTGTTATTGTTTATATTTCTTTTTTTTTTGAACTAAAATATAATACATCATGTATATGTTCTTAAATATCTTTTTCTGCGCCTCAAAAGCACAGTATTATTATTTTGGCTTATAATTGTTATTTATATACTTTTTGGTGCTTTGTTCGCATCACATGTTGTATCCAAATGATGTAAAAAAAATAAAGTGTTATTGTGTCATGACCTGTACATTTTCTATATTTATCATTTTAGCGACTTTTAAATTTTATCTTTATCCAAATAAATAAACAACAAAAACAAAATAACAATTGGATAAAAATAATATAGAAATTATCATTTTTTAGCCCTCATGATTTTTGGTAATTGTTGTTGTTGGTATATAGAAATTAAAAATATATATTTTATTTGATTAATAATAATAGTAATAATAATAACAATAGGTAGTAAAAGGGAGAGGTAATACGTAATATAATATAATAATAAAAAATTGAATTTAATACATGAAATGATAATAATAATTTATCATCGACGATTACTTATTTTCCATTGTTCCCCAGGAACAGCAGCAGCAGCAGGTTTTGTACTTGCATTGATATTATTACTGCCATGCATAGTAACAGAGTGAACTAATGGGGACGAACTTGTTGATACCATGGCACTTTTTCTTTTTCGTTGATGATGATGATGTTGTTGTTGTTGCGATGGTGGTGGGTCAAAAGGAGAAAAATGTGTCATTAATGGTGGTCGTTGCTGTTGAAGATGAATAGAAGAATCATCTTTGATAATAGATGAATAAGAAAAGGATGATGCATTATCATCAGACAAGCCATTTATTTTCTGTTGTTGTTTTCTGTAATGATGCATAAGTGTACTTGTGGCAGTATTCAACTGTTGCTGTGATGATATAATTTTCTTATTTTGTTGTTCTTGTTGTTCTTGTTGTTGGATTGTTTCAAAACTATGATGGGTACTGCTATTAATACTAGTGTTGCTATTATTATTATTATTAGTATTAATAGTAGTAGCAGCAACAGAGGATGAAAGTTCCAATTGTTTCTTTTGGTGTAGTAATTGTAATTCCAACTGTTGTCTTTGCTGTTCTTGCTGTTTTTGCTGCCGAGCATTATCAGCCGCAGCAATGGCCTGACGTAAACTCTTACCATTGGTAGTTGATGTTGTTGTTGCTGATTCTTTTTGGAGTGGAGTACTTGTATTTTTAGATCCTGATGAAGATGATTTGAACAGGGGCGTGGATTGATAATACGAAGAGAGTGCATGTTGACTAAGACGATGAAACAATTGGTGATGGCGTTTTGTCGCGGTACCTGTTTTTGTTGTTGGTTCCTGATCCTTGCTACTATTATAAGAGAACATTGCTGAATTCGGTCGTTGTTTTTGTTGATGCTGTTGTTGGGAACTATTATTATGATTCGATTCAATGATTCCAACATTGGTATAAGAATAGTTCTTTTCTTTGGTGGGTAACCCAACTGTTGACTGTGGTCTAGGCTTTTTGATAAAGTTATTGGTAGGGACAATGTTGCTATGATTATTATTATCCTGATAGTTTTTTTCCTTGCTACTACTATTACTTTTTTTACTATGACTCGTATTATCCTTGTTGTCGTTGTTACTAAGGTTACTACTACTACTGTTACTATTTGAACGTAAAAACATACTGGCTTTCTTGACAATAGTATCCATCGTTTGGGATCGTGGTCTAAAAACTCGTTTTTGGTGTTCGTCATTACCGGCGTCACTATTATTATTGTTGTTATTAGTAATATTTGTTGGCATCAATAATTCTTGAGATTCTTTTTGGCTCGGTAATTGTTTTTCTGTTGTTGTTATGATTGTGGCTGTACTTGGTGAAGTTGCTGTCGCTGTGGTACTTTCTTTGCCGCTACCCTCAGTAATCGAACTCTGTTGTTGTTCAAACGGAGTAGGACCCATGTGATGTTGTACACTAGCGGTGCGACACTGCTGCTTCGGATTTTCTGGCGCCAATATTGTTTCTTTTTCTGGATCTTGTTCCTCCAAACTATCCTTTGTGTTACTATTGACTTTTTCTCCGTTTTGGTTGTTGTTGTTGTCTGCATCGACTTCCTCCATCTTTTCTTTTTTCTCAGCAGATAGTTTTTTCTCCTCCTCTTTATCATCACTCGATGTTTCGTTATTTTCGTTTTCATTGTCATTGGAAGAATGTTGGGTTTGTAATTGTCTCAATTCCTCTTCAATGGCTTGTACGATATCCTATTTTTAATAAAAGGTGAAACCCAAAAAGAAAAAATTTTACCATAATTGTAAACTTTAATTTTTTTTTTTACAACGAGACGACGGCTGTTACTTCCTAAAACTTACATTGATACCAACAATTAAATGAGTCGTTTTCTTTCTGCTGCCATTTAACATTTCTGAGGCAGCTTTTTTGGATGCTTCCTATTTTCCATTGAACAAAAAAAAAAAATCGAAAAATAGAAAAATTTATAAAAAGACGTGACATGCAGCTACTTAGTTTCAGAATAGACACATCTTTTTCTTGATTTGAATAAAAACGGTACATGAATGTTTACTTACCTCTGCAGCAGTATTTGTACACAGATGCCCTGCATCTTCACCATTATTACTTTTTGTAGTCGTGGCCGAAACTGTGGATGAGGAGGGTAATGTTTCCTGTTGATTCTTTTTTAAGGATTCAAGTTCCTGAGAAAGTACCATAATCATATCAGCATCATCATTACATTTTTTGGAATAAGCTTTCTTCAATGCTTCTTTTTCTGCTGTTATTTGACGAATTTTTTCTATTGTATTTTGAAATAAAAATAAATATTGAGGGAATTCGCCATTTGATATAATCCTCAAGTGTGAACAAAAAAAAAAATACCTTGCAGGTTCTCTTGTGTTTCATTCCATATTCGAGCTTTTGTTTTCCAATCCGATAAAACTTCTCTAAGTTTTCCATTTTCATGCTATAAATAAAAAAAGAATAGATTAATTACTACTCAACATTGTTTGTAGTTTTGTAGGTGGTTGTTTGTAATATGTGATAAATCAATCGATATTTATAAATATAAATATTTATTTATCATTGATCGCATCAGTAACTAATAATCACCTCTTTTTGTGTCAATAATGTATGAGCATGATTCAACTGTTTTCGATATTCTTCTTCCCACTCCACAAAAGATGAATTGGGAAAACTACTCATACTTCCACCAGAAAAGGACGAAGAAGTAATGCTCCCAGTCGTACTTGCTGTATGGACACTACTGGTTGGTGTAGGTGGATACATGGAAGAAGATGCTGTTGTAGAAGATGTTCGTCTGTTTCTATCACTATTACTATTCCCTTGTTGTTGTGAATGTCGTGGATACATCATCGTACTTCTTTTCGTAAAACCAAAAAAAGTAGAAAAAGAAGGTAGATTCTTTTTTTTATTAGTAAAAAAAAAGAAAAAAAATAACAAATTACAATCTAAACTAAGCGTCAATGTTTTTTTTTCATTACGAAAATGGTTGCCTTTCATGTAGCATTGTTATTGTCTTGCTTCGTTTGCCTTATTTAGCTAGCTATTGCGAATTTCTATTTCTTTTGTTCATTGTCATATTTAATTAAATTTTGTTCCCCCTTCTTCAACTTCTTTATGAAATCCTTCTTTAAATAAAGTCTCCCAATTGTTTTTTTTATGGATGCAACTAAATATAGCATACAGGTGTTCGAAGTTCGATCCATTGCCTCGTTTTTTTTTTAAAAAAAAAAGAAATATGAATCCACAAAGAAGACATCCCAATGTGAAATATGTTTATTAAGCTGTCATCATGTACTATATGGGTTTCCAAAAAGTAATATATATCGTTTGGAAACAAAATCAAATGATCAGAACGTATCTCTGTTGCAGGAGGATAGAGATGTATTCAATTTTACGTAATCAATATCTGAAATCATAACAAAGTACATAAAAAGAAGACAATTTAAGGACATACACAATAAGCATTCCAAATTGATTTCCTTTGTTCAGACATGAATCCAATCCATAGTAGAACGACTCTTTCAATTCTTGTCTTATTTTTTGTTTAAAAAAGTTCATAGTAGATCGTTGGTGGTAGTAGTACCTGAATATAATAAAAGTAAATAATATAGGATTAGAACGGGCAATATATGGCAATGAGGATCAGTTGTTAATAAAAACAGAAACAAAATTATTGAAAAAGTTTATTAACATATGATACATGGATTCGTTACTATAAGGTGTATATCACTTATAACTGCCAAAATTTACCTGAAATTTGGGATATATTCAAAATAATTTTTTAAACTTTTAAATCCATAGTAACTATTTTCAAGCATGTTCTAAACAAAAAATGAAAAAAAAACTGTCGTGGTAAAGCTGAAAGTTGTCAAAGTTCGGTCAAACTGGATTTTGGTAAGGGGAAAAAAAGGGCTGGAACTGATTTGCGTTAGTTATTTTGCTCCAATGATTTTGCGTTTGCATTGGAGTGTGTTTGCGTCCATCAGTGGTTCGCCCAGCATCATCAGAGTATGCCTTGGTGATTCAATCAAAGACTTTTTTTTCTGTATAAATATAATGAACTTAACGAGTTCTCTTTTATTTAATCACACACTGAGAATAAGAATGGCATAACTAGACGAGGTGTGATATACTGTAACCTAGCTATAGGAGAGTTGGAAGGAATAGAATGACAGAATTGGAAAAAGTAGAAGAGTAATGGCGGATAGTAGGTATAATGGGTAAGCCTAGAGGATAGATGCAATGGAATGATGAAGGATCGTATACAGAGCTGGTCCATTATATTATAGAGAATACCATCTTACGATCAAATGGATGTGAATCAATATTGATAATAAATACAACGAAAGAAAAAAAAAATGATGTCTCATAATACCAGTATATGGCTGAGAAAGACACACTGCTGTTTCATCCATCGATTCGGTCGTTGAGTGAAACAAAGGCTCTGCATTGAATCAAGAATACGACAAGGTAACTTGTTATATTCAAAATATTGGTATTCACTCGCCCAAAACTATATTCAAAAAAATAGTTAGTCTTACTACAGTTTGGTATCATGTTCATCATCTTTCCTCAAGGCTAGTATATTTCTTTGGTTACTTTCATGTCCGTCTGTCACATTATTATGTTGATCTTGACGATAAAATCAAACCACAACGGGCAGTCTAGTCTTTTTTTTTATTACTGAGGATCTCTTAAACACCTTGAAAAAAAATACATCTATCCAAGGCTGAGCTGTTTCGTATGTCAGGAGAGATCATGCGATTTCCAGGACGATTTACAAAAAAAAAATCAATTAAGCGGTCAAAAATACTTTCTTTCCACAAGGTAGAAAAAATTCATGGTATGTATACACACCTTCTTACAAGGTAATAGACGGGATAACTATGTACCAATGAAATAATTGAACGAGCTTACAGAATAGTGAACCATTATTTGACTGATGGTATTAAGGTGTCGCATGCGTCCCAGTTTATAAGATGTTCAATCAATTAAGTACAACAGGGATATTTAATAACAAAAAGATACAATTGAAATCGAACAATAAGTGTCTATCATAAACATATTGGAGAAGAAAAGACGGAACATCAGCTTAAATGGATTGACATTCCACTGTTCATACGTAGTTAATTTTATATATATCATACAATTATAGAAGCAATATTCTATACATCATTATCTTCTGGTTGTGTTGGTTATTGGTTGATTAGAATCAACCATACGTTTATTGATAAGTTTAAGCTTTGTGTATTTGAAGTATTTATTTACTTAGATATGGATGAGTAGAATTGTCAAGTTTTTTTTTTTTAATAAAATTAAAACGTATCGTACTGTATTATTCTTACTTTGTTGTACCATGTTTTTTCATTATAAAACTCTCTCAAACTTCTAAAACACAAACATAGGCCTTAAACCATTATTTCAACAGCATATTTTTTTTTAGTTTGTACAGATTAAATGTGATAAAAATAAATAGGGGTGTTCTTTTATTAAATGAAAATTTTCAAATGGAATAATTACCAAATGGGGATTTCATTCCATTCAGGATTAATTGGGCGCTCAGTTATGCATTTATTTTTCATTTGAATGAAATATTTCTTTTTTTTTTTTTTTGTTGCTTTTTTCACTTTTTTACTTCTTTTAAATAAATCTAGCTATCTACTTCATAACAATGCCTGGACACACGGAAAAACGTAAAGCTGAGTATGCTTTGGGTGTTATTGCCTGTTTACAATTGATTTGGGAAACGGCTGTAGTATTACTCGAAATGGATGATGACTTTGAATACGATAGCTCAGATTGTGATAATGATTTATAAGATGATGGAAATGCTTTGCTTTGGTATCAATTCCATGGGGTAAAACTTTTCATGAAAGCTGCAGTAGAAGATATCTAGACAGATCTCAAAAGATAGCTCGTGCTCCAATTCGAATTTGATGGTTATTTAAAGAGCTTGATGAACAGCGGTTTATACAGGAAGTTCGGATGTCAAGAAAAACTTTTTTGACAATTCTTATGAAGATTCGAGACCATACAGCTTTTGTATCTAAAGGACCAAAGCCTCAAAACCAGTACTTTTGCAGCTACTTGTAACACTTCGACGCCTCGGTTTTTATGGAAATGCAGCAAGTGTTGGATGTGTTGCCAGATATTGCGGAATAGGAGGTAATTGTTGGTTCCTTGGATGACGTGTTATTTTTTATGCATATATATATATATGTATACATATTAATAAAGAACGTACTATTTTATTGTGTGTTATAAACTACACAAATAGATGCTTGAAGTTATTTTATCATTGAAGCCAACCTGTGTTTGTTGGCCATCAGAATTAGACAAAAACTTATCAAAGAATGAGTTTGGTGCTGAATCTGGATTTACCGATTGTATTGGCATTATTGATGGCACTCTGTTTCCTTTTGCAAATGAACCTTGCATTGAACCCCCGAGTTACTTTTCATATAAAAAAGATATGTAATATCTGGTGTTCTAGTGTGTAATAGCCTCAAACAAATTACATATGCTTATATTGCTTGGCCAGGAAGCACGCATGACAGTCGTATATTCCGAAATAATGTTTTATACAATGGCTCTCCACCCTACTTCCGCAACGAAGAATATCTTCTAGGTGACACTGGTTTCGAATGTCTGCCACATGTTATAGTTCCATATAAAAAACCACGAAATCAAGATTTGACTGATGAACAAGAGGCATTCAACATGAAACTTAGTTCTGTAAGTATATTCTATCTAATAGTTTATAGTAGTGGTGTAGAAGATAGTCATATACGTTATAGCACCTACTTATTTTTTTTATGATTGAAAGGTACGAATTGCAATTGAGCATACTATTGGAATTCTGAAGATGCGTTTTCAAAGTCTTCAAGAATTACCAAATCGTCTGAAAGAAAAAAGTGACGCAAAACGTATAGTAGATTGGATCGAAGCATGCATTGTTCTACATAATATTATCACTGGTGAAAATTTAGAAAGAGTATATGACGAGGAAGAACTTAACCAAGCAATATGAATACCAATATTGCAGGTAGATTGTTAAAAGGCAACAGAACTCTCCTATTAGCAACCCTAAACCCAGTGGCCAAATTTAGCTCAGATGGCAGCTTAATACCTTACAGCCCTAGTTACGTCAACCCCGTCAGAAGCCTAGGACCAAATTTGAACAAGCAAAAAAGGATATGATCGCCAAGATGGATGTAAGCTTTTGACCGATCATTATGGTCTATATCTTGGTACTGGGGTCATTGGGTCAATAACTATTTATATTTCCCATGTTTTTTAGATTCTTAAGTTACTTCGTTGTCTCAAGCCTTTGGAAGCATTTGAAGAAGTATCCACCAAACAGCCAATTATAGCCAACCTTGCTGACGAGATGAACCAAAACTATAATTTCGGCTCAGTTGTAAGTGTAGTACTGCTATTGTTGATTTAATCTATAGCTTTGATATGCGATGTTTTAATCACTTATCTTTTGATTACCCACACACTATATAAACATAGGATTATAAAAATAAACCTGGCTACAACCAAGAAGTAGATCTTCTTGATGAGTTAGTAACGATATATGGTAATGAAACCAATGGTAGACGGTAAAATCTTATCATTTGAAAGAGTGTTAAAGGCAGAAATGAGCACAAGTGCTGAAGATCAATCTTTGACTGTGGGTATAATTGGCGATTAAAGGTAAATAAGATCCTTTTTGTGATATGTAATAAAAAATATACATGCTGAGCTGATGGTTCAACAGTTTTTCCATTCATTAATATTATTATATATTATAGTGTAGCGCTCCTTAGTCCGTTCAATAGTTAACATTTTCTTTTACTATTTTTATTATTATTATTTCATTATTAGTAACAGCATTATTCTTATTAAAGTATATTCTATTATAAAGTAATATAAAGCATTCTTTCTGGCTGAATCTCATTCACATGTTGCATTTGCTTTTGTAACAATTGCATTTGTTTTTGATAGCATTTGCATTTGCTTTTGATAGCATTTGCATTTGCTTTTACAAATTATTGCAGAAGCAAATAGTATAAATAGAAGATCAATTTCGATTAGAAAATCTTTAGTTCTTTACTCCTGAGTTCTTAACCCTCAGTTCTTAATCCCCAGTTCCCAGTTCTCAGTTCTCTACTTTATTTTCTTAATAAAATATCTTAAACTTATCCTTTACTTTAAACTTTTTGTCTTTTGAATAAGTGAGATAATATTACATTCACTATTCTTTTGTAATAATAAGACTATTCCTCGTGTGGTTTCAGACGTATAATTCCTGATAATAAGAACTCCCACACAATCTATCTTTATTTATTTTATTATTTAATCCATAACCGATCACTTCATACACCTTTTATTAATATCTTTATCACTTTATTTACTCTTTTCAGAAGGTTCTTTACTGCATATAGAACGCTTCAGTAGCTTTTTGTAGAGGAATCCGTTAATTCGACCAAAAAAAAAAAATCAAGCAATCTCATAACAAAACGTCATTAAAACACCTTGCCACCAAAACGGTTGGATTCATACTTAAAGCCTACTCCCCTCAAGCCTAAAAAAGGAAGTAATGGTCATTGCTCTGGGATTGTCGATCTTGACCCAATTTCTTTTACCTTATAGTCTATCCCAACGCTCCTATAGGTTACAGAATATCATATTTCATCCTAGTTACGCCATTCTTATTTTCAGTGTGTGATTAAATAAAATTTACTTCAGTTTGGCGCTAATAATTTGGAAAAACATGTATTACTGTACCTTCTGGCTTTTCGTGCATCTTATCCAGTCAACTGTACGCATAATTCATAAGACCAAAATTCGAGTATGGTCTAGCTATTTTAACTTTCACCAAACCTCAACTAGCCAATATTGAAAAAGCCAAAACCAATGCATCCGCATGATATACGGCGCCCACTCCAAATCTGAAACCAAAATAATGCGTCACCTAACCAAACTTCCCAGCATTGTCGGGATGAATAGCAGCACTACAAGTAAAATTTGTGTATAGAGCCCAATCACCACGTCGAATACAATACCTAACACATATCTGGCCGATTGTATGTAAAATTCTTGTCGAACTTGACGCATATCACCATCCCGACAGCAATTTACAGCAATATTACGATGATTCCCATGGACAGGGTTTATCAATTGGATCACTCCTCCTCCTCCTGAAGCTGAGTAGGTATACTGTTTATACTATTTTTATAACTACTTTTCTTTTTTTTTTTTTATTTCTTTTTTCCTCTTTCCTTTCTATTTCCTTTTTCCCCTAGTTTACTTTATTACTTAGTTAGATACAGCTACATACTTATGCCACTTGCTTTCTATGAACAGACTCTCTATAACCCCTCATCTTTTGTATGACATACCTTTTAACTTTTCTCTCTTAACTTTTTCTTTGCTTCTGAGCGCAGAGTTTTCATATGCTTATATCTTCCTTTATCTGTCTCGAACAAAAATTTCCGCCAAGGACAAAGTGTTCAATTGAGACGTAAAATAAAAACCGAATTTTTAAACGTATTACCGTAAATATATGTTACACAAAATATAATTACTGTGCCAATTTCAGTACTGTTTGCTGTGTATTGCTTTATCTTTTCCTCTATGTCCAACTGAACTAAGTGCAAGAGAGCAACAAAAAATCAACAACAAAATAAGGATTGACAGATGGATTATGGATCATCTGTCCCTGTTATTCAAACAGAAATTGAATTTAATGAAGATAATTTTAAGGAGGCTGCCAGTGATTGGAACATCTCTTCCTTAGAATTAATGGATGATTTGATTACTAGATTCCCTCAGTTTTCTTTGCATTAGAAAGAAGATGCACGTAGTTCAATACATAGTAAATACAACTAAGGCTCTCATACTGTAGATTGGAAAAAACGTAAAGAGGATAAAAAACCCACCCAAGGTTCATATATTTTTTAAGCTAATGCATAAGACAATTACGCGATCTAATTACAGTTCTTGTTAATTCAGTTTAGGAAATAAAAGCTCAGTATTTCATTTAATAAAATAATAAAACACAACTATTTTAGTTTTTAAATAAAATATAAATCATGTATGAACTGCTTTTAAGTGTGTATAATCCCCAATCTGTTTGATAGTATTGTTTCTATTACGAATCATAAGCGTATGCATGTAATATCTAATTCAATAATATTTACATGCCTGGTTCATGGAAATGTATCCATGGTATCCAATAATGAAAGAAATCAATGTGTTCAAAATTGTACAAAATGTAAATCTGCACATAATATGTTCAAAAAACATGTAAAATTCTACGTTTCCGCACATATGTATGCACATTACACATTGCACACACATTTCTCATGGTGATTTAATCATTTTTGTATGGTCTAGTTATTGTATTAAAATAAGGGGCATATAGTATAATACATCGCTTTACAAAATGATGTACTATATAATAATATACAAGCTGATAAAACAAAAATGAATGTTATTATGTAAAAAGTGATATATCTATGTACTGCAGAAATAAATATGATACTCCAGTTTGAAGGCTTTTCATTAATGTGGTGAAATATCCACAAAAGCAAATACTGCATTAAACTATGTATATTATAGAAAACATTTGAAAGTTTATTATAAAAATAACCAATAATAATCAATGGATTATCATTTTAACATTTGTATTTCAAAAGGGATCGTCATGATGCAAAAAAAACATTTTGAATTAATAGCTGTTTAATTAGCTTCCTTTGAGCCGTTTGAATAAACGCAGTTACTATGACAGCTAAATCCTCCCTTATTACGAAAAAAAAAATATGTGTTTTCATAATGTCATTATTGGTTTTGTAATAATAATAACAGCAGTAAACAATTTACGTTGAACATCCACAAGTATTAACGCAGTTACAGGCTTCCGTTGTTCATTGACATTGGTTAGTTTGGCAGCTGTATTCCGCAGCACAACAAATACGTTTTCCCACGTTAGAACGATTGAAGGAGAAAAGATTAAAGAAAAAGAAAGAGGCAACATACTTGTAATTTATAATGATGGGTTGTATTTATATTTGCCCATTGGTATGTTTATTTTAAGCATGAGGTATATTACATTTTATCATATAAATAAAATAAAATCACAGCAAGCCAATTGTAAGCACACTATTTTTATTTGATTTTATTTGAAGCAATCCAAGTCTTAGATACACCCTTTTTTATGAAAATAATATCAA
The DNA here is from genome assembly GCA_025677815.1 of Phascolomyces articulosus. Classification (NCBI taxonomy): domain Eukaryota; kingdom Fungi; phylum Mucoromycota; class Mucoromycetes; order Mucorales; family Lichtheimiaceae; genus Phascolomyces; species Phascolomyces articulosus. The sequence goes on along the minus strand of JAIXMP010000008.1, from coordinate 409,424 downwards.
TGTGATGCACAACATACACACGATATTTCTCTATTTGTATAGACGCGAAAAAAGAAGAGTAGGCTAACAAGACCCTCCTGAGACTCGGAACCACGTCGATCTAATTTGATCCTATGTAGAATGAGTGTCCGTTTCTTATTAAAATTTAAAACTTTTAGTTATTTTTATACTTGATATATTGCTTCAAACACATAATGATTAATCTTTAGTATTTTATACTTTATATGTAGTAGATGGATAAAATAACTTATTGAATATGTGTTGATAAAAAAAATACAAGGGTGAAAGAAAGAGGATGCTATAGTAATGGATTGAACCAGTCTAAATTCATAACAGAAGGAAAAATAAATAATAAATGAAATCAATGATGAAAGTTCAGCAGTTGGTAAGGAATTTTCAGGGTTCTATACCTGGAACATAGTTTATACAATGTTTTGTACTCATATCCTATTTTCAAACTTACACACATATCAATTTATATATTTATTGCGGTGTCATAGAATTCAAAAGATTTTCTATCATTTAATTTTTATTGATTGATCTTTATACAAGTTCCATTCTAGACATTTTATGCCTCTTCGATCTTAAAATTACATATACGTCGTACGTGTTACATTCTTCAATATATGCATATAAATGTTTTCTTTTATTTATTGTTCTATAAAATAGATTTTAAACATGCGTATATATTATTCTTTTTAATAACTATTACTGGTACGTAGCAGTAGAAAGTTTTAATGGCATACAAATTGTTAATCAGATCCGACACTATTAAACATCACTTATCAATCGCTCTAATTAACAATTTAACAGTGTAGCATTTTTAAAGGCTAACCAGAAGATCTATTAGTATACATATAATTTAATACAGGATAAATATAATTAAAAGCAGCCAAAAAAAGTGGTGAATATTATTATAAATTAGTATCAGTTATAAGGGATAGCCACACTCCATAATAAATAGAATTGGTATATATTACATATACGTAACAATTCCAAAAAGATAAAAATATCACTGATAGGGATCATTCAATCCTTATTGTCTACTTTTTCAATAATTCCATGAAATATTTATTCAGCTTTGAACACGTCTGCTATGGGGGTATGGGGGACTTGCCCCCATATTAGGTGACCAACAAAGGAGGGGGAACCTTCCCTTGCGACGACGCCTACTGAATAACCCGAAGCGGAGCGAGTAAGGACAGTTAGCACTGTTTTAAGAGAAAAATACATCACTTTTCCTCCCCATCACTTGTTTTTATTCCTTTTTAAATAAAAAATAATCAATTTGTGTCCGTTTGCTTGAAAAAACCTAATAATTATTCATGTTAACCATTGTTTCATGTGTATGATATTGTCAAAGAAACCCGTAGTTATCCTTATCATCAACCATCTCACTCATTTTTGCTTGCTCTCATCACGCGCCTTATCAATTTTTTTTTTGTGGTGTGGGGTATATAAAATTAGCACAATACCCACAACAATGAGGTATCAACAACAAATAAATACTTGAGTAACACACCCTGTATATAGTAACACGAAAGAGCCCCATGGGTTTGATTGGCTAAGATCATCAAACTATTTATTAATTAGTTATAGAGCACAAGCATGAAGAGTGTTTTTTTGTGACCAAGAATTATTTACGAAAATCATGGAAAATATAGAAAGTGATATCACATAACAATAGTATAAATTGTATAATGTGAAAAAATTAGAGTAAGGTAGTGATTGATATTTACTATTAAAAAAGGAACACTTTGACCATCTGGATGATCCAAGATGATCTCCTCCCATGCAATGGTTAGTGAACCAAATAAGGAATGTACCGATTAACCAAACAAAAAAAATGCAAATGAGATGGCGTGATACATTTCCATTTACTCGAGATATTTTCTTTTTATCAGATATTCGTATAATAATTATATAATCTAGTAGGTATTTTTATAAGCAATCATTCCAAACACTACCAATGGAAGAATATTATTAATTAAAAAATTACACGAGAGAGAGAAAAACTTTTTATATATATTTTTTTTGGTCAAATAAAAATACAAACGGATGAGAAAATAATAATACAAATAGAGACTTTTTTTTCTTTCTTTTTACTTTAAACTACAAAAAAAAATAGTTGTACGAGGGAAAAAAAAGAATAACATGTTTTTGTTGGAGTCAAATTATTGGATAATGATGATTAAATGAAGGTGTGAAATAAATGATTATGAGAAATAGAATGCTTATTAGATAGCAGTCGTTGAAGGGAGTTCATTGCTCATAAAGAATGAACCAAAGTGTTGCTTTTGTGAATTAGATGAAAATATTAAATGCTGAGGAGGATGTATAGGTTGTTGAAATTGTTGTGATGATGATGGTAAATAATGATGATGGGTATTGCTGGTATCAGTGTTATTATTATTGTTATTATTAGGAAAACGACGAGTCCAAAATGATGAAGTAGTCCAAGGATTAATGCAAGTAGCACTGGATAAATTGGATGATAACCTAGATGAAGATGCCCATGGTGCTTCTGTTGATTTCTCCTGATCTTCTTTTTGATCTTGTTGAGATTCATTCTCATCATTAGTGTTCGAGGGTTGAACAACGGTGAGGCGTGCACAATAATTTTCATTATGGTTATTATCCCAAAATTCCATCCCATTGACAGAATACCGGAGGGCAAACTGTAACAAGAAATTGTCATCGTGGTCCATCTTTTTCCATCGGAATTCAAAGGTAAACCTATCCAAGGTCGAATCGGCCAAGGATTCACAGTACATGGCATCCATGTCTGTAAATGTCGACCAATCATCAAAGGTATAACGTACCATGACATGTTTTTCAAATGCAACATTAGCAACATGGCAAGTACCAACAACCATTGGCATAACGCTACTAGTAGATAGTTCTTGTTGTTCTGGTGGTTGTACAACATGAATTGATTTCAATTCAAGTGGTTGATATGGGTGATCTTTTTTTGTTATTGTTGTTGTAGGATTAATAATATCATTCATTTTTTCTTCATTACAATGATTCACCAGTTCCAGCTGATAGAAAAGTTGGTTTTTCTTTTTCATGGTCGTTTTTTCTTCTGTTGCTATATTATTGGATAATACTGGTTTTGTTACGGTCATCGTCGTCGTTGATGTCAGCTGATGCTGTTGTTGTTGTTGCTGATGCGGCACATTATCATTTTTTATTATTATATCGTTCTTCTTGTCGCTGGCTTGATGTTGGGGCGTTTGCCATTGATAAAATAGTCGTACTTGATCAGTACCATCACTGAATCGGACTGATTTCTTTTTAATCGTATTATTATTATTATTATTATTGCTTTTAGTAGGATTGGCTTTATTGACAAGCGATGATTTCTTTTTTTCAATGACAGATTTTTGTTGTTCCAGTTGTTGCTGTTGAAGAGGATGAGCACGCGATATTGTGTTTTTTACTAATGAAACACGTTTGTTACTACGTCGACTATTGGCACGTAAAGCATCAAAATAATAACTACTATAAGTGCCAGCCGTTGGACAAAAAACGTTATGATATGAAGGAGATGAAGTTGTAATCATTCTTTACAACAATAGGTGGTGTCAAAGTAAAGAAAAAAAGAATGTTGGAAGAAGAAGAAGAGAAAGGAAGAAAAGAATTGGGCGGGAAACATTGGGTTAATAATAATAATGTTATTGTTGTTCAACTAGAACTTTTACTAACTATAACATTTGCTGCTAATGTGATACCAAATAATTTTATGAATCAAAAGGTATACTCTTAAAGAGATGGGAAGTTTTTTTTTCGGTCCCGATTCCCGTAGTTTTAACGCATGGTTCTCCACTGTTTCTTTTTTTTTTTCTCACCTGTTGCTTCTTTTTTATATAATATATGAAATTTGTAAAATACTTTAATATCATCTTTTTAATACGGAGCAGGGTTTTTATGCCATTGTTATTGATGGTATCAAGATCAGATAAATAGTGTCAATGTATTAGTAATAATAATGGTAAGCAACATACTAATATTTCATATTTATCAGTTATTAATAATAGTGAAAAAACAAACAAGTTATAAAAAAAAACGTTGGGTTGTTTGTAGTTTTGTGTAATGCAGAGTTCCCCCAGCCGATAAACCCAAATTAGGATAAGTAAAAGTGTTGGCAAGGGTGGACCATGCGCAAAAGAGTATAAAAACTTAATGGTGGCACCCATAAAATAGAACTCCCGCCAACTTTTTTAAAGAAATAATATGGCGAGATTTCTCTCTCTTTTTCTCTCGTTGCGCAGCTCTTCACCGAGTATACTAATAAATGACAAGCGAAAAAAAAACATTTACATCACTTATTTACTTACTAACTCGTCTTATATATACATGGATTACACATCATGACAAAAACAAATCATTATCAAATATAGATATACTCGTGAGTTTCTCTGATAAAGTTGATAAGAAAGTAGTTTTCCATTTGATGATAAAAAAATTTGCCTGTTTTACCTTGGCATTTTATATATATATATATCTGTACAAAAAAAAAGCCCAGAGATGTCTTGATAGATAATAGTTATAAAAAAAACCAAGGATCTGGCCGTTCCCTAGTAATGATGAGTATTCGATTGTTTGATGGTTACAGTTGTAGACTATTCAAATGAATTATTTATTCATTCTTGATTATCATAATATACCTTTAAATCCTAAAACCTTGCATAAGAAATGTCCGTATGAATAAATCGAATAGTTTAGTATCATCTTGATAATAGATAATAGAACTATCGTTGATATAGTTTTTGATGTATTTACGCATAATTGTTCATAATTTTACGTATTTTGTATACATATTTAATCAAGTGATCATAAAAAATGAATTAACGGTACGATTTGAAAAATCTCCATCCAATCTTATTTTTTGTTTAGGTAAAAGATATTTTAATCTCCCATTCTTATTTGTATTAAGAACCTGGGATTTACACACGGAAGGCTTTTTTAAAAAAAAGACTGTTCACACGAAAAAAAAAAAAAAAAGAATGGGACGAAACACCAAGAAAGAAAGCTATTATATAATACTTATCACATCCCTGCTATAGTAATCAGTCAACTGTTGTATATAAAAAAGAGTACCTCATGATACCATTAGTGAAGTAAATATTTGTCAAGATTCATAAAACTTTTACAACAATTATAATATGTATGTACCAATGCAGGTTTGGTGATAATTAAATATGCTCTTTGACTGATAATCTATTTTTATCATATAGATATTTGGTATTGCGGTGTTTTTATTCTATGCGTTACTGATGATGATGATGAGGGATGACAAATCGTCGGAAACAAAGCAACGTGGTTATTATTTGTCACATAGATGGACGATTGTCGATCGCTGATTTCTTAAACACAAAAACATAGTTAATATAGTAATAGATTAGTTTACTTTATCTCATCATTTCTAAACCAGTCATCGTTATTTTTTCATTATTGCTATATCTATTTTTCCTACGTATTTTAAAGAAAAGATATGTTTTTTTGTTCTAAACTGAACAAAATAAACTTGTAAAAAAATGGACAATAACAAATGGAAGATCTTTTTGACGGTTGTTTGTTGGTTTATATCATTGGATGCATGAAATAAATAGTAATTTCAAGGGGGAAAAGAACCTATAAAATCATTTCAAAAACTTCACCTCCTTTATTGGCTGGTCTATAACTTGACCTTTTCCTCCTTTCTTTTTCCATTATTCATATATATATATATATATATATATATTAACCTATTACCTCCTCAAAAAAAAAGAAGCCTAAATCAATCACTTGATCATCATGATATGCGTTTATCGCCCACATGGCCTATTACCTGTTTTATCTTGCGTGGGTATTAAGGTTTTTCTCCAAGACAATAAGTCATCTACACACAAATGATGATGATGATGAAAAAAGCTCAGCTTTATTGTAATAATATAATAAAATGGTCATTCTATAAAAAAAGATTGTATTACCCACACACACAAGCCTATTAAAAAAAGATGTTTCTTTGCATAAAACAGAAAAAGAATTCAAAAAATTATTGTTGCGATTATTTTGTGCCACACTTTAATTTTACCACGGTGAAAAATAAATGGGCTAGATGCGTCTGCTGATGCAGATTTCCATTAAAAGTAACTAAAGAAGGAGTTATTGTTTATTTGTTTCAAAGAGGCGATCTCATATGCCCACATCAAAAAAATTGCACTATTTTTTTTTATGTGTGTGGTGTTAAGATATAAATATATATATATTATTTTTTTTTCAAACAAGAAAAATAGATATGCGATAAGGGGAGAGGGTAGATACATATACAAATTGAAAGAAGGATACAATGATATGACTTGTGAGATTGATTTCAACAAAATAGAAAAAATAATGAGAGGAAAGACTATCGACAATAAAGAGAGATATTTGAAGCGGATCAAAAGAAATAAAAAGATATACACTAACAGAGAGTTATACAACAACAAAAAAAAAAAGAGAGAGAGAGAGAATGACAAAATGGATATTTCTATAGCACAAAAATAAAATAAAATAAAATAAAAAGATGAATTGTTTGATGGGATCGTTTGGATGATAAAAAGATAAATTTTTTTTTTGGATATTTGATAATAAAACAAAAAAGAAACAACTCAGATTTTTCCTGCCACGCGGATAAGAAAAACTAATGAGTTATGTGTGTGTGTGTGTGTTTGTTTGGAAACATTATCAGACGACTGAGATGCGTTTACTTTTAGTAGGACGCGGTGACTCAAATGCAGTATTGGAAGAAGAACGTTTATAACCACGTTTTGTAGCACTCGAAAGTTCTGAAAGAAATACATAAAAAAAACATAGGCACACATGTCAATATATCTTTCTTACTAAAATGCGGATTATTGGATAGGTGAAAAAAACAAATAAACATAGAAGTTCTATTTACCTTCAACAAGAGGAGTAATAACAGAAGTAGTTTCCTCTTCAGATGATTTTTGACATTGTCGTTTAGCCATTCTTCGACGAGCAGCCGTCATAGCTGATGGGGGTTTACCACGACGTTTTCTATGATGTTCCAAAGGTCGACCATCGGCAGAAGCAGCTTTAATCAAGATCAAAGGTAAAATACGGCGACGTGCATTAATAAACCAATTACTGATTTGATTTAATGTTAAACCCGTTTCATGCTTGAGCCAATTCTTTTCATCTTCAGTAGGATAAGGATTGGCACAATGTTCAACGAGCCAATGTTTAAGGATGGCAGTCACTGGTTTGGGTAAATTGCCTCGTCGTTTACGATTGGCTGTAGCACTGCTTCCATCGGCTCCCATTGTAGAACCTACCACAGCAGCATGATGACTGAGATCATGTGAAGGTTCTTGTCTAGCAAAGTCCTGAAGTGTTGTGCTACAGTAACGCTGATGGTGATGATGATGATGGTGATGTTGATGAAATTGTTGATGATGATTATCTTCGTCACCACTGAAACTTGTGGTACTGCTATTGCTACTATCATCTACTGTTGCTGCCATAGTACCAAAGTAACCATCCTTGTTGTTAGAAGAGGAAGGTTTAGTGTTATGGTGGTTATTTATTTCATGAGCTCCAGGTGTAAGTGGAAGAGATGGACTACGACGTCGGTGTTGTTTTTGTTGTTGTTGGTGATGATAAACACCAGGTGATGAAGATCGAGATGAAAGTGCGTCTTCATTGTGAGTGTCAGTAGGGCTATGACGAAGTGTATCAGCCCACATTTTACCATTGGATTCGAGCATTTCACTGATCTTGTTTTTCTTTCGTTGAATAAGTGGTGAATAATAAGGGTCATTTACAGGGATATGGATCCGTTCAACAGAACCATTGGAAGTACTTGAATAAGAGTGATCATGGAATAAAATGACAGGGCTAAATACTCTTAACTGTTGATTTTTCACAAAAAAAAATCATAAAATAGTTAATATCTACTATTGATAACTATACTATTATGTGTCTATAAGTAGATAGTAATAATAATAATAATAACTAGTACCATTTGACGTTGTTGTTGTTTATCACCCATGGTATCAAAACTACTCGATAAATGATTTCGTCCATTTGAATTATTGGTTGACATCATGGTATGTAAAGGAGGTAATTGAATATATCGACAAGAATCAATCATGATAAGTTGTTGTTTTTTGATTGATATGTATTAGATACAAGTGAGAGAATAAAAGTAAGAGGAGAAGAAAGAGAGAGAGAGAGAGAGAGAAAGAAAGAGTGGGGGAGTGTTTGGAATAAGTTATTGAAGATGAAAAGGAAGAAAAAGAAAAGAGAATAAAAACAATGGAAGTGGAATAAAAATAAAAAGAGATATAGAATGCAAAGAAGATGGATGAAATATTCAAATCTTCTTGGGGTATTTATACCAATTCGTCAAAAATTGGCGGTGCATTTAAAAAAAAGTGATAAGGATGATCAGCAACAATTCACTAAAATGTTACACATTGTAGTTTCCATGTTTTCATTATTATTATTATGATTCCCCATTGCTATCCCCCAAAAAAAGTGTGTGTTTGTGTGCAAGTCTAAATCATAAACATATGCTTGAATATATTGATAGGTGTTTTGCCCCTCCTCCTCTTTTTTTAATACCTAAAATATATATAATATACTCATATATTCTATTATATAATAATAACTCAATACAAAATAATATATAGTAAGTAGTAATAAGAATTAAAAGATATATATATATATATATATATATTACCCTTTGTATAAAAGGGGATGGAAGTTTCATTTTATATATTACGAACCCAAATTAGAGATATAAAAAAGTACTCGTAAGTCGATCAACCCCATTCACCCTTTTTTCTTATTTCTTTTACTAAATTAGGATAACAATGGGCAGGTTCTTGGCCGACTCTCTCTATTCTATATAAATATCATCTACAAAATACAATAAATTATAAAAACTCGATATAAATATTCTATATACGTGGCGCCCCGCCCTGTCAATTGATCGGAAAAGGAGTAAAATAATAATAATAATAATAATAAATAAATAGATCCATTATGAAAGAGGCAATCATTGTGATGATGAAGGGCTAAAAAATCATCAAGGTCAAATAAAATAAAACAAAAATCTATCATCAGCCCATCATGCAAATTTTCATGTTTGATGAAAATAATATAATAATATCGAACCTTTTTTTGAAGGAAGAAGGGGAAATGTGTAAGAAGAAGCGAGGAGTTCTATCTTCATAGCATGATAGTAGGAGAAAAAAAAAGGTATATATCATTTAAGCACAATGACATGCAGGACATATTCAACTCTACTAAGTCCTTAATAAATCCTTTTTTTTATATACTTGAGATAGTGATGGTCTTTGCTTCTATGATGATGACAATGTTAGGTTTGTCATTATTCAATACACAAAATACATTTCTCTTGTCTATAGATTTATAGATACAAAAAAAAAAAACCTCCTCAGTATTTTTTTACACATCACCCCTCGGCTGTCTGTATTATACAGATAGACTCTTCCTCCTCTCCGCATCTTCTTTTCTTGTTCTTCTCTGTACATCATTCTAAAACATATTGGGGATAAATAACCCTTGCTTGATGTGCATAGGATGTGATGCCAACTTTTTTTTTAATTCACAAAACAAAAAAACCTATTTGGTATAATAAATGTGCTATGAATGTGCATATATTCTTTTTGTTGTTGTTGCCAAGAGGAGAGGACTAAAGAGATAGGATAACACCAAATTGAATTACGATGATGATCCATAAATTGGTATATAATGTTGTGTTGAGTAGCATTGATTTCGATTTTATTTTACTCCAAGAAAAGAAAAAATAATAAAATAAAATCGAGGGATAAGGAAAATGATTAGAATATAAATAATACTAATAAGTTATATTTCATCGTTGATACTCAATTGATAGAAAGGGCGTTAAGGAATATGCTTTTTCCGGAGAAGAATCAATTGCCAAGTTTTAATGGTGGCGGATTATTATAAAATATATTTATAGTAAAAAAAATCTTTTTCTATTATGATGGATTGCATCGCATGAAACGAAAAGTAATTCATTATGTATATATATTACGTGTTCGATACATAAGTAAAATACTCGTGAATTTATTATAATAGAATAACTACTCCTAATGAAAAGAGAGCAGACATTTGTTTAATAATAAGAAGAATGAAATTAGAATTATAAAGTAAGAGTTATAAGGTCAAGAGCAAGTGAAAGAATAATATTTAGTAGTAGATATAAAACATATACATGGGAGCTTATACTAAAAGATAGTAAATACCAGCTGCGCACATGCCCATTATGATCCATAAGGCACATGGTAATTGAACGGATTTGAATCGGATAAAGAACAATAACGCGGGGCATTAGAAATAAAGAGCAAGGGATCCGCGTCTAAAAGCTCTATTGAACTCTCCCAACCCGTTTTGGGGTTAAATGTAAGGGGAGGGGGAGTTGAGTTAAGCTTTTGGGGGAGTTTTTCTACTGCTTCTGCTTATTCTTCTGTTGCTACTTCTGCTGCTAATAGAAACTTCTGATTGTCACCCTGATTCGTCTCACCATTGCAATCCTCATCATTATTTTTTTTTTAATTTCCATTCTTATAATATTATATATAAAACCAAAATCAAACGTGCTTGATCATATGCTACATAACATCCGATAGAACATCATAATCATTGAAGAACATGACCTTTTTTTTTTATATCATTACGTTATTGTTGATTATTATTTTTTATCTATAGCTGTAGTAACTAAAATAATAATAAAGAAAAATCATTGCGCCTTGTTTCTTGATGCATGCTTGACTTGATGTATCATGAAAATCATCAATGCATACATGCATATTATAAATCTCTCCATCATGTTGGACAAAAGGTGAGAGAGAAAGAGAGAGAGAAGGGAGTACTCGTGGCAAAGTGGACAGATTCACGCGCAAAAAACAAGATTTGATTTGCATATATTATATATATAATTTAAACCGTCTTAGTCTAGCTTTACTTAATAGAGAGAACAGCCGCCATTTCAAAACATGAAACACAAAAATGATGTTTTTTTTTGCATGACTTTTTTTTTGCACTCTCTTTGTTGTCGGTTATTTACAATAGCATCATAAAGCAGCAAAATAGAAACATTCTATATGTTAAAACATTTTGTATATATAAATACAAGATGTCATTCTATGATTACGTAGCATAGTAGAATCACTAAATAATATTTGAAAGACTTATATGAGTTTAGATCAAATATAATAAAATATCTATTACACGCGAGATCTATCAAATAATAATAAAATGAGAAGTGTAACTTCTATTTGAGGATTAGATAAATATGGCTTGGTGTATGTCGTACCAAAGTTCCATTCATCCCTGGCTTTTCCGTGATATAAAAAACTCTTTCCCGATATTTACCACCAGTCAAATTTAATAAAACATTAAAATGGCCAAGATAATTCTTTTATGATCTATTAGTCTACTACTACTACTTTGTACTCTCATTATGATGATGATGATCCTTGTGACAGCCACTTTATTTTAATAACGTCGAAAACAACAACAGCACGTAAAAACAAGACTGCCTTATAAATTATGACTCTTATTCATCTTTTATAAATAGTTCATAGCAATAATAATAATATGACCCCAATTATATAAGATGATGTGATCTTTTTTTTTTTTTCAACGGAAGAAGAGGATCCACTTGCCCCCACCTCTCCGTAATAAAGGAGTAGGTTGGTCTAGTTGAAAATAAAAGATTTACAATTCTTGCATTAAAAAAAAGTATATTTTACTTTATAGGATATGGAAATATTTATAATATAGGCGCGAAATTGTGGAAAGGAGAGATAGTGATATCTACTACTCAAAGTGAAGAGGAGAATTATAATAATCATTTGAAAGGTTTTACTCTTTTGTTCTCAAAAGGGAGATTAAAGTCTACTACTACTTTTGAGGAACAACGGCGATCTCTCTTAACCTAACATTTATTTGGTATAGAAAGAAACCTTTCAATAAAAATATCTAGACTCCTTGAAATGGTTGGTCGGTGGTGGTTATTGAACCATTCCTAATTCGTGATAAGAAAATCGCGTAGCCAAACTTTTTTTTTTCAAATGGGAAAGATGGATAAGAAGTTGTAAAAGATAACAATAATCAATCAGGTGGTCTGGTTCTGGTTTTTGGTTTTATTTGTGACATTGATTTATTATTACTCGTCGATATGATAGATTGATAAACAACACGTAAATATTTATGTTTTCTTCGGGATAATAGGTTTATCTAGTTGCATCATAATAACAATATAATAATAAAACAGGATGGTAACATGTGTAAATCGGAAAAGATCGTATTATATACATTAAAATAAACGCTATATCAATATATATATATATATCTACATCACGAAAAAACAAATATTCCCCACATAAAAAATGATTTAAGAATTTGGTAATAATAAAAAAAGCGCAAGCCATCAGCGTAACCATGAACCTGATTTTTTTTTTTTGCTGCGGAATTGATTTTTGGTAACACTAAACCGCAGTAATAATTGCCATTGTCATATTACGTGCTGCTACTACTTTATGCCGCGTTATACTGCGCCATTCTTTAAAATACATATAAAAAGAGCTCCATTTGTCGCCATCATGATATCAACATTATACCTTCTATTTATATCAAATTTAACACCACCAACACCTTGACTATTTCAAGAGCCATTTCCCATTTTCTTTTTATACAACAATAAGCATTTTTTATTTATTCCCCATGGCACCCATTATTCAAAAGAACATTGTTGAAGTCACATCTTCAAGGGATGTGTCTATAATGCAGTATTTCCACGATGATGCAATTAAACAAACACAGCCCCCCACTGGCTGTAGCAAGAACAATAGTGGATCTTGTGGTGGATGGAGTTGCAGTTGCTGCAGTCGCGCCCCAAACCGACGTCGCCACTTCTGTGGTGATGGCTGGTGGTGTTATGAAGAACCAAACGATTGTTGCTAAGAACAACAACAATGGTGTCGCCGACAACATCACTCATTTGTGCTTATCCTATTCTGACATGTCAATCTATTTTTCTCGTCCCTCTTTACTTGATCTTGTGACCACCTTACGCCACCGTCCCAATGATTCCTTGACTGTGGTGGCCAATATTAATTTCTATGGTAATTATATCGATTTCGGTTTTCCTTCCCAACGTATTCTTTCTACACCGAACGCCGGTGGGGGTGGAGTTACTTCTTTAATGAGTGAAGCAGTTTCGGCAGAAGTCATAGATCGATTGGTGGGAATCAGTAAGGTGTTGACGGAAATGGAAATCCAATACTCGACCAAAGGCCCTATTACCGATTACGTGTGCTATTCTTCATCCATATCGCAAGCACTCGGTGTTTCTGTCACTCGCGCCATGGCTTTTGGTCGTCGATTTACTGCCAAGGATGCCATGCGACTTATGAAGAAAAAGATTAGTGGTATCAATAAATCAACATTGACGGTTTCCAATTACAAGTTTCAGAGACAGATTTTACATGTTTGGGCAGAGAACGGTACAGATGCAGCCATAGTCCGACGTGCTTGTGCAAAGATACCTGATACTATCCGAAAAAATACCATTATACTTATTACTACTATCAATATGGATTCCGTCTTTGCTAGTGGTTAAATAATCGCTTTTTTCTATTTTATTATTATAAATTATTTTCTGTTCTGTTCTGTTCTTTTCTTTGTCTTTTCTTTCCCCCAAATTCCCTCATTTCGTTTCTTATCATTTGTATTTTTTTTTTGTTCCTCTCTTTTTTTGAATAAAATAAAATATTTTTTTATTATTATTATTAATCATTCTTATTATTGTTCATCATCACGGATTAAATCATCCTCATCTTCTCCAACATCAGGTGTTGCATTGACCGTGGGTCGTGCTGCCTTTGGTAATGCGGCTGTTCGTTTATTCGCAGCTTCTTTTCGTCGTAATGAAGCAGGTACAAATCCTAACAATTCTTTTTGTAAATTACGAATTTGAGGTTCAGCAGAAATGGTTGCTGCGGCAGTAGCTGCAGGTGATGGTGTTGGTGGTTTAGGTGATAATATTTCTTGTGTAATGTCTTTGATTTGATCTTCAGGTAAATCCAAAGCAAACGGATCTACAGGTTTGGTTTGTCTTAAATGTTTATTATGATGAGGTCTGTATCCATGAGGACGAGGTGGACGATGATGTGGTTGATGATGCGGAGGATATGGGCGATAATGAAGGGGTGGTGGTCGACCCATCATGGGATGCATCGGTGGTCGTCCAGGTGGAGGGGGTGGTACCATCATACCATATCCCATAGGCATGCCAGGAAACATAAATGGTGGTGGGGGTGGCCTTTGGAAACCTGTAGGAGGAAATGGTGGTGGTGGAGGCGGAATAGAAGGAGGAGGAGGTGGTGGTCTCACTTGAGCAGCTGCTTGTAATGTACCAAGTTGTGTTTGGAAAGGTCGTGCTGGTGGTGGACCTTCAGGTAATGGTATATCATCATCGCTATCTTCTTCCTCTTCCTCTCCTTCTTTTTTCTCTGCCTTTTTTTCCTCTTCTGTTTCTGATGGAGCTGGTAGTGCATCGGATACATTTTGTTGCGTTGTCGTTGGTGGTGGAGGACCTTCTGGAAGTTCAATATCATCCTCATCCTCTTCATTTTCTTTTTCCTGATCCATGCCCGCATCTTCTTGCTCTTTGATGATTTCCTCATCTTCGGACATTTCAGAATCACTTTCATTGGATGTATCACTCATATCTGAATCAGATAGAGATGAACTGCTTTCATCATCTGAATCTCGTTTACTTCCTGTTCCTTGACTTGATGATGTTGATTCTAATTGTGTTGTCAAAAAATGAAAAATGTCAAAAATGAAAATTCGAGAAAAATGATCTCCCTCCGCCAAAAAAAAAGTGATCTTTTTCTTTTACCTTTTATTTTGACTGGTACAAATTTATTCGTCTTTGGATCATACACCATCTTTCGAGATTCATGTTGTTGTTGCTGTTTCTTTTGTCGTTCAGCCAATGCTGCTTGCGCACTATATTCATTATCAATGACAATGAAAGAAATAGATTAGCTCTTTTTTTTTTTCTGGATCCATTATTATATTTTTTAAAAAAAACATTATTCTCTATAAAAATAAACCACGCATAATTTATAATTACCCAGTCAAGGTGACACCTTGGGACTTTTTGGCCTTTTCGATTTTTTGTAGTTCTTCCTTCAACTGTGTTAACCGTGCTTGTGCATTTTTATCCAACTGTGCATGACGAGCTGTTTAAAATGAGTCTAATCGATCTTTATATATATATATATATATAACATCTAAAATCATTATAAAGTGAAAAAGAAAGCTTGCCTTGATTTTCTAATTTTTGAATATCTGATTTAACTCTCCCAGTATCTCTTTTTGAAAGTGCTAATTCTCGAGCTTTTTTGCGATCTTCTTTATTCTAAATTTGAAATATATAAAGTGAGCA
Organism: Phascolomyces articulosus; assembly: GCA_025677815.1. NCBI lineage: Eukaryota > Fungi > Mucoromycota > Mucoromycetes > Mucorales > Lichtheimiaceae > Phascolomyces > Phascolomyces articulosus. The sequence continues at coordinate 393,922 of JAIXMP010000008.1, read as the reverse complement.
AACTAGATCCTATATTTAAAAGATTCTGATCAAGTTTTTGTAAATAATTACCTTTTTAAGTTCGCGTTTACGTTGTTTTTTACCTATAGTAATTTTTTTTTAAAAAAAAAAGGATTAGGATTTCTATTTGTCTTTTCTACAAGATTAATTATTGAAAAGAAAGAGAGAAAGATCTATTTACGTAGTGCATCGGCTGGATTGATGGCTCTTTTCGACTTTGCCATTTTGGAAATAAAGAAAGTTTGTTTAAAGAGAAGGGAGAAGGTAATATTATTACAGGTTTTTTCCTAATGGTTGGCAGAGGGCTATTTTCAATTTGGCAGTGTGCTAATTTTCAGTTGGCGATGGGGGGTTTATCATTTGGCAGATGATCAAATCAGGTTGGCAGGAAATGTTTTTTACCTTGGCAGTGCGTTTTTTTCAATTTGGCAGTGAATTTTTTTTCAATTTGGCAGTGAATTTTTTTTCAATTTGGCAGTGAATTTTTTTTCAATTTGGCAGTGAATTTTTTTTCATTTGGCAACGCATTATTTTTCATTTGGCAATAAGGAAATATCAACTTGGCATTTTTATTTTTATTTTTATGAAGCTTGAAAACTATAGTATATTGTGTCTAAACAACTTCAGAAATCAGGTTAACGTCCAAATACATTCATTGCTTACGCCAAGAAATTCTTACTATTTTTATTGCTTCCGGCGAATATAAAGAAGTGAATCGTTGGAGTTTTTTTTTCTGTATCTTATTCACATTGTCACCATGTTTGCAGATATATACACCCCTTCACTACGCTGCAACGAAAAAACTAATGATATGGAAGATGTAGAATATGATGATTTAAGTGCACAACTACCTTTTGACCATGATGAGAATAATGGCATGACTGAAACTGATAAAACAGAAGCAGACGCAGCAATGGAAGAAGAAGTCGATCCTCAAGATATGCATCACATTGTAACCAATGAATTTAATCAAAACGAAGATGGTATTCGCTGTCTTGTTTCCATGACTAGAACAGCAAACATGTCCGAAAAGGTATTATCTGACACTTTTTATCATAAATTAATTACTAACACAATGTACCTATGATTAGCATGAAGTACCTGATCAAATCCAAGAGGTTGAGCCTCAAGAAGAAATGCAACGAACCGAATCCAGTGCACCGCATAGTACGGAGAATAACAGGCAAAACAAGGTTGGATCTAACAAAGGAGTAGCCCCAAAAAAGAGAGGAAGGCCACGTAAGCATCCCCCAAAGGAAGTCAAGAATCCAAGAGGTATTGTATTGTGAACATTGGTCATAGAACCACACTTAGAGCGATTTATTTTATTAATTTCTTTTATAATAGGCCCCTACAGAAAATACACTGATCAGTATATTGTTGAGCTTATCGACTTAATTCAAAATGTCACATTGTCTGTACCAGAAGCAGCCCGCCTCCATCGCATGCCGGAACGGTCAGCTTACAATTACTGGAATCGATTCTGCTCCAATGAACCCTATTTGCCCAGCCAGTTTAAAAAATCCAAAGGAACAACTCCTATTTTGACAAGCGAGCATACTAAAGAACTTCAAAAGATGTACGATGACAATGCAGCTACAACTATTGCCCAAGCCCAAAATATTCTTTACAATAAATATAATATAAGCATTACAAAAAGTGGTTTACAAAAGCATTTGGTAAAGCATTGTGGGTTGACAATGAAAAAGCTTACAAGAATTTCTGAAGCACGAAACTCGGCACAAACGATCAAGAAACGAATGAATTGGGTTCTTGAAGTCAACAAATCCAATATTGATTTTTCTACGTGTGTTTTTATTGACGAGGCTGGATTCAATTTACATATAAAACGTACATTTGGGCGCTCAAGACGGGGTGAACCAGCTAAAGTCCTTGTTCCGAGCCACCGTGGCGTGAATATATCGATCCTTGGTGCTATTGTTGCTGAGGGAGTTGTGAATCTCTCACTGAGAAAGCCGCAATCGGTGGTTGGATCTAAGAAGAAGCGTAAACTTAACGAAGGGAAGCACGAGTTTACTGGGAAGATTGGTACAAGGGCGGTTCATTTTGTCCAGTTTTTGGAGACTGTAATGGATATTTTGGATAAAAACAATATGCCAGGAAAAACATTAGTATTGGATAATGCAAGCATCCATCATACCAACGACGTTAAAGAGTTAGTGGAGTCTCGTGGATTCAAGCTACTTTATCTACCTCCTTACTCACCTTTTTTGAATCCTATTGAAGAGTTCTGGTCTAAATTGAAGGCAGGCGTCAAACGGGAACTTCTAACAAAGGACGATTCTTTAACCCCACGCATCATGAACTCTGCTTACGATGTTACTGTCAATGATTGTAAAGGATGGATTAGGCACTCTATGTCCTTTTTCCCCCGATGTCTTAATAACGAGCAAATGCTATAGTTTTCAAGCTTCATAAAAATAAAAATAAAAATGCCAAGTTGATATTTCCTTATTGCCAAATGAAAAATAATGCGTTGCCAAATGAAAAAAAATTCACTGCCAAATTGAAAAAAAATTCACTGCCAAATTGAAAAAAAATTCACTGCCAAATTGAAAAAAAATTCACTGCCAAATTGAAAAAAACGCACTGCCAAGGTAAAAAACATTTCCTGCCAACCTGATTTGATCATCTGCCAAATGATAAACCCCCCATCGCCAACTGAAAATTAGCACACTGCCAAATTGAAAATAGCCCTCTGCCAACCATTAGGAAAAAACCTGTAGCCAGCCACGCATACAAGTTTTTTTAAAAGCAGCGGCGATAGTTTATTACACTCCCAAAATCCACATCTTCCTGCATTAATTTTAATTATAATATGTTTGCCAAGCAACAAGGATCGTGATATAAAAAAAACTTTATTAAGAATGTATTTATTATTTTACTATAAGTACTATTTTATTTTGAAGTATTTTTCCATTGAGTATTCATGGCCATCAAAGAAGTAATCACACTATGATAAATAATATACAAAAACCCCATATCCCAAGACAATTAGTTTATTGGATGAGTTCGTGTTTCGATTTATATATTATAAAAGTAATAATCAAAAAAAAAAAAGCTTACCCAGCAATACCGATAACACCTTCATCAACTGGAAGCCACCCAAGATTTCCAGAAGGAATGATAATATCAACTACATCTTGAAGTACTTGATATGTGTTTGAACGAGTATCCCTGTTGTTATATAATTTAGATGCATAAAATTGAAAGCGATTAGTGCAAATCTCATTTGATATAAATACATGCACATATCAAGTAAAATAATAATAGTTCATTCACTACTTCATCTCTCTCTCACGCACACACATTCCAACCCTTCCTCAAAAGAACTTTACTTGATCAATTGCTTTTCTTGAAGATTGACTTCTGGATCTCTCTTTCCTTCCAATTGACGCTTGGTTCTTTGAAGCATAATGGCTCTCAAATTCAATAATCTATACTTGTACAAGCTGGACATGATGGATGCAAACAGACTAATAAACCAACATTTCCAACCAAACCGTTGGATCTTTGTAACATTCTTGGGTTTATAAAATCCAATGGCTGTAGTCTATATACAATAATAATAAAAAAGAGAAAAACATGATATCAATGATCTACTACTACGTACTGATGCTGCCGCCGCTACTATCACATCTTCTTCCCACACACACAGAATTATAAATAAATAAACAAATAAACATAATTTCTTCATACCAAAACAAATACTTCAGAACAATAATACAAAGCATTTCCCAAGTGTTTCACGACGGATGTCATACGAAGAATTTCATCAGGAGCGTCCAAACTATGTACGGCTGTTTGAACAAATTCAATGGGTTTGAATAGACGGAAGAATTTACGTCCATTACCAATATGGTTCTTTAATTCACCCCAACGTTCAAAGGTTTCCTTGGCTGCACCTTGACGGTATAAATAGAATGCATAAAATCGTGCAAAATATTGAACAAAACGACAAAGCTTTTCACGGCCAGTCGTTGTACCCAAATAGCTATTGATATGAGTGACTTGAGCGTTCAAAGACATGCTTTTTTTTTTATAAAAGTGGTAGTGCTGGAAAGAAGAAGTTAGAAGGAAAGTAATAAAAGAAAAAAGGGGTGTAATAAAGGAGAGCAAGGTGAAAGAAAAGGTTTATAACAAATTTATATTTCAAGGGGTGAGGAGCCCGTTTATAAGTATAATTTAAATACGTTTAATCAACAAATTGGGCGTTTATATATCACACTTTGGATCAACAAAACCGTCACGCTACTACATAATACATTATGCATCTATTGCATTGCATCAATTGTTTAGATTTCCTTCTTTTTTCTCTCTTTTTTTTTATGATTTATATTTTATATATTATTTCATATAGATTTTATTAACAGTAAAAGAAAAAAAAATTAAAAGTGATGATTTGCCCTATTTTGATAAAACTTTGCTTTCCAAGATTCCAACAGTAAAGCCATTCTATCCACGCTATGTTGAATTTGTGCTTGTGTTTGAACTTGAGTTTGCTGCAAATAGTTTCGAATATTATCCAATGCATGGTCTACATTGGCTTTGGTTAACGAATGATGATCAGAAAAGGTTTTGCTCAAATAAGCTTGAATCCAATTGATCTGAGCTTCTGTATAACCCATTTGTCGATAGGCCTCCTTCTCCTTGTCTTGCCAAAAATGGGCAAAGGAATCATGCCATGCCGAAGCTGCTTCAGTTGCCTGTGCTTTGAAGGATGAAAGGGTCGCAGCTGCTTCATCTGTTGCTTGAGCATATTGTTGTTGCATTTGCATCTTGGATTGATGTGCTTTGGCAGAAGATGCCTTCCAATCATCCGTGACAGATCCAACGGCAGCTCGAATGGTAGCATAGGCTGAATTATCTGCATAAGGATCAGCAGGATCCCCTAAAAGAGGTGTCAAGTAGGATCGCGCTTTACCACATGCAGTAGTCCACCAATCATAAATAGAATCCATCGTATCATAGCCAGACTCCTTGATTTTGTGTGTCACATCCTCCGCCCATTGTTGTGATTGATCTGCCTTGTCACCAATGTACTCGATAGCAAACAACTTGTAACCGTTCACATCACGTTCAATGGAACGCATCACCTGTTTCATTTGATCATGGGTTAATCCCAATTGCTTTTGTTTATTTTTTAATTCATGCTTAAATTGATGGCGCCAGTGTTTATTGCCCAACTTGTTAAAGTCGCGAGTCGATTCCATAGAGTCACGTAATTGACGAATCACAGAGTCCGCTTGTTGTTGGGTTAATTCTGCCTGTTGTTGCAAGCTGGCGTGAACCGTTTGTAGCCAGCGATTCAAGGAAGCAGCCGCATCTTCTTTTGTTTTGGAGGTAGTAAATACACGTTGATACCAGGCAGGACGATTTTCATCGAACGAGGAAGATAAATCATTGTAAACTTCACGCCATTGAGCTTCGTTAATAATCTTTTTCTTGGTGAGATCGTGCTTGATCGAACCCAACGATTGGATGATTCGGTCACGCGAGAGTTGACCTTGTAATTCGAGTTGTCGAAGTTTATGTTGAACTGTTTCGATCAATGCTTCCATATTGTCATCCGAAAGAGATTTTTGTTGCTCAAGTTTGATCTTGAGCCCTGTCATGATATGATCAATCTTGCTACCAAAAATTTCGGCATTTGCAGCAGCGGCATCTTTGTAGTATTTGACTGTATCTGCAATCGATGGGTCATTTTCTTTGTATGGAATGTTGTATTTATCCAAAAAATCGTAGTATTGTTCTTTTGACCATGCTGCAATATCATCGGTTATCACTGTTTTTTTTATATACATTATCTAGTTATTAGCAATCATTATTCGCATTGACCATAATATGACATCCAACTTTTAATACCTACATCGTGCTGATGCTGTTGAAACAAAAGTGACAACGCAAATCGCTGCCACAATGACAAGTAACAAACACTTTCGTAATAATAACATTTTTGTTTTTCAGAGTAAAAGTAAAAGAAAAAGAAATGTTATGACAAGGGTTTATTTATTCAGATAAACTTTTTATACTTTTTTTTTGATATAGCACATCCTATATTCAACCTAACCCCAGCAAGAAGGGTAATTTTAGTCTTCTCTAGCGGGGGTTGTGTGCCCATATCTGGTGATTAAAAGCTTTATAGTCTGATCGTCACCATTACGTCGTTTCAGAAATGTCCTTGATTCCTCTCATATAAAACCGAGAAATAAATGACAGCAGCAACGGTCACAATAGAGATTTGTTCCGGTTAAATGTAAAATTATTCTTCCAATAAAATTCCTGAACGTAAATCATCTTTTATATTGTTGGTGATAAATGTTGCTGGATTGACTGATAGGTGTCATTTATGATGGATACCATCTGAACTTTTCCTCTAGCATATTTTAAAATTTTTCATAATTGTCATGGTTGATTTTTGTGCCTATTACAAGTTTGGACTCACTATTAAAACCACATAGAATATTTTTTAAGCTTTAATCTTCCTCCAAACATCGTTTATCAGCATATATGTTTTGCTTTTTCCTCCATCGATAACGACATAAAGACATTGCATATGCACTCTGTTGGAAGCTTGGAAAAGGAATCGATACATTTATTGAATAAATGCTATAGCTCCCTTTTAGCACGTCTCAAGTTTTTGAATTTCAATTTGTATGCGACTCATTGGATATATAATCGTTTGTCGAATATGCCTTGATACTCTGCAGACAATTCGTGTATACCCCAATAGCCTTCTATTGTTAACCACGTATGGAAAATAGGTAACCAGGTCGAGAATAACCAGTAGCTAGTTTGGGGGCATTATGCATCATTCTCTATTCACCCGTATTTGCTGCTTCAGGTTGACATTGTAAAAAGTAGGCACGCACACGAATGTCTAGAAAAGAACGAGTAGCTATGATTATGGATGCTTATTGCTCCTGTATATAAACATAATAACGCCTAAGTTAAAAATGATATTCTACTATCGGCACAACTAATCCATTAGTATTAATAATAATATATAATGAAAGATTCACAAGTATATGATAGTCTCATTAAAAGCAGTGAATAAACAATTTTTTTTAGTTTTCATCAAAATATATATATATAAATATTACATAGGGTATAATATACAATAATAATAATAATAATAATAATAATAATAAGGGGCCATATGAACAATGTAATTAAAGTACAAGCATGCAAATAGAAAATAGTATAAAAAGGGAAGTTATGTAATAAAAAAAAAAGGTGCGAGGAGGTAAAAAACAAATAATAATATAATGATATAAAAAGTTATATAAATTTCTTTTTTTTTTGCATTACAGCTTATGCCTATTATTTAAGCCCATTTTCCCAAGAGAGCCATCAAGGCAGCACCAATGTATAAAGATAAGAAACAGATAGCCTTGTATGGAAGACTAGATCGACGGAATGCAGCATTATGATTGATTTCACCAGCAATAAGTGAAATGAATGCATTGTAAAGCAAGATACCAGCTGCCAAAGAATCAAGGATAGCTTGACCCAACACGGACGATTGTGAGAAAGGATTGACAGTCAAGTTGACACCAATACCAATAGCAACACCAACAGGTGTAGTCAAACTGAAAATCAACCCCATAATCAATGGTTTAATGTAATTCTTATGCTCCATTTCATTGATACGTGTGCCAAGAGCAAGACCTTCGAAAAACTATATAAAAGTATTAAGAATATTTTTGGTTAGTATTGTTTATTAACACTATTAAAAAAACGCTGGTCAGATGATGAGAAAATCTGCTTTTTTTTTTACCTGATGGAACACGAGAGCAATGAACAATGCTGTAAATCCTTCATTTGAACTGAAACCAAGGGTTAACCCAATAATAATTGAATGGATAACAATACCAAGTTCCAAAACAATGGTGCTCACATCGCGCATATCTTTGCTATTCTCAATCATCATGTGCGTGTGACCATCAACATGGGTGTTGCTACCACCCTTGACAACTGATCCAGTTTCAATATCTTTGTTAGCGGCGGTGGTATCGTCGTTGCTATTAGTATCTTGATTTGTGTGCTTCTTTTCGACATGAGAAAGTATAGCAAGTTCAACAATTTGAATAAAGAAAACGGCAATTAATGCGAAAACACCAACAAAACCATGATAAGAAGTCCAATCATCGACGATACAAGGACTTTCAAAGCGCATAATAGCTTCTGGAATCATATGAATAAATGCGACAGCAAGAATAACACCAGTACCAACTATGATAGTAATAAAATAAGATATTAGAATTGGTTTGATACTTCATAATAATAAATAGATGATCTTGTGTTTATGTTACTTACAGAATTTAGAGATAGTCAAAATCCAATAACGGACACCGTGTTGTGAATAAGGACGTATACGATGAAGAATGATAGGAGCAAATACACCTATGTAATAGATATTATAATTTTTTTTCAATTAGTAAAAGTATTCGTTTTTCCAAACGCGATAACAATAAAAAAATAGCTTACCAATCATAGTAGCAGCCATAATAATAAAGATAGCACCAATACGAAGACCGAGGTTATAATCAGTTGTTACAGCAACACAATCTTCAAGCGAAGTAGGTCCATGGTTGTGTCCAGCATGATCATGGTCATGACCAGCATGGGCGTCCCCTTCGGCTGCAATTGCTTCTTCGTGTGGATGATCGTGATCTGCATGGTCATGGTCGTGATCGTGTTCCGCTTCTATAAATGGGAGTCCGAAACATTAATCAAAAAGTATATATAAAAAATGTTTCAAATATCAAATATTTTTTTTTTTACCTTGAGCAATAACAATAGCTATGTAAGTTGTAATAAGTAGTAAAATCGAGAGATATTTTTTAATCATTCTATTTGTTTGTTTCTGTGTTTTCAGGAAGGGGAATGAGAAAGGGAAAAAATAGAAAAAACTTATAAAAGTTTTGAAAGGTATCAAGAATGGTGAAAGAGGCGTTTATTCACTGTAACTTTTAAACTGAAAAAAAAATACTTGAAAAAACCTGGATGGGGTCTTTATATATGGTAACCAGGAAGGTCCTCAATTTAGACTGAAAGAAATTAATTAACCAATCAAATTCAAAAATTTCTGTTGTTTTTGCAAGTCATGGTAACCTCGAAGGTACACAACTCTTTCCTAGGATTCCATCGCCACTTCTTTTTTAGTATTAGTTGTTTATAGTTACACTGAGATTCTTTTATCTAATAATTTATTGAAAATATGTTTTAACAGGTGTTTCAAGACTCTTAAAAAAAGCTTATGTTATCAATTTTAGAATTGTTGTTCATAGAATTAAGTAATTTCTTATTTAAAAACACATGTCTACTTTTGTTTCTCGTAATCATGAGAAACTAAATTAAATAAACAAAACAGTGCTGTATTATCATATTACCCATCATTATACATTGTATTTTTCCCGGTATTTTATTTCATGACAGTACATGCGTCACCCGAATCCATGAAAACCTTGTGTCAACATACAAATTGTAGTATCCTTAAAGTACATTGTAATCTGTAAAATCTTGGTAAAAGCAATCCATTAATCAGCCGCTGTCACACAAAGCATCAAAAATTTCATCGGTATTGTAAATCCGAGAATTCTACAAAAATTTTTTACGTTTACAAAAAGCACATCATCCTTCAACCCTTGCGAATCAAAAAATACCTTTGTGAAACAGATCATTATTGGTTATTTTCACTAAAAGAATTTAAAGTGCTAAATAGAATTATCTTTTTACGTTATTAAAATGGACCCTTCCTGTTTTTACAATGTATACTTATTTTTGTTATTATAAACAAGAAGATATCAAGATAAACAGAAAGACTTTCCCGATCAAGTACGCTATTACAAATTCTATTATAATTTCTATATGTACCGTGCATCTTATTTCTACTTGAAACTGAATCAATTCTGCTTTACAGCTTTACTATATACTTGTCACTTATTGTAGCATTATGAAACTTTCAATATATCGTTATATATTGGGTTATAATATTACTAAGTAGAATATGTTTATCATCGATGAGTTGTGTATTAGTATATGCATGTTATATACAATTCTTATTTTTCAAATAGTATATATGCTTGTGCTAGACGTACAATTCCTTGTTACCTAATCTCATCTATCAATAGATGCCATCGTGAAAATAAGCAGTCATTTTTTATCCAGAAAAATTTATCAAAAATTTCAAGGTATATAGCATGCCTATTATCCAGCATAAAAACTATATTCATTATCATGTAATATAATACATAGCTTGAAGTCATAGTAGAAGTAATAGCAGTTTTCAAAAAGAAATATATGGATTGAATATATTATGATATTCATATAATCACTCTACTTATTGATAAAGATGCCATTAAACAGATTCAATTATCCAATCCATAATACCAAGAAAAATTACAGTAATACCACTAGCGTACGTAGCAGTAATCCATAACAAGATACAAATTCATCTAGCAGAAAAATAGATCACCTGTTCAATATTCACATACACGATGGTGCTACATAGATCCTTGTGCTAGTTTGCTCAGATGTTTAAACTTTTCGATGTACCAGTATTCTGGTCGATACATTTTTAAAGGTCATTTTAAGTTGAGCAAATAGCATAATATACTATTCTCTATTTTTTGCCACATGGCGGCTCATTCCCATCCCATCAGGTTATAATATACATTGCCATTCTTTCCAAGAAGAATAACATTTTATCTCCACTATTTCTTCTCTATGGGATTCAAAAATAAGTCGTATATTATGTACAAGAAAAAAAATATAATAGGGCGAAGTTTAATTAAAAATATCCAATGCAGTAAATTCTTTTGGTTTTTGTTTTGCTGCCAACCGTTTTTGTTTCTCTTGTTCGAATTGTTCGCTAATCTCAATCTAGTAAATAAAATCGAAAATTCATTTGTTAAAAAAAAGAGTCCAACCCATTTTTATCTGTTTCATCCAGAAGAAAAAAGAAAGAATGTATTTTGTTTTTTTGTTACCTTTCGAGCTTCAATAACATTTTCATGACGCTTAAGATGTTTCTTTGTCTTTTTCCGCAACTTTTCATATCGGGCAGTCTCATCTTGTTCCTTTTCATCTTTACGAGCCTTCATAATATCTTGTTTTGTCATACGTGTCATTCTACCAACATGAGTAGGATCCAATGCAATCATATCAGGTTGTAATTTATCCAATAGACTATGTACTTCGGATTCTTGCCGTTGTTTCTTGGTTTGGTATGGGTTAGCAGCAAGTGAGTCAAAGTTAGGTTCACCAGCACCTGGTACAACAATACTGGAAACACCTTTTGCATGACCAAATCCAAGTACATCTTCGTATGGAACAAATTGGATATCACGAATAGCTGATGATGGTTGAATGTGGTTCATGTAAGGAGAGGTTTGTTTGGTCAAAAATGCATCTTTCCATACCTAATAATTTGATAAATCAGTATGCATTATCCTTTTCCTTTCCCTTATCCAATATTCTTTTGTGCGTTGTAGTAAATAAAATAAACTTACAGATACATGTGTACTCCATCCAACACCCAATAATCCTCGTTGAGAAATAGATAGTGAAGTTGCTGGACGGGGTGTATAATATTCTTGTAAAACTTCATATTTGCGAATATCCCAAACCTTTAATTGGCCATCTAAGCCTGCTGTAGACATGTATCTTCCAGTTGGATCCACTGCGAGTGCTTGTACATTACCTCGATGACACTGCATTTTGACTAAAGGAGTTGACATATTTGGAGACCATAATGAAACAGTACCATTGGCATGACCCAAATGGATAATGGCATTCCACGGATTCTGTACCATGGTAGCACAGGAGCCCAACTTTGTTCGTAATTCAGTAACTAATTGACCAGTTGATATGTCTTGGTATTTAAGATAACCTGCATTTCCCTAAATCACGATGTGTAAAAAACAGTGTTAATTTTTTTTCCCTTGAGGTTGAAAACTTGATGTGACGGTCTATCCATATCCATTTCTTTCGTTTATTTCCCTGTGTCCTTCTGATCCATCCAATCCAATAAGATATATATACATACAACAGTAGCGAGTAAATAGTGATATGGTAAGAATTCGAGTTTGGTAACATCCATATGACTTTTTAATCGATGGATTTCTAAACCGCTGTTATCGTAAATATAGACGTATCGTTTTTGTGCTGCTGCGAATAAGGTTTCGTTATGTAACCATCTATTCATCATTATGTCAATGATAAATTCTTCCTCTTTTCGTGGATCAATCAATGCTATATTATGCAAATAAAAAATATAATTCTTACTTGACATCACGGACAAGTTCATTGACATGGACTTCAAAATGTAATTTGCCAGTTTGCCAGTCAAATGCAGCCAAATGGCCAGTTTTACCACCAATAAGCAAGTGTCTAAACGATATTATAATAAATTAAGGCATATAAACATAACATACGTCGAAGAAAAACAATCATCCCAATGTATATGCATGCTACCGTACCTGCCGTTACGAGTATAATCTACACTGTAAGGTCCATGATCCGGTAAATCGAGGCTAAAGATCTATCAAATGATTACCCAGTCATTAAGTGATACTAAAAAGCAAAGAAACCTTTCTCTTCCTCCTAGTCCTTTTTCCTCCCACTTGAAACGTCGTATCTTAAATTATACCTTTTGTGAGGTGTTAATATCCACTTCTTTTGATAATTGATCTTGTCGATAATTATATGTCTTTTCAATTCCTTCAGCTTCGAGAAAACCAGCTTCTTCACCGAGCAAAAGTTCGGCCCGTGCTGCTGATTGTACTGCATCGCGGATCTTTTCTTCTTGTCGCTCTAATTTTCCTCGAAGTTTTCCGCTTCTTACTTTCTATTTTTTTTTTTTAAAAAAAAAAGATCCAATCGATGGCTTAATCGTTAGTTGCTTTTTAGATCGATCGTCAACTCTTTTTTTTTTGGTATGAAAAAAATATATCGATCGATTTACTTTGAAGGGAACAGGTTTGCCACGTTGGTATTTTCTTTCTGCAGCTGCTAATGCAGGGTTAACAGTTTTATTATTAGTTTTTGGTTGACCCATGAAGGAATTATATGCTTTTTTTTAAAGAAAAAAATGTAGAGTGAGGTAAATAAAAAAAGTGTCTATTTCAATAATGCTAATTTTTTTTGTGATGTAAAATAGTGGTCGGGTATGGTATTTCCAAAATAGGAATTTGAGTAACCCGAAAATAACAAGCCACTACCTCCACCACACAAAAGGAGAGATAAACTATTTTAAAAAATGATAACAAATTATACAATGGGGAGGAAGGAGAAACGGTATACAATAAAATATAATACAATAGAGTTCATGTTTTTAAATAAACTCGCCCTTTTTAAATGACATCCTCACACGATCCCAAATACCAGAGAGTGAAACAGCTGGGCGGACATCAAGATAGAAACTAATGCTTTCAGGTCGTCTTGGGTCTTGTTTACCAGAATAGAAATCAATGACATAGGTAATCTTTTCACCACAACGATCCACAACCCAATCATGACGATCAAATGGTAATTTATAACTAATAACCCACATCCGTCCTATTGTTAGTATAAATACTATATATACAAATCCCTTATAATCAAGCATTATGGATATCTTACCCAAACCATGAATATAAACGTGCCTTGGGTGTATAATCTTTAGGACGTCCCTGAAACTTGACTAGCTTTGGTTGATTGCATTCACTATATATCCAAACAGATAAACACTTATCAGCTTATACTTTAATCTGTATCCAATCCAAAAAGAAACGTCATTATATATAAACATGAGACAGAAAGAGCTTATTTACGTATGGTGCATTTTTTCCCATTCAAGAATTTTCATCCAGGCCATTTCGTTTACTGCATTATGAATAGGTACGACCACTGACATGTCTTTTTCTTCAGGATTCCAATTCTTACGTCGCATAGCATTAAAAAACATTTGTTCGGATGGATAAATCCAATTCTTTTCTTCAGTATCTGCACGTGGGATGGTGGATACTTCACGTTCAACACCTAATGCCATTTTTTGTCCAGGAGTGGGTGATTGTTGAGCAACAGAAGGCATATTGTTTCGTGCATCGATCGCGTCGGAATCACAACCTTCGTCTGCACTTTGCTTTTGTCCTTGTTCTTTGGAAGGTAAAAAGTGCTTATAAGCTGCTGGATCCACTGGACATTTTTCTGCTTCTGCTTTTTGATCTTTGGGTAAGAAATGTTGATAAGCACTTGGATCGACAGGACATTTTTCTTCTGAATTCGTATTGGTTGTTGGAGGCGATTGGAATTTAGTGTGGTCAACGGGACATTTTGCAGCATCGGTAGGTTGTTGTTGTTGAGGAGGAGGTGTCGATTTCATATTGGTATGATCTACTGGACATTTGTTTTCGGTTGACATTTTTATCTACTATTTGTTTTTATAAAGAAAATAGGGACGCTGGGTTGGGCATTCCAAGGGGGGTTAAATTGTTCACTTGGTAGTAAAATGATTGGTCAAGGATTTTTATAACAAATTCTTAATGCCACAATGTTCAGTGCGGCAACCAACCAACTATATCTCTGAAAAAATCGACGCTTTATTCAAACGTATTTACATATTTTGACAAGACATTTCGAAGGTACTTGAGTAGGAAATCTCGTTCTGATTCGTAATATACGTTAATGACAAGGTAGAAAGCAATATTTATTCATATGGTTGGTCGATTATTATAGCCGTTATGATATTAGAAAAGATACTGTGTGGAGCTATTTATAAGCATAAGGTGAATAATGTCAGGATTGATGAGGACTGAATACTTGGGTCTGTGGGTGTTTGTTTTTGTGTTATACATAAATAAAGTATTTTAAACAAACTTAAACAGAAGAAAAAGAACACTAAAGTGTATGGTTTGGATCTGGGCAGTGGATCATGGTTCATAATGGAATTATAGCGTATATCAGAAAAAAAAAACGAACCATATATTTATATCCAATGCTATGCATCTATCTTTTGAGTATGTTTTTGTCTCAGAAATGGTGAACAAACTATTAGATCGAACGAAAGAATCACAAAATAAACAAAAGATAGCTGACAATATTCTATGAAAATAATACAGATGAAGTAATTGCGGCAATCCTAACATCAAAAACAATCCAACAATCGTGTATCAAGTGGCAAGAAAGCTAAAAAGACTATACCTAAGTTCACCGCACCCTTCCGACTCAGCTTCTTCACGAGAAAAACATCATAAGCGCCTAATTTGAGTCTGAAAAGGAAATGAAATCAGACGCCTGAGGTGGAGAAAAGACACAACCACCATCATCACCATCATCATCGAGCTAACAACTAACAGTGAATACACTCGATGCTAGCAAAAAACGCAAAAGAAATGATAATAATAGGTACAAGTTAATCTTAGAATCCAAAATTAATTGCTTTTATTATAAGGTAACATGACAAATGATGTAATTTATATGTTTATTTGTATTTTTTTTTCTGGACCAAGACATTCGTTACAGAAATTCTGAGCTCTGCACTGAGTTTTTTTTTTTTTTTTTTTTTTGCTTGCTTTACTTTTCTAATTTTGCGATTTCGATTCCTCCTGTTGCACCTAGTACTCTCTTGATGTCACCATAAATAGCACTATTATGAAATAGAACGTAAAGTTAGCCACATATAAGAGTAATAATTATCATATATTTATAAAGTACTTGAAAATAAAACTTACAATTGACCAGCAGTAAGAGCAGCAACCATGAGAATACGTGGACCCAAACCAACAAACAATCCTTTCACTCCAAGTTGCCCAGCCATTGAAACAAGACGAGAAGTTACTGATTGGCCCTCAACGCCCTTTTGTTTATTAATCTTGGACAATAATGTATCGGCAGGTTGTGAAATGATGGCAGCAGCAGTACCAGCAATTATACCAGAGCTAAGGTTAATAACGGCCATACTGGAAGGCGATAATTGATCTTTGGGCGTGTTGATGCCACGCAAAATTTGTTCACTGTATACAATGGTAATGAATGTTTGTTTATATAAATAAAAATGCTTTACTTCTTTTACTCCTTTTTTTCAAAAAATAATGAACTTACGCAGCAATTTCATAAACGGCAAACTTAGCCATAGTATATGGAACTTGTTTAAACAAAATAGGACCTATAGAAAGGTATTAGATATTATAGTACTCAGTGAGTATGATGTGCAAACGAAAACAACCACACGAAATCATATTATATTTTAACGTGACAGTATGAAGAAAGGACTTACCAAAACCACTGATTTTTATCAAATTAAAAAGTAAAACACAAAGAAATATGTATTAGTATAACCGAGTAACCCGTATTATAAAGAATATATATATATGCCTTACCTATAAAAACCACGAATGACACCTTCCTCACGAAGTAATCGGCTAAAGCCACTCACAAGACCTGTAGCAAAACCGGGTTGAGACACCAAACGAATACGAGTGGCTTCAAGGGGACAGAGAGCAACATCAGCAAAGAACTCGGCAATAGCTGAAGCACCCAAGTAAATAGCTGTTCTATTTTCACTAGCCTTTTCGACACCTACTGCCTCAGAAAAGGTCTTTTTCCAGAATTCATAACCACCAAACTTGAAAGCACCTTGCAAAAAGTAACCGGCAAAAGTAGGACCAACACCTGTTAAAAGTGCCCCAGCTCCTTCTTCGGCAACAACTTTACGGAAACTAGCAATCATGCCCTATATTATGATTATGATACGCCAATATGGTGGATATTTTTGAAATTAATACAATATAATATAATATATGGACCAGTGGAACTGGTGATGCAGATCAACGCGGATGGATTGGATGTGTGAAATCTCATGAT
This sequence comes from Phascolomyces articulosus, assembly GCA_025677815.1. NCBI lineage: Eukaryota > Fungi > Mucoromycota > Mucoromycetes > Mucorales > Lichtheimiaceae > Phascolomyces > Phascolomyces articulosus. Next base: position 377,053 of record JAIXMP010000008.1, on the reverse strand, counting down.
GTCATTTCTCTCACAGAAAAATAATAGTTTGGGTGGCTAAGGTGGATGAGGTTTGAGCGGGTACTATTGACCGGGTTTGTTGAAGAAATATAGGAAATATATACTTACTCTGTTATATTTTTCAGGCTCCAGCTGCATTCTTGTCTTTACAACGTCGACAGGTGTCATAGCACCATGAGTTACAGCACAACAAATGGCACCAGCAAAAGCAAAACGGGAATATAAATCGACACCAGTAGGAGCTGGTTTATCAGCTGCGACAGAAGGAACAAAGAAAGTTTGTTTTAAAGTATTTTGTGATGGAAACATGGTTGGTTTTTTTAATATATTGATTATAATCGATATTAATAACAAAGAAGAAAGAGGGAAAAAAAATAAAGTATAAGTGATGAGAACGAGAAATAGAAACGAAATATATAGAAAAAAAAAAGAGTTTGCAAAGACTTAGACTAAAAGGTTCAAAATGGAAATTCTTTGCATCATACCCTTCCATATAGTTCTACTGATAAAAAACATTGTAATGCGGGACCCGAATTTCGGCATTGCTGTGATTCATAACTCTAATTTTCTTGCCGAGTTTGCACGAGCCATAGACCCTAACTATATATAGCTCGATATCCCCCTTTTTAATACAGATAGTAGGGTAAGCTTGAATTAAGGTATAATAATAGCACTTATAATTATGTATTCTATCTATGAGTAATCTATTCAATTCAATATATTAAACATTGTTTAAATAAATAATAAAATGCCATTTTTCTATTATACCAATTTCATCAACCACTGTAGAAAAAGGTATTCTCAAATATGCTCATAAAAACACGTATTAAGTAAACTCCCAGCTAAATTCAGGTTGAATTTGAAGACGTAATATTGAAAGAGAGTAATGATATACATGTATGGTTGGATAGTTGATATGGTGCAGCCAACTTATAGCCAACATTTTTTTACCTGAACTTTCATCACTTATTATAACATATCCCCAAAACATTTCTGTACTAAAACATCCCAAAAATATAATTTGTTTTATAAAAAAAATATTCTATGGCAGCTCAAAGTTGGTCAATTTTTTCCAGATTTAGCAGAGTATATTAGATTTAGGACATAAGTCACCAAAATGAGTCCTGATATTTGTTTTTTACTTCATATTTACTAGAACACCACACACGTATTTATGTTTATATATTCAAAACCTACCTTATTATCACCTTTTCCCATCCGAATATATCGAGGCTAGATAGCTTGTCCCATTTTAGAGATATTATATATAGCTTTTCTTATGTGTTTTGGAATTGAAACAATTTGACATTTTGACGGTAAAATGAGCAAACGCTCAGACCATATGTACGCCAATAATAGCAAATTTTATTTTTATATACCGCTCTTTTCTATGCTCTCTATATCTGTTGCATTTTCGCATGTTGTGATGATGAGGCACATAAAGTATAAATTCATATCTTGCTACCTATACAAAATATTAAAAAAATCTAAAAAAAAAAGACCATTTTCACGACGGTCAGCTTTGGCCCGATATTTCTTACGGCTGATAACCATCTAATAGAAGGTAGGGTTTCGAGAGTATGATTTTGTTTCCTCAGCAGCACACTCTGTACAAAATATATTTTTTTTAGTTACATTATGGAAAAGAAAGAAACTGGAAACTCGACTTTACAGAATTCATCGCAAATGACATCAAAAATTAGGCTATTTGATCGCTGACTTTCAATGTTCCGGTTTTAGTGGTAATACTTTATTCTCGTGTGGAAAAAGCGATACCTCAGCATACTAATATAATAGTATTGACAAGCATTAGAAAGGCCGGTCGTGTAAAGTGTAAGCATTCAAATCTTTGATTTTTATTATTTTCAACAACATTATTACTTTAATAAATATGCATTTGTTGTATGCTTTCACAGTTAACCTTAATATTTTCATTAGAAATATTTATTGTATCACATGTGCTTTCACATATCTATAGATATTCATGCGGTTTTATGGATACTGTGAGTCATCATTTATATACTTTCATAGAGTCTCATAGTAAACGTAAGTAACAAGTTTCTTGCCATTTCTAACAAATTGGGATTCATTGGGAGGAATAAGTTTGTGTCTTTACAGCTTGATATCATGAACCTCATTATGTAACCTTTCTAAAACTAATTTCGTATATTATATATATATGAAGGGATCTCCTCTGCAAACTGTTGGATATGTATGAATAATAATGATAAATTTCTTGAATGAAATTGATCGATTCTTTTTTTTTTCAACATATGAAACAATTCACAAAACAGGGTGATTATTTATGTGATGAGAATTGAATACAGCTCCAAAAAACCTTTAATTTATTCCGTGAACATAATCCAACAATACCTCACTACAAGGAATAAATAAGACCATTTATTTACCCCTCTGTATTTGATAGTATATTCTAGTTGAATACTTATATGCAGGCGACGATGAAAAAAAAATGCTTTCAGGTGTAATTAACATTACAAAATATTTTCTTAAAATCTTTTGTTTTCCATCATCTTGAATATGGAAAATAATAAATACTTGGTACACTTATATGAAAAATGAGATTGATTCTTTTCTACTATGTATGTACACAGCATCACCTATTAGAAACTCAAGAAGTCTATTTCAAACGAACAATAAGATACATACTATGATATTTAAAAACAACTTGAAACTGTTAATGCACCTTTCCTGTAGCACAAACTGTTTACATTTTCGTGGTATGATAAACCAAAGGAACAAAAACGCCCCCACCAAAATTCTCGATCCTTTTGACCTTTTATACTTTTCTAATCTGCACATATGTCCCCACAAACCGTAAAAAGTGACGATACAGCGGAAAGCTGGTATTATAGCGAGAGTGATTCTTCAGGCGATGAAAAGGGTAATGACCAAAAAAAAAAGATCTTATTGCAAAGTCAAACCTGAAGAATATTTTTAAAAAAGTTTGACACCGTGTTTTTTCGCGTCAACTTGGTGAGGGTGAGGGTTTGTGAGAGGTTGATTGATATGGAAAAGGTAATTTACCGTTGTTCTTTTCATCCTAGATGATTATCCAACCTTGGTGCGAGCCCATTTGAAAGAGTACAATATGGAAAAACGTAAATTACGTTTGACCGCCAGAAGAGCCACCAAGAAACAAGAATCAAAACGGGAAGGAGTAATAAAGGCAGCTTTATACGCGGCAAAAGCAGCTCAAGAAGCAGTCAAGGCGACAGTGGATCTTTTGGATGCTATTAATACATATCCTCCAACTCAAGATGCGGCTAAACCACCATCGACTAGAGCAAGAAAACATCGAAAAAGAACAAAAGTTACTTCTCAACCAGGGGATCCCCTGATGTTTGAAATAAAAACCATGCCAGATTATAGGAAAATATTACCTGTACCTCCACAAACTTCAGTGAAAGGTAAAATTAATTTTCTTTTTATATAGATACACTAAAAAAATAACCAATTTGTTATCTAGGCAAAAAATCAGAGGTACCAAAAACAACAAACTACAGAAGCAGTGACAGTCTTTGTACAATGGGCAAAACGTCTGGCAAAGCTTCTCCTGTTACAATATATATACCATCAACTCCAACTTCTCCAGGTTATGAATGTAAGGAAGGTACATAGACCTATAAATACGAAAGAAAACTTACATAATTAAAAAAAATAATAACACTTTTTTTACCATTCATAAAATAACACGAAGCTAATGTTAAATTCCTAAAAAAAACAGATGAAAATCATGCAAGTGTAGTAGAAGATAATAAGGAACCGTGCAATGAGAATAATACATTAGTACGCTCTCTATCACATTTAAGCGTTGAAGAAAACCAACCAGGGTATTTATCTGCAAGAAAAAAATCCATCGGCAACGCTATCGCACCACAAAGTAATAAGACGAGTGGAGAAGGTAACAAATGATAATATTATTGCTGATATGGATGTTACTACAGAACAGTTTCAAGTGTGTCTTATCTCCAAAAATCAAAATAGTACTTTTCTCGTATGGTATGCCAAATGATCTGGGAATGAGAACATGGAGAAGTTGTAAGAAACATTTTGTAATGAATTTATTATTATGACCTGACCCATCATCACATAGTAATCTGTGCCGTTGATTTAATATTATTGTAATACATATATAGCAAAGTTCCTATCCAATCTTGAAAAGGCAGCACAAGCAACGTTACAAGAAACGGCAACTCAAACGGCGTCATCACCGATTACCACTAGGAAAAGATCTTCCGAAGAACCATGGGGTATGTATTATAATTTTTTTTTGAATACTTACACATATTCCTTCAAGTTTGATGGACGTCAATGATACTATTTATATGTTACTATGAATATATGCTTATCCAATCGTGACAATTCAGATTTTGATTTAGTAGACACGGAGGGTTAACCAAAACATCATCATTAAAAGAACGAACACGACAAACAATAAACTTTTTTTCATAAAATAACCAATATTCTCTATATTCTCTCCTGTTGAGATGGTTTTTTTTCCTGTGACAACTACAATAATAAAGGTTTTCTGTGAAAAATTATCATATTTGTTCACCGCGTAATAGCAACGCTCGAAGTATTTATTCGTTCATGTTCAGAAGCGGATCCGTCTTTGTTTAAATCATCAGTGGTAAAGAATTTCACTTTTATATACGCGAGTGCTTATGATAGAACTTCCCTTTTGTAGATGTATGATGTTTCATTATATGGAAAAGTCAAGCATTATTATTATACCATTCATGTTTATATTTGATTAGAATTTTTATTGCAGATGTTTTTTTTGATTGTCATTATATTTACATGGCATAATATCAATGGTGCTCCGAGGTTTACAACTTGAAACTGTTGATGTACCTTTCTTGTAACACAAGATGTTTACACTATCATCCTGTCCTAACCAACGAAAACACCTTTTTTTTGTTTCTTGGTTTTTCTTTAAAACTGCATGTTCCCACAAACTGAAGGAAGTGATTCAACAAAAAATTGTCATCGTAATAATAGCGATGTAGAATCTGCTCAGAATACAATTCAAGGTATAGCAAGGAGATCTCATCACTATGTCAATTGAGCGCTTTTTTTTTTCAAAAAAATTATAATATGACAGCGCGTTTCGTGTTAAAAGAAATCTACAGTTATTATTATTATAAACCGTTTTTTCGATATACATATATTCCAAAATGATAACCCTAATCAAAATACAAGACCGGTTGCAACGGTATATTCAATCACAACAAAACCTATGTTCAAGTATCACGGATTTAGACATACAGCAAGGATCAAAACGAGAACAAGCAACAAAAGTCGCTTTGTACGCGGCAGAACTAGTGAAAGAAGCAGCTAAGGCAACAGTAGATATTTTGAATACTGTTAGCTCATATCCAAGTCAAGGTAATGGACCACGATCAGACTCGATGCCTCCTGTATATATAAAGAATAAACAAAGAGGAAATGGTAAAACGAGAGGTAGAAAAAATAAGTCCACTTCGGGGTATGGAAGAAAAACACTACCCCTATCAGGAGAAACCTCATTAATTTTTAATAAGGGTAATTATTAAAAGAAAAAATTTTATAATGATTGACAGCAGCTTTTTTTTAATTATCATTAAGGCAATCTAAGGCTAATGTCGATTGGATTGTGATACAAACAGATGAAGGAAGCGTAGAAAAAAGTGATGATGATTTATGTATTGTGAATAATGCATTTGTGCGTTCCCTAACATATTTAAGTGTTGAAGGAAATCCCAATAAAACGGATGGAGAAGAAGGTATCAGTTACAGCTGCAAAAATATAAATGCAAACAAACAATATAATATATATATTCAAAAAACCAGCTCACCAAGAATTAAAAATAATAACAGTAGATTCATCAAGTGTAGGTTGGACAAAGGATTATAGCGGGAGTAAATAATATTTTTTCAGTTACCCATAGCTTCATTTGTCATTGCGTATAGAATCATACTCGTTGCTGATTTGTCATTATCACTATTTTTTCACTTTATAGTGAATTTACTGGTTGAAGCAGCGACTTTATTGTTACAACAAGAGAATCAAAATGGATCACAGGAAGAGAAGACAAAATCGGACAGTGATGATGCACCATCATTTTGTAGTTTAAAGAGGCATGGATCAAATGGTATAAATAAACTATACATGTGTTGCCTCCATTCCTTACCATAATCTTAAAGAAAATGTATTTCTACAGCACTATATAAATATAATTTCAACTGATTATATACACATATTGTAGGAGAAATCGTTTCTTCATCTAGCAAGCGACATCAAAGCAACAAATCCTATACTACTGAAGTACAAGGTTTGAAAAAAAATGTTTTCTTGATTCTTCATCTTTGGCTTAGCATTATTAATAGTATATGCTGTAGTATCGTCAATCCCTGAATCGCTTTATTGTCCCTATCACGAATGCAACCAGCTGGCGGCAATGGATCTAATAAATATCCATAAGCATATTCATGAATGCCACAATGTTGTTCATCCCAGGTTTATCAAAGAAAAATCTCCTCATGAATACATTTTCAAGGATCCTTTGACAGGGAAAACAATTAATTTTAACGGTACATAATAATGGGAAGAGGTCATTGGATTTAATAAATCAAGATAGTCGAGATAACTCCAACAGTGGAACAAACTGACACTGGTTTTTTTTATTTAGCTGATTGCAAGAATTTATTAAAAGACGACGATAAAATAGCATTGGTTTCCAAAAAACTTGTTAATAGAGGTACCATATAATACTTATGATTGTTATTTTTTATATAGAAATACGTGTCACTGATAATCATTATATAGTAGTACGTAATACTTAATTGGCCATAATATAACTTTATAAAAACTTTAGAGTTATATTGTCCTTATAAACACTGTGTTCGGAGGCCCGGCTACGATAAAGTTCAACTTTATTGCCATATACGTAAGGAGCATTATCCAAGTTTCCCAAGACTCAGCAGAATTGAAGCGGGGTGTGGTGTTCCTATTATATTTAAAACACCCAGCGGTCAGGTTTTCCGGTTCGATCAAGGTAAAGCTGCACATAAAATAAAGATATAAAGAACAATAGTTGAACGCGACCGCGAGCTAGATATAATGATAATAAGAAACAAGAACACTTACAAAAATATAATAATAGAAAGTTCTCGTAATTTATTAAATTGTGATCAAAGAATATCGGTTTGGATTAAGCGATATTCAGCAAAAAAACATGCTTTTATATTACAAGAAATAGCCAAGTAGTTTTATTGGTACATTTCTTCAATTGAAGAAAATACTTTATAGGTATATATGATCTCTATTGCTTTATGTACTGGTATATTAAAACTTACTGTGAATATTGTTACCTACTGATACGAAGCTCAAAGTATTCTATTCTGTAGGGCGAGCTTGATGTAGTAACAAACCATGTTCCTCAAAAAAAAAGCAGCATGTATTGTCAAATTGGCGCATTTATATTAAATTTGTTATACATCATATTTTCACACCAAAAACGTGCTTGTAAGATCCAAGTCAAATAAAAACAAATCCTTATTATATAATACAAGAAGTGTTCAAGGTTGCTTGCTTAAACCATATAATCATGTTCATTTCATTCTATGAAAGCTTACAGCTGCTGATCGTTTTGATTTCTTCAGGTAATGCTGATATCTGACAAATTGTTTTTCATAATACGTAAAGTACATGGATGCAAATATGTTAGAGATAGTCTAGAGTTAATGACATCCACCAAAAATGATCTGCAAAAGGCCGGAAAATGTATTTATCCGATGGATTGTTTACTGCTTCTTACTATTAATAGATTAGTTTTGTTGAATCAAAAAAGTCGTCTTTTTCTTTTGCTTTGTATACTTGCACATCGCAATGTAAATGAAGATGTCCGATTATTTGAGCTGGTTTCATTTGCCTTTTGAATAGGAACGTATGAGGCATGTGTTCGCAAAAAAAGAATAGTTTACTCTTGCAAGACTACTTTGAAAGTTTGTCGGGTGATTATCTTTCTGAACCAAAAAAGAAAATTTCGTTCAAGATTGTAGTGGTTACATATCAATAGTGGCAAGTGTATCCTATCAAAATGACATTGATGTATTGCATCTTTCGATCCATTATCAATATCAAGAAGATCAATATAAATAGGTTTTATTAATAATAACAACCAGATAATATTTTCTCCTCTTCCTCCTCCTCCAAAAGAAGTATGGTCAATGGAAAATGGCAAGTTTTGGAGCGGAGGTAAAAAAAATGAGTTAATATAAAATGAGATAGTTCTTTTTTTTTGGATTGGTATATCTGTAGGTAGTATATAGAAATATATATTTAGTACACAAAGAAAAGGAAAATTATCTGTTTAAAAGTTTCAAGGGGAGGAGTTTGTGTTGTGTGTGTGTGAATGAGGGGTTAAAAGAAACAATGAAGATGATGAACAAGACAAGGAAAAAAAATATGGTTAAGGGTCTTTTACAGCTAATAAAATAATCATCTATTCATAATAGAATGGGTGAGAGAAGAATTCACACTTTTCACCGTGTTGTGTTACTGCTTTCAATCTAAAAAAAAAAGAATACAAAGTTACAGAAAAAATTATTAATTTCCAAAAATAGATAAAAAGGATCGTCTTTGGGAAAATATAATAAATAAAATAGATCTTACTTGTAAAAGAAAGCCTCATTATCGCTTGTTGTGACACCTTCAGGAATATTATCTTTGAATGTGAACAAATCAGAGGCATCTTGTTTACCAGTCCAAGATTGGTGAACAGATTCCTTCTTTTCACTGTCCTTGACATACTTGAACAATTCAATGCTTTTATATTGGCTAACAGGAGAAGCAGAATCGTGTTCTATAATTATATTTATATGATTTGATGAGCTTGTTAATAATCATGATGCCTCATATGCCAAGAACAAGTTTTTGTTATTCGTACAACAATAATAAAATTAAGATAGTATACGTACGGATATGGACACTGATGGGACCTTTGCTAGCATCGACCTTTTCACCAATAGCAGGGCTGGTCAAATCGATACCGAAACAACCATTGTCAATGTTGTCATCAAGGCTCTGCATAGCATAAGAAGCATCATTGCTATGGGAAGCAGCTACTCGGAAGACCTAATAAATAAATATAATTAAGAAATTAGATCCATGAATAACATATTCGTTGTTTGTCGTACTGCCTAATAAATAAGCAGCTTGGTTTAAAAAATAAAAGGGTAAAAAGTTTATACCTGGGACATCAAGGTACAATCGGGGCCTGGATTTCATTAATAGTAAAAAAAAAAAATAGTGCGAATCGCTTGGTTAGTTATTATGTCTAATCTAATAAATGTTTCTTCTGGTGTGTTTTGTTTCCGTATAAAGTGAAAAAAGTACACTATACCATCTTCGCTGTTTCTGACCCAAACGCTATAAACCCATTATTATTTTATATAGATTAGTGCCTGTTACTTTTAAAAATAAAACACGAGGTAAATAAATTCATTACTATTTGCTTCTATATTTACCGGAATTCGTATTGAGCAGCATCTTCAGTACCTTCCACCTTGGTAATATCAACAGGAAGGGAAGCCTTGGTGTTAAGGTTATAATTACCCTTCCATGGAGTACCAAGATATTTAGGTTTCCCATCAGCGATTGAGTAAATCTAGAATCATAAATAGTAGTAATAATAACAAAGCCCCCCAAATATAAAGAATCCCGCATACAATTAATTATAAATTAGAACAAAGGAGTCCTTGTGAGAGACTATTTTTTCTTGCTCCTCTTATACTCGCCCCTCTCTTTTTTTCTCTTTTTTTTAAAAACTAAACGTACATCGACACCACTGACAGTCTTTGCGTGTGCGTTAGGTTCACGGACTATATTTAAAACAAAGAATTATTATTATTATATGATCTCAAATATATCAAGATGTCAAATTTCTTTTTGTTTGAATCGATACTTACCAACAGTAACTTGAACTTTGGTAGGATCGGCAAACTGTTGACCCTTGGTAGGACCAGTTACTTTGATACCTATTGGAAGAAATCATAGCAGAAGGTGTCAGTTGGATATATATATATATATATATATATATATATATATATATATGGTTTAGGATAGATAGTTACCACCACAGAACTTTTCTTTGGCTTGAGCAATTTCATCGTCAAGACTGTCTGCTTTAACAACAGCAGTAGCGGCAAACATAGCCAAAGTGTATGCGACAATTGTAGATAATTTCATGGTTTGTTATAAAATAAGAGTCTATAAAGAAAGGAGGGAGTGAAAAAAAAATAGAAAGGAAAGGAAAAGGAAAAAAGAGAAAGTAAAGAAAGAGAGAGAAAAGAAAGACAAAAAAGAGGTTACCACAAATAAGAAATAAGATGCTGTAGGTGTGTGTTGATTAAGTTGTGTAGGTGTGTGTGAAGTGATATATAAAATTAGTAGCCTTTTCTGCACTTAGTCTATTAAAAAGCAACTCCGTTCGAATAATTGGGTTAAACCTGATCCATTTCCAAATTTTTTTAGCCCCTTACTTCTTAAATGGTCGTCAAAAAGTCGGGAACGGGTCTCCCTCTCTTATTATTATTTGAGATCATATATATAAATATGATGATTATGCCTTATTTTGATATTCTTTATGTTTTAAAATGGATATTTATAGAAATGACAAAGAAATAAATAAAAAATAGACCAAAAAAATGTTATAAAAAAATCCCGTTTTCTTTTGTTTGCTTGATTGTTTAAATTTATAGCAGGCTACCAAATACACGGTTATGTCTACAAATACTAGGTCCATATTCATCATATTCGGCCTTGGTATGACAATAATTATAAAATTCAGCTGTGGATGCCAACAAACTACCACCTAACCATACAGCATGCCGTTGCTTCTTGTGTGAAATGACATTCACTTCCATAGGTTTGGCCTATAAATTATAATTTTAGCAAGTCATCCCTAATCCAAACCCTCTCTTTCTTTCTTTCTTTCTTTCTCTCTCTCTCTCCATATATAATAAAAAACTATTCCTACCTTGGCACCAGTGGTGCTCAATTGTTCACTTAATTGAATACGCTTATCAACAGTTCTCTTAATATCACGTTGCAAACGCTTGTCAAAGTCCTTAAACATAGTAGAACCACCGGAAAGAACAATATTCTAATATTCATAATAATAGTTAGAATTACTTTCTTTTCCCACTGATCCACTATTTTTTTTTCATTTTAAAAAGACGTATGTTATTACCTTATAAAGACCACGACGAACATCAATAGGACTGGTTTGAATAACAGTATCCACCACTTCTGGAAGAGGTGTCAAAAAGTCCGAGCTTGCAATTTCAGGGTTAAAGAAGATTTCAGGTGCAAGGAAACGTTCAAAACCAACATCTACTGAATATTCCTTTCCAGTCATGGTATGGATACCATCATATTTCTTAAAGTACTTGGTAGGTTCCTGATCATACTTTTTAAACTCCTTAACAATATCAGGGCAAACATAAGAGTATTGTTCTTTAATGTGTTGAGCGACACGCAAGGAATCTTCAGGTGGAATGTTGGTTTCACCACGTTCACGAAGTAAGGATTGAACAAAGGATGTAATATCACTACCAGCAATAGGAACGGATTTGATGGAACTACCAATCACATAACCTTCTGCCTATATTGTATATATTATAAGGTGTGATTTTTTAGATGATATACCTATTTTTTTTTAAAAAAAGAGGATAGAAAGAATTTCTTCAAGGATATATACTTTACCACAGGAATAACGTGAGTCACACCATCACCAGAATCAATAACAGTACCCGTCAATGTCTGTTCTTCAACCTTGTTAGACGTCCATGATGCTGCTAATGCAAGAACAGCTTGAACAGCAATATATAAACCTTTAATATTGAAGGATTCAAACATGATTTCAGCAGTCATTTCACGATTTTCGGGTGTATTCATTGGTGGTTCAGTCTGTTTGATTATTATAAAACAAACACTATCAGCATAAATGTTTATACACACACTCTTTTTTTTTCCATCCCTTGCCTTCCCATTTCTATTTAAGAAAACGATTCAACAGATAATATTTGTAAACTTTACCAATAAAAAATGATGGTCTTCAGGTTCACATCGAAGGTATTTAAAGATAGATTGTTCCCAATATCGCTCCATATGATCCCAGTTATTAATTTGACCGTGACGGATAGGATAGTTGATTGCCATTGTTTTAGAGTTGGCAACAGCTTCATCACCAATGTAGAAATCAAGGTCTTCAATACCTCGTTTGGATGCCAAATTGCTGCTCAAAAACGAGGGCTTGCTGGGAATACCAGGTCGACCAGAAGACGATGGTGCTTCACGCGTCGAAATGGCCGTGGGGAATACAAATGATGGTTCATTGTTACCGCTGAAACCGAGTTTGGAATACCTATTTTTTTAAAAAATGCATTCTTTATATTAGTAAAAAAAAAAACCATAAAACCTCGGGAAGAAAAAAGATATCATGTTTGCGCGTAATTTATAAAACATGGTGTTTTTTTTTGCTTTGTGAAAGACATAATGCCATAAAATAAATAGATATATCTAGTATGAGAAAAACTTCATCATTACCCGGTTCCATTATCCATAACTACGACAGGTAAATTCGTCATCTTGAAGAATTAGTTACCCGTCTTTTTTTGTCCCGTTAAAATAAAAGAGTTATTTAAAAATATTTGGTGTTTTAAAAAAGAATTTGTAAAAGAAAGTTTGGGTTTCTAAGTCCTTATTTGCCAAGAGGGTTTTCACTCTTTTTTGGCGTTTGTAAAGGGAAAGTGTAGTGTCTCGCTCAAGTGATGGAAAATGCGCGCCATATGGTGGACGCAAGACAGAAAAACTCCGCCATTTCCATGCCAATTTACTTGGAGACAACATAATTATGCTACGAAACGCTTAAGTAAACCATAAAGATAAAAAAAAATTAACCAGAAATACACAAGATCTTTATATACTTGATCGTTCCAGTAAAAACATTCAACCTAGGTATTTTTTTAAGAAAAGTACGAGAGCATTTATGTAGATGCTCTAATAAATAATCACTTATAATTGATATTGTTTCTATACAAAAATATATGAAAATAATGCCTAAAAATGAACAATCGATAAAAAACATTGCAATGAAAAACTAAGAAAACAAAAAGTAAAACATAACAAAAAAAATAATAATTAAAATAGGAAGAGCGCAAATATAGGAAGTTAATACACAAATAGTAAATAATAATAATTGTAATTTCAGTATTATATAATAAAAAAAACCTTTTTTAAAGAGATCTTTCATATCCAAGTCCTTGAAGAAACGTATCCCAATCATCTTGAGTCCAATAGGTTCCTTCTGGAAGATTATTCAGTGGTAATAAATCCATTGCTGAAGATAATGCCATTTGTTGCTCTCTAAACACACGATCTAAATATGTCGAAGAAGCATCAATCCCACTAACATTTTCCATTATATTGTTTGGTATCATGTCGTGTTGAGTTGACATGGTTGCTATGTTATTATTTTCTGTTGGTTGTTGGCCATAATTACTATACAGAGCGGTATCAACAGGAATAGATGAAGATGAAGATGTTGTTGTTGCTATATTTAATAATGGCTGCTGTTGTAGTTGTTGATACTGCTGCTGCTGCTGCTGAATTTGCTGTTGATTGTGTTGTATTTCTAATTGCTGTTGTTGTAAGTGTATTTGTTGTATGGTCATATTCGTAACATTAATGGTATCTGTTGGAAAATATATCGTAGGTCTTCTTGTTTCGCTACTATTGGGAGCAGTTGGTTGCAATGGTCCGGGTGGTGGGATTCTAACCCTCAAATCTTGAAAACAAGGCCGTAGTATTCGATTATTCGGTAGTTTATTGAAAAGTGCGATTTCACGAGGTAATGAGCTAGCAAACAAGGCTTCAGCACTCGTACTACTCAACATAGGGACGGTGACTTCTCGATTTTGTTTTTTATGAGTATCACTGTTGGTGCTGTTATTGTGGTTAAGGTTGTTACTATTATGGATATTATGGATTGGGCCGTTTCTGACATTGTTTTCATCATAGTTATTGCTGTCGGCTGTTGTACTTTCATCTGGATATCGTTTTGAAAGTTGGTTGAGAATTCGAGCAACTCGAAATCGCATCCCATCAACAGAATAAACAGACGCACAACGTGCTAAATTTCTACAGCCAACTCGACGGACATTTTCATCTTCTGACCCAGCATTTAAAATGAATATAATAGAAGCTTGGAAAACAGAGCTAGAAAACAAAGTATTCTTAATTCTTTCCGTCTCTTATCCATCTCATTGTGAAACCAAGCTATTTTTTTCACTTACTATCCCAAAAAACTTCGTGGAAGATGAGATGATCCAGAATTTACCATTAATTGTGTCGCATCAATGATATTAAGAGCTGCGGTTGTACATGAACTTTGTGATCGAAGTGAATGTAAACTATTCCCATCACAATAAGGGCCAGCAATAAATGGACGATGTAGGAGAATCACCAGACAATGATAAAATATATACAGGACCACTACAAAACAAACAAATACATAAAAATGAGTGAAAATGAATAAAATCAAAATCATATACCCAAAACAAACACACTCTCCTCTTTGTTCTCATCCTTCCTTACCCCTTCCTCTTCTTTTGCTATAACATATAAATATTTACCACCATGGCCATTGGATTCAGCAGGATTACGGATATTAAATTGAATATCAGGAGGAAGATTAGCTCTCCATTGATTCAATTCAATGTCCAATGCATCAACAATTTCTTCAATATTTCGATTCTTGTCGTTTTGAAGTTTTGGAGAATAAATAACAAGGATCTTTCGTAAGATGGCAGAAAGTGAAATGACGCTCAAAAAAGGTGCGTATTCTTGTCGTTTTTCTCGTATACATGTTTCTGCTTGACATATTAACATGGGTCCCCTCATTTCTCGATCGTCATCATTGACAGGGTGATAAGCGGAATCAATTTCATGAGGAGATGGAAGTTCGACATCAAATTCTTCTTCTGGTATTGCGATCGGCCGGCCGAGTTCTGCTGCTACCCATTTATCCATGATATAAAGACTATACCATAATCGTCGTCGATGTTCAATTTCTCTTTGTGGTATATTCCAACGCGTTGAGCTTCGATGCAGTCCAAGATCTTGAGCCTAATAATAATAAAACAAAGAATCAGGTTACCAAATTACTCAGATATAATTCTTTTATCAGACGTTAACCTATTTTTTTACGTACCATACGAATTGCCTTTGATTTTAATGTAATAATTGTTATAAAGGGATACAGTTAGTATATTTCAAAATAAGATACTACTATTTTCATCATTGCACCTTAAAAAAAACCTTACCGTTCCAGTGAGAATCCTAAAAATTGTAAACACAGAGATTAGTAACAATTATCATATAATTTGTAGAATAAGAATAACGAATTGCTCACCAATGAATCGAATCATCCTCTTCATCACTGCTATCACATAGTGTTACAAATGTTGCTAACAAGATCAATGTTTGTAGAGAACTAATTCTACTTCGTCGATAAACGACTTCCATAATCTTCATTGCTTTATCTCGTAAACACCGTTTGATGATATGAATTGTTTTTCGATCAAAGTTTGTTCCAATGACATAATCATCTTGAAAATGTAAAAAATCGGTTGCCACGACACACATTGCGCTGAGTAAATACTCGTCTGGTGGATGAGGATTTTGAAAGTAGTATTGTTCGAGAAATGATAATTTGTTGAGGATTGGTATATGTGGTTGAACAAAAGTAAAGTATCTATAAATAGACCGAATAGATATGAAGATGGGATTCAGTCAAGACAATCTGATTGTATTTCTGTATATTTTTCTACAATTACTAAATTTGGTGAAAAACGGCTTACGCGTGGATCATGAGTTCAATCAATTCATCTGTCAAATGTGGAATATCATCCAACAGGGACAATTTTTTCAATACGATCGGACGAATGTCATCTGAGAAAGGTAAAGGAGGGGATGGTTCTCTTGCTCTTGCTTTAATAATCACTTGTTCGCTTTTATCATTGTTGAGTTTCTGTGCGACCCATGATGTCGTGCATGGTTGGTCATATATAATTCTGTGAATCATATTGCTGGTGAATATACTTTGATTTAGCAGATGAACCCCTGAACTGCTGCCAATGTATCGTGTTCGATCGTAATCATTGATTTGTAATAAACTCATGTGTTCTACCATTTCTTCTGTTGGACTCACAGGAATCACGTCTTTGAATCCACATAGTGTAGCAACAATCGAACTACTGACACCATCATGGACATGATAATTATGGGTTCCAATCAATGTTCGACTAGAAGCGGCTCCTTTGCCAATATCCTTTTCGTTGACATCAATATCGTCATCATCCTCATCCATATCGCTCTGCTGTTGACGTTGGGAATCTTGATCACGTTTATATTTGTTTTGAACTCCTTGAATAATATTTTCTAGACGAGAAACCCGATCTTCAAATGCTTCAATGTGACTCTGACTGGACTGTTTGGCTTGTTCTTGTTGTTCGTCATTATTATTATTCATATTCGTATTATTATCATTATTATTATCGTTTTTATTAGTATTAATATTATCACGGAAATGACATTCAGCACCCACACTTTTACAACCATAACACGGTTGAACAGTATCTGCATTACATCGGATCCGTCGTTTTCGACATGAATCGCAACTTCGTTTGGCTTTACTGCGTTTTTGTCGAGGGATATCGATTATGCGATTCGGATTGACATAAGGTAAAGGTAAAATAGTAGCAAGTCGTGGTTGTATTTGTTGTGGTCCTGTTGCCTTTGTTATTGTCGAACTTGGTGATATGTTTGGTTTATTCTTGTATGAAGTGGCATGGGACTCCATTGGTAAATGGATATATCAAAAAAATAAGGTCAAAGAAAAAAAAGAAAGAACTGAGAAAAAGGTTTCTAGGATTCGGACTTATAGTTTACCCAAATGCGTGCACTTGCTCCGTACATCATCTCTCCGCTTCCTTGGCTTTGAATTGGTGGGGTTTTTCAAACGGACAGTGATATGTTGATTCTTTACTACCAATGAAATATTTTTATGGGGTATCATAAAACAAAAAGAAGTTTATCTTTATGCATCATCGTAGCTATTTAACTTTCAAAGAACTCGTTAAACCAAATTCATGCATGAATACTAACCAAGCATCAAGATTCTTATTCATATTAAGTTTGAGGTACACATTTCCTGTTGCATTCACACGTAGAAGAAACTTTTATAGTACGGATATCTTGCGTACTCTTTTTTGATCCTGTAAATCATTTTTTAAAGCCTACAGAGCTATTGCATACCAGGTATACATAACGGTGTTATCGTCGTAAATTCATGTTTTTCCCATTCCGAAAATGCCGATACTATTATCCCTCGAAAACAAACAGAGCAGGATGACTGTGTTACCACACCATATTAATGAAGAACCGTTAAATCCACCATTTTAGAATAAAGAAAGTATGGAGCAGACGGGCCGAATCGGCTGTCAATTCTTCATGGTCGAGAGAGATGAGTCATCAAGAAAGAGTGTGAAAGATGTGTGTTTTATTGAAATATATATATATAGTATAGGCGTTTCATCACGAATATGATCCATTGCTAAAAATATTCATCCGCTGAAAAATAATTCTTGTCGTTTCTTCTAAGGGAGGAAATTAACCTGAGTTTGCATGACATCGACACAACTAGTAATTCTTTATACATTTATATAAAATGTAACCTCATAAAAGATATATCTACGCATTATGGTACTATTGTCATAGCCTGAAACGGTAACCAACTTCTAATTACCTTTTTAAATTAATTAATTGTCATACAATTGACTTGGCACCACGTATGGTCGTCCTTGCTGTCGGTCATCTTTCACTATAACTATGCAATAGGCACCCACCGTCACAAACACGTAGTGGTTCCTTATTACCACACGTTTGAAGCTACTATTGTTATTTTTAGTAATTATAATTCTAGAACAGTACATATAAATATCATTTTTGCTTCATCCTTCCATTTCTATTCATTTCTTTTTTATTTTAAACATTATTTTCGTTTTAATACACAAGTATTGTAAATGTGCACATCATAATTATGACAAACTGTTCATTATTCAATAATAAATTCTTTTATTTCTGTTTTAGCGGATAGATTGAGGTCTCCAAAGATATCAATAAGTAGTTTATTTGGATCTAACTGTCCATCAGTGGTAGATGCCCTAGCAATAAGAATAACACCAATGGCTCTATAGTTTTCCATTCCTTCATCCGTTAAACCATTACACTTTTTTATGAGGGGTAGAAAATATGATTGATGTTCCCCATCTCTTTTGATTTTAAAGGTGGCCAAATTTTTGTTTACTAGTTTATGAGCTGTTGTATGAATAGTAAATAAAATAGGTAAAAATAATACATTCTCCACAATCTTCGGTCAACGAAAGAGGTGCAATGTAAGGCGCATGTGTTGTTCTACAATAATGTGTGGGTAGACAGCCGCTTAAACACTGTTGCATTTGAACACGCCGACTCAACAGTCGTGCATTGTCATTCATATCATTCCATGCTGGTTCTCTCCCCATACTACTCCATTCATTCAAGAACGCTTTCATTTGATCCTCTATTGTTTGGTGATTATCACAATTATAGCGTTCAATTGATAAGGTGCGATAATGAGCGGCTTTCAAATGTAAATGTGAAAGTGGGTCAACATAATGGCGTGATTGAAACAATGTGGTTGTACTGACATAATCCAATATATGGCGTCCTTCCACATCTGACCATGAGGGTAAATGCAATCGTGGATCATTCAGAATTGTATTAGTGTTGAATGCAGTACCATCGAGACCCAGGTTGGAGCCAAAACACAGTATAGAAAGATCCAAAGTGACGATATATTGGTAAAAATCAGTAAATGTTGTCTGTATGTCTTTGTCATAGGATATTTCTAAATGATTGAATGCATCGGGAAAAATGTTGGCTAGAGCAAATATCTTGTCATGTTGATTAGTACTATCTCGAAAATGAGCACCTGCAAGCACTTGATTTATACTTTTATTTTCGCGATTGCTGTAATCTAGTAATACGTGAGACAAGACATCAATGGTGGTTGAAATCGTGTGGGTCAGGGAGGTAAGACTATGTTGCCACATATTCATATCTGATCCAATAATGAGCACTTGTTTTGAAGACATGACTTCTTGAAGGCACCAGCTTTGTTTCCACCATCGAGAATGATAGAGATCACGCACAGCACCACTGTATCTTGCTTTTAATCCTTTCATTGGTGTAAACGTTTCAAAATCCTTTGGATCACGCATTTTCACTTCAGGCACCAAAGCAACAGGATAGCGTGCGCTTCCATAGATTAAATGCATTTGCTTGAGTTCTTTGAGTCTATCTTCTTTACTGGGAGCGTCAATGCATACTTTATCGTACCAAATATAGTCAATCTGAAAATCCTTGCACATTTGTTGTAAAAGTTGTTCAAATGTCACTTTTTTCTTCTCATTGGATCGAAAAAGTTTTTTGCCTTGCGTTTCGCATGTCGTGTAACAATTGAATGGCGGCCTTTGTCGATACACTTGATTGATAGTTTCCCACTACCACAACTGTTGCAAAAATCGTCACTTTGCTCCTTTTTGTTGTTGCTTTGTACAATAACTTCTCCTGATTGCTCCCAGCAATAAGAAAGTGTACAATATCCAAACCTAGCTTCAATACCAGGTACCTTTTTCCAGTCAAACGTCCGGATAAGCCAAGTCGGTCGATAATCTCCACCCATAATGTTGAGCTGATAGCATGGATCCACAATATCTTCAGATCGCTGATCTTGATAATAGGTTATGTACATTTCCCTTCTAGTAACAATAAGAATAAGAATAATAATATATAACAATAACTAATAGATGAAAAATTCTCTGGTTTTTTTTTTATATTAATAAGAAGTACGGAAAATGGATAAATCTTTTGAAAGATTGTATATAACGTTCAAAACCACTAAATACATCGCAAGTTTTTTCTCACCTTAAAAATAGGATATATAATAGGTATAGAACGAAGTCGTAAACTATAATAGCTTGTCGTCTAGGATAAATGACAAAAAACCATATAATAAATATGCAAATGAACTGAAAAAATACAACAAGGAAAAAAAGATGAAGAAATGAGAATAGCGATCCCAAATAATGAAAGAAAAAGTAAAAGCCTCACTGTGTGACAAGTGCTACATTATACTGAACTCTAAAATGGTTTTGTTAAGTTTATTTTTGGACAATCGCCACAAGATCATTCACAGTGGCGTCTTTTTTTTAGGATGATTTGTTTACAAAATAGATTTATTTGAACCTGTTTATTTAATCAATATTTATATTAATACGAAGTATTATGTGATTGATTGATGGGTTGAGCATGATCATGATGGAAAGCTTATTCTTTTTTAACATTGGATATTGAAATCACAGCTACTTGTATTTCTTTTTATGTAATAGTAATTGATTAGCTTTTCTGGCTGCAATGAAAAGAGTTTGTTTCTTATTCACGATATGGTTCATTTAATTTATCTGATAAAAGGTGAGTACGATGTATTAAATAGAACATATTAGCTAGTAGACTACTAAGCCCACTCTCATCCTCCTAGCAAACGTTATTAAATTAACTGCAATTATATGCTAACAAAACGCATCGTGTTTTCAACATCAGTTTCATATCACTAGATTCTTGATACTCAACTCTCTAAATTACTTTTTGTTTAATATACTTAAAGTTTTGTACGACTGATATTATATTAAAGATGACAATAATAAGCTTTTTGGATAGATAAGTGGAAATAGCTTGAGACATCATTTCTTGTATAATCTTTCCATGATTATTTTGTCTAGAAAGTGATTATATATATTACGTATCATTTGTTATATATATAAGTTACTTTGGCGTATACCAAGAATTATGATTGAATCAGTTCGACCCGAAGGATGGGATTTACCCAATATATCAGGCTGATGAACATCTCAACTTTAAAAGTATATTGTTTCGTGTTTGCCAATCTCATACGTATTTCTTTTGTTTTGGTATGATAATATATATTACAACCATATAATAAATGTTTCAAGCTAATAGTTTATTGTAAATAAATAAGGCTAAGCCCAAATTTAGGTTTGAGTTACCTTGGTTAACAGAGGAGCGATTGCTTATTATTAGACGTAGCAACTGCCTCTATAATAAACAAGATCCTCGATCCAACAATTATTATGGTTCAAAAAAACATATATAACGAATTTGTAACACAACATTTGTATAATTGCATATTTATTTAATAACAACACAAATTATTACTAGTATTTATAGACACACATTCAAATGTTTCCTTTGTATAAACACAGGTGTTCATGCGAGCAAATTTTGCCTGAATTAATAAATTCAACCTATCAATAAAGTCACGACTCAAAAAGCACCGCAATTTGTTGGCCACGTCGAATTTGCCACACTCAGAAACCCTTCTTCTCACATATATATCCTCCTTATTTTCTTTTGTAACGACTTCTATATGCATCCCAGCCAAAAAAATGAACTCCCTTTATAATCATGCATTGAAACAATCTGTAGCCCTTCAACGCGATCTCGAAAAATTTGCCTCTGGTCAAGATTCATCAGCCGGATTACAAGGACAAATATCAGCATCATTTAACACTTTACAACGATCCATTGATGACTATGACAATCTTGCCAAACGAGAAGACGTAGCTGTCAAAAAAGAAACCGCCCTCTCACGCGTATCGAAATTCCGTCGAGATTTACAAGATATGCGATCTCAATTCGAATCCATCAAACGACAACAAGAAACACAACGTTATGAACAAAACCGGGAAAGTTTATTGGCTCGAAGAGGAGGCAATAATAGTACACGCGATAATCCATATCAACCTTTTGAAGAGTCCAGATCCGCTTTTGCTATGCGGGAAGCTTCTTTTGTGAATTCTACCGATGCACAATTGGATAGCTTTATTGATCAAGCACAAAATTTGTTGGAAAATTTGACGGATCAACATGGCATTTTGAAAAAGACACAAAAAAAGTTACTGGATGCTGCTAATACACTTGGACTATCTAAAAATGTAATTCGATATATTGAACGACGTACAGCTCAAGATAAATGGATTTTTTTTGTTGGGTTGGCAATTACTTTACTTGTATTATGGGCTATTTCACATTACCTTGGTTAAAAAGGAAGGGAGTTTACCATCAACCTGATGAATATATATATATATATATATATATTTAGCAATTTGTAAAATTATGGATACACATACATGACGAAAACCCTTTTTATGCCACTTCACCTCCTCATATCTATCTATACTCACAATTATGTTTTTTTACAATCCCCCTTGCATGTCCCGGATATATAATGATTATGTTGCTGGGGAAAGCTGGATAAGGATCCTTATAAACTAATGCATAATGACCCGACTTTCTTCGCCCTTTTTTTTCGCCACCTACACCTACTTTTCACAGTCTCCTGCGCTCAACTCTTTCCCTTAATAAACACCAATGGATGCATATACCACAAAAAAATAAAATTATTTTTATATATACATGTACATATATATTGTTATGGGTTGCTGTTTACTATATTCAGTGGAAAAAAAACATTGTATCATGAGTCTAATGAGGGAGATAGTGATTGGTATGATATTTAAGTTGGAGAATACAGTTAATAAGTGTCTGGTTTTGCTTTGTATAATTCGTGTTCGTAAATGTAATCGATAACAGGATTTGGTAACAGATACTTGATAGACATGCCACGTTTCACAAATAACCTACAGTTTTTGATGAATTAGAAATGTGCCAAAACGTTACGCATTGTAATAAACATTTACCTGACTTTTGTGGAGCTGATGTCATTATGAATAAGTTGTTTTATCACAGAAATATTCATCTATTGGAACAAATAAAAGAAATATTCAGTTTTGAGTAATCCATCATAAAAAAATAATAAGATGTATGGAAAATAATGCTAGATAACCTACGCGATGCTCATATAATACATCATGGGATAATAAGAAACCATATACGTCCGTTCCAGTTCTAAAAAAATGTAAGTTTATGATTCCATCAGAAAAAAAGAACATAATTGATCCAAGAAATGAAAAAAAGCATAGTTCATCTTATACCTTTCAATAATCACACATCCATAATCGCCCACGATATGATGTAACTAATAAGCATGGTTGTCAGTAAAAAATCATACATGGGCAGATCTCTAGAGTCTCTTTTTTTCACCATAGAAACTTACATCTTTTGGAGTCCATACTCCAGGATGACCAAAAGAAGCAATCAAATCACCACCAGCTAATAACATAATTCTAATTTTCTTTCTCTCGCCTATAAAGTAAGAAAGGCAACATGAGGATTTTCAATCCATCTTTCTTTTTTTTACACTTAAGGGAGGGTTATTACAATTACCTGTGGATGTTTTAATGCCTCCGCCAATATCATTTAATTCATGATCAAAATGGTCCAAAACTACAGCTGTTCGTTGGTACTGTTCTTGTCGAGATTCCCAAGAATCTACCATTAGCCAATTGGATGTGGATTCAACAGCCAATTGACAGATTTTAACACGATGTTTTGCTTCAGCTAATCCTTCTTTTCCATATCCGTCCGAAACAGGTGAGTAGTAACCTGCAATAAGCTCGAATTCTTTTTTCTCTCTAAAATGATCTTGTGCCATTTCTTTTTTTTTTATATAGAATTCCTGGATGAGTAATATTTTTATGCAGAAATTGTTGTCTTTTTTTTTTTGTCTCGATCCAACACACACAAAACTCACCAAACATGCGCAAGTGTAAATAAGTAATAGGAGAATAGGAACCACATGCAATAAGGACCAATGGAGTTTTACTATCATCTATTTTATTATGAAACGAAAAGAGCATAAGTACACGTAATACCCCATATTAATATCCTATCTCTTATCCAACAAATAACATAAAAAGAAAACTCTTTCCACAATGTCGGGAAAGAGTATTAAAAAACAAACCTTCCATAACTTTAGGCAACTGCTCTCGTGGAAATACATAATCTTCGTCAAAATTACTTTTTGTAACGTTTACATTATTTGATCTTAATACTGATTTAATAAGATGCGGACTCGACATTGTATATGTATATAAAATATGGAGGAGGAGCGTGTGTTTTTTCTTGGTTGTACAATATGTAAAGAAAAGAAAAAGAAAACTCAGTTCTATTTATAAGCAACTTTTTCTTGACTCATTCAACAATCAAGAAAATAGATGATAAAATAGCCAATAAGAAACTATCCTTATGCAATTCATATTATTGCGCGCGTAAGCATCTCGGTGATATGAACGACTTTATGGGTTATACTCCATCGTTTAAATCATAGAAATGATTATGATACTTTCCTTTAAATAAAGGAACGCTTAGCAGCGATAATGTTGCTAAGCAAATAAGATAAATAAAAGCGGCGCAATAACATGGACAATCGTCTAGAACATCGCTTTTTGCTTTTTGTACCACTTTTTTTGTATCTGGATTCCAAAGCTTCATATGGCATGATATAAATAATAAAGGTTCGATTTCAGATAGATCAATCATTTATTTTTTCAATTAGTTTTATATTTGACAGGCCATTGGTAAGAGACTCTAATACCTGCACAGTAAAAGGGAAAACACATAGTAAAGAATATTGTTGATTTATGATCGTACAAACATAACTATCTATGAGATCTTTGTTCAATTGAAAAGAGGCTGAATCAATATGATTGCATCCATTTTTGACTTTTGTAGTATATAATAGTAACCAGTATCCTTGCCTGGGTACCAAGAGTATGGGCATCTATTGATATTTATATATATATAAAAGAGCGGAACTTGTATAAAAAGTATATTATCAATCAAAATAATAAAATCTATATTACTCGAAATACACCATCAAACAGAAGAGTTTATGATCAGTTGAAGAGGACAAGATAAATGTTTGCATGGAAATGCCAACGAATAAAGAAATAAGGCAAGTACCAAGCGGAAGGTAACGCAGCAAAATGAGGGAAAACGATTTACAATTTGCATATTAGTCCCTGGTTTCTTAGTTCAAATTGCCAAGGACAAATAGAACAGCCGTAAGGTGACACATATTGCAAAAAAAACAAAGGACTAACGAGTCTGTTGGATAAGGGCAAGGACACAGTGCGGAAACACAACCATCAACTTTTTTTTTTACAAAGAGCGCGATATCATATTTTCCTTGTCCTCTCCTCTCTTCTTCCTCTTTACTTTCTTTTTCGTTTTCAAGGCAAAAACCAATTCACCACTACTCTGACACTAACGAGGAATCATGGGCAAAGGAAAAAGAGCACATACAATTAGTATTCCTAGTATTAATCTTACTACACCGAAATCGTCGTCCGATCATTCATTTAGCGTTTCACCTCCATCGTTTCTTCAAAAGAATAATCATCACGATGGTCTTCGTCAATCGTCGTCTTCCCTTATACCACAACAACAGCAACCTACCAAACGATGGACACCTCCACGAAAACCTAAAATGAAATATGACGATCTCGAACACAAGATGGACGCGGCTCCATTGTATGTTTTGGTGTTGACATATTTGAATTATTTTGTGCTTATCCTTTTTGGCCACTTGCGTGATATCCTCGGTAAAGTGGCGAAACCTCAAGCTTATGCCCATCTTAAGACAAGCAATGTAATTATCCATTATTTATGTTATTTTATTTTTGACATGAGAAACATGAATATGATGTCAATTTTATATATAAATCTGTTCTATATATAAAAAATTATCATGGGACCCCCCGTCTTTCATTTTATTTCCATTAGATACTAATCATTGATTATTATTTTTTTATGTTATATTAGGGTTATGCACCATTAGTATCCGATTTCGATTCATTTTATACTCGTCGTCTTTATATGCGTATTCGGTAAAGAGATTGCATCATTTAAAGTTTTTTGGAAAATGAAATTTGATAACTAAAAAAAGAGAATATATGATTATTCTATATTACTTTTAGCGATTGTTGGAATCGTCCCGTCACTGGTGTAGCTGGCCGAAAAATTAACGTATTAGACCGTGAGAGTAATGATTTTCACAAGACTTTCAAGTAAGATATTTTTCATGATATAATCCAAAAAGTTAATCCATGATAGAAAATGAAACACTTGAACTCATTATGATAAACAAACAAACAAACAAAAACTTGTAGATTGACAGGCGAAAAGACCACTTGTCTTAACCTTGCCAGTTACAATTATTTGGGTTTCTCAGATAACAAAGGCACATGTGCTGATGCTGTTGAAAAAGCTACTGTTCAATATGGTTTGACATGTACCAGTGTCCGTGCAGAAGCTGGCTCTACTCATTTATTAGGTGAAGTAGAACGTATGGTTGCACGTTTCGTTGGTAAAGAAGATGCCATGTGTGTTAGTATGGGTTTTGCCACCAATTCCACCACGATCCCTGCTTTAGTTGATAAGGTAAAAAAAAAAGTTGTTTCCACAATCACTATTGACACAAATTAAACTCACTAAAAACAACAACGACTCCGTTTTTTCTAGGGATGCTTGGTTATTTCCGATGAATTGAACCATGCTTCTATCGTATTCGGAGTAAGATTATCAGGTGCATCTGTTCGAGTATTTAAACATAATAATATGGATGATCTCCGTGAATTACTTCGTGAAGTGATTTCTCAGGGTCAACCACGTACACATCGTCCTTGGAAAAAGATTCTTGTTATTGTTGAAGGTCTTTATTCAATGGAAGGTACCATGGTGAATTTACCTGGTCTTGTGGAACTTAAAAAAGAGTTTGGGGTAAATATTTTCATTTTGATAAACCTCTCAAGATGCATATGAAAAGGACACCGAAAAAAGATGAAATTCATTTGTGTAACTATTACCTTATTGACTCATTTGTTTATGATAGTTCTATTTGTATGTTGATGAAGCACATTCCATTGGTGCATTGGGTGAAAATGGTGGTGGTATTTGCGACTTTTTCGGTGTCGATCCTGCTAATGTCGATATCATGATGGGGACATTTACTAAATCATTTGGTGCTGCTGGTGGTTATATTGCTGGTGATAAGAATGTCATTGATCATTTAAGACTTAAGAATCATGCTTATGTTTATGCCGAACCTATGTCAGTACTTGTTGCACAACAAGTCATGACGACTATGCGTATCATTTGGTAAATAGTTTTCTATTTTATTCATCTTTTTATAATGATTCTAATAGATTAGCATCTTTTAATTGAAATTGTATAGTGGTGAAGATGGTACGGATGATGGTCGTAAACGTATCAAGACCCTTGCTGAAAACGCTTTGTACTTCTCCTCTCGTTTACGCCAAATGGGCTTTATCGTCTATGGTGATCATGGAAGTCCTGTCATTCCTCTTTTGTTATTTAATCCTGCTAAGATGCCGTAAGTGTATTGTTTATTGTATTTGTTTATCCATCTTTTTTGTTTTTTTTCTAAGTGTATCATTTTTGCTTGCTGCTGCATCTACTTTTTTTAAAAGTGCATTCTCTCGTTGTTTACTTGAACGTGGCATTGCAGTTTGTTTAGGTGGTTATCCAGCTACCCCTATCATATCCTCACGAGCTAGATTCTGTGTCTCTGCTGCACATACCCGAGAAGATCTTGGTAAATATTCAGTTATTGTTTTCATTCAGAAAGCACATCGACTTATTCCTTTCTTTTTATTATTATAGATCATGCTTTGAAACATATTAGTGATGTGGGTGATCTTTTAATGTTGAAGCTTGTTACTCCACCCAATGAAGATGAATTTGCCTATGAATAAGATTATTTCTCTATTTAAATTACTTTTATTCCTTTAATTCATTCCATCTCTCTCTAACTCTCTTATTAACCTCTCTATTCACATCTTACTTCTTTTTTTCTTATAATCTTTTTACTTGATTTTTCCTCTGTTTATCGTATTTCATTTTAACTCTTTTCTATTGTTATTTAGCTTGTATACAGTTCATCTCTATCTTTTTTCTTCTTTTTTTTTGTTATTATTTATTTATAATTGTACAAGTTTTTCTTCAAAAAAAAAAGTAGGGATTTAAAAGGCTGGTTTTATTTATTATAATGACTAGCATTAAAATACTCAACAATTTTTTGCACCTCTCATTTTTTTTTTTTTGTTTGAAGGGTATAACAAAAAGAAAAAGGCGTACACATTAAATATTTTTTTCACCCAGTTATAATATTTTAATGTGGTTGCTGTTAATGATGATTTTGATCTTGTTGAGGTATTCCTTGTGAATCATTTAATAATGAATCCCACTCACTCCAAGTAACACCACTTGGTAAACTCCACATAGGAACATCTGATGTTAGACTTGCTATATCAAATTGTAATCCATCTGTATGATTTAATAGTGAGTTTGTACACTGTTCAAATTGGGCAGCTTGTATATCTTGTTCTTGTTGAGGTTCTGATTGTTGTTGCTGCTGTTCCATGAGAAGTGTGTCTACAAAATTGAATTGTTGTTGTTGTGGCGTAGTATTCGATCCAGTGGGTGCATGTACTGGTGGTGCATCATAAGGTTTCTGCTCAGGTAATTGAATAGTTGGTGACATTGGTACATTAGATGGAGAAAACAATCCACTATTTGGACGACTACCGTTAGCATTGCTATTATCATAATTAGGAGCAGTTGCTGTATTTACGGCCGCTGTTGCTTTGGGCTCAGTTGCTGATTGCTGTTGTTTTGGTGATGATGATGATGATGATGATGTATTCGCGGTCTTATTTATTCCAGTTTCTGCTGGATAAAACATTTCCATAATGGTATCTTCTGCAGTTCCTGTCAAATTACACAAATGATGCCCCGCTCCAACTGGTGGGGTACAAGATGCTGTGTCATTTCGTGGTGTAGATGAAGTACTGTTGCTGCTATTATTATTTTCAACATGTTCTGGTGATGTAAAAGATCTGTTTGAAGAATTCATATCGCGTGGAAGAGAAGTGAAATAAATGGCTTCTTCACTGGTATTTCCAAGTAAAGGTGCCGTTCTCGGTTGTTTATCAGGACTGGATCGATGAGATCGAATGCTATCCCCTTCATAATCACGTTTTCGTGTAGGGCGTTCAGGAGTAATGTCACGGTCTTCTTTGGATAAGCATGGCAATCCGCTTCCTTCTTCATCAGAAACAATGGGTATACTGAATCGTCGGGTTAATTGACATAGTACTTTGGCAGTTCGACTTTTACTCATACATTCATCCTTTCTGTAGGCATATGCACATCGCATTAAATTTTTGGCGCCTTGACGACGAATATATTCGTTATCGCTCCTTGCATTGAAAAGGAAAATAATAGCTGCCTGAAACGTTGCACTAATAGAAAGGAGACCACCCAATTCGTAATTAATATCTAGAATTGATTTTTTTTCTTGATTATCCATCAAAAATAAATAATAAAACTTACTATCCAACCATACACCATGGCATACAAATAACTCCCATTTTTTCTAATTCTTCCACCATATCAATAATGTTAATGGCTGCTGCTGTACATGCGCTCAATGCTTGTAAAGCATGGTTGATATTAGATGAATCATGATCCGTAATAAATGGGCGATGGAGCAGAAGAACAACACAATTATAGAAAATATGCATCATCCCTATTATAAACTTATCCCATTAATGTTTCTTCTACTTCCCTAAAAAAAGCAATTACTTCCGATTACTTACCGCCATTGGGAAATGCTTTATCTGGTTTATTATCTTCACATTGAAGATCTGGAGGAATGGACATCTTCCATTTCGTAAGGGCCATATTCAATGTATCCACTAAATAAATATTACGACGTGCAGCATACTGCATTTTGGGAGAATATAAAGAAACCAACACCTGACCCAGTGTCCGTGCCAGTGATATCATGTGTAGAAATGCAGCATGTACGGGCCGTTTTTCATCCAATGCTGTTTCTGCATCCATTAAAAGAGCTGGTTTCATGTGTCGCACTTCTGCTTGTCTGGATTCAGAATGATAGATGGATGTAATTTCATAAACAGAAGGTAATTCGACATCAAATTCTTCATCCAAAATAGCAACTGGTCGTCCCAATTCTGCTGCAATCCATTTATCCATAATGTAGACTGCATACCATATCCGTCGTCGCAATTCAATTTCATTTTCCGGTAATAACCATCGCGTGGAACTACGGTGCAATCCAAGATCCTGGGCCATGCGAATAGCCTAATTTTTTATATGAAAATGAATTGTGTACGTGAGTACGTTGTGCCACTTTCGCCCAGCTTTCCATCATTCCCATTTTTTTCCTTTCCAAAAACCGTAAAAAGACTTACCGTCCCAGTGATAAACCTTCAAAATATATGAAGATCGTGGGAAAAATAACAATCAATTATTAATAGTTGAAACAATGGAATAAGAAATGGATATGTCAAATCTTGATTTAATTCATCTCCAAATTCATTAATACATACCAATGAACTGAGTCATCATCGTCGTCACCTGCCATGGATACAAACATAGATAACAAAACAAGGGTTTGAACGGTAGATATTTGAGATCGTTTATAAACTACTTCAAGAATTTTATTTGCCTTTTCACGAAGACTATTCCGTACTGCCACTACCGTTTCACGACATACAGTGGTTCCAGTGACAAGATCATCTTCCATGGATAAAAACAGGGTGGATACAGCACATATAGCATAAAGTAAATATTCATCTGGTGCATGAGGATTTTGGAAATAATACTGTTCAAGGAATGATACTTTGTTGACAACAGGACAATGAGGATGAATATGATTAAAAAAACTATAGCATCATTTAAAAAAACTGTTAGAAAAAAGCTAGTTCCCAAAACTAGTAAATATGTATACATAAAGAGAATTTTTAAACAAATTCTTCCTTACGCATGAATCATGCAATCGACCAATTCCGATGTTAATAAAGGAATGTCTTGTAAAACACTGAATCGTAAAAGCGCATGTGTTCCAGGCATGAATTGTGGTTTATGTCGCATTTCTTCTGCTTTGATGATCACATGTTCAGTATCATCGTCATTCACCTTTTGAATGACCCAATTGGGATGAGATCGAATACGATGACGCCAGTTTCGTTTAAATAAATGTTGATCAATCATATGATATCCTGCACTTCCTCCAATATAACGTGTTCGTTCGTAATCACTTAATTGTAGCTGATTAAAATATTCTACGAGTTCTAATGATGGGTCTACGGATGAAAGTTCAGTACACACATGGGATGTAGAAGGCTCGTTGGATTGTTGTGGGGCAGTTGGACGGATCATTGGCTGATTCTCATCGATACAGTCCTCCAAAAAACCATCATCTTCGTCATCATTGGATATTGAATTGTTTGAACTCGTACCACTACCACCAGATGATTGTTTGTGACGTGATGCTGCTGTTGCTGCTTGTGGTGGTGGGGTTGATGAGGATGAGGCATCATGTCCATCATTTTCTGCTGTATCCTGTCCGTCTGACGCTTGTGCTTTTTGTAATAATCCTTCAAGCCGTTTCAATCGATTTTCTAATGACCCAATATAATTTCGAGCGTTGGGTCCTCGTTTCTTTTGTTCCACTAGAAATTGACACTGTACCCCAGCGGTTTGGCAAGTATTACATGGTTGAACGACATCGGCATTGCATTTCGTCTTTCGTTTTCGGCAAAGATCGCAACTTCGTTTGGCTCGACTACGTTTTGGTCGTGGAATGTCAGTATTTCGATCGTTTTCTGTACCGTTTGTAGCAGGTAAGATTAATGGTGCAGTATATTGTTGCTGTTGTTGCCCCGGCATGGCACCATTGGTTTGTGAATAAGGTGCTTGTATATTTGAAGATTCATTGATCATACAAGGATTCATTCGAAAGCTTTAAAACAAAAAAAAAAATAATACAAAAGAAAAAAAACTCAGTATTGCGTTTCAACAGTTTTTTGAAGTTTTCGGGGCTACTATG
Organism: Phascolomyces articulosus; assembly: GCA_025677815.1. Lineage (NCBI taxonomy): Eukaryota > Fungi > Mucoromycota > Mucoromycetes > Mucorales > Lichtheimiaceae > Phascolomyces > Phascolomyces articulosus. Next base: position 344,966 of record JAIXMP010000008.1, on the reverse strand, counting down.
ATCTACGCACATTTATTTTAGTACTGTATATCTCCTTAAATTCTTATTTTATGTACAACGACCATAGCTTTTCATAGTTTATTACTGTCACTTTATAAAATTATATAAAAAATAAGGTAGAATTTGTATGAGTACAAGGTATGTTGACACATGCGAACAATAATGAACCTCCTGGATAATAATTGAATCCCTTCGTATTATTAATTTTGTACCATGTGTCAGGTTCTTAGAATATTTCCTAATTAGGACCTTTTTTTGCGTTGATAGTCTATTACCCAGTGTAAAAATGTCTTGAAAAAAAGTATATAAGATGGGCAGTTCCAAGGGCACGCTTTATGGTGGGATGATAATTATATTGTACGGACCTTGTCGGTTTGTGCCATTTTACCATATACCCAGCTGAATTACCGCCGCCAAGGAGGATAATAGTTGCAACCCAAAAAACCCGGTACAATTATAATTCCAGTCTGCTAATGTCCCAAGAAATTAGAGTTACAGCTCCGTGGCATACGATTACATTATTAAGTACAGAAACACTTAGGGTTTCTGGTTTATTATGTTCATGTGGATATATAATGACCTAAGAATTGATAGATCATGAATCTTTTTTTTATTTATTCGTTATCATTACACAATGGTAATTACTACTAGTATACAATGGTAAAGCTACATAATGTACAAAAAAAAGAGCTACCATGATGGCAGCAGCTACATATATATATATATATGGAAATATCCCAAGTTTACTTTAAACAAACAGCATTGGGAGGTGTTGCAACACCTTGATACTTGTTAAGTGGTGCACTCGTAAACAAATATTCGTATCGACCATCTTTGGCTGAATCCTCAGCTAATTCTTCAAGATAGAACATTTCACCCTATATTAATAACATGAACAATTAGTAAAATAATAGCCTGGATTTGCAACGAGGTTTTCTTTCTTGACTATTTTATATTAAACTTACAATTGGACACCCAAAGGCACCAAGGAATTGAGAATCTAAAAATATAAATAACATACAAACAAATATGGGTATTGAATAAATTATAAACAAATCCCAGAAATTCATTCACACTCCTTCTATATAAAAACTTACGACAAGAATCTTTCCAATCCAAAACTGGGAATGCTTCAAATGCTACAGCATCGGAAGCAACTGCCGAAAATCGATTATCCCACACCCAACGGTACGTTTCCTGACACGCTTTAATACCAATACATTCAGGCTTTGCAAGATCCATTAATTCCGAAAGACGATGACCTTCACGTATATAGGTACTCATCCATCCGGTTCTGATAAGTAAAATATCACCGTATTCAAATGTGACACCTTGATCATTGGCCACTTGTTCCAATTCATTTACGGTATATTCATAACGTGTCAATGGGTTGATTTTCTTGCCTTGTTTTTCGGCCCACCGACCGTAATCCAACAAAACAGCACGACCAGCAATGCCACGACGAGCCATGTGATGAATACCAAGACGATCAGTGGCATCATCACCTGGTGTGATATTGGAGGAAGAGATATTGTTGTAAAATACACCCGAATCGCCAAAACAAACATGACGAAGACCATCCCATTGGGATGATGATTGTGTATTGAAGTCGTGATACACGTCGTCAAAGCGTTTGCCTTCTCCTGTACGATCACGGATTTGATGATTGATTTGTGAACGATTGAAAAGAGGCGGGTTCTATAGATGTTTAATTGTTGGATAAATAAAAATCAGCAAATAAGAAAGAGAGCGATACAGTCCTATATATTTTATAACAGAATTATATGCTTACAGGACTTTCCAAATTCCAGTTCAATGAAAAGACAGCACCTCGACGAACACATGTTTGTGAGGCCTATCATAATTTTTAGATTATTTTGTTTCATAGGTGTAGTTATAATGCATCACATCATCACTTTACTGCAGTATCTCATAGTTCTCACCTTGGCTGTGCGTTCTTCAGTCAAATTGTTAAGAGTTCCAAGATTATCATCTAAAGAACAGTAAAAAAAGGGGTTTATATTTCTCCCCGTTTCAGGATAATGTACAATAAAAAGAAAACTGTATATAACATACCTTCTCCCCAAACACCCCAAGCTGTCTTTGGAGGATATTTTGGATCAATTGGGAGTTCGTCATATAAAGGTAATTTAGTCATTTTTGTTTGTTTATCTGTCTGAGTAAAAGAAATATATCGAAAAAAGAGGAGCAATTTGAAGAAAATTATGCGTGCGTGAGTGAACAAGGTTTATACTAGGATCATGGGAGGCGAGTTGTTATAAGGTCTTCTTCTCATGTTAGGTGATGCTCTTTCCCACACAAAATAAAAGACTATATAATATAAGATCTTTTGTGTTCCCGAGCTTTATTTTCCGTTTCTCAACAAAAAAAAAAAAAAAAAGGCGTGTGTATATGATTATTCTTTTTTGTAACATATCATTTTTTTTTTTTTTTTTGCTATTCCAGAATTTAAATCATAATCATAAAACCTAAAAAAAATGGCAACTAAATTCTATTATAATATATGTTTTATAATTAGAGTCATACTTTCTATGACATAAACATATTATTTTTGGTATAATTTTTTCTTAATTTGATTAATATATACGTAAATGAATACATCCTACCCGCTAATATCTACCATAGACTTGAAATGAAATAAAACTTTATTACTAATATTTTATGCAATATTTTATTGTTCCAAAAAAGCTGAAAAGACGTTATAAAAAAAGTCAAATTATGACAACATTTTGTTCTTCGGCAGTAATAAGCAATAAGAAAAACAACAGAGCAACTGTTTCAAGACGTATTACTATATATAATTGTTGATGCATCAAAGCTATGCACTACGCATATAGCTGCACGCAAAACCAAAACTATGGTACTATATATAACTCACGGCATACGTAGAGAAGTCATGATTAAAGCAAGCTATGCAAAGTGCTGCAAATAACCTTGTCTATGTAGACGAACTTGATATTTACTGTTTTACCAATAGATTATACTATACATAATATAGTCTGGAAATAAGCATTGACTTAAAAAAAAAGATCAGGGCTATCTACTATATCACCAGTAGACCGACATTTTATTCCTTTTCTCTGGTGCCAGCAAGAATCTATTTAATAATGTAGCTTGTATTAAACATAATTATATCATTATCACGGAAAAAAACTCTATAGTGATGTATATATTTAATAGTATGCAAAATAATATGCATGGAGATGCACTATATAATCATGTGTTTTTTTACAACTCGATTCTTTATTCTTCTTTTTCTTTTTTGCCGTTCTTTCTTTCTTACGTATCTTCTCTTTAAATTCTATCTCTGTCAAAGAAAAAAACATGAAAGTCAACCCTGATGTAGTTAAAAATTTTCCACGCATTTATGAACTTATAATAAAGTTCACTGAATACGGTATAAAAACTCCAACTTGGCAGGAAAAGATCACCGATGAAATATCAATTGTGGACGCTGAACCAAATAAACTTGTATGGGAATATAAACCCAGATCTGACCATTGTAACCCGTAAGGCACAATAATAGTAATAATTGAATATACCACAATAGATATATAGTAACATTGTGCATATAATGATATACATTTTATAATTTCTTAATATCATTTAGTTACCAGACTGTTCATGGTGGTTGTGTTGCGACAGTAATTGATGTTTGCTCTAGTATTGCTATTTTGACCCATAATGGTAATATATACAAACACATATTACCGCTGTGATTATCGATGGTCCTATATATTTACAATAATATTATCTTATGTACTCACTCATCGATATATACATATTTATTTCGACGGGGTCCAATAATTTATAATATAATGTAACGTAGGAAAAGTGAGATGGTTACATCTTGGTATAACGACAAGTCTTTCTATCACCTATTTTAGAGGAATTAGGAGTGGACAAACTACACGGATTGAGTGTAATGTATTGCACGTTGGGAAGACGTTGGCTACTGTTGCCACCAAGATTTATGATCAAGATGGAAATCTTTGTTATACAGGAATACAAACTAAATATTGTACTGATGATCGACCAAAGTTGTAAAAGTAATTTCTTTGGTTGCTGTTGCTTTTTACTTTTATATTTCTCTAATACAATTCGCCTTCCTGTTGTAAAGATGTAGCGGTTTCTCCTTTTTCATAACAACATAGTTTTTATATATTAATACTATAATAAAAGGATGAAAGACGGAAATACAATTATTTTAGTAATATGGAAAGCAAGATCATGGCTGGGTACCATAGGTGATTACACTTGGATATAAATCAAACGTAGAAATCCGAGAATATGTTGCTGTCGATCCTCAAAATATATCAAATACTCCTCTTCGTATTTGTTATCATCAACAGGATCATCTCCTTGGTTTTTTTTTTTTTTTTTTGCAGCAGCAGCAGCAGCAGCCTTACCTAATTTGGTTTTTTATGCAGATTTATAATATATCGTCATCATAAGTTGCCAACGTCTACTATATAATACTCCTTTCCATTTTATAAACTTCTACAAAATGTCAGGGAAGAACATCATTCGACGGGTCAATTGCATTAACAAGAAGGGATCGTCGTTATACTTTATGTATTAGCCAATTTTTTTATTCGATCCACATCAACCGATGGTGGTGATATCATACAATTGGGACCAACAGAATACATTCTCCTTTGACACCTGCCATATATTGCCAAGTACAAGAAAATTCAAACTCGATCATTTAGTCATAGTTAGCTAATATAGGAGAAAGCATATTGTATACGATAAGATGGGAACTATCTCCTTTTTGATCTAATTCATGCACCAGCAGGTTTAGATAAAAATCATATCCATTGTTTTTTTTTCAAACTGAATCCTCCATCCACCCAAAAAATTCAATCAAGATCATGACAAAATCTCTTTTTTTTTAAAAAAAAAGGTGAGTTTTAATGAAATGCAGATCTACTGAATGTGTACAAGAATAATAATATGGGGGTGGATTGAAATCAAGAAATATATGTTGCTACATGGCCTAAGCTAATACTTTTTGTAAAGTATATTATAATGTCTTTTTTTTTTGTTGTGGTGTGAGAAAAATTATGCATGTTGTAAAAAAAAAATGAGTGAAAGAATATATTAGTAAAGGGAAATAATATGCTTAATTTTACTTTCTAGCCTTCTTCTTAAGTTGTTTTGCCTTAGATTCTAAAATGAGTAAAAATGACAATCGAGTTAGTAAAACATCATCGTTTCGCTGCTTATATTTATCATCTCATCCACACTTTATCATTTTTTTACCTTCAATATATTTAGCATCTTCATCATCATCGAAAGTAACTTCTTCCTGCTGTTGATCCTTCTTGCTACCCTTGACATGTTTCTTATTACTAGGTTCATCATCCTTTCCAGAATCAAACTTATTGCTCAATTTCTTAAATTTAGCAACATAGAAACCATCCATGTTATGTACATGAGGATAGAAACGACGAGTTAATTTGACACTAGGGTGGAAGGATTGACCACGGAATGAAACAAAACCTTCACGACCAAAATCCAGTCCAGTGGAGACCAATTTGACATTGGGACGTTTCTTAAGTGCATAATTGACGACGGCTTCATTTTCTTCTACTGTGACGGAACAAGTAGAATAGACAATATAACCACCAGTCTTGGATTTAGCATCGACGGAATCAATGGCACTGAGAATTAATTGTTTTTGCAAGAATGGAATATCGATGAAATCCTTTTCAGTCTTGTTTAATTTAACACTGGCATCTTTAGAAATAACGCCAGTACCTGAACAAGGAGCATCAAGCAAGACACGATCAAATCCACCAATGACCTTGGGGAATTCACGACCATCGTAATTACATACAACAGCATTCTTTACACCCAAACGATGAATATTGGCTGTCAAACTCTTCAAACGGTCCTTGTTGAAATCGTTGGCAAAGACCATACCCGTGTTCTTTTGTAATGCTGCAATATAAGTTGTTTTACCACCAGGAGCAGAGGCCATATCAAGGACACGTTCATTTTCTTGAGGTGCCAATGCCATGACGGGCAAGAATGAAGAGGCGGCTTGCAAAATGTAATGGCCAGCAAGGTATTCGGGTGTAGCACCAATAGGTACTTGTGAATCAAAGACTTGTAAACCTACTTTACTCCATTTACCAATAGGATCAAGATTGACACCACGGTTGATTAGTGCTTGTGCAAGATCACGACGACGGGTTCGAAGTGTGTTGGTACGGATTGTGACAGGTCGAGGTACCTCGTTTGCTTCGAAAAATTCAATGGCTTCGGATACTGAGAACAAGTTGAATAATTTTTCAGCCAAAAATTCGGAATAACCATAATAGTATGCGATATCCTTCATTAAACGATCAACGTAATCCTGTCGAGATCTAAAATGTATAATGGATTCAATGATCAGTTATTAGAGTGAATTTATTTTCAATGAAAATATCTCTTCATATCACTACCCAAAAACTTACTTGCTAGGGTCACGCATAGTCTTAAAATGGTTCAATACATTGACAACTTCTTGGATTCGTTGATTAACCAAAGTAACATCAGCTGTGAGTTCTTCTTCTTCGCCTTCGGGAAGTTGGAATCGTTCGCCTTCCTCGGCAATATTTGTTTGCATAGCAGCATCCTCTAATTCAGCTTGAGCTTCAGCAGCAATTCGTGCTTTACGTGCTTCAATTTTACGTGATTTTCGTTCATCCAATCCTTCAAACTAATGAATTTCGTTGAAAAAAGGTCAATACCCCAAATATGACATGTCATCCTTCTTATGTGCTATTCTTCTATTACCTCTGCAATATGATCATCATCGTCATCACTTTCACCCTCTTCTTCCTCTTCTTCCTCATCTTCTTCTTGTTCAGAATCAGATCCAAGGAAGTTGGTATCAGCCTTGGGGAAAATATCAGCCCCGTCTGCATCTTCAAGATCAAACTCATCGTCAAGTAATTCTTCGTCTTCATCGTCCGTTGCAGGTTCTACATTATCCCAAAGATCATCACCGTCATTGGCAGCTTGATCGAGTTCAGCCAAGAATTCAGGTCCTTCGTCGTCTTCACTTTCTTCGGCGACTTGCTTTTTCTTTTGAACCAATTTTTGTTTCTTTGCTGTTTTATCATCGTCGGTTTGATCTCGCTTTCGTTTATCATTCTTTTTATTTTTAACACCATTCTTTTGTTTTTTTGGGAATCCATCTAAAGGAGCGGGGGGTCCTTGTTTGTTTCGTTGTCGTCGGCCCATGGTGTATTATTCGATTCGGTTAATAAAAAGAAGAAAGTTAATATGCAAGAAAAAAAAAAAAAGCTTCAGGCAACAAAAAAAGGAAACTCAGCACAAAGTGTGTTCTCCAAATCGCTCACTTTAAGAATAGCCTGTCACATATGGGCGGCTTAGATCAAGATCGGCATGAATTTAAAGTATATTTTAGTACGTACTATAAAATTTACATTGGCTTCTTTTTAAATATCTATATTACATTGACATGGTCATTCTCCACTGTATTAGCCAGCAGGAGTTCGATTTTAATATTATTAATATTACTATTACTTTATATTACTATATATGATAATCGTCATCGCTAAGTGGCGCATAGAATTTTACTTCGACATTAGATGAAAATGAACAATTGGCTTGCTCAGCTGTGACCCCCGTCACTCCACTAAGGTGAACAGATTTTAAAGCACTATTTGATCCAATTATTTGTAGATTTTCCTCGGTCATGTCCAGACACGCAAGTTGAAGGTTTTCAAGTGCAGGTAACTTGGACAGTCCTTGTACAAATGGTTTGGTGCAATGATCAACAGTGACAGCATCATGTACAATATTGAGCCTTTTTAGACTTTGAATCTGAGTACAAGCTGTCATCACGGTATGGTCCACATTTGTCACATAGACAAAATCCAATTTGGTCAATGGTGATGCTCTTGCTTTCCTCCCCCTGCTGTAATAGTACAAAAAGTCCCCAAAAGATGACATAGGTCCACAGGATTTACCTGAATAGTCAAAAGAGAGAGTTCGGATAACTTGGGCAATCTTTTTCTTGATAAAGCAAAAAGTGCACCATCAGGAATTTTTTCTGGACCCGACAAACTTTGTAAACGAAACGATGCCAAATTCGGCATACTGGCCAATAAGATTTTCAAGTTGTTACATACAATCTGTGTAATATCCACAATAGTGAAATGTGTCAAATGCGTGAATCCAAGTGAAGCGAGATGTTGCCAATTTGTTTCCATGAGTTGTGTTCTATACTTTGCTTGATATAAAGCCAGTCGGTCCAATGTATCGTGATATTCTTCCAACAATGGTAGCATTTCGTTTCCGTTTGACACGTCATTGCCAATAGTCAATCGGTTGAGTCCATTATTACGTATTGTTGATTTCAATGGAAACATACTCCATTTTGTAGGTTCGGACCATAAAGATGAATATCCACCAGCAACCAGTGTGTGAATGTTGGGGCAATGGTTTAACACAAGATTGTAAATATCGGTTTCACATTTATTGATGGATAGATAGTGGAGATATGGACATGCTCGTAAGATACTTTTTAACTGTTCTCCTTGAATTCCCTCACGTTGCGTATCGACCAATTCAAGTTGAGTCAACACGGTTGTAACATTGGAGAGTGAAAAGGGTGTTACAATATTTATTTCATACGCGGAGAATCGTAGCGTTGACAGGTTAGAACAGGTGGAGAGAATAAGACCAAGGGCAGGTACATTGGTTCTTTCCTTAAATGTTATATCTAATGATACCAAAGTGTCTGTAACACTATGCAAAGCTAAATAGAGCGGCATCTGGTTATTTTGTCGTATATTAAAACCTATGTAGCAGTATAATTAAGAAAATTAGTTATTATGATCATAACAAGTATTGAAGTAATCAAAAATATCATCTCATATACAGAGCTTTTCCCAAATTATAAATCAACAACAGTTAAAATGCTTGTACAAAACTCACTGCCAGTGTCCGATATTTTCAATGAAAGAAGATTTGAAAAATTTTTGGTCTGGATAAGATCCAGGTACTGCATCCCATGCCTATCAGGTGGGATCGCAAGATATTCGACATGTTGGCTCACAGATGGCAAAATAGGGTAAGGTATAGGTGCTATTCCGTTTTCCTTTATTGTGCTATTTTTATTAGTGGCATCGTGAAATGCATGCCGCCACGGTTTAGGATAACTTAGAATCCAATCACGCCAAGTAGAAGACACTAGTAGGCATTCAATAATCGATTCTTGTGGAAGAAAATCAATAATACAACAAATAAGATCGTACGAAATAAAGGCAAAAAAATGGCCACTTTGATCATCCCACTGCTTTTGCGCTCGTTGTTTTTCCTGTAGTAGTAAAAGATATGTTTGCTTCTTATCCGTCGTCGCCGCAGTCGTCGTTTGATGAGGGAGCTCTAGTGCTTGTTCCAATCCTTTGTTAAATATCTTGATGGCACGTTTTGGAAAACCTTGCTGTGCGTATCGACGCCCTGTTATAAGATATCCTGTTGGATCGTGGGGTGCAAATTTTATCATGGCGGACGCATCTTGAAGCTCTTTGTCATAGTCATCCTTGCGTCCCCACGCAATAGCTCTCATTTCTAGCATGGATAGGGATTCTTTTTCGAGATTAGGAATGATAGATGACGTTTGTTCAATATCTTTGTCATTGTCACCATTGTCCAATGTAGTTTTTATTCTTCCTTGGGTCGATTCCTGCGAGTATTGTTTTGAAATATCACAATCACATTTTGCAGTCAGTTTTTGTAGAATAAAAATATCTTGATTGTTATTTGACATTGTAGTGATCAAGGAAACAAAAAAAAAGATAATGATAGTAGAAACAGTTTTCTCAAAAAAAAAAAAATAAGAAACCAAGTTTACGGTTTGCTACGCCATCTTTTTTTAGCTACAAAGAGCATCATACAATTGAACTTATCCAAATATGATAAAGGTGACACGTCTTTAATTACAGCATTGACAACCGGTTTTTCATGCCGATACGTGTGTTTCCATACAAACAGAATTCATCTACCTGTGGCTTGCATTATAGAATCGTTAACAACAACATATTACCATTACTTTTATTTATTGATTGAAAATCTTCTGTTATAATAAAGTTCAGTTCTAGTACAATATCAAAAACATTCATAAAGAAAGTTAAAGGATCTTTTTCGTAAATCACTCAAATCACATTGCACATTCCAAACTTGAACAAAAGAAAAAATAACATGGCAACGTGCTTGTAGAATCCATGTTATTTTTATTAACATGGTCTGTGCACTCGGAAGTATTCCGAAAAAGTAACGAGGTAGTCGGTTGACAACACTACAATAAATAGAACTCTTCAATTTTAAATTATTTGTTATAGTAAACTCTTATGGGAGGGTAGATAAGGTGTCACGAATACGCTAAGGAAATGGATTGCGTATTCGTAAATACTACCCAATTCTTGTTACAACCAATTATACTCTAAAAGTAACGAGAAGAGAAGGAATACATTGATGTGGCGAGTAGTACCATTGTCATGTTAAGGACTGTTTAAAGTATAAACCGCTGCCTTCCTCCATAATAATGTGCTGCTGTCTCGATAAATTGAATCTTTGAAAGACCTTGGTCATAGATATACATTCCATATATATTGCAACATAAATAGAAAAAAAAAGAGGATAACATTGTTTAGATTATATAATAGTTATAGATAGGTGATCATTGTTCTAAATCCATGAATGACATGATATATACCAATTTGACAACAGTTTATTAGCATTTACTGCAATTCCAACATGCACTTGTTTTTCAATAAAGAAATCAGCTGTTGCAGGATTTGTCCGACGTTTTGTCTAATCCTTTTGGAAGGAAACGAAAATGGGAGCGGGACCCTACATGACCAATGGAAGGCTGAATAGATGGATTCAACTGGACAAGTCCATAACTCTGTGGATTGATTATGTTTAAACCTTTGTTGTCCCACCTAATCTTGAATTCATAGCTCACAAATGAATCGAACTGGATGGGTACGATGACGAATGGTTCTTTTACTTCAAATATAAAGAGGGCCATCTACAACACTTTATACTATGGGGAGTTCTATATGACATTCATTTCTTAAAAAAGTCAGGCATTCCTCGATGGTAGCAAAAAGCAGTCTTGGTTTTATCATAAATATCACCTAACCATGTACCGAAAGAAATATATTCATCTTTTTGGTTATAAAAGTATTGGATACACCATGAGCGCCGTTAAAACGAGTTTTATTCTCGAAAACAAGTGTAACAAAATTTATTGAAGGAACAAAGAAATTACGTAGGGAAGGATATGACTATGTGTATAGGATGTACATCCATTTACAATACAAGTATACATACAGATGGATCATCATTAAGATTGGGTAAATTTTAGCTGTGCATATCAGCGTTACTACCATTTATGGATTGAGTTTCTTGTTATGGTTATTTGTATTTGTATTTACAAACACATCTTCCTTCTTCCGATAATGCATGATCCTATTGATTTGTTTATGTAGTAACTGATTATAAAATATCTAGATAGCATCTTACATATGTTCTTCAATTATATGAAGAAGTTAGTAAAAAAAAAAAGAAAAAAAAAGGAAAAAAAAACTTTTACATATATATGTCTATTTCTGTATACCATTTATTTTTTCTTCCTCGCTCTCTCTCACGATCATATTTAAAAAGAAGAAAAACATAAATTTTAGGGGGAAAAATACGATTTCTTGTACTCGCTTGGCAATACATCACTTTGAGTAACCATCCCATTTTTATGCACAAAATGATATCATTTTGGCATGAGAGTTCTATCCTTATTTCAGAGTGTGAGTATAAGATGAATAGAGTCCTTTCGCTTTCATGTTTCAATCAATATCATTTTAAAAAAATGAGGTGATGAAAATAGGGTATATATTTATATATCATAATTACTGTGGACGTGATGGTTGTGATGTTTAGAAATAAATACATAACGGATGCTTCTACAGAAAAACGTTCATATTCTGAGAAGATTTTATTAAAAAAAGCAACTGAGAACATCATATGATTTCGAATGGGCTCTTATATGGCTACTTACTAAATACGTTTTCCTGTTTTCCCAACAACAAACAAACAAAAAAAGTGATTACTGTATATAGTCTTTTGTAAACGCATTTTCACCATAAAAAGAGTGGAACTTTTGTCTAAATGGAATGGTTATCGATAAAACATTTTGTGCTGCAATAAGAATTTACTAATTGCGGCTGGAGAACCGGGAACCAATTTTTTGGTTCCATATTTTCCCAGTTGTTGCTGGTATTGACAAGTGTTAAAATTTTTTCCAACATTTCACATTAGTTGTAGCTACATGTGTATGTGCTATCCCTTACTATAAATAAATAAAAGAGGGATGGATGAGTTCGATTTATTATAAAGAGAATAATGTGCATAAATTCGATTGGCTATTAGTTACAAATATTTTCCTTAAATATATAGAATTATGTGAGTACGTACATAGTTGAGATTCTCTTTGAAATCAGGTAATTTTATATACTTGAAAATGTATCATGGTAACTTGGAATTTTTATATTCTGAAAATGGTAATTTGTCTGACTTATGGACGATAAGCAGGCTTCTACATTACACGTATACTTCTCTTGGCTTAGGAGAAGAAAAAAAAAGAATATTATTATACGTATTGTAACTCTAGTCTAGGAAAAACGTTTGAAATATTAATTTACACGTAGTACTCTGTTACATCACAATTTTCTAAAAAAGATAGAATAGTTATCAATGACGAATGGTATTATAATTGTATAACAGCAACATACATTTATTTTGCCACGTTTAATGAATAGGCATTTTTATAAACAAAAAGTCAATTCACATGTAAATAAAAAAATTAAATATCTATCCCTGTTGTACATATGACAAGTCGATCTGATTTCTTTTGGTAAAGTCGCATGAACGAGAAACGTCGGAATTTATTCCATCCTTACCATGAAAAAAAGTAGAATTTTTCGAAACTACAGAAGCATGCGTGAATATTAGATATATGAGTCATGATGTTGTTTCTCTTTAAAAAAAAGCTTAATGTATAAATGGTTCTTCACAAGCTATAATACTATGGAAAAAAATACCGACCTCTGTTTCATAATATATATTCTGCTTGTCGAACTACATTCTATCATTATATATGGGGTAACTATACAGGTACCAAATCTATGGAATGAATGAGACAAGAGGTTTTATATTCCTCTATACTATATTTAACCTATCGATGATCTTGTTATGGTCTATGAAAATGACTAGATCAAAATATAGATAGTAGATGATTTATACCGTTCCTATATTTTTTTTTTGGTACTTGACATTATTTACCATATATATTAAGCATATATATAAGTCCATAAGCGGAATGATCACTACCAATAAACCACCTTGAACCTGAAGATTCAATCATCATTGTGACTCATTGGATATATTACAAACATAGTATTTCTCCACACTAATGATTTACAGTATTGAGATGATGATGTTAGTAAATGTTCCTGACTTTAATAATAATGATTATCTTAAATTGAATGATTATGGTGAGGTACAAGGATAGAAAAACCTTATTATAAATGTCACTTTTGATAATACACCAACATTATATTTATCAGATCTCTCCCACACTTTGCATCTCCTTCCCCAATAATTATCGGTCACAGAAAAAAACGTAATGGGGAAATGACAAGATGATGATGATAATGATATATGGGAAAATAATAATAATAATGAGTTAGTGAGTTATTAGTTAGTTAGTAGACTATAAAAGAGAAAAAAGAGGGGGATGAGTGAAATACTCACTAGTGTGAATGTTTCTCTTTAGTGGAAGGAGAAAGAAAAAAAAAGTCCGGGGATGTACGGGGGCATTTGGTTAAAAAAGGTGAGTGAAAGGAGGGGGAAGGAGGAGAGATTGATGATGCTTGAAATACACATAGAATAATAGCATCACCCATCCATCCATCCTCCTTATTTTTATTACTATTAACAAAAAAAAATGTCATTTTATAATAATAACCTTGCTTTATGATATTTATGCAAACTGATTTAATTATTACAGTTTTGCATAATAAAACTTCATGTACAATAAATGACAAAAAAGTTACCCAGTTTTTTTAACACTACTCTTTTAATAATAAAAAAGGAGACGCACTCTTGGATCTATTTTTCTACTTGTTTTAGTTAGTGGTTATATATATAGAGTTTGATTTTTTTTGTTGGGAACAAGTTACCAGTGGAATGGTTCATCCACAATACGATTTAATAAATAAAAGACAGCTTTATGTTACTATGAGATTTATAAAGTCAACAACGTAAAAAAAAAACGTGAAATGGAAGAAAAACAATGTGTTTGTTTGCCATGAACCTGTATAAAAATGTAACCCTGGCATAATTAGAAGTCAACCTTACGTCCATTTTTTTTCTCCACACACACTTAAAGTCAATCTATAATATATATATAATAGATCAAAAAAAACCTCACATGTAATATATATATTGAATAAGCTAAACAAAAGCTTTTACTCTCCTTTTATAAAAATCTCTTTTCTTTTTCAGTTATTAATAAAAGCCAAGGCCAAGATCTTTTTTTGGGGGAGAGAGAGAGGGGAGGAGGAGAAGACATAGAGGAGAAGGAAAATCTAGGCCATTTATTATTATTATTTATTTATATAAGAATGTTATAATAATTGTTTATTTCCTTGCGGAGAGAAAGAATGAAATGGTGGATGAAAAAGTGGAGTCGGTATCTGTATGTCAAATGTAAACGACGTACATTTCCTACATAAAAAGTCAGATGAGTACAAAAGCTAAAGAACGGAGTCAAATGCGTTGTAATACTTTAGATAAATTATTATTATTATTATTAAACAATAAGAAAAAAAAAAGTGAGGAGTCATCTACAGATCATTATCGAAGTTACAAGTAAAGAATCCACTTTTACGAGAGATGGATAAGGAGTATAGAATGGATAATTACTATTTTGTCAAGAGTTTCAAACCATCCAATTTTTATTATTTGAAAAAATGAAGAATATATCAGTGCTTATTTAATCATGATAATAAATTTGTTGACAGGGCAGGAAAGTAAACAATATACAGCTGCATTTAAAGAGTAACTATTTTTAGAAAAGACACTTGCTTTATTGACAAATTTCATCGTCATTCCCATAAACCTTATAAAGTTTTTCGATCGAGCCCTTTTTTATATTTTTGGTTGTGTAAAGTAAATATCTGTGTGTATGTGTGTATTTATAAGGAAGATGTATTTAGCAAAAGAATAACTTGTTTGACCACTCCTTTTTTTTCTTTTATTCGTTTTCCCCCGAGGAATTATTTTGGGGGGAGGAGATATAAAAATGATGGTTTGTTGTAAATAACTAGAAAATCTATGAATAAATTATGTGTGGGAAATTTATTCAATGTTATTTTTTTAGAAAGAGTACTAATAATGGACGATTGAGTGAGAACAAGTTTTTATATAATAAAAAGTCATCTTTTGTTTAATTAAGAAAAGAAGACCTATTGATCAACGTCAAATGAGTTGATCCTACAGAAAAATAGTTGACAAGAAAAAAATAAAAAGCTGTTTATGAATGGAGCAAAGCCTACATATTGATATCTTATTACTACTACTACTACTACTACTATGACAATGGTCACTAATAATAATAACTCCTTTCCTCTCTCTGGTATATAAAAGTAAAAAAAAAAAGGAGAGGTTCCAATAATGATAATAATAAAAAAGAAGGAGGAGGAGGAGGGGATGGTTTATAAGATTGCTCTTTTCTACTAAAGTATGTATTATAATTTTATCTATCGCGTCATAGATTTTATTTTGTTAAAAAGAAAAAAACGCGTTTATTTCAGATGGATAATAAATGTTACCAAGCAATGAAATAATGATAAAAAGACAAAATAAACCACTGAAATGTCTAGAGATAATAAATAAATAAAGATTGATCGAGGTTTATTCTGTTACACATGAACGCGTGTAAAAAAGTATAATTACATGTGTGCAAAGTTGTTAATAATAGTTATCAAATCAATTGGGAATTATTATCTGATACTTCTTTTTGATGGGTTATTGGGACGTGCACGTATATATATATGTACATATATATATGTAAATATGCTATTTCTTTTACAATCTATCTGAATACTAAACTTTTTTTTGCACACGGACCTGACTTTATTTATAATGCATCATCGAATTATTTTATTGATGATGATGGTATATAATAATAATAATAAACAAGGTACCAGAAAAAGGGATCTTCAACTCCTTTTAACAACCAGAAAAAAAATAAAAAGGTGACGGAGTGTGTGTTGGGTGTCAACTGGGTCCTGTCGCGCAACGTGTCACGAGAAAAAAACACACAGCAAAATACACACACTCCATTTCACATAACACAAAGAGAAAAAAAAAAAAAAGAAAAAAAAAAGACAAGACCCTTTTTTTTGCTTTCTTCTTTTTCTTCTTCTTTCTCTCTTTTTTTTCTTCTTTTTCATCCACTCGAATTTTTTTGAACCTTTTTTTTTTATAACCGAAAAAATCAAACTCCAAATAATAAAAAGAATAAATAATACTATATAATACAACATACCACCACCAACAACAATAACACTATATATACATATATATAATAAAAATGGGTGCAAGACCTTCTAAACAATCACAACGTGACCCCAGTGTTGAAAGTAATAATAGTCCATCATCCAATCAATCAGTATCTTCACCTACAATAGTGATAGACGGACGGATATATCATAACATTGAGTCTAGTTCTTATTGTTTACCACGCGACGAAGAAGAACAAGATCGATTAAATTCAGTACGTCTTTTTTTTATTTATTTATATGATTTTTATTACCATGCAACCGTTGCTATGGTAACCTCCTCCATCACCAGCTGTATATTGTCATGGCAACCTATGCCATATATGAAATCACCATGACAACAATACATAATTGGCCTAGTAACAAAATAAATAATTACTACTCCCTTTCCAATAACTTTTAACGTTCTCCTTATTCACTTGTAAACCGAAATTTTTTTAATTCTAGGAACATTTTGCCATCAAAGCCTTATTTTCAAAGTACTATTTTCATTTCATTCATTGTCTAAAGATGATGTATTTGAATAAAAGATGCTGACTTTTTTATTTTTTGCATAGTAATATATTACCTTATGTCGAACAACAATTACCAGACAATGCCAATATTCTCGATATAGGATGTGGATCTGGTTCATGGGTCATGGTAAATTCATTATTAAAAAAAAAAGAAAGAAAAAGGAAGTGGGACCCCAACATAGAAAATTGTTTCTTGGCCTTTATTGTCTTTTACTTTGTATAACCCAATAACTAATATTAATATAAAAATCTTTTGTTCCTGTCCTTGAAGGAAATGGCAATAGAACATCCCAATGCACATGTCACAGGTCTTGACATGGCAGATATGTTTCCCACGGCGATTCGACCGGAAAATGTAACATTTCAACTCACGAATATTATTGATGGATTACCTTATGATGATAATACATTTGATTTTGTTCATATGCGACAACTGGTTGTCGGTTTACGTGCAACAGAATGGCCAAATGTAATAGCAGAGATATTTCGGGTTCTTAAACCAGGCGGACTTGTCCAATTGGTCGAGTCGGATTTTACGGTCCGTAATCTATTTTTTTTTTATATTTGGGGAAATGGGCATACAATCGTTACGTTGTTTATGGTAGTTTTTCGTTATGTTTCGCCCGTTTGTTCGTTATGAGTGATTTTAAAATAAAAAGTCAAACAGGTAGAGAACAACATGAAACAAACGCAAACTACCATATACATAATAACGATATATCTTTATTTGTAATCCCTGTTTCTTTTTTTTCTCCCACGTGTAGATGGATGATTGTAAAACTAACACGTTCCTTTATATATATATATATATATATGTATATTATATTTGTATTTTTATAGGAAATGGGTCAAAGTCAATTGATCGATGCAGTATTAACTACTTGTAAGTTATTTATGACAAACCATGGAGGAAAATCGCTCTTTCTATTTAATTTTTACAAAAAAAAAACTAATTTATAAAAATAGTACATCGAGCAATGCAAGATAGAGGTCAAGATCCATGGATAGCATCTAAACTAGAAAATTTATTGTCGGACAGAACATTTAACGACGTCCAACAAGAAACGAGAACAATTGAATTTGGTAAATAAGAAGCATCGTTGCATTAATTTTGGGGAGAAGGTGGGAGCTGAACCTTAAAACATATAAAATCGAATGCCGTACGCTAAATGGGAATGATGATTGCTTGTTTTAGGCCAAGACGGTGATCCAATTGCAGGTGAAATGATGTGGTCATGGAAAAGTGCAATGAGATCACTTAAACCGTTCTTAGCACATCGATTACTTAAGAATCCAGACGAATATAATCCTGTACTAGAAAGATACTTTCAAGAATGTACACATTATCACTGGCATATGAAGATTTGGGCTTTATGTGCTCAAAAACCATCTTCTATTACAACACATTCTACAGCATCATTAATAGCATCATCATAAATTTTTTAACATATAATTAATTCACGCACATTTCATTTTTTTTTACCCGCAACAACAAACATTTGTTTCTTCTCTTTTACTATTATCATCATCCGACTGTTTTGTATGTGTAAAAAGTTGTATAATGTATTGGTTCATACTTTATACAACACACACACAACACATATATAACAACCCATCCCTCAAAAAGAAAAAAAAAGAACCTTCTTCTTGGCAACCGTCCATTATAATTATTATTTCTACAATTTATCTTTCATCACATCATCTTTTTGTTTAACATACATATTCACCACCTATTTCGCTTTTCTCACCACACAACTTTTACTCCTTTCCAGCTCACCACTCCTATTTTCTCTCTCTCTCTCTCTCTCTCTCTCTCATCTTTATTGCTTTGGCTTGTACTCAGCATGAAAGATAAAAAAAAACATCCATTTTTTTATTCTCTCTCTCTATTTAAAAAATATATAAAATTATTTCTCGTCAACCTCCCTTTTTTTTAGCCAAAAGAAAAAATGTAATTTCATTGGAAGAATTGGTCTGTTTTTTTTTAGTAAAAAAGAAAAAAATACAATAATTTTCTACAAATAAGTTATAAGCATAAATGATAAGATATAATAATAAGAATATATATACATAAGTTATAAGAATAAGTATAATATATGGAGTAAAATTAAATAGAATAGAATAATGATAGTGATAATGGTTTTTTTATATCATGTAACCTTCAATTATCTCTGTACCAAGAATTTCGCGGTTACCAGATCGGTATCGAATCATATATCTGCCATCGGGCAATTTGACATAAAAATTAGAATATGGGAATTCGTTTTCTTTACAATACGTAGGACTATAAGGAGGAATCGCAAATAATGAATTTCTTGTTGTTGTTATTGGTGCATTTGTGTTTATATCTGTGGCGTCTTTTGTTACAGTTGGCGTTACCAATGAAGTAGGACAAGTAGTGGAGGATTCATATAGACTATCATCAGGCGCAGTCGTAGAAGAAGAGGATAAAGTAATCGAACCCGAACTTTGAGTAATGGATGAACATGAAGTACTACTATTCGTGCAAAGCGATGTTCCTAATTTAGGTCGACGACGATGATGATATTTGGATCGACGTCGATGAAAGAGTGTAGAAAACCTTGACCATATACTACTGGATGAATCTGATAAAAAACTTGTGGGTCGTGAAGAAGAATGTTGACTCATGAAAGAAAGATATATACAATGATGAAAATGAAGAAAAAAAAAAAAGAACACCCAAAAAATAAAAATTGGGGTTCTTTATATATTTTTTATCAAACGAGAAGAAAAAAAAAGTATAAAATAAAACAATTGTTGTTATAAATTTATTACAAATAGAATAGCGCGCGCCCATGCAGAATTCGAAAAAAAGAAAAAGAATTCTTTAAGGAAGGGGGGGGACCTAAAAATATTCATCAGTAAGAGTTAGGAAGTCACCAACAGATTTCTTTTATTATTACTAACCCCTCCAAACTCATCCAATTCCCCTCCCTTCTTTTCCTCACCTTCACCCCCAACCCCAAATAAACGTTGATTCAATGCAATCCTCTTATTTGATCAGCCAGGTTTAAATTCGATTGATTAGCAGGGGAGGTCTCTTTAAGCGCGCGCCACACAAAGCCAATCCTATGGCTCTCCAAGTTCCAATTATATAGTTCAAAAGAAGCACAACAAGTACATGGTGAAAGCTTCTCTAATAAGATAGATATAGCTTCAATTATTTACATATTATATACATACATATACATCACCCCTTTATCACATCAGCACTCCTCAATATTTTTATAAACTTTGAGATGTGTATCACACCATATTCAGATCAAAACATGTGTCCTTCTTTTTTGGGACAAAAAAAAAGCATTTTATGCATATTGCATTGCATTTGTGAATATATAACAATAATAATTTATAATCCACGTACATCCATTGGAGAGAAAACATACTTCTTGTGATGAATGCACAAAATCGTACTGTAGGATTCTTTTTCGTTTCATAGGATGGGGTTATTAAAAAGACAAAAATTGACAAGGGGGAGAGAGTTCTCCAATCGATGATTTAAAACGCGAGAATAAAATATTATCTAATATAAATTATTTACAAACTAAAATGAGTGCTGCAATGCATCCAATGCAATTCGTTTAATCGCAAAAGAGTCAGGACACCATCCAAAACATAGATAATATCAAAATTTTCCATGATATTCTGACAAAATATGAGTAAACCCAATGAATTGGGTTTATTGTTTATTAGCAATTCATGCAAATGGAAAGAAATAGACGATCTTTATTTTTTAAAATTATAATTTAATAATAAGGGAACGACATCTTTATAATTACATTGATGATGGTGAATGCTTTTACTTGCGGTGATTATTTGTTATATCTTAAGCAAAAAAAAACAAATAGTTAAAATAAACAAACAAACAATACGCCTCTGGGCTTTGCTGTTGTTTTGTTTTTGGGTAAGTCCAAGCCCATTTTCAATAATAGACTTGTTCAAATGGTTTAAAAAAAGACATTTATACTGAATTAAGTAAAATAATTTTTATTGTTCTCAAAGGACTCATCCTTGCTTTTTGCCTCCCCCCAAAAAAAAATCTTTTTCTCCATTCCATCTTGGCAACATTTTGTTTGTCTCTCCTATACCCAGTAATGATTCGTGTTTTGGATGGTAAACATCTTCGTATTTTTAGTTCCTTATGGATGATCATATCTATCAACTGTTACTAATGACATTACGTTTAATTACTATAAAGAAAATATTAATCGTACTACTACTACTACTACTTTAGTAGTATTGGTTCTAATAATTTTCATGGGTTTCAAATAATTTTCTTTTTTTTTCTTTTTATTATGCATGATAACCAGGTTTATTATCGCATCTTTTGTATGTACGATAACATACATTCATATCACCCCCCCTTCGCATGTAAACAATTTATATCCATGATATATTATATTTCTTCAATCTGTTATAGTATTTTTATAGAAAGTACTTTGTTTCAGTTTTGAGACTTTTCTAGGCTATTGATAATAATAATAAAACATGATATATTGTAGTTTGTTATCATAGTATCCCCTCTTTGTCATTACAAATGATGACATTGCCTTATATGAGTAATTACTCATTATTGTAAGAGGATGGGTTAGTGATAATTACTATCTTCATACCCATAAAGAATGATAACAATTTGTCCTGACTTTTTTTTAATCAGTCCTCATTAGTTTCGGGTTTATATAAAAAAAGTTTCCCAATTCAATAGACTCTTTTTTATTTATTTTTGTTGCTATCATTATTGAAATAATCATAATAATAATTGAAATAAAGGTGGATGTTGGGGATTATGTGGTTGAAATCAAAACGAGATGGATGAAGAAACGTGAGTCAACGTGATGATACCTTAAAAAATAATAAACATATTTGCCCATCATCATCCAATGTATGTATATGCTCTTTTTTCCCTCCAACCTCCTTTTTTTTCTTGGCTTTTTTTTTGGGATCCGTCCTCTGAACTCCTTTCATTTAGGTTCAAATGTGGCGAAAACCAACAAATGAACATTGGCACTGCAGGAACCCAAGAAAAAAGATTCTTGAGATGCATCAGCATGATGTCAATATCCCTTCCCTTTCTTCCTCCTTTCTTTATTTGAATGAATATGCATTGTAATGGCGACACCTATTCTATATATCATAAATACATATAATTTTATTTATTGGTTCTTTCATAATCTGGGATCTGATGAATCGTCCTTTCAAATATAATGTTTTATAAAGCAAGTACCTAGGTAGTTTTATTCTTGAAGGGTGATTTGAGAAGGTCAGTATCATAGTAAAATTAAATGATGTCTCGAGACCTTGTCGTACTATCGTCAAGAACTATACATCACGGGGACCGTTGTTATAATGATAATTTATTTATGATAAGGATGCATATTAATTTTATTGCATAGTATCATCGTATGACGCATATGATGTGAAACCATTATTTTACAGCGTAAAAACATGATGACGATGATAGAGACAACAATGTACAGGTGTTATGTCAAAAATAGCTACTCTACTTACATTACCCAAACGCAGTGTATATCTGTACAAAGTGAAATTAAAAAAATTAGTTATCCAGCATCATGTTGCGATGGATGATGAAGAAGAAAGGAAGGATGCAGGCATACAAAAGCAATGCTTCTCAAGTCAAAAAAAAAAAAAAACAAACAAATTTCTCAATGGAATATCTTTTCGTGGAATGCATTCATCGTAATAAATCCACTTAAAGAAACACAAAGGCATCTTGAATTAGTACAGTAGCACAAAAGGATGGAAATATATTAGACTTTTTCATTCTGTTTTTTGGCAAGATTCATTCAATCACATATAATGTAGTATACCAACTTAATTTGACCTGTGTATATATATTTCTTCTCATTCTGTTGATTGGAAAAGATGTAAAGGGTTATCAATGACCGTTGGCCTCTTTGATCCATTTAAATAAGTTAATAGTATTAGACAGTTATAAATTCCATGGGTATAGTGCTACTTTATAAACTATTTTTATCATTTTACAACATAGGATGATAAAGAAAAAGGCTCCTTATCCAGATGAATCATAATAGTATAGTCATGGTATTTCCAGATTCCGTGAATGACCTAAACGAGTTAATAAATTAAGTCAAGCATTTGCTTCTTTTTTTTGTACATACTCACAACTTCTTTCAAGATAACGGTATGCTACCAAAAAGCAAATCAAGAAACTTGTTTAAGGCATAGTTTCCAAATTTTCCCATTTGGGATGGATTGGAAACCTCAAAAAAAAAATTACATTCGCGACTCTTTTTTTGTGTAAAAAACATGTCAAACTATACCATACTTACAGCTAAAAAACGTACAGAAACTAGCATTCGTAACATTAACTTACCAACGGATCCTACACCTTCATTAGGTTCTGATACTAAAAAGTAAACGCACAAAAACTTTTCTTTTTCGTATATGTACGTTTTTGTTTTCCTAACAAACCTACTTATATATATATATATATCTTTTCAAAAAAAAAGTGGCACGTTATTGATCTCGTTATTACAATCACGATTAAACTGGTGTCAGTCCATATTTCCTAAATATCGTCATGACACTATACAACAACCACGACGGACCAACAATATGCGTAAAAAATGGCCCAATATGCGCTACTTGGGGACGTGTACAGTTCATTTAGGTGTTCATGTTTTTCCCGAAACAACATTCTATGAAGCTGTGCGGAAAGAACCTTGGACACAATTGGCAAAGGAAACAGGACTCATGGACAACATTGTCGATATTCCTATGGGGAGTGACAATGATATTAACATGGAAAAGGAACAGGAACCTGAAACATTGGATGACGGTAGTATTAGTAGTAGCAGCAAGGAACAGCTCCAACCAGAGCAAGAACAGCAAGAGGACGGACAACAGCAACCGTTACCTCCCCCTCCTCCACAAGAGACACCTGACGATTTAGTGTTTACTGATCTTGTCATGGAATTCAAAGAGAATGTAGGTGAACGGTATATATTTCCAACTGAAGTCATAGTGGAGTCGTCGTCGCCGTGTCAACAAACAGCAGGAGAGTTTCAACTCACTGCGTCCTTTTTATTACCATTGAAGGACTGTCAAGATTTCTTTCGTGGTGCAAGTGAGAAAGTAGCAATTTGGGGGCATCAATCCACATCAGTTACCATACGGAGTTATGCTACTACTTTGGATACACCTATGGAAGAAGCATATCCTACTGTAACAAAGGTAGAAGAAGGTGAATCAATATCTTCCTCCTCAGAAACTCCACCACAACCCGTCAATATACGATTAACAGGTGTGCAAGAACCTTTATTACAAATGATCTTATCCATTGTTCAACCCCCTGAAATTGTACGAAACAAAATGGTGGCAAGGTTAAGGACGTTACCAACACGTCGATTTTTACAATATCATTCTATAATGGATAAATCGATTATGGTAAGCTATCTCATCTTTTAGAAACAAGAGAAAAAGGAGGATGTGAATTATTGATAATGACTGTAAATCTTTATGTAGGAATTATTACAAAAAGCATCCACGATACCTGATATTATCCATGGACCTGTTCTAGCTGAAAAGAGACGAAATGAACTATTAAATGATATATACCTTGGAAAAAGACCGCGAACCGATGAAGAATGTAAGTTTCACTCTCTTTATATTCATAAGGATACAATGACAAATAACAATATGAAATATACATATTATATTTAGTATCGAAAAGCAAAACAGCCCATAGTAAAGATGATGGATTACGAAAATGTACTTATTGTATTGCAAAAACAACAAGCATGTGGCGACCTGGTCCTGCAGGTCAAGGCACTTTGTGTAATTCTTGTGGTCTTTTATGGGCTCAAGGCAAAATTCTTAAAGATGCCCCTGTCATTAGTAAAGAAGAAGAAAAGAAACGGGCTAAAGAAGAAAGAGAAAGGAAAAGAGAAGAAGAGGCGTTTGAAAAGGAACGTCAACGAAAAAAACAACTTTTGGAACTTGAAAAACAAAGGCAAGAGCAAGAACAACAACAGGCAGCAGCCAATACTAGAAAGAATTCAATTCAAAATAAATTGACCGCGCAGCAAACGGTACAGACTTTACAAGGTCCTGTAGAGCAACAACAACAGCAGGAACAACCGTCATCATCCAAACCACCATCGAAACAGAAGCAAAAGCAGAAGCAAAAGCAAAAACAATTAAAACAAAAACAAAATTTACTACCACAATCAATTGCTGCTGCAACCTCTTCTACCAACCCTACACCTATTATGGCATCTCCTGTTCCTATTGCCGCTGCTAATACTTGTACCAGTAATCCAGTAATAACCCCTTTAACAACAACAACAGTTAATATAGCTCCTGCTGCACTCAAACCAGAACCAAAACCACTTCATTCCATATACCATAACCCAGCTGGCATACCTCTCCCCACACTATCCATAGACTTTGGTCCCTCCTTTTTATTTGTTCATCCAGCCTGTTCTGTTACGCTGATAGAAAACTGTTTTTCCATCCATCTTGTCAAAGAAGGATTTCCTCCCATCACCATGAAGATGGAGAGGACACAACTAAAATGTGCTACATTTCAAGTGATTGAAGAAAAACAATTAGAACAAGAAGTGCTTATCATGACGGTCATACCTCAAGTAGGTCCAGTGATCCGTCAGTTCCATACAAATCTTTTAATACCCGGTGACCCAACCAAGAGTATGAAGATTCGTTTTTTGGAAAAGCTGGATGAGGACGGGATTGCTGTGGTGCAACGTATTCTTGAAAGATGGTTAGCTACACCTTGTATTACTCCTAGTGCTTCAACCACCACGAGTACCATTACAACCACGACGGTCAAGGATAAAACCTCCTCCCCATCTACCCCACCCAGTTAAAAAAAGTAAAACTGTAAATAGCTATATATATATATTATCTCAATCTTGATAAAAAAACAAACAAATTGTGTGTTTAGTGGTCCCAGAAAAAAAGTATATAAATTAATAAATAACAATAACATGAAATGTATTTTTTGTATTATACAAAGAAAAAAACAGAGAGAGAGAGATAAATGCAAAAGAAAAAGAACAAAATGTAATATAAATATTTATATATGTATATATATATATCTATTATATGAGAATGGGTGATGGAATTTTGTTATATGAAAAAAGGAGAGAAAGAGATGATAATGGGGTGGATGAACAAATGATAATTTTTTTTGTTTAATCAAAAACGATCTTGGTAGCCTTAGGAGCATCAGAAGTATCCTTAAAGAAAGCACCATAAGCACCATGGGTTTTCTTCTTGACAGTAGTACCATACTTGTACAATTCTTCAGGCACAGGCATATTGGCTTGCTTCAATACATTAATCAATTCACCCGAATGGGCCTTATCATCATTGGAAAAGAAAGTATAAGCAGTGCCCGTCTTGCCACCACGACCTGTACGACCAATACGATGAATATATTGTTCAATGGTCAAAGGGAAGGTCAAATTGACAACAAATTCGACATTAGGAATATCCAAACCACGAGCAGCGACATCGGTAGCAATCAAAATAGGGGTATGACCCTTTTTGAACCCATCCAAAGCTTCACTACGTGCTTGTTGTGCCTTTTTACCATGGATACCAGCGACCTTGAAACCACTGCGTCCCAACACACCTTCTACACGATCACATTCCTTTTGATAAAGACCAAAGACCAAAATACGGTTGCCATTCTTGTGAATCTTATGTAACAAATTGATCAATTTGTCTTGCTTATCTCTTGGATTGGGCACGACTTGAACGATTTGCTTGACACGTTGGGAAGCAGCCAATTCATCGGAACCGATGGTGACTCGGGTAGGGTTCTTGAGAAAATCTTCGGCCAATTTACGAATGGATTGAGGCCATGTAGCAGAATACATGAGCGTTTGTCGTTCTTTGGGGGTATTTCCAATGATTTGTCGAATATCCCGTTCGAAACCATCATCCAACATACGATCCGCTTCGTCCAAAACCAAAAATGAAATTTCGCTCAAATCACATTCACCATCATTCATCAAATCCATCAAACGACCTGGGGTAGCAATCACAATATCAGTACCACGACGCATCAAGTTGACTTGAGGTTGTTTGGGAACACCACCATAGACTACCACACTGTGTAACCCCATCTTATTGGCGGCTTCTTGAGCTTGTTCCTGAATCTGAACGGTCAATTCACGAGTAGGTGAAATGACCAACATTTTGGGTTTGCGACCTTGTTCTTTAGGTTTGATATTATGTTGCTGTGCCAAATGGATCAAACCAGGAATTAAAAAGCCATAGGTCTTGCCTGATCCGGTTTCGGCAATACCAACCACATCACGACCGGATAAAGCAAATGGCCAAGTGACGGCTTGCACAGGTGTTGGGTTCTCAAACTTTTTGAAAATATCACTTAATAAACTGGGCAAACGGGCATAAGTAAATTTGGTAATGGGACGAAGTTTGAGATCGCTGTCAATCTTGACTCGATTGTCCTTGACAAAGGTATCAATCTCGGATTGTGCAAGGGCTGATAATTCTTCATGTTCCTTGTATTCGTAATTGCCTACTTGATCCACCACTGAAATGGCATTTTCTTCTTTGGTTACTTTGCGTCGCTTGGTTTCGTCATTGCTGGTTTCTTCAAGCTTTCTCTTCTTCTCGGACTAAAAAAGAATAAAGTCAATGGGTAAGGGGGGATTAGTAAAAGTACTTTGATAAGCCCTTTTCTATAAAAAAAATAATAATAATAACGGATAATAAGAAGAATACCAACCTTTTCCTTCTTTTCCTTCTTTTCCTTCTTCTCCTTTTTTTCCTTCTTCTCCTTCTTCTCCTTCTTGTTCTTTACTACTGAATCACCCATTGTATTACGATTGTGTAGACAGGCTAAAGAAATATTTTAATAAAAATATTTTTTTTTTGCTTGACAGCCCTTAAATTTACAAGTTCCGCATCCTATTTTAGCAATTCGGGTGGCTAAAGTTTCTGCATATCACACTTTTTTTTTATTCCTTTGGCAACTTTCACCCTATTTTCTTTGATAAAAAAAAATGCGTCCCCTCACTAATGAAGAAACAACGACTCTTTTCGAGAAATTAGCAAAATAGTAAGCATTTATTTTTTATTTAATATATCTCATGAAGAAGAAATAATGATAAAGATCTTTAATTAATTGAATTTATTTAATACGTATAGTATTGGATCTAATATTAAGCACTTGATTGATCGTCCCGATGAAACCTATTGTTTCCGTTTACATAAAGACAGAGTATATTATCTCAGGTACATTAAGTTATTTTTTTCTAACGAATTATTTTTTCATTGTCCATAAGTTGCTAATGTATCTAATCTCTCTATAGTGAGAAAATGGTACGCGTAGCAAGTTCCATTGGCCGAGATCATTTGGGATCTGCTGGTGTTTGTTTTGGTAAATTCACAAAAACTGGTAAATTTACTCTTCATGTTACTGCTTTGGATTATTTGGCACAATATGCAAAGGTACAAAGAGAATTCGATGTTCATGATGAAGGAAAAAGAAAGGGAAAAATAATATTACGATGGGAATCAAGGGTTTATTCACTAATTTTGGGTGGTGATATGTTGATTAATAAATAGCACAAGATCTGGATCAAGCCTAATGGTGAAATGACATATCTCTATGGTAATAATGTTGTTAAAGCACATTTGGGTCGTATCACTGATGATACCCCTGAACATACGGGTGTTGTTATTTACTCGATGACAGATATGCCATTGGTAGGTCTTTTCTTTCTAGTGGGGGAATATATATGGTATATATATCAAATGCTAATATGTGGGATGATGATAATTAGGGTTTTGGTGTTACAGCACGATCAACAGCAGAAATGAAGAAACTTCAACCAACGGATATCATTGTATTCCATCAAGCAGATGTTGGAGAATACCTTCGTTCTGAAGATACTTTATTATAATTCCGTTTATTGTTATTTTTTTATCATTTTTTTTTATAATCACAAAAGCTGTTTTTTCTTTCTTTCATTTGTAATATATTATTTTTACATTCCATTGTTTTTTTTTTCATTTTATTATACAACAATATATACAATCCAAAAAGCCTTTTTCATTTTCTTCTATCATAAATTATTATTTTCATTATTGCTATTATTATCGATAATATATCCATTATACATTAATATGGGCGTAGGATGACCATGTGCATCATATTGAGTTGTTACTGATAATCCATTCAATAGAGATTCTGCGGCTGGATTAAATAATAAGGAATCAAGTTGTATATGACATATCCTTGCTAATGCCAATGGCATATTGGAATCCATAAAATAAGAAATGGTATCTGATGTATACCGTTTGCTGCTACTCGTTGCTAGAATGGCTATCGTTCCTTCATTCTTTCCTTCTAGATGATCGAATATACCTGCTGAACCCACCAATCCACGTACTTGATCTGGTGTACATCCTGCTTTGGTATTCTTGCACTGTACAATGATATTCGCTGTTGTTATTGTTGGTGTGGACCTGTTTTTTATTCCATTTTCTCGATGAGGATAATTCTTGTCAAGTCCTACGAGGGATGGCAGCTTATGTAGTAATGGCCAGGTACCACGTAAATCAATACCCCCATCACTTTTACCACCCACGCGTCGTAATCGCATCCCCAATGTTTTTTCTAATACTTCATGGGTTTGCCATTCAAATAGTGTCCCTCGATATACTGTAGAAGTGGGATCAGAAGGGCCGGAATGTTGTAAAAACGATTTGAGATCGTGAATAAGTGTTGATTTGGTACGATTTAACGCGTTTCTCATGGAGGATTAGAGGTGGTGGTGGTAGTAGTAGTAGTAGTAGTAGTAGTAGTAGTAGTAGTAGTAGTAGTAGTAGTAATGGATACAAAGAAAAGGTACGATTGGATTCTCCCTCGTTTTTTAATTCTGACGATCGTTCTAATTGTACTTTGAAAAAAAAAAAATACGTGCGAGAGATCTAAAAAAAATGGTGGTGGAGTTTATTAATAGATTCGAGAACTAGCATTAGTTCTCCTATACCTCAAATAAAAACTTATGCATGAGCCACTTTACTTTTATCTATGACGACGTTAAAGATATACCCAGTTTATATGGTATTTTCATTGTATCTTATATATGCTCGTAGATATATTTATGTGATTTGGGATCATATTGAATTGCTATGCACTTGATCGATTCTTTTTTTTTGACGTTGGTACCTGATCAGGTATTTGCTTAAAGTAGGCTTTAGTTACCACGCTTTCTTAAAGCGAGATCATCCAATATGCAAGTTATAAACATGTATAGATAATATATTTTTCTGTTAAATTATTATATAATCTATGGACGATACAGACTCTTTTTTTTTCTTCTTGGGGTAGGTGGGAGATGAACGACTTTTACGTCATGACGACTGGAAAAGCTACATCTTTTTTTCCCTCATTCATTTCATCCAAAAATACTAAAAATGGAAGAGTACGTCACGACAAGCGAATTGGAATACATAGCATAATTATTCTATTTCGTTTTTAAATCGGAGCCTATCCAAAACATTGAATTCACATTTCTTTCCATTTTACATTTTCTAAAAAAAAAAATACAACACTATGAAAGAAGCACTTGCTGATGCCAATTTCCCCCAAGATGCCAGTGGTCGAGTGTACCATATCAACGTGAAATATGGTGAAGTAGCGAATCGTATCTTAACTGTGGGTGATCATGTTCGAGCACGTTCTATTGCAAAATGGTTCGATAGTGAAGAAGAAGCAGGCCATCCAACTTTTATTCATACTAGTCAACGAGGATTTTTAACGATTACAGGTCGATATAAAGGTGTACCAGTGACTATTCTTGCCATGTAAGTTATTTTTTTTTGTGTGGGATGATGTAGTTAAAAAAAATGCTTCTAAAAACATGGATTTCTTACATCGTTTTTTACTTCTTTTTTTCTTCTTGTAGTGGTATGGGTAACCCAATGATGGATTTTTTTATCCGTGAAACACGAGCCGTTGTTTCAGGTACCATGGCAGTTATTCGTTTTGGATCATGTGGGTCATGGACAGACCGAGCAAAATTAGGTTCTGTTATCGTCCCTCGAGGTGGGTTCTGCATTCGTCGCAACTTGGATTATTTCAGTGATGAGCCTGTTCAACCAGAGTTGGCAAAGACACCCTATCTTATCTCGGGCAATTTTGCTGCCGATGAAGAAATGACAGACCGATTAGCCAACAATTTGAAATCGACACTTCATAAATTGGAAGAAGAAACCGATGGGGCTGTGGGTCCTGTTGTGACAGGGGGACTCAACTGTGATGGGTGTTCCTTTTATTCTTCTCAAGGACGTCAAGACTCATCCTTTTGGGATGATAACAAAGAATTAATCGAAGAGGTCCGTAAAGTTCATCCTGATGTGGATTGTTCAGAAATGGAAACAAGTATGTTGTTCCATCTTGCCAAATGTTCAATAAAACAAAAGATCAAGGCGGCTGGATGTATGCAAGTCTTTGCGGATCGTTTGGGAAATGGATTTATTCGTCCCGAGGTGGTGACATTATTAGAACCTGCGGTTGGAAAAGCTGTTTTGGATACTTTGGTTTCTACAGAAATTGAAGATGAAATGGACCCAGTCGGTACAGTGTGGGAAAGTGTCAAGAAACACTCTCCTGCTTAATTTACCCTTATAATAATTCCACCCCATTTATTCGATATATGTAATCTCCAAACATCTCCCACGCCATCAACTCTTTATACTATTGTAAACACTCCACCACATTACCTTTATATATTTAAAAACAACACATAATCATTATACAATGATATATATACACGTGCAAAAAAAAATTGAATAAATTATATACCTTGTTACTTTTTTTCGTTCTTATAGACTTTTTTTTCTGTTTTTAATACAATTATCATCATTGGTGATAGTTTCTTTCCCCTCATACGTTTCTTAAATTTTAGAGCAAGGTATATCAAATGTTGTGTTTCACAACTTATTGAAAAATAGAGTCTATTATCATTTTCTTGACTTTAAAAAACGTCATGCAGCAGCAAATGTAGATTACAAAGAATAAAGATACATATGATAACCGGTTTCAGGGTCAATATAGAATGTCCCAGTCTATTCCAATCATATTTCTAACGGAATAAATTACTATTTATAGCGTACACTAGAAAGAAAAACAACAAACAAGTGCCGCATACACTATCATAGCCATGCTACTTTCCCTCGAACTCTGTTACACTAGCCTAATAATGAGCGCTTTTTATTATAAAGATAGTCAGCAGTATTACATAACAACAAAATATTGTCTATTTTTTGTTGAGATGATGATTCAAAACCTATAGTGATTGCAGATAATCAACAATGAAAATTATGACCGTTATCACGGTTTATTTTCTATTTTTTTCTCAATTTCTAATGATTAAAAGTTTAATTCTGCTTGTTAGGAGTGATATTAATTTCAGGTACTCTCTCAATGCTTGTTATGATATGTACAGCCAGATTTAGCATGAATAATGATAACAGAGTATTTTTTTCTAAGCAATCATTGAAAAAAAAAGGTTGAAATTCTTCAGTTCAATTGGATATATTTATTATACACGTCTTGGAGTATTACATCAGTTGATCTTCTCGATTTCAAACTACCATCTTAGGATCTGCTATCTATATACTATCAAATTCGTATTGGCGACAAATTTAAACAGGAGGATGAAAATGAGAAACATCATTGTATAAGTTACACACAAAATAATTTCACAGCAAGAAAAGTTTTCTACTTTAATCTTCTTGTTAAAAGGCATGTGCAAAACCATCTGTGGTACCATGCATGTATTCAATTAGTTCTCATGAAAGATAACAACTTTTTTGGTAGGTATTTTCCAACTCTACGAATATATAACAATACGTATATAAAGATCAAAAAAGAGTACCTATATATAAAGTTATAAATTCTCGGGTAAATTAAAGGAACTACAGTAGGTTGTCTAAATATATCATAAATTATGTAAAAAATTATGCATTTGAATCATTTTGACAGATAGAAAAAGATCGTATAATAGTCTAGCAGCAATAATTGACTGGTGTTGAATGTTTTTATTAAGATACCCGCGTTCTCGAAACATAATAAATGCTTCAAAAAATCTAGTGTATATGATTGTCTGCATATGTTATAGTAACTGAATGCTTATTACATTAAACTAAGTCAGTCGCTAGTGCTATCACATTATAATGTGCATCCTTGAGGTTTACGCAGAGTATACTTAATATTCCTAAGACATAATTCCATACTATAATATGTCACTAAAAACATCTTCATTTATTTCATTTAAATCCAATTCGTTGCTCGTGTTTAATGATAGCAGTAGCATTGATAAAGAAAATGAATTTCAATTTGATTTAGTAAAAGATGCATATATCAAAGATTAAAATTCGTGAGAAAAAAGTGTTTCCCACAAACACAACCAGCCCAAAAACAAAAAAAAAAATAATTACTCAGTCTTAAAATTTTATATAATCTTTCTTTCTCTCTTTTTCGTAATTTGTTGTGGATAATTGTTTCCTCTCCCAGCCTCTATAGACTACCATAAAAAAAATGAGATTCCATATCTTGGGTACTGGTTCCGTAGGATGCAATACTGCTTTCCACATTCGATCACTTTATAATGTTACTCTCGTCCTACGTTCTCAACGCACATTACAAGATTTTCAAAAACGACAAAATCAAATCACTTATCGACGTGGCCATCAACCTGAGTTAATAACAAGGGGTGGGTTTGATGCCATAGTCCCTAGTAGCAGTATTGATAAGAAAACTAGTATTGACAGCCACAAGCTGGAAGCTGTTGTTGTTACCACCAAAGCACAAAATGTTACAGAAGCCGTATCATCCATCAAGTCACAATTGTCTCGTTCCAGCACGTTGGTGTTATTGACAGTATGTATCTTTTTATTTTTGTTTTGTTTCCATGACATGCCTATAAGCAACAACTAGTATTGCTTTATATTTTAGAATGGTATGGGAATTGCAGATGAATTACTTGCATCCTTATGGCCTACACCCGAAGAACGTCAAGAATCTCCTGCGATTATTCTTGGTGTCAATCGCCATGCTACTGTTCGAACGGAACCTTTTTCTGTACAGCATATTGTGGGTTGGGAAAATCCTAAAGATGGTTACTTTTTATCAGCTTATCCCCCCTCTTTTATATCACCTTCCCACGAGACAAAGCAACAAGAGTACAAGGAACAAACGGGTGCTGTTATCGAGGCACTTTGTAAAGTAGATGGAATCAATGCCAAAAAGGTGGAATGGCCCGATTTACTCCAACGAATGATGAGTAAATTGGTTGTGAATTGTAGTTTAAATGCTATATCAGGTCTGTTGGAAATGACCACCGAAGTACCAGTTCAGAATCCTTATACATCGAAAATCATACGATCTGTCTGTGATGAATGTGCCCAAGTACTGACGGAATTAAATACCAATGGAGGTGATCTTTACACGATGGTGGAGCGAACTGCATTAATTTCAAGTGGATCAAAGACTTCGGTAACATATCATACTATAAAATGAAGGAAGCATTTAGTTTATTTTTATTCGTTGTTTTTCTAAATATGACGTACATTATTATGATAGACATTCCAAGATATGATGGCGAAACGTCTCACTGAAATAGAATACTTGAATGGATATCTTGTTCGATTGGCAAAAGAACGAAATGCCTCTGTACCTATCAATCAATTCCTTTTAAATTTACTTCATGCAAAGGAACTTCACATTCAAGCATCCTAAATAATAATGCAAGTAATAATGATAAATACATTTGTAATTTTTAGATTATTTTATAACATTTTAAATAAACATTTTTATACTGTGTTTCAGAATTTTTGTTAAAAAAAAGTATAGCCGGTGCCAATCAGCAAGAAGTTTTTCCAATGAGTCACATCGCATGATCTAAAAAAAATTGTGTTCATAGATGAATAAACTATTTGGTCTGCGGTAGCACTAAAGATTGTATCTATGTTACACGATAAAATCGACAGATCATTAATCAGTAAAATAATATGAAATGAAATATATTGTTTTTGTTGTACGAAAAAAAATGATCCATGCATAAATCAATGCAAATTTTTGGGTCAAAGAAAATCTAGGGGCCATTTTATGTCAATTAGTTAAACCTTTTTCTTTTTCGAGATAGTCTCAATTACCATTGTACTATTGATTATATTTTTTAATTGTGAAAAAAAAATATAGTATCCAATAATCTAGTATAGTAAGTAGTATAAATCGATTGATTTTGTTAATAAAAGTTTGATTATATATGAATGATGAAGGGTAATAGCTGAATAATTATACTATAAAGTTCGATATATTGGTAAAAGGCAAAAATAAATGATGACAGCTTATAGCTACGATTAAGAATCTATTATTTATATATATATTGGTAATCGCTACCTTTTTTTATATACAGAATTAACGCATAACAGAATATCCAGAGGTTGTATTATGGGAAGAGAGAGAGGGACCCAGTGGCTCGTATATTTTTCATTACTATGCTACATCGTTGTTAATGCTATTGTGTAAAAACAGTATATTAAACAACAGTAAAATAGAATCAAGCTTATCATGGTGCAAAAGGGCTGCATGATATCATAGTTACTAAAGATTTTTATTCATCTTTTATAGTTGTTTCATGCTTTTATTGATATACCTATACTACTTGATAGGAATAACTATAATAATTAGTATGACGTGTGTACTTTTTCTTTTTATCAATTGAATGTAATAAAACGTAATTCAGGTACCAAATATATATATATATAATAATGGGGTGCAATTATACGCACGCCCGTTCATTTATTGCGAATTTCTTAATCAAGGTATTCCAGAACCACGGGCAGGATCAAAATTCAGCTAAAATGAGGTATTACTTTATTTGCTAGTAAGTGATAAATATATATTACCGATACTACTGTCTGTATAATATCTCACATACCAATGTTACAACTAATAATTTTTTCCACATATTTCTTTTTTTTTTACGAAACTGTATTCTACAAGTTAAGGTTAATATTCTTGTATCATAAAGAAGAAAGGTATAAAAAGAAAATAAGAATTTAATAAATCAACATGATTCTTATTCCAATCAATCTACTGAAATACGATATCACTACATAGTAAAAATGAACGAATCAATTACCTTAACCAACAACGATAAATAAAGAATATAACCGCATTATTTTATTTGGATTCTCATAAAAAAAATAACAAACTCATTCTTGATCCCCTTGGTTGCTTCCTTACTTTTTATTTTTCGAGGAAAGTAACATTCCCCTTTTGATCTTATGCTCTCCATCTATTACTATATAAACTGTGCGTAAAGAGATAAAAAAAACTCCCTAACTATATAGCTTTTTTTTTTGGTCCGTTGTCGTTGTCGTTGTCGTTTCCTTTTTTTTTTTTTTTGCTAACATGAAATTTACCCATATTGCTGGTTTAGCCTTTGTACCATTGGTTTTTGCAGGACCCTTTGGTAAGCGTGAAGAGGTGAATATATATAGTACAATGTATTTAATCCTATGATGCAGCATGAATAAAGAAAAAAATATTCATAAAATAATGGTATATTATACTATGTTTGACCATTAGCGAACTGTAAATGTTGACTCCGTAGAAGATGTACTTGAATTTGAAGTTGATTTCGCTGGATTAATTCATCAACTTGCTATCAATGCCGATGCCACCATGGCCGTCAATGCAGAACAACGTAGAATTCGTGCTCCTGTTTCTCTCAATAACCTTGTTGACCATGTATTTGCAGAAAATATCTTTTCTGTTGCATCTATGGAGATTTTGAGAGATGAATATGTCATTCAAAAAGAAAAATCCCTCCTTGAAGAAGAAGAACAAAAGATTGTGACCGAAGAACAAGAAGAAACCACTATTTCCAAAGAAGAACAAGCCATGTTGAATAACCTTCGTGATGAATTAATGAATGGATTAAGTACGCTTGTCAATGACTCGATGACCAAAATCCAGAATGCCGTGGTCGAAATGGTTGACCGAGCTCAAATTCCTAATATTTTCAAGTTTGCACAGACGCTTCGCAATATTTATGAAATTCTTTTCAAGAACTATGGCACCAAAACGAGTCCCATTGAACGTATTCTTCATCTTTTGGAAGTTGCTTCCAAAAACTTTGGTGAAGAACTACAAGTCCTTGAAATGGATTCTCAAGCTTTGGTACAACGAGAAAAGACGGCTCTACTTGCCTCTTTGCGTACTGAAATTCGACCGTTAGTTGTGGATTATTTTGTATTGACGTCTCAAGAAAATTTGGATGCCATTGTTGTTGCTGAACATGTCATCGAAACTACCGTGAATGATGTGATTAATCAAGTTCAATCAGTGCTTGATGCCATGGAACATGTTGTAAGTAATATTGTTATGGGCAAGATTGATGCAGGAACGGTCATGTCGGATGCGATTCATATGCGTTTGATCAAGACACTTGGTGACGTGACCGTTTCCTTCTTTGATTTGATCAAGGAACATATACAAGTGACCAACTTTATGATACATGTTTTGACTTGTACTGCTGATACCTATACCTTGTTTGATGCACATATGGATCAATTACAAAAAACTGGTAATCGTAGAATTAATGATGGTTTATATGTCTTGATGAATGATGGCGCTCAAATCAAAAAATTGACCAATGCTCTGATTCGAAATACCAAACCTTTGACTGCCAACGCTGCCAGTGCTATTCATACCTTTATCACCAAGCAATTGACAACCATTAATCAACAAGAAGAATTGAGTCGTGCTCTTGTTCTTAGTCCCTTGAATGTCATATTCCTTCTTTTGGATAAGTTGGTTGAAGGTCTCCAAGAAAAGAATCGTTTTATTGGTACCTTTTTGAAGAAGGTCCTTGTGTTCATTGAAACTGTCTATAAAGATGATCCCGAAATTCTTACTCGAAAGCTTTCTCTTGGAAACACTGTTTCTGTTGTTGAAACTATTTTGGATGCGTTTATTGAAGCTCTTAAAGCTAAGATTTTGCTCTTTGAAAATTAATATTTCTTTTTATGATCTAATACATATTGTCGATAGTATATAGCCCCCATCCTCCCCTCTTCCTTCCTACCTTCCTTCCCTCGCGTAGTATTTAATTTATTTCTTGTCACATACATTTTTTTCCGTTTAATAAAGTTTTATACATACATATATATATATGAATTCTAGATTCATTGATGTAATAAGCTGGTCATAATATATATACGACTTGAATAAAGAAAAAATGATCAACATTTAAAAACAAATTTTGAAATAGGATGAAGACGATAACTACATGATTTGCTATTATTTTTTGGTTTGGAATGAAAGGAAGAAGTAAAAGAGAAAACATGAAGGATTGGAATGGGGAATAATAATAAAGTTGAACATAATATGATGAAATAATAGAATAGTGTTGTGTGTAAAAGATGAGAGAAAAGAACAGTCTTGTTTTTGAGTGAAGTGAAATAAAAATGGATCAAGAACAAGAAGAAATTATAAGAAAAAGAAAAAACGTTAAAGTGGTGTGTGTGGATGGTAAAATGTTATTGTTGTTTGCTAATTATTATAATGTTACCTGAATAAATGAGACAAAAGGAAATAATTGAGTGCGTTGTGTTGTGTATTGTTTTTTTTTTAAATAATGTTTCAAAAATGGTGTGTCCAATATACATTGCTTCTTGAGTGAAGTTATTTTTTTTTTGTTTCTACGATCCACGTTGATGTGGTAAAACATAACGAAGATAAAGCTCATCTACAAAATGAGAATGTCTAAATAGATCGAGAAGTATTTGTTAGTATATCATCATCATATCAAAACAAAAAAAAAAAGAAATATTTACCGGATTCCTGGTGGACGTGCATCTCCAAAATAACGAAGTGCATCAGGTACAGAAACACCTAATTTTTCAATCATATAGCAACAAATGAAAAATCCAGTCCGATTGAATCTATATATATATATATATATATTCATGAATTTCAGTTAGAAGCAAAACAAATATGGTGAATGCAATATTACATATTTGAAATATCCATTCTCCTGGTGAATCATGTAAAAATCATTCTATATACTTTACCCATAATGACAATGAACAGCAATTTGTGCCGTCGGTCGACGTTCCCAACATTCAGAAGCAATTTCAATGAATTTAGCGACATCATCTTTTTCTGGTGGTATTTTCGATACAGTACGTAATTTAATGTATTCAACACGAGAATCTTCAAAATCACTTGAACGATAAGGAGGTGTATCATTGGAAATATCAATGATAAAACCAATTTCTGGGTATTTTGCCAAGAATCCAGATGGACTATGATTCGTATCGGTTTGACGCATTACTTTCATTGCTCGAAATAAAGAAGGTCCAATTGGTCCCTCTGTAATAGGACTTGTACGCATCCACTAAAATTCATTGTAAGGAATTATCAGTCATCCTATCACTTTGAAAGATAAGACAATATATATAAATATATTAGGGGTATGTAGGACATGATATATTTACCTTTTCATAATTTTTTAAATCCCATTTATTTTCACCTTTTGTACGATGTTGTGCTTGCCATGCACCACTTAATGTATGAAGGCCACAATTCTTGATTAAAAAGTCAGAAACAACAGGATTGACTAATTCTGGATGAACCACCATTGGCATATGACCCACATCGGGTATAATGTAGGGTTCAGGTACCCGTATGCTATCCGCGTGAGGGATACTATCCCAATTCGTCTCTTGTGGGTCCAGCCCCAAAAGAAAATTGCGAATCACGTTCACATCGTTAGGAGGCGTAACCTTATCCTAAAAAAAATTCCATCACGTATACGTCAAAAAACAGAAGGGATAATTAGTTGTTTATCATAGATTATGTATTTCTATGAGTAATCCATAGACTTCCATAATATATATATATATTTGCCATGTGGTAGAATATTGTTTTTTTTTTTTTTACCTCACTTCCACTGATAAGTAATACACCTGTACCAATGGCACGATAGGTCTGACGTGTTGGAAAACTAGCACCATAGACAAATCGTTTATAAGCAGAAGGACGATTCAATAAACTCCATCGGAGCTGACTAAAACAAGAACAAAGTGTATATTGTTATTACGGAAACACATCCAAAAGCAGTAATCCACATATGTCAGTCCCCACAATTTTACTCCACAAAAAATGGGTTACAAAAAAAAAAAAACCTTACTCTCTACGTAGTCGATCTTCTACATCATACCCCAAAAACCGTTCTACACTTTTTGAATGAAGTCCGCCTTTCCGATCCGCTGTCCGTGCCATTTCAAACATCCAATCCGGTATCCATCGTAATGTACGTTTGCTTTTTACTTGTTGCTCTTCGATTCTTGCTTTAGGTGATATTAAGACAAGCCCTCGAAGGATGGGTTGAACCTTTGGTGAAGCAGCCACATTACTTGCAATGGAACATCCGTAAGCATGTGCAATAATCACAGTTGCTGAAGATTGATACCGTTCTGTCAGAAGACTTATCACGTCTTTTGATAAACTATCCGTTGTATAGGATTCCCAACTAATGAATAATGAATTAAAATGGAAAGCTTAATTACTTGTTATAAACAGAATATACATAGGTATATATATATATATATATACAGAAATAGTGAAAAGTCCATTTAAATTAAAAAGAGTTAGATCAAGAAGAAGTAGGGGGGAGGGGATACTTTACTCATAACTTAATTCACTTTTGCCACACCCAAGCAAGTCGATGGCAAGCACGTGCGCGGTCTGTGAAAAGTATTCGATTTGATTTTGCCATTGAGACACCTAAAATGAAAAATAGAATTGCATAAAATAAGTTAAAATAAACGCAAAAACGATTGTTGTCTTTATTGTTTAGACCCAAATAAATATAAAAATTCCCTTTTGAAAAAATTTTGATCATCGATCCATACACGTTTTCGTATTCCCTTTCAAAATAAAACGAGCCCAAGATTTTCTTAACCTCTTCTACTACAACTACTTCCATACCTGACCACCCAATCCATGAATGAAAACAATTAATGGTACTCGACTCCCTAATTCATGAATGATATGAACAATACGAAGTCGATGACCATTGATTTCTACGTATTGTGTATGATTTGTAATTATATCCGGTTCCGCTATATATATTTTACATAATATAAATTTAGCATAATGTATCTTTTATAATATCAAACTCCAAGAGAGAGTTTTTTTTCTGTCCATTAAAAAAAATAGAGAGAGAGAGAGGGAAAAAGAAATAAATACTTGCGTTCTTTGATTAATTGACGTTCTAATTTCGCTTCTGCAAGATCGCGTTTACATAAAATAAACCAAAGTCGTGATAAGAAACGTCGTCGACAATGGCGTGGATCTTGATATAAATAAATGGCACCCGCTACTGTCGCGAGAGACACTGCTATAGCGACTGTTCTACCAGTAATAGTCGCCTTGATAGGCGAGTTCATTTACGTTGTTATAAAATGGACAAACTATGGAAAAATGGAATTGGGTTGGGGGTGTTTTTTTGTTGTTAATAAAAAAAAATAGGG
This sequence comes from Phascolomyces articulosus, assembly GCA_025677815.1. NCBI lineage: Eukaryota > Fungi > Mucoromycota > Mucoromycetes > Mucorales > Lichtheimiaceae > Phascolomyces > Phascolomyces articulosus. The sequence continues at coordinate 303,157 of JAIXMP010000008.1, read as the reverse complement.
TGTCTGTTGTTGTTTATTTAAAAAGAGTGGAGGAAGAGAAGGGAGGAGTTAAGGGTTTTTTTTTGGTTGAAGAGAGACTCACCAGAAAGTTGGTTGTCCAAAAAAGAAACGAAAAAAAGGTGTGCGGAGTTGTGCTTTGTGTTTCTCTCTCTTTTTTTAAACCAACTCTTTTTTTTTCATATGGTTAAGAAAAAGGCAAATAACGCTGAAGGTATGTGATAAGTCATTATTGTTTGTCGATGGTTTTAAATATAATATATAATTATTATGTATTAGAGGATATTCTTGATTATTTGCGTAACGTCAATCGACCCTATAACGCAAGTATGTAAAATAATTAATGAATTATAGGCGAAGGGAAAGAGGAAAAAGAAGTACGTGTGCGTGCGTGGAAAACGATACATGTGTTACAAAACGCGGTTTACTGTGCGAAAAAAAAATTGTTTGACCGTGGCATTGTCAAAATGACCTAAAAAAAAACTGAAATGGGGTCCATGATCTATGGTATATATGCTAGCCGATATTTTTAACAATTTACAAGGAAAATATCCAAAAGCCAATGTGGTCAAGGTATTGGATCGATTGACAAGTCAAGATATGATTTATTCCAAAACATATGGAAAAACCAATATTTACTCTGTCAAACAGGTAAAAAAAAAAAGAAAGTTCATGCATGAAAAAATAGTGTATATGAAAAAAGGGGTGGTACTTGTGGGAGATTAGCACGTGTTAAATAGAAATCATAATAATTCTTCTTTTCTTATCAATGAATTGGGTTGGATGGTTACGCAATCTTGACGGACGGTGGCGGGGACGATTTTTTTTTTTTTGTTAAATGAATCGATCTCTCCTTCATATATATTTATATTTATAGGATAAAGAAAATGGACTGAGTCAAGAGGAATTCAATGCATTGGATAAACAATTGGAAGAATTATCACAACAAGAAAAAACATTGCATGAGGAAATGAAGTGGATGGAAAAGGAATTGAAATTGATGAGACAAGAACCACAGTTAGAGGATGCCAAGATGTGGGTGCCTCAATTGCTTGAGAAAGTAATTATTGAGATAATCATTTTTGAAAACATTATAAAATGATGGTTACTAATACATCTATATACATTCTATTAGAATTCGACTCTTCAAGCACGCATCGATATATTAAAAACAGATGCTGTCTTATTATCAGATGATGAAAAAACAAAAATCAATGCAAATTATGATCAAATGAGAAAGGCATGGCGAACTCGACGTAAAACTGTAAGTCTATCATTATTATCTTTTGTACCATATCATTCTAGATCATATGTGTCCAAAGTTGGATTGACCTTAAATACTGTCTTCTTTTTTTTTTACTTTTGTTTTAGGGTAAAGAAATATATAATGCGATTGCTGAACATATACCTGGAAAGCCATATGAAATCAAGGCTAGTGATATATGAAAATTAATTAATTGAAATGATAAACAAAATTATTTATAAATAATCTTCTTTATTATAGGAAGAACTTGGTATCGAAGATGATCCTATTCCATATGAACAGGATTTACTTTCAATTGTTCTTGCAAAAAGTACTTGAATCCTTCCTCCATGTTTTTCTATTTGCTAATCAACATCTATTGCTGTATATAAAAACGATCATAATATTTCATAACAAGAATACCCTCGCATCATAAAAAAAATATATCTCGTCCTTTATACGTAGCTGTATATATTAAAAATAATCACAACAACAAAGATATATATATCCAATTCAAATTACTCTTACTCTATATAAAATATAGCATATAATACAAAACAAGACAGAACAATTATAATGCGTAAAAAAAAAGTATATCTAGTATCTATCTTCTCTGGCACTTCCATTAGCAAATGTGATAGGTGGTGGACTAGGTGATTTGTTACGTTGTTGTTGTTGTAGATGATAATCACTATAAGGTTCATGTTGTGGAATTCGAACACCTAATGAATTATTACTTCCCATACTATTCCCATCATCATCACGACCACCGTCCTCCAGGTCAGGTGATCCAGCAAGACTTCGCATTGCATAAGGTGCATCACATTGTACATGAATCAGTGATGGGTAATATTGTCGGTATGCAAAATAGGCAATACTGGCACCTGTTATATATATATGTTATTCTTCATCCATATCCTTATATACACACATACATACATACACATAGAAACGCCCAAAAAAAAGAAACTTGTTCCGTTTTCCCTCTTTCTTCATCGTGGTCTACAGATATTCAATATATATATATACGTACCTAATAAAGAGCCAATAAAAACATCTTGCCAATGGTGACGATAATCACATGTACGTGAAATAGCCACTAATATAGCACCAAGGCTTGGAAATGCAAACGTAAAACATTTATAGGTATGCTATAAGATATGCGCCATCACCATTAATTTTTTTTTAGTACGATCACTTTTTTTTTTCTTTTGAGACAAAATCTGTTTTGATATTGCCAAGCCCAAAGATAAATAGAAAAAACTGATCTATCACATATATATATATAAATGATATGGATGATTTACCCCACGTTCATCAAACATGTGCATTTTACCACCAAGATAAAAAGCAGTATATCCTAAACCAGCAAAGGAAACTAAAAAAAATTATCCGCATCAGCAATGAAGCTAAATCAATCATGGAAACAGTAAATAGATCATAGAATAATAATAAAAAAAAGAGAGATCGTATTATTACATGAAGAATGACCACTTGGAAAACTTTTATAACCATCGACCATAATATGGGAATCAATAGGAGTTGTACAAATGCTAACGTTGGATATACCTAAAGGTGGATCTACAGAACCTGCGGGCGGTTGACAACGGGAAATGAAATCAGGTCGAGGACGCCCACTTGTGATCTACACATATAAATATTTTATCAACGATTACATATTTGTTATTGTTATTTTATCGCCAAGGGAGAGAAAGAGAGAAAAGTGGGTATCCCTTTTACCTTAATAATATCCGTAAGCATGATGGTCATGGATAATGCAAGACATAAACCTTAAAAAAAACCAAAAAATTTTAATTACGATTTTTTTGTTTGTTATTGTTACACATCAACTTTTTTTACCTAACACGCCGCTATGAAAATCATGAATGCTTCTTTGGAAACAAAGTGAAATGAGTCCAATGACGGCCATGGGAGCAACAAGACAAATTAACTAAAGAGTAATAGATATATATATATGAGTTTTTAGTCTATCGGTAACAATGACAGTATAATCGACGTTTTACCGCAAGAGACCAAGGAGGAACAGTTTCATTTTCTGTATAAGTATACATAATGGTAGTGTCCTGCAATGAGAATTCCCGATGGAATGGAGGAATCAAGTCAACCATGAAAAACACAATGGTCATAATAAAGACCAAAAGCCAGTCTTTTCCATATGAAAAAACAAGACGTCGAGTATGTGGATTTTTCCACTTGAATGAAAGCATTTGTTTAGAAGAAGAATGATGAATATTAATGGGATATTTATAAGGAAATGAGAAAGAAAGAAGGAAGAAAGTAAAGCAAAATCGAATAATGTATCTCCTTTTTATAGATGATGATGATAATAATGATGATGATGGGGGTATTTCTTTTACTAATGTATAAATAGATAAGTATAAATATTATAGAAAATATATAAAGATGGGGGATAAATAGATAGAAACTGGATTGTAAGAAGCAAAATCAAAAAAAAAAAAACTTGCCGAATTGTAATTTTTTATGCAAAAGAGTTACATACTCCGATAGATAGCCAAATACATACGGAATAAATACTCTATTGCTTCCATATGTAAAATGAATGTGGCCCGTGTTATATATTCTTTCCCCTTTTCATCAATGCACTCTAAGTATATAAACTATTTCCTATTAGTGTTTTAGATGGTTGTCATACCAATAAATCGGTTTTATCTTTTTTTTTAAAAAAAAAAGCATATATGCACAAAGAGTTTATTTTTGAAGGAAGATGGTTGAAAAAGAGAAATAGAATATGTATAAAGGAACGAAGAACAATAGAGGATAAGTAAGGATGATTATATAATAGTGAGAAAGGTGTGTGAGAGTGTGAAAATGTGGTAGTGGTGAATAAAAAAAGGAGGTGGGGTAATTTTTAGGTATATATATATATAATTTTTTTGTACATAGCAACATAATAACTAACTACTCGTCAACTTAAGGGCCACCTGCTGCTGCTGATTCTGTATGATTATCACTCATGGTAGCAGCATTCAATGGACTTCTTTTTTCTTGACGTTTTCGTTGATGATGTTGTTTTTCACCCAAAGTAGTTTGTCTTTGTTGTTGTTCTCTCTTATGACGAGACACCGCGGCTGCTGCCATCGACGTAGTAGAAGGTACAGAAAGAACACCAGGTAATAAACCAAGTCGATTGACAATTTCGCGCTCAATTTGTGGATAAATTTCATCACTGGTATTGCCTCTTAAAGTGACAGCAATAGAACTATAATGATCAAGAATAGGTGCGCACATATCCTTGTATTGTTGCATACGTACACGGAACACTTCTGGATTATCATCAGGTCGCTTGGATAAAGGTTCACCTGTGACATCATCCGTATTAGGTACTCTGGGTGGATTATATGATAAATTATAAACACGTCCTGAAGGAATGTGAACCCATCGATCTATAAGGAAACATTCCCCATGCATGGATGATAAAAAGAAAAAAAGGTGAGTTTTTTTAAAATTGTTATTGTTTGCATTTCCCACATGAGAAAAAGTAAAAAAAAAAAAAAAAAAAGAATTATTATTTACCCATAATACGTTCCAAAATCACGTCTTCTGGTACCTCTAGATTGATCACAAGGTTTAATGGTTGTGTAAGCTTTTGTAGTCGTGAATCCAATGCTTTTGCTTGTAAAATAGTTCGTGGAAAACCATCCAATAACCAATTCTAATTACGTTGAAATAATAACGAACCCATCGGAAAAAAAATATGAGTAAAAGGTTAAAAAAAAGGTTGTTTTTCTTATCACTTCTTGTTATTTCCTTCTTTTTCCATGTTTTTTTCCATATTCCTTCTTCTTGTTCTTTCTTCTATCTATCCCCTGCCTTAACACACACACACACACACACACACACACATACAAAAAGGATAACTTACAGGATTTCCCATCAAAGTTAATTCATCATCAATTAAAGACAACATTAATTCATCGGGTACTAATTGACCTTTAGCCATATAATCACTTGCTCTTAATCCAGCCGTTGTCTTTTGATTGATGTTTCTTCTTAATAAATCGCCGCTTGACAAGTGCGCAACTCCAAAATTTTTCTGTAAACGATTGGATTGAGTCCCTTTTCCAGAACCCTAAAAAAAAAAATTCCAATGAAAAAAAGAAAAAATGACTTGGAGTTCAGCTTTTTGTTGTTTACTGTTATTATTTTTTTAACTCTCATATAAAAGAAAAGAGAGAGAGAGAGAGAGACATACAGGACTACCAAGAAGTAAAAGTCTTAAAGGTTGTAACTCATTGACAGGACAATCATGAAAAAGTGCTTTTTGGCATGGGTTTAAATGAGTCATAGTTGTTGTAGTAGCTTTGCGCACAGCGCTAAAAATGTGTCGTCGAGTCAGGAACATGATTATATGTTTTTTTAAAAAAACAAAAAAGAGGTGTGTAGTTAGAAAGATAATGTGGGGTTGAAAGTTGAAAAGAAAAAAAAAAGAAGAGAAAAAAAAAGAGGTGTGAAAAAAATAAGGTCGCGGTTTTTTTGGAACGTCCTCTTTTTTCGTCTTCGTAATGAAAAAAAAAATCTGGTCAATCCATCATAGCATTTTATTATTATAAAGGGCGTCTCCTTTGTGGAGTGACTTTTTTGTTCCCAATTTTTTGATAAGATAAGGTCTTGTTTTACCCAATCAGGAAAATAGGATGAACAGGGTTGAAGTTGTTTCGACTCGGGTGATTTCCCCTGCCACTTAAAAAATGGTGTGTATCAAAAAAACGGAGTTTTTTTTCTTTATCTAATTTTTAGTATTTGGTAATGTGATGATCGTTTTTAGATGGTTTGTGTTTCTTTTTCTTGTACGCATGAATAACAGAAAAAAAAAAGAGGGTTGTTTTCCCATTATCTTTTTATTTCTCGTCAAACTATCTAAAAGAGGGAAGTAAGTCGATTTACTTTTTGACATCTCTGATTTTGTATTGAACAATTTACTTCTTGTTGGTTGACTTTCAGATGATATAATAATAATTTCCTAGTAATGAGGTAATACCTTTTAGTAGATGGGTTTATATATATTACTAAAAAACTCATCGGTAACTAGTTTTCCCTTTTCCCTTTTCCCCTTCTCCCACCTCTCTATTATTTTATCACATGGCGGTTACGTTGTACAAACAAAACAGTGATTATTTGTCACAGGTAAATCCATCTATCGCATTCTTTTCAATTTTTGACTCTTTATTTGACTGTTGACAACAAATATTCATCTCTTTCAATGGAATTTGTGTGCCAAGTACGACAAATCAAAAAGTTATGCGGATAAAAGCGATGGATAGATTGGACTATTATTTTTAAGCCAATGAAACGATGACGCTATTTTCTAGTTTCAAATCCATACAATTTTTAAAAAAGCGCCAATCTTTTATTGACGATATCTATTGATTAAATAATATTCGTTTAAGTATTAGGATCAAATAAAAGGATGAGTAACGAAAGAAAATGAGGAAAATCGTTAAATATTCACTATAAAATACCGTGGTTCCCCAGGTAAAAAAAAAAAAGTTCTTTATTTTGTCGTTAGTGTAAGATTCTGTAAAAATAAATATTTATATAAAAATTACTGTGCATGATGTCAGTATTTGAATTTTCACAACTTTTACACACACAAACATACAACTTTATGTTGTTGTGGTCATCGTGCATTATTGAATATATTTTATGTACATTTTCTCTTGCGTGAATGGGTGTTTCTTTTTCAATCAAGTTGCATTATCTAATAGAAGTAGTAGTAACCACTTCATATAAGCCACATTGTTCGAATAACACTACTAATATTCCATCACCCCCGCATTTCAACATTTCTTAGCGTGGGAAAATCGAAATATTATAAAATAACGTTTTAATTTATTGTCAGAACAAACCTACTCCTTCATGCAGTGACTATACTATTGGCAGCAGGAAACTTATTTCACTGACGTAGTTTAATGCGATAGGCTTATATTTCATACTCAATAGATTATATGCTATTCTACAATAAAAATAACGACAAGCTGTGTTATCGCAATACAATAAATGATTGTGTGTGTCGTATGGACGATCCCAGTTATTCTTTGAGATAAACAAATTCTTCATTTAGCTTTTTCCTGTCGCACATGCAATCTTCGTTGGTAATCTTGGAACAGTCCTGTATTCTTAATACGGTCAACTTTGAAGTGACTACACTCATGAACGTCCTTATTCCTTGATCCGTAATATTATCCAAATGTTGCAAATCAACGGTAGTTAGATTATTTCCACGAACCCCCAGAACGGCTAAAACGAGATCATCGACACAGTGCATGTTGAGCAAGTGTACATATGTCAATTGATTTCCAATTTTAGCGAAAAAGTTGGTGATGCCTTTGGTTGATAAATGGGGTAATTCTTGAAAAGAGACCCTGTTGAGTGTTTTTATTTGTGCTAGTGTATGAAGCATCTGATCTGTGCCTTGATAATGACGCTGAAGCGTAAATGTTTTCAAAGATGACGACGATGAAAATGCAGCATAGTTCTTTAATAATCGAATCAGAGCAGAGTGATCCATAGTATTGGAGGTACACCCTTCTGGCTTCCCTCTTATCTCCAATTGTTCAAGGGGTGATATATTCACAAGTGTATCGACCAGCTTGCTCAAATCACCTATTTTTCCCACCGTCAGGGACTTTAATGTGGTTGAATCACGAATTCTATGCAACATAAAACTCTCTATCAATTTCCGACACTCTTCATGATCATAGGTCAAATTTTTAATCTTCCTAAACTTGTTATCGTCATGGATGGGAAAGGGTCGTAGAGAGAACAGTAGTTGAAGTATTTTTTTTGTTTCCGGTGTATCTGGTATTTCAATAGCAATGGTTTCCAGGGTGGTTTTATTGGTTTGCATAAATCCAATGAGGTCGCAGAAGTCTAAGAATGAAATCTGTGTTTTTGTGTCGGCGACTACATATAGATGTCGAAGACCTCTTTCTTGATGATCGTTATTACACATAACGTCTTTTGTTTTATTCTTTTTTTGTAGTAGATATTCCATTGTCATTGTATATTTGCTGGTATTTGTGATTTCCAACCTATTTGATGAGATACCTTGCACCAAGAGTTCGACAATAGAAATATCACGTCCTGAATAAAGATAGACACACTGTAGCTGTGGACATTTTACAAGAATAGGATTCATTTCTTGGTATGATATTTGTGTTGAACATATTTCCAAGTTCACTAGGCAATTATGTTCTAGCACAGCGTTAAAATCCCCAATATGGGTGGATAATCCTGATTCGGTCGTCGAATGGAATGTGAGATGGGGAAGATGACTACAGGCTGTCAAAATGGTAGCTATGGTAAATGAAGGGTTTTCTTTAGAAACTACTTTTACGTTGAGATGAGTCAGTGTGTCTTGTAACCCATACAGCTTCAATATAGCTTCTTCGATGCCACTCTGGCTATTTAGCTTATCATCCATTTCTAATATAGTAAAATACATAATATATGTTAGCGGTAGGAATATAAAAGAAAATATTACAAAAAAATTGCGCGTGAGCTTATACTTTACCATTGAGTGTAAGGGCTTTTTTCTCGTCCGAGAATATATTAGTATTTACTGAGCCCGTTTCTTTTCTGAAACCTTCATCAGTAACAACATTTTCTTTTTGTTTTCCCGAATGTTCATTCATTTTCGTTGACTCCTTCTCTATCGGTTGTGCATTATTCAGCCCTGAACTCATTGTACGAGCATTACTGTGGCTGTAATTGTTGAGTTCAATTGGACCAATATGTTGTTCATAATTTAAAAGTAAATGACCAACTCTTGTGTACCCGCTCGCTGACATAGGAGCAAGTTGGGTCATTTTCTGTGCATCCGCGTGCGCTTCACTATATTGTCGATTCATTGAATACGCGTAGGAGCGAATATCAAGCAATGCAAGAACAAGCAGGTTTTGTTCATGTATATAGTTAATGGTTTTGGATGCATATTCTACAAGTTGCTGAAAGTTTTGTGTTCTGAAAGCTTTCTGAATATGTTGGATTTGGGTAGGGAAGGATTCCAAATCTTCAAGAAACTGAGGAGGGAGAGAGGTAGGCATAAAATAATAAAAATAGAAAGAAAGTAAAAAAAAAAAAAAGCGGGGAGAAAGAAAGGTTTGCAACACAAAATGTATTTCTGGATCCATGAATCTGATTTTTCTAGTATTTCTAAGCCCATAGATGCACAAAAGAGATGGGTGTTATGCATCGTAAATCAGATCATCGCGTATATTGGCTTAATATATATATATATATATATATATATATATATATTTAAAACAGCCACTCATCTGTATCAGAAATCTTTTTCGTATTTTTGAAAATAATTGTATGGAATAATAAATATACTGCATAAGATGAAAAGCTCTCATATATCTAAGCTTCAAATATAACTTATATTGAAAGGTAGTACTACTACCCATGCCAACGCAAAATGCTTTGATATCGTAAAATGTGTAGCAAAGATAATATTATGTAATTATATTTTTTTTTAAAAAAAAACTTAATAAAAAATGATATGCTTGTAATATTATAATATTGCTGTCGATCGCTATTATTGCAATATAGTATTGCGTGTTGTACTTCGAAATCAGGTACCATTTCCCGATCTAATGTACGGATAAGCCAAATAGAAGGTAGATACCTTCTTCCGGTTGCTTCTAGACGATATCTTTTATCCACTATATCTGATGATCGTTGATCATGAAGATAAGATATGTACATGATTCTTTTTGTGGTGGCAGTAGAGTACGTCAATTTTTTTTTCGGATACGATTCAAATCGTTTTCTTCAAAAATAAATGGATGGAGAAGAAAAAAAAAAGAAATGTAAAATAATAATAATAATGAATTAAGGATTGTGGCGCTTTTAAGGTAGTAATCAACAATGGTACAAATTTAATGTAATGTCTATATTAACATGAACACAGTATCAATCACTCTCGTTATTTTTATGCAAGGAGCTGTTTCTCGCCTGAGTGTTCCATAAGGAAGCTAAGATTTGAGGCGATTCTGCTTTTGGAAGTGATGGTAGAAACATATTTTTTATCTTTCTCCCTTTCCTTCCTGATGTCAACAGAAGACTGTATCAGCTATTTTTTTTTTTTACAAATAATCATCGCAGTTGATGGTTATTGCATACTTACCTATTGCTGGGAGCAGACGAGTGAAACTACACTACGAAAAAAAAATAGTAACGGAACCGGCAATATTTTCAACGAACGTGTTGACAATGATTGCCATCAAATAATAAAGGTCATACTGCAGGAAAAGATCAGCTGTATTATACATCAATTTATGATAAATACGAGCGTAAATCTATACCATCCAACGACATTGAAGATAAGTCCACTGTAAAGCACGTAGCATATGAGCAACATCTACAAGAGATATGCAAGAATTTTGATATTCAATATCTATAGTATGATAAACTATGTTTTCATAAACTCAACAAACAAGACAAACGGAGGCACTTCAAGGAATTATACTTCGTTTATGGAAATGCCGTTATTTGGTTGCCATGGTTACCTGAGCTCAAGATTCAAGACCCACTTGACTTTGAACGTAGCAATATGCCAAGATGTGGTGCAGATACAAGATATACTGGGTTTTATCAAGCCAATCAATCATTATTATGGTGGTGGAAATGCGCTTGGGCATTAAAAGAAGTCATGTTATCAAAAAGGATACTCATTGTCAGATCCGATATGAATTTATTTCAGTATAATAGACTCACTGTATCTCACGTGTCAACTACTTTGGATAATTTGTCTCAATATCTATTGGATTTCAACAGCCACCCACGTAAAAGCATCAATCAAGTTCTTTGTGAGTGCCATTTTCGAATGATGTCCGAGCCACAGAATAACATTTTTGCCTTTGCCAACACTTTTCCTCATTTATTGGTAAATTTTATGGACAATACCAATGACGACAAAAAAGAAAAAGTTTGCAAGATACAAAAAAAGAGAGTGAATGAATTTTATCGACATATTGCGACCACAGATATCTCTCTATTACTTTTTAGTTCCAATCAACATGCGGGAAGCAGAATGTCAAAAGAAGATATAATGTGCTCATATGACCTACCTTCTCGGACAAGTGTTGATGGACGTCACCTCGTGGATTATATTGAAGCTATATGTGCAGAAGAATTTCAATTATTATCGCATTCTTTTGATGATGGTTATACCTTATTATTACGCTTCAATCCAAAAAAAATGAGCCTCCCTTATCCATTGAACCCTAAGACAACTCCATCTTTTACAAAATCCAACAGGACATGGAGAACTTTATCGATGAATGGAAATAGAAAGGTAACCAATAGCTACCCCATTGGAATAAAATGGATGACGCGACTTGATTGATATACAGACGAGTGGAAATGAAGATGTATTTAAATGGTAGGTTTGCCACTCATTAGTACAAATATGAAGCATTCGATACCTTCTTACCTTTGTCATTTACCGAAGATTGTGCAGAGTGTACCTTTTTGTCTATCTTATTCATCTGTCATAGTTTAATTTATAAACCACACGATGGAATTCTGGGAACTTTTGATGTGGATCAAGAGGATCAAGACCGAGCTTATTTTTTACCACTATACAAAGAGTCTTCTCCCGCATCAAAAAATACTATAATAGAACATGGGATATATAAAGTCATTGGTGTTGTACTTATTGCAAGGGTGGCAAATGCTCATGAATGGAAAGATTCACACGAATTACAAGAATATTTTGGGAAGCCTACTAAATCTGATGGAAATTAAACAATAAATGAGTTTATTGTAGAGTAGTAAAAATAAAATAAAAAGCTACTTATAAAAAGAAGCAATCCAGAGATTATAATAGAAAAAGATTACACAAAGGTGTAGATCTTGTTTTGAATACGTATAAATGCGAAGTACCTAGGGGAGGTGTAGCAAGAAAGACTTTTAGTTGTTGCGGGGACTACTGATCCTAGTAGAATATACTCAATTAACTGAGTGCTACATGATGTTCTTTATATTATATTGTCCTTCGAAAGAAATAAGAAAGGTGACTGAGCAATGATGGATAAATGTGTATATTATTCTACATCATCTATACTAGGGTTATCATGGATTGGTGGTTGTATATATAAAAACATGATAGTCCTTTCTGAGTCTGTTAGTATAGAATACACTTCTTCCGTTTCCTATTTACACAATGCATATTAGAATGATTGTTCTGGGTTATTAATAATCTGTATGGTAAGTATAATATTCAAAAGCAAAGCTTGCATCATGAGGAACATATTTCTGAAAAAGAGAAAGATGAGGGGGAGGAGGAGGAGGCGGTCAAACTTTTCTTGGCCACCCAACTTTAAGTTTACCCCTTAAAAAAGAGACATTGCCTTTTGTTTTGTTGTGATATATAGTAGCATATATGTGTGATGTGTGTGCGTACCATATCTTTACGTATCCAAACATTTCATAATTTATTATTATTATAATTATTGGTGATTATTTGCCATGCATTAAATCGTGCATTTTTTTTATTTATTTCTTAATAACCGGCTTTTACGTATAAAAGAAAAAAATCCCACAAAAAAGTTTTCTTTCAATTTGTATGCATGGCCTTGTCACACTGACACTACCAAGGATGAGATAAAAAAAAATAGGAGGAAGAAAATAAAAACTTGGCGACGATACAAATTAGTAATTAGATAACTATATTCTTTTCTACAAGTACTAGAACCATCTCCTATTATCAATAAAAATAGAAATCTTTTATATAAATTATACTGATGATGTGATGTGTGTTATGTATGTTAGTAAGTAGCTACAGTATATATATGTAAATTATTTTATTATAAAGAGAAACAGACACTCTTTTTTTTTTGGTACTACGACGACCTAACATGCGATGCATAAGTTAAAAGGGAGGTGTGATGCAGCATGCATCTATCCATCTTCTGTTTATAAACCATCCAGTTACTATACATGTACGGACCTCGCTCTATATTCAATACATAAACTTATTAGCAAGACTTGTGGATGCATTGTAATTTATCCTTTTTCTTTTTCATATTTTCACATTTATCCAAAAAAAATACACACCACGATTCTAGATAGTATTCTTTTTATATGTTGAAACAACAGCAACAACAACAACAACAACAACAGTTTTCGACACTCAAAAAAAGATCCAATTTTTTATCTCGACGGTTCCGATCTTCCTCTTCATCGGGTCAACCACCACAAATACAACAAGAATGGAAACAACCACCAACTTCATCCCCTTTAGCAGATGAAGTGAATAGTAGTCATCATCATCATAAAAAACATATATCGACAACGGGTACCATTGGTAAACGTATTTCACGCATGTTTCATAATCCAAGTCGATTATCGGCACCGCCAACAACAACTTCTACATCCACACCAAAAATAGACGATATCGATTTGACAGCTGCTAGTCATCATCGTAATAGCGATGATAATTATATTTATTACAATCACAACAAAAATAATAATACCAATAATAATAATAATAATAATAATAATTTATTAGCCACTCTTTTTAATGGGGGACGAAGATCAAGAAGTAATAGTGCTTATATGGCCATGACAGAAAAAATAGAAATTGATTCACAAGAAATTCCTGAATATGCACTCCCAACGACACCACCTCCTCGACCCTCACTCAAGGAAGTTTTATGGAATTCATGTCCTGGTCTTGATCAATTTTCTCGATCAAGAACTTCAAGTGTAGAAAAATATCATTGTCATAATACGAATAGCAACAATAGTACCAACCATCATTTATCGACACCACCCTCATCACCGCCGCCACCACAGCATCAACAGCTGTATCCACAACAAGAAGTAGCAATATCATCATCAACAACATCAGGAACAACAATGATGATGGATCATCGTTATGTGGATTCAACTACTTCAACTGAGGAAGATGAAGGTGGAATAATGACCCCCATATCAACCACTACATGCAGTGGTGTTATGTTCTGGGATATAAATAATATCAATCAAAACGAAATGATATATTATAATCATATCAATAACAGCGATAACAAAAAGTTCAGCTTGGCAGAACAAGTGCATAAAGTGCTTGGCAATGCGTTTCATGAAGCAGATGAGGAGTTGGAAGAGGAGGAGATGACAAACAACGAAGAAAGATGAAGATGAAGATATACATATTATTCATCAATCAGCAACAACAAATAATGCGCACAGGAGTTTTTTTTTTTTTTTGTGTTTATATATTTTTATTTTCCCACTCCTCCTCACCTTTTTCTCCTTCCTTATCTCCTTCTCATTCTTGTACTTACCCCATTTATCTCTACCACCCCCTCAGTCCACCAACAGATTATTACTATTACTATCATTTTTACTTTTACTATTATTATTATTATATACAACACTTTTTTTCTATCTCTCCCAACACAATACATTTTTTTAAAAAAAGTAGTGCTTTATGTATAATGTATTAGACTTTTCCTTCACAACCTCCTTTATAAATATATATTTATATATAATTTCTTATATGCTTTATGCAAAAAAAAAAGAATAATAAATTATATAACCATATAGAACACAAAATACTGCATTTGTTTATTTTCTTTTTCTTTTATGATGCACGTGTTGTTGTTGAGGTCCGATATATGCAGGATGCGTAAGATATTCTTGATCCAAATCACTTCGTTTGAGACAAGTTAAACATACTTTGATATTGACTTGACCCACAACGGCTTCCAATCGTTTGGGTAAAGGTCGTACGGTCATGGCCCAGATATAACCTTCTTCCACTCCCTTTTTATCAATGGCTTTGGTTCCTTTGGGTGGACGACCTCGTCTTGGCGTCATAGTGGTAGAAGAGGATGATGACAGAGAGGCAGCTTTCATAGCACATTGCGGTGGGGAGGATGAGCAAGAAGTATTTATACTGTTTTCTTCGCGATAGTCTATATGCTTTGGATGTTGACAATAGCCGATTCGAGCATTGGATGTACTTTTTCTTTTTCTCTTTGGTTTTTCATTGATAATATTAGGGGGAGATAATGATGTAGGGGTATCAGATGATCGACGATCATCGTCGTCAATAGAAGATGCTGACAAAGATGAGGGTGACGACAATGTGGCCATCGTGTTGTTCATGCAAAACAAAGGATCGTCGTTATTGTTTGTTGTTGCTGCTGCTGCTGTTGTCAAAAGCATATCGATAAGTGCTGCATTATCGTAATCATCCCAGATTATTTCATGAAAACTGTCACCAGTGTTGCTGTTCATTTGCAATTGATCATATTGATGGTGATCCTTTTCATTCAATATATCACCATTATTGTTATAGTAATAACAATGTTCGTTATCATTGTTCAATATTGTAATATCATTCGACGACGACGAGGAGGGTGTCATGATCGTCTGATATGCTGCTTGTATTTCAAAAAATGTCATTGGGTCAAAAAACGACGTTAATAAAAGATCGTTATTGTCATTGACTGTGTTACTGTTCATGTTATTGTTGTTATATGGGTAATTATAGTATTGTTGAGTAGCTGACGATGAGTTAATGTTAGGGTAATGAAACATTTTATTGAAAAGAATAAGTAGTAATAAACTTTTGATTGATTTTTGATGAATATAATGTTAAGTTCTTGTCGTTTTTGCTATATATATATATATATATATACCATTACAAAATATAACATCATTTGTTTTGTTCATTTAACGGAACATTCCATATGGTCTATAAATCATTATCATCATTAATGTTACTGGTGCCACTGTGAAGTGAACAATGATCATGCATTGTGAATCATATGGTTTTATATACGTAAAAAAAGAAAGAAAAAAAAGAAGAAAAAATGACTCTTCTTCAACATAATAATTCACATGATTTCAAAACAACCTGTCATAAACTTGAATAAATCCATTTTGAGTTATTGTTATTATTATAATAAATACTATATACTAAAAAAGAATACACTGCTTTTTGTTTATTTTTATATTGACAATTGTTTTTTTTTCTTTGCGTGTGATATTTACTCTATTATGCTAATACAATCGGCTGTTTATTTTTTGGTGAAAATGAGGTCAAATGTAAGCTTATTAATCTGTTTTTTATTGAAAAAGAAGAAAAGTGATGAATTAGTAAATTTCGTTTTCGAAATAGAAAAATAAATACATAAGTAGAAACAAAATTATTTCTCAAAAAAAAAAAAGAAAAATATGACTTACTTCTTGCTGTTCTTCAGCAATGGCTTCTTCACCATCCTTCTTATTTTGGGCATCTTCCAAAGGTTTCTTCAAAACCTTGACCAATACAGCAGTTTGAGTCTTCATTACAGATTCTAATACGTTCTCAGGATCATTGATCAAACGGTAATACATGTGGATATCATCGGTGGGCAACAAACCAGCCTTCTTACGAAGACGTTGTACACGATTGATAACTTCACGTGCAATGCCTTCTTGTTCAAGTTCAGCATAACGCTTGGTATCCAACAAAATAAGAACATCACGATCAGTGTTGGTCTCATATTGATGAGCATCACCTTGATCATCAAAGTATCGAACAACCTAAAAACAAACAAAAATAAGGGTCCCCCATTCCATCAGTCATCTATTTATGGCCAAGTCTGCCAGTTTTTTTTTCTGTATTCTTCTCCTCTTTCCCCTTTTGTCTCCTTTTTTATATCATCATCAATTATAGAAAAAATAGAACTTACATTGAGATCTTCATCAGTGACCTTGATACCATCAACAAGCATTTCCTTGTTCTTAACAAATTCTTTGACTTGTTCACTGGAAAGAGCAGGTAATGCCTTTTTGATCTTTTGCAAGTCCTTCTTGAACTTGGGACCCAATACCTTCCAATCGGCTTCAGCCTTATACTTGACACCAAATTTATCTTCATCAGAAGTGACCAGGAGTTCGCGAACGTTAAGTTCTTCCAAAATGTAACTTTCCAATGCCTTGATATCAGCATGGTATTGAGGATCGTGGTGAATAACGACAAGTTCCTTCAATGGAGTCTATAATTAAAAAAAACAGAAATGATGAGTAAAATAAAAATTCATTTTGAAGAATCTAAGATCATCTTTTTTCTTTTTTTAAATTGATCGATCTTGTCCTCTCTCTAGCATAAACATCTATGGGTGTATCTTTTTTTACCTTGAGAGAAATGTTCTTCTTTTCACGAATAGTACGGCCCAATTCAATAACAGCTTGCATTCTAGCAACAGCACGTTCAATTTCAGGATCAAAGTATTCTTCACGGACAGTAGGGAAGTCGAGGAAATGAATCGAACGATCATCAGCAACGTTGGGATCCTTGGGTATGAACTGTTTAAGAGTTTGGTACATGTTTTCAGACAAGAAAGGTGTGAAAGGAGCCATGGTAAGACACAAAGTCAACAAGACTTCAAAGAGAGTGTTCATGGCTTGTTGAGCATCTTCAACACCATTTTCACCCTAAAAAAATAGGAGATCAATGTTTTTTTTTAAAAAAAATATTAGTAAAAACAGAAGTTACGTGCCATTTAGATGGTCAACCTTTTTTCATTCATTCATTGCTTCTTACCTTAAGTCTCTTACGGTTGAAACGGACATACCAGTTGGTCAAAGTATCAATCAATTGAAGCAAACGGGGAACGACAGTGTACAATCGATAAGAACCCATTTCCTCACGAATGAATTTGATCAAAGATTGACAGCTTGCAAGAACCCATCGATCCATGACGTTATCGGACTTCTTGATATCGTGTTGGTAGACGAAATCAACACCGAATTCCTTCTTTAAAACGGCAGTTTGGGTAATGAAAAACTTGAAGGCATTGTACCAAGGCAAGAATACTTTACTGATGATATCTTTGACACCTTCTTCCTTGAATCGCAAGAATTCGGCACGTACAACAGGAGAGTTGATCAAATATAAACGAAGGGCATCAGCACCATACTTGTCAAGAACAATACCTGGTTCAGGGTAGTTCTTGAGACGCTTACTCATCTTCTTACCATCACTATATCAAATCAGATATCGATTTGAAAACAATGAATCAGTATTTTTTTCTTCAAATCACATGAACCAAGTTTTTTGATATCTAAATATATCTTCCAAATAATAAATAAAAAAAATACTTACGAAGCAAGCACAAGACCACTCACAATAACGTTCTTGGCAGGAGGCTTGTTGAACAAATGAGTGGAAAGCACAAGAAGAGTGTAGAACCAACCACGGGTTTGATCAATACCTTCAGAGATAAAATCAGCAGGGAAAGCGTTTTCCAACTTGGAAGCATTTTCGAAGGGATAATGTTGTTGGGCATAAGGCATAGAACCTGATTCAAACCAACAATCAAACACTTCTTCAATACGACGAAGAGTACCACGACCGGTCTTGGAAGGAATAGTGATGCTATCAATGCTTTCACGATGGATATCTGTGATGGGAGAAACACCGCTAAGTTCTTCAAGTTCCTTGATCGAACCAACAGCAACAACTTCTTCAAAGTCATCGCTTACCCAAAGAGGGATGGGTGTACCCCAATAACGGTTACGAGAAATATTCCAATCACGAGCATTAGCGATCCAATTAGCGAAACGCTTTTCTTGGACAAAGGCTGGGACCCTATTTTTTCAAAAATGAAGTTCAGAAACTCATATGAATCATTCATTCTCTCTCTCTTTCTCCCAACACGAAATATGAATGGAAAAAAAAGACATACCAACGCATTTCGTCATTGCAAGCCAAAATTTGATCGATGACAGGCTTAACACGGACGAACCACGAGGGAATAGCACGGTAAATCAAGGGTGTATCAGATCTCCAACAGAATGGATAACTATGCATGAATTGGGATTGAACAATCAAACGACCACGTGCCTTCATGTTCTTTTGAATTTCCTTGTCGGCATCCTGTTTTTATTATTATTATTATTATTATTATTGAGGAAATGACAGCGTGAGTAAAAAAATTATTCATATGAATTATGCATACCAAAGACAATATTAAGGAATATAACGAAAAAAAATATTGATATTTACCTTAACATATTGACCGGCAAAGTCAGTGACAGCTTCAGTGAAACAACCCTTTTCATCAATAGGGCAAGGCAAGAAACCATCGGCATCGATCAAACCGTGTTCCAAACATACACGGTAATCGTCCTCACCAAAAGCGGGAGCGTTTTGGACAATACCAGTACCAGAGTCATCGGTAACATAAGTATCAACCATGACCTTGTAGGCCTTGCCCTTGAATTCCTTGACGAAATAATCAAACATGGGGATAACTTCCCATCCATTCATGTCTTTACCCTTATAACGTTCCAAGATGGTGAATTTGGCCTTCTTGGGGTCCTTATACAAGATGTTCAAACACTTTTCAAGCAAGACATAGTGGTTGCCAGTAAGTTCATCCTTGATCTTGATGTATTCAAAGTCAGGATGGACAGTAAGACCCAAACAGGAAGGTAAGGTCCATGGGGTGGTGGTCCATGCTAAAAGTTGAGTGTCAGGATCACTGACGAGAGGGAAACCAACAACAACTATTTTTTTTATAAAAAAAATTTAGACACATTTGTTACTATCTCATTTCACTCTTTCCCTATATTTGTTAAAAAAACTTACTGGCAGGATCGTTGACATCCTTGTAGTTTTGGGATGATTCAAAGTTAGACAAAGGAGTGTGGCATGCAGTCGAGTAAGGCATGACCTAAGTTACAAAATACAATAGTAAAATGATGAATTTTAGTCAGCAAGCAGTAAATAAACCATTTCTATAATACACATGAAGACCCAATTTGTTACCTTTTGACCACGATAGACTTGGCCCTTATCGAATAATTGCTTGAAGACCCACCAAACACTTTCCATGAAAGTGGGGTTAAGAGTCTTGTAATCATTATCGAAATCAATCCAACGAGCCATACGTTCAACAGTCTTTCTCCATTCACCAGCATAACGCATGACAATAGCTCTACATTCAGCATTGTACTTGTCGATACCCATTGCCATGACATCGTCCTTGCCCTAATATTTTTTTGTTGATCCATAGTTTGGATATTGATAAGTTTATCCCATCATAAAACACCTTATTTCGAATACATCCCACCAAAAAAAGTTTATTTATCTAACCTTAATACCGAGCTTCTTGTCAATTTCATATTCAACGGGAAGACCGTGAGTATCCCAACCGAAACGACGTTCGACATGGTGACCAGTGTTATGAGCATAACGCGTAACAATATCCTAAATATGAAAAAAAAACGGCAGGACATAATTTTAATAAGGGTTTGTCGTTCTCAAATATATTCTCTCTGTGATATATATATATTCATTTTCATACCTTAATGGTACCAGCTAACAAATGGCCATAATGGGGAAGACCAGTGGCGAAAGGAGGACCGTCAAAAAAGGTATAAGGCTTCTTATCCTTATTAAGTTCTAACGAGGTGTTGAATGCATCGATTTCTCTCCAGAATTCGAGGATTTTTTCCTCTTCTTTTGGAAAGCTAATTTATATAATTATAAAAATATTCGTTGTTAGATCGCTTTTTTTCTATTAATAACATATACACTTCCGAAAAACGAAAAAAAAAAATGTTAGACAGGTAAAAAAAATATTCATACTTGAACTGTCCAGAGACTAAATTTGTTAATAATAAAAAATGTCAATTGATATTATTAATATAAAATGGAATTAAATAAAATTGATCAAATAATAAAAAATATATGGTCATTTACCGTCAGCAAGTGAAACGCTCATTACCAAGGGCAACGGATAATATGAAAAAGAACAGAAAAAAAAGAGAGAGAATTGGTTAGAAAACACAGATCTGAAATATAGTTTGCCACCCGCAAAACTCTGAAATGAGTCACAACTTCTTGACACTAAGCTAAACGGAGATTCGTAGTATTCCGTTTCGGTCTGTTTGGCAAGCATCATCACCCACTTTGCTTCATATTTCTACCATTGTCCCATATATTGTAACTCATTGAATAACTGAGTGCTCATTTTTATCTATTATTGAAATATATAATTTATTTCATTATCCCTTCTAACCATATTGCTTATTAACTATATCAAGAATGTATTAGGGTCCAGCCTAGCATACGATTCATGCTCCAATATATCCTTCTGTTATTCACGCAGCAATGGGGTCAAATCAAAACAAGTATACTCTTACGCAGCAGCATAGATTGTATTTATATATATACAACGTGAGTCATATATGCAATTTAGTTTGTCATATTCTGGAACGATTATTACATATACACACGCACATGATCCAACAACACACTTTTTTTTTTTAATATACATGATGATAAGAAACAATCGGCTATTACCATAGTAAAAAAAAAAAAAAAAAATTAATGGTCATCTTCATCTAATCCAGGACAGTTTTCAGCTAAATCTTTAGCATCATTATACTTGGCACCACACCAGAAACAGTACGCATATTTTTCTCGTAAATATTCCACTAATCGAGCGAGTCTTTGATCCAACTAAAATACATGTATCCATTGCGTAAACTTCATTAGTACTAAAATTGATGGTCATTCGTATGCATGAATGCTTGAAAAAAAATATTTACCGGTAATTCTCTAAGTGCTTCTACTTCTTCTTTTGGATACGGTAGTTCTTCCTCTTCTTCTTCTTTTCCCTCCTCATCCTCATCAGAATCTTCAGCTTGTTCTGTTCGTGTATATTCTTCAGTTTCATTTTCACCTAATTCCTCTTGTTTTTGTTCTTGCTCCTCTTTATCTTTTGGACAAAATATCCAAAGAATATTTGACTAAAACAAGTAGAGAGAAATCATTAGTGCTTTGGATAATAGAATTTGCATAAAAAATATATAGAGATATATACCTCAATTCCCTATATAAAAAAATAGATAAACATTTTTACTATAAATGAGTACAACACATTCATGGCTTCATCGTCGAAATAAAAAAGTATAATCTTACATTTTCCTTATCCAGCCGTTCAATAATAACTGCAGCAGCAGTACTTCTCCGATGCAATTTATTTTCTTTTGCTTTATTAGCCATCAATTCGCGGTATTCATCAGGATCCATACGAGGTCGCTTGGCCATCTCTCTTTCTTCTTCTTCTTCGAGTTCCCGTTTACGTGCCTCAGCCATACCCAAACCTTCACGGCCTAATTAAAAATAAATCACAAAATGGATAAATCTATTGTGTATCGAATAACCATTTGATTCATTAAACTATATCGATAACCATACCTTGTTTCAATTCTACAGAAAGTGGCTTTTCCAATCCTCCAGATTTTCCCAGTGTCATGCCCTTCCTTTAGCGTTACAAAAGTCAATACATATTACAATGAATACCAAGAACATAACGTGCGATCTAACACAATCTATTTGACGTACTTGAATCCCATTTTCATGAGCATTTTCATGCCTTTATTATCTGTATCACCAAGGTTCTTTTTCATTCCTTCTTCTCGTGCTTCACGCTGTAATTCTTCTCGAGATTTAATATAACCTTTTTGTTTTTGATCATTCAAATGACGTTGCCGTCGTTGACTGTAAGTGGCCGTTTCTTTTCGTGCCTTTTTCTCGTAATCAGCTGCTTCCTCGAGGAACTTTGCTGACATGTAATCTTCCTCCTCTGATTCACTCATGACATTTAGGAAGAGAAACTGAAGGTATAGTTAAAAAAAATTAATGAGTTAGCTGGCTAAAGAGAAAGAAGAGGTAAACTTTTTGTTCGTGGCTTTTTAGGGAGTAGTGGAATACGTTCACTTTTTGCATTAATCAGTTTTACAGTGTCTGCCAATATAAAATGTCAGATATTAGTATAATCCTTGGCGGCTTAAAATCTCTTGACCAAGCAGTTGGATTACAAAAGCTACTAACATAGTAGTTATGGTTGATCCACCAAAAAATAAATATATAAAAAAATCTTCCTTCGTCTCATTAACTAGTAAGATTTACTTATAACAAAGATTTGAACCATATACATGACAAACAACCTCTCCTACCACGGATGGCTTTTTCCTTGCATCCTGACAAGTTTTTCTCTTCTATATGCTTCAATTGATCTGTCTCGAACAACTATGTCAGACATGACGCTGTGTTCAAAGGAGACGTTTAATAAAACAAAACATTTTCATGGAATAAACAAATAATTGCTTTTATTGGGGATTTTTGTTCACGACAAATACTTGTGTAAAGAGAAACTGATGCACACAAAAACACGATACATTTACACAACTAAGCTTCGTTATTATTTTGACGACGTCGCGCACGTTCAGCAACGACACCTACACCAGGGAAGGTAGAATCTTTCCACATATCTTTTTCTTCTTTTGCGGTAGCAGTGGCAAGATCTCCTACTTCCTGTTGTTCTTCATCTTGTTCATGTTGTTTTAATTGATGTTGGGCGTGAAGGATTTCTTGTTGCAATTGTGGACCAGATTGTAATCCAGCAGCGCCTACCATATCGTGGTCAAGAAGACCTACTTCAGCTGCACGTGTCACGTCCACTGATCGACGTGGAGCATATCGACGCAACATGTCCAATTCTTTCATCAATACCTCATGTCGATATTTAACACGAATATCAGGTACATTGGTCTTCTGCATATCATTGCCTTCAACACCTTCCTTATCCCAATTCTTGCCAATCCAATGTTTTTTGACACGACTTTCCCATCCACTTTGAATGACAGAGTTACGTGCAAGTTCACACATATCAGTAGGTGACAATTTCCAAATCTATCGCATTAAATCATTAGTTTTTCTTATCCATCTATTAAAACAATGAACCTCTCTCCATTCTCCTCTTTCTTGCTTACCTGAGCTGCAACACTATATTCTTCAATCAATGGTTCCTTTGTGAAATGGAATTGCAATGGATCATCGGTAGATAAAGAAATATTCAAACCTCGCTGGAAAAATTGAGGTAATGGATTACGTTCATAAGTCAAGAACAAGGCATTGTTTGAAAGAGGAGACATGGCAATACCAATTTGTGCAAGATAATACAAATATTGCAAGGCAGGTACTTTACGCAAAAGAATGCCATGACTGATTCCAAAAGATGTCAAAAATGCAGCTGTAAGATGCTCAGTATCACCTGCTTCACCACAATGAGGACGTAATACAAATGTGCCTATAAAATTTTCAATGTTAAAAAAAACTCTTAAATTTCTTCTTTATCCATCTAACAGCGGTAAAAAAAAAAAATAACACTTACTGAAACCACGGGATTTGCGCCAGTTATTCAAAGATGAAACGTTGGCATACATGTAATACAAGTAATAACTATAAGGAGGATTATGCTTGCTATCCCACTCACTTGGTGTTGGGAACTTTCTAAACATACGTCTCTCAGGTTTAGATTCATCATCTACTGAATCAAATCCAATTACACGTTGCAAGAATACATGAAGTTCAGGATGGGATGAAGGATCCTTGGTAACTTCGAATAAGGGCTCAAAAACATCTATTGTATTTTATATATTGTATTTTAGCATTTTATGCATTTTTTATCATACAAACCTTCTTATTTCACCTCTTACGTTAATACTGTCATTATAAAAAAACACTTACTGCGGATAATATCGTGGAAACTATCAACAATGTTTTGACTCTTATAAATGTTATATAAACGAGGGATTTGCACTAACCAACGTACATTGGGCGAAAACAATTTATTGTTGACAACCCATTTCGCCAAGTTGTCCCATTCATTCTTGGATCTAAAAAAAAACAATATGACCATCCATCCATATATCAGTTAAACACTACTGTCATATATTACACATAGTCATTCATTTTCTCATTGCATTATTTACCTTCCATAAATTGATACACGATATTCAACCATTTGATACTTGGATGATTCCAAATCAGATACAACCTCTATTATAATAATATCGCTCAAATTAAAAAAAAAATCCTTCTCCAAAATAGATTCAATACTATTTTACTTTTGATCTTTACCTTTTGTGATTTCTGCCAAATATCTTCCATGAATATAGTTATCTGTCTTCATGAAGATTTCTCTCAATCTACTTTCTCCAATAGGATTGTACTTCAGATTAAACTTGTCAAAACGATGGAACGAGTCTTTATGAGCCTATAAAATAAATAATCAAGGATACAAAAAAATATATAAATGAGATCATTTACTTAAAAATAATATTGGCATCATTTTTTTATCTTACGTGCATATCAAGGGTATCAATGCTTAGGTCATATGCTGTCAAACCCAAACTTTCGAATACACCTTTGAGAGTCAGGTGTTTGTCATCACGATATATCACAACATCCTATAAAGAATAACAAAACCAATCAATCAAATATTCTAAAAAAAAACACTGTCCGTTTATAGTACATTTATGCGCTAAAGTAAAATGGATCAATTAACTTACATCAGGGTTTTTCTTCATTTTTGATTTGATGAAACGTAACAAATGCTTTTGATTCATACAGCTGGAATGATGAACGTGAGTATCCACTTTACGAACATTATAGAAATCTCTGTGAGGAACTCGCTATAGAAACAAAATAAAAAAAGATGAATAATTTGATAGAGAAGGAAATGAATCATACATGTCGACGAGCCATGTTATCTTACCTTGGAATCAGCAAGTTCTTTGAATTCATTAAGAAGAGTATACATTTGCCATTTTCCATCCAGGTATCTTAATCTTCGGAAAGCAAGACTTTTGGCTGGACCATCACTGATTCATTCCAAAAACGTCAAACAACCCAAAAAAAAGGAGTGTGGATATTAATATCACTATCCTTTTTCTTTATTTTTCCCTAACCACCCATTTCTACAACGAAATATAAGTAGAAATAAATATATACCTGATTGCTGCCAATACAAAATCAATATCCTGGAAAAATTCCTTTCTGGTTGGAATATCATAAAGTGCCTTTTCATTGAATTCATCTAATCATTTTAATAATTAAAAGGAAGAACAGATCAGTGATTAGAAAAACCAAGACTTATGCAAGGATGACTTATTTTAAAATTCGGCACTATACCATTTTCAGTTTGGTACACTTGGTAAAAACCTTCGGATCCCATTCCAAATGTGTACTATGTTTTAAAATAATAATAATAAAATTATGAGAGAAATGACAACGCATGATAACCATGATGATAATCGTATGGTAGACTCAATGGTGATGATCATTGAAAGTAAATAAAAAAAAAAATAGTCTAAGCCCTCAAAAAAAACAAAAACAAAATAAATGCTCAGCTACTCACTTCATGGGCAGGAGGAATTTCGCATTGATCAAATGAAAAATCACTACCGACTGCGGCAACTGGATCTGCTTCACGTTCTTTTTCTTTTGCTTTTCGACGAGCAATTTCTTCAGGTGGCGGCAACGGCCAAGAAGGAGGTGGAGGTGGAGGATAAATGTTCCAATCATCACTATTTCTTGGATCATCTTCCAAACGTTGACAAGATCGATACATGTATCTTTCACGGAGATCGAGACATGTTTGTAATGTTTCATAAAGTCCTCTCAATTCAGCAGTGACAGCAGCGTCTAGAATCATGATGGATAAAATAAATACTCACGCATTTTATATTGCTATCTGCCGTTTGTTTCATATCCCATAGTAGTTTTGTTACCTTGCGTATCATTCACATAGTCATGAAGTTCTTCAGGTGTATCTGCTTTATGATCCGCCGCAGCTGGAGCTGTAGATCGCAAATGAACTGGAGGTTGATCGTCAACAGGTGTACTAGCATCAGAATCTACAATACCAGCTGGTGCTCCTGTTGGAGGAGGGTTTTGGCTAAAATATTTACTGTCATGCTTTTTAAATATGTGTCAGTTTTTTTTTATTCTTTGTTGTTGTTACTATCAGACAAGTTGAAGCGATCAAGGAGAAAGAAAGAAAGAAAAAGTAGGATCGCCCTTACATTTTGAATAGACATTCGGTGATGGTATTCAAAAAAAGGTGTTTGTTGTTCAACACCATAGTTCACAGTTTCTTCTGTAGGACTATTGGTTGAAGACGAATCTGAATTAGGGTTAGAATTCGGCATGAAAAACAAAAAAAATAGTTTGAGAAGATAAAAAGAAAAGAAGAGGAAAGAGAAAGAAACGCGTTTGATATGCTATGCGGGATAAAGTGGGAAAAAAAACTAGATTCAGAATGGATTATTATACTATCTATTTTGAGGTAGCTCCGAGGAATTAAAAAAAAAAGGTCCAACATCATGTACACATGATCTATTTTTATTATTGCACTGGTGATAGCATGTTA
This sequence comes from Phascolomyces articulosus, assembly GCA_025677815.1. NCBI lineage: Eukaryota > Fungi > Mucoromycota > Mucoromycetes > Mucorales > Lichtheimiaceae > Phascolomyces > Phascolomyces articulosus. The sequence goes on along the minus strand of JAIXMP010000008.1, from coordinate 275,638 downwards.
GCAATTTAATTGATAAAGTTACTGGTAAAAATAACATTTTCTTATCTTTAAATCTCAAATATATGAAAAGTCCAATTTATTATGGCTTAAATTCATAAATATATTTGAAAAAAAGTTAAATAAATTGCTATTTTAACATGAATTCATTGTGCTTCAAGTAAGATGCCCTTTTTATGCAAACTGCATCAACGTGCGAAAAAAAAAAGATCTGTCATCATGCATTTTTACGTACAATTTATTAATTAACTATTTAAACCCCTTTTGCTCTGAAAAAGATAGAATCTTTATGTCTAAATATGTAAATGAATAAATGCTTTATTGGTATGATAAAAAAAGTTTCAGACAATCTAATAAAATACTAATCTGCGTTATATTATTGAGTCATTATTATGCTATTTGAAATAGTTCAAGCATTGAAAGTGGTTTTTTTTTTTGGAACCAAATGACGTATTTTGTCATACATGATGGCTTTAATATGTTGGTCAGGAACGAATGACGTTTTGATCAATGTATTTTTTTAGTGCCATTTTTAATTGTACCTACTTTTTGATAGGTTGTTATAATCAAACTAACATATGAAGGAAAAGAAAAGCATTTTATCGCACGCAGCTACTAGGGTGTGAATATTTGCTAACACTAGTATTATAATATCAATCAACTTTTCGTTCCAATTTATATTATTTTGGGTATACTAATAGAAGCTACATGTATTTAAAACTTCATCTCAATTTTACAATATTTTGAAGGGATATCAAATCGTTATATCATATAATTTATTTGCTATTATTTGTAAATATATATATATACTCTTTACTAGATACAACATATATACATATTGAAATTTAAAAATTCTGTCCGTCATGCTCATAATTGTCGTAGGCATCATAATATTCGCCGTATGCATATTTGTTGTAATCAGTAGCATTTTCATCTTCACCATTATCATCGCTGTCATCACCAGGCATCATGGATATTTTATAGATAACATTCTACAGTAACTTGAGAAGAAAACGCTTCGTCGACTTGATGTTTTTCGATACCATACACACCATCCAATTCAACATATGTTAAGGTGGAAATTGTACCAAGAAGATACAACTCTTCTTCTGAGATGTGTAGATCCATGAAAAAGAGGTTCTCCAACAATGGTAGCTTAGAAATACCTTGTATAAATGATCTGCGAATTGTTTCCGATGGTTCATCATAATCCATACCAAGACATTTCAAGCTTCGGATGCGAGTGATTGTGTTCATCACAGTGCTGTTAATATTTTTCACATTAATCAGATCTAGTTCCGTCAATGGTGATGGGTTTACTACTGTTGCTGTGTTACTTGTCTTGTTATTCTCACGTTGCACAAAGTTCTCCAAAACATGACATATATCCAAAACATTGATTTCAACATCGGTTAGCTTGAGGCACGTGAGCTTATGCATTCGCCCAAGATACTTGAGTGTATTATCAGGAATCCTGCTATTTTTCCGGTTTCCAGTCAAAGTCAACGATTCTAAGTTTGGCATACTGGTGAGTAGAATGACCAAGTTGTTCAATACGGCACAATCTGCTCTGACAAGATTGAATTCAGTTAAATGTGCAAATCCAAGTGAAGAGAGATGCTGCCAGTTTGATTCGGTGAGAGGAGGAGTATTTTGCAAAAGTAATTTGCGTAGTGTCGCATGGTATGTTTCTAACAATGGTAGTGTATTACTTCCGGGCATTACAAAAGAGTTAAGTGCATACAGGCTTTGCAGTCCAGGTATGGTCGTATCAGGTACCCATGCATCAAATTTAGGCAAGGAAGTACCTGCAATAAGAATGTTAATATCAGGACAATACTGCTCGACAAGTTGATAAATGTCAGTATCGCATTGACAGATAGAAAGCCAACGGAGCCGGGGCATTGCTTGTAACATCTTTTGTAATTCATCCCCTCGAATTTTTTCATAAAATGCAGTATTCAGCTTCAGCGTAATTAATCGAGTTGGACGTGCTATGGAGAAGGGTGTAGCTGCATGGATACATCGTGCAGTGAATTTTAGACTTGTAAGATTAGGACAAATGGAGAGAAGTGTTGCTAAGGAAGGAGTATCATTTTCTCGATCCAGTGTTATATCGAGTGATGTTAGGGTATCTGATACAGTGTGCAAGGCAGAATAAATAGGCACCATATAGTAATGATGTTTACTGTCTGTAAACGCTAAAGAAGAATGTATGTTACTTACTATATCAATCAATCATTTATTCTGTATTAATCTTAGAAAAAAAAACTTCTAAAGTCTTATTCCCCAGACTTAATATACTTACTGTATTTCCTTATTTCTAATGAAGAAAGTTTCGAAAAGTTATTTGCATGGATTAATTCCATATATTGGTACCCTGCTTTACCACCTGGAACATTGAGAGTTTCGATATGGGAGCTTACACTGGGTAAAATGGTGTGAATGATGGATCTCTCAGTTCTGTCAAGGTTAACATGACGCCATGTTTTTGGATAGTTGAGGATCAATGAACGCCATTCAGAAGAGACTAGCCCACATTGGATTACTGAATCTTGAGGAAGAAAATCAATGATTGTGTATATAAGATCATAAGGAAGGAAGTAGTTAAATAAATAATCCCCTTTGTCCAATTGTCTTTGCGTCTGCTCTTTTTCTTCGAATAGTATGCTGTACTGTTTATCTGTTTGAGGCACTTGTTGCAATCCTTTAGTGAATATATCGACACCTCGTTCGTGGAAACCTTGTTTCACATATCGACGGCCAGTTATCAAATATCCTTCTGGTTTATACGGTGCATATTTTATCATGGTGGACGCGTCTTGTAGCTCATTCTCATATTGTCCCTTACGTGCCCATGCCATTGCTCTCATTTCAAGCATAAGTAAGATTTCAGTTTCCAGATCAGGAATGGCTGTTGAAGTTTGATCAATGACTTTATCATTTTCGTCATTGTCTAGTACTAGTTTTGTTGCTCTGATGGAATCATTATGGTCCCATTTACTTTTTGTTGTAATCGATTTGCGTGGTATTATGTTGAAATTAGTCATTACACGAAGGTTTCTAAAAACTAGAAAAAAAATCGAAAAAAAACAGGACCAGTTTATGTAGTTGAGAGATTTACCATATGTGTAACCACTTCATATATTGAGACTGTGTAAAGAATTTTTTATTAAGCTTGGCGCAATATCCTGTTTATTCGAAAGTTCATACAGTAAATATAAAAAAAGAAGTAGTAATAATAGATGCAAAACGATATATATATATATATATATTTATCAAAAAAGCGCGTATCAGCATAGTAAGTGATATATACTTATGGTATGATGTTATTTAAAAAGTTGTGATGCTTGGTCCATACGTATAAAAGAATAATGAACAAACATAACCCTACGGGAAAGAAACTTGTTAAATCTAGTTCATGTATTTGTAACTTGTTATGGGGGTACGTGGTAAAATATCTGTTTGGACCAATTGTATTGAAATTATCAGAATGAACAATATTTAACATGTTTCCTTCCTGGGTGCAAACATTCAATATTTTGGTTGTCCAGAAAAACTATTTATTTAATAAAGTAGCTGATTCTTGTTTTGTTGCTGATATCAATATAAATAAGAACAATGAAACAGAATGGTCAGATACTATATATAGTACATAATAAAGACATTGACATGAACACCCCCCTCCCCACTGAAGAATTAGTGTATGTATTGAAGATCTAATAAAACTACATATCATTAGTGACTATGAACTCGATTAATCCTCTCCAGAACTTACACCACAAAAATGAAAAGTAGTCAACTATTTTTTTTAAATTAGGGATAATAGAGACAGGTAATTTTAGCTTTTTTTTTCTTTCATCAAAAAATATAATACTCCTGACAACATAGGTTAAATCAGTTTTTTTTCTGGTAAAATAAACAATACGTATACCTAGATTTTGATTTTGTTAAATGAAATACTTTTTTTTATGCAGTCTCTTTCTTGTGATTTTGTATACGAAAGAAAGAAAAAGAAAGATCATCATATTATTCCATTAGCATAGTAAAATATAATAAAAATAGCAGCTATCATATCATTGTTATGATTGTTCGTATACGCACAATGAATTGTAAATAGCATAAAGAGGTATTCTATTAAAATGAAATTATTCCTGATGAACTTGCATTTTTTCATGTATTCATCGGACAATTCGGGTTAATTATTTCTTATGGTGCTAAAATTAAGTTTAATACAGGAAAACAAAGAATCATTTCTTTGTTTTGAGGAAGTTGTTATTGGGAAAAATAAAAAGTCGTCAGTTACAGAAAGAATTGATATTATGTTTATAGACAAAAAAGAACTAGCAATAAGATTGGGTCCAAAAAAACAACTATAAAAGGAGTGAATATTTTTCTTTTTCTTTTTCTTTTTCTTTTTCTCCATCAAATCTTTCACATACAAGCACACACACACTCAAGCACACACATTCAAGCACACACGCTCAAGCACACACACTCAAGCACACACACTCAAGCACAAGCATGAAGTGTAATTATTACTATTTCTCTTTTGTGGGTAGCGTTGGAATTCAATGATAAACTTTAATGTATATATATCTAATATGTTATGACGAACTGTTTCTTTATTTTATAGTTCCGTTGTCCTCGACAACGGTCTTCCGGGTGCCCTGGGATGGTTCCTCCCATTCTTCATCAACGACCATTTGCTTGGGGTTCCTGTAATGTTTTCTACAAAAAAAGCCGTGCAGTTGCTCAGTACAAGTATGGTCAAATGTTGATAAATTATGGGGGGTGTGGCCATCGGCAGGAAGCATCATCTATTCTTACGTGGTAAGCATTAAATCTTTGTTTATTATATACATCAATTACCAAACAATAATACTAATACGAAATCTTTTTTTTTACATGTCAAGATATTTCTTCTGGCCAGGACCTTACAATTTGCTTATATGGTAAGTTATTATACATTTAATAGTTTATTGAGAATCGGATCAAAGAGGAGTGTCATTGTGGTTACTTTATAATCGTTTACTAACTTACTCGTATCATTGTTGTTATTTCTTTATTTATATATAAGCATTTTGTTTGGATCTGGCTCCAGATTAGAAATATCTTGATTTGTAAAAATAATTTAATAAAATGTTACAGTATTGATAAAAAATGAAAAAAAAGTTGATGTTATTGAATGTTGAGTGACATGGCCCCGTCCATACAGTGAGAAATATCACTTTTTTTTTATTAATAAAAGAGGGTATCTATACGTAGAAAACATAACCTGTTTCATCCAAATATTAAATACTAAACAGAAATATTTCTTGCTTGCTGTAGTACGTATAATACGTTCTTGACCTTGTAAAAGAAAACTATAAGTTGCTGTATACATTTAGTTTTTTAAGAAAACAGTATACCAGGCGCCAACGTATTTCATTCTCTTCTCCTTCTCCTCGACATTTATACTTATCAAATGACTATTTCACAATTGAAGGATAGTGCTGCTGGGATAAACAGCAAACAATGTATTACTCTAATAGATGGGAAGATAGAGGTGAGTATGAGCGTAAAATAATGTTCCATGCTCAGGATATTGTTGTATCAAAACAGGATCAAAGTAAGATTGTTCATTGCCTTTCATTTGGCTATTGGCATAAACAACTACCAAAAGGAAGTTTGTAAGAAAAGACGATCTCGACTGAAGAGTACTTTTTACATTGTTTTACTGAATGAAACTTGTTAAGGCCAGATTTAAGGGAATAATAGGAAAGACCGTGGTGATAATTGAAAAAGCTGAAGGACGATGTATATATTAGCTTTCAGGAACTAGATATTGACGTAAAAGTGAAGAATAGAGAGAGTCAAAAATAAAAAGTATTTTCTATACATGATTTTTTATATCACTATCTCAAATTCTTTAGAGAATAATGGTGTAAATTGTAAATCTACACGCAAAAAGTTTAAGGAAGGAACAGAGAGACTCTAGTAATTTATATGGATATTTATTCAAGTATATTATTACCATACTTTAGGAGTTTGTTTTCATAATCATATTTTGATGATGGGTGATAGCATTACGTAGCACTTATATGAGATTTTCTCCCTCTCTTCAAAAAACTAAATCATCGAAAGTTCCTTAATATGATGATACTATAAAAAAATGTTCCTGTCGGATTAATAACCTCATTTTCTTTCTTTCTCCTAATTATACTACACTTTTTTTTTAGCAATCACTACTACTTTTGTTCTGGTAGATATTATACGGGTGTTAAGGAATTTATCGATCACTCATCATTATTGAAATACTATCTCTATCCACCCAACAAATCTTATGACACGATCCTAGCTATATACTTGAAAAAAATAACAGTGATAAAGGTGATAAAATGAAAGTACATTCATCACTATACCATCCTTTTTCTTTTTTCTATCACCTTTTTTTTTTGTTTCATATTCTTTTCCTCTTCTTTATTCAAACCGAAACGTTCGAGGTATATAACAAGGATTAAAAGCGTTGGTCATTATTGATTACGCTACCATCAGAAGATTACATGCGTATGCCACAATCTGATTCTGAAATACGCAGCCGTAAGTAGGATAATACTATATAATAATATGTTATGAAGGGTCATCAACGAAGAAAAAATTTACATTCTCTATTAATATATGCTACTTTATTATTTCTCTCGATACAAAGGACCTGCATCCTCGCGTTCTAACGCAAGTTCATCTGATTTAGTTCAATGTTTAACATGTAACCGAGAATTTCTTACATTTCAAGCACGAGACGAACATCAAATAGGAGGATGTCAATTGTCGGTGCCCGTTCAATATTATTATCCCAACAATAGAAGGTCCTGTTCTGGTAATATATATACGTATATAGATTCATTACGCTACTCTATCTTTTTTATAGCTCCTTATTATATATATTCTCTCTGTAATCACCTATTATTATTCAATTATATATTAAATACATCTTGTTCCTATCTACAGTAAACAAAATTATAACTCGAAGCCCAGAAAACAATCATTTTTACTGCCCTTATTGTGATTTTCAAACAATCTATGTAGACCAAATGGTAGATCATGCCCGTCATTGTGACAATGTAAAAAACGATGCGTCTCGCTCTCGTCCTCCTCATCGGCCAACAAAAAATCGCCGCTACCATGTATCCACAGTAGGAAGACCCAAAAGTCCCATTCACAGGAATAATATGATCACTGTTGCTAAACAAGAATTATTTTCTGATGATAGTGACAGTGATTACCTATCGGATGTAGAGGAAGAAGAAATAAACAACATCATACGTCGAATATTTGGTACTTTATTCTATCAAAATTTGACATATACGCTTATTATTTTCTTTATTGCGTTTTTCTTTTTCATGTTCATTCATTTTCATCTTTTACCCAAGTGCTCGGATAACTCTTTCGCTCAATATTATGTCTCCAAAGTAAAAAAGTAGTATCATTCCTCCCACCTCTTGCTCCTTTCTTCTTCGTTTTTCCTACTATTTTAGTGATGTGAGATTCCATTTCCCGATGAAAAAAAAATAGTTATATATAATAATTGCTGTAATAATTCATTAGCTATATAACTGGCATGTTTTTTTATTGATGTTGTGGATTCACTGTTATTATGATATCATAAAGAGGCGTTCTTCTGTTATTTGTGATTTATCTTAATTATTTTCACAAATCACCCAATATATATTGCCATATGTTGATGATAGTGAATTAGGAGATGTTAGTGTTTAAAAAATACTGAATCCATGTATACGATGATAAAAATATTAATAATCAATAATCATTGTTGTAGTGAGGGATTGTATTGCGATGGCTATATGATACCATATTGCATCACGCATCATTTTTCTTTTTGATCCATCCATTTTTCCATCCATCTACTATCACTCCTTTAATTATCTTTTTTTTTTCCATCAAAAAAACTGATGGAAAAATATCATCGTCGCCCCTCTATTTTCTCCTCCTTTATTACGCTATCTACACTATCATGATCAATGTGTCATAACAAATCGATTTACGAACGATCGGTCTATGGTTTTACCTTAAATTCTGGTAAAACACTGATAACAATGGCATTTTTTTACTTCCACTTCTCACGACGCCATGGTTCGTAATAAAGTTCGATTTTTGGATTATTTATTATTACAGGTGGCGCACCCTCTCCATCTTATTTATTATGCTTGATGAGATCACACTAATTAGGAAATATCCTGCATATTAAGAAAAAAAAGTTGAAAATGTGTCATCATTGGTTGGATGGAAGAGAGAGACTTTAAATTTTTGAATTTCCGGCTTTTTCAAGATAGAGATTTCTTTTTTATCAAAGTGCGCATATAATCTTTTAGATTATATTTTTATATAGGGTATATAGAAAAAATTTGTGACTCATTTCAATTTTATGATTTGTGATCCAAAACGCCATCCATCATCAGATGGGAGATCCCTTCACAAAAATCAGCCTCATGTAATACATCTTTTTGTTCACGCTGCGGATGAGGATAGGATACAGGAAGATGACTGATCTACTCACAGGATGTCCGTTTTTTCTGGCGCTTCCGCAGTCAATTAAAGACACATGGGAACGAAATAGCAAATTACGTCATATTTTTAAATTAGGCTTTCTAAATATGCGCCATAAATTCGTTAATTCATAGGTTCTGAATCATGGGTGATAGGATATGTGTGTGTAATAAAGCAAAGATACACACGTATGATAGTTTATTTAACTGAATGATGGCTGCCTTTCCCATCTATATTTTATCATCGGGTAAAAAATAAAGAGTGATTGATGAATGATCCGAATCAAGCAAGCATGATAATGTACAACCCATAGACTGGATCAACATTTCACCGTAGTTGGAATTCATCAAAAGAGCCATCGTTTTTTTGTTCATCATCATCATAAATATAGAAGCAGGTTGATTTTTCTCAATTACAAATAAAATATATAACTATATATAAGAAAAAGCAAATTAAAAAAACAAATAAAAAGAAAGAAAGGGAGAGTGGTAGGTGTATGAGTTATGTGGATAGTAGTGGTGTAAAATGTATGGAGGAGAGAATATTGTTGTATATATAAGTGTAGTTAATATAAATATATAAGATTAAGTAGCTTTTTTGTTGCTGTTGTTGTTAAAAGGAGGAGGAGGAGGAGGAGGAGGAGGAACAAACAACAAGTAAAAATAATCATAATAAATCAAAAAGCAGAGCGTGTGCTTGCGCGTGTGTATACAAGGGTATTATTTTTATCTTTTATATATATAGAGGATCATGATTGAACTTCAATTTCTTCTTCTTCATGAGGTTGTCTTGTCGTTACTTCAGATCCATCATCATAAATTCTAGCAGTAGTTTCATCCTAAATTAATAAATCAATTCATCATGATTTTAGCACCACTCTTCTTTCAATGACACGAAAAGTGTTAAATATAGCTTACAACATGCTCTTGATATCGACTAACGGACCAAAAAACGGCCTCATTATTATAGGTCATTTTTTGTTTCATTTCTTGACAAAGTAAATCATGATGGGCAATCCATCGCTCCAACAAAACTTTGGTTTCTTCTTTTTGATGAAGATATTCTTTTAATTCAGGTTGATAGATATCTTCCAAAGCACGTTGAATATCATTGGAGAGTAGTGCTAGATGTCCAATGTAACCTGGTTTTTTTTCTTTGCCTTGTCGTCTATCATTTATATATATATATATAAGTACGTTTTTTTCATCAGTCTCTTTTTTTTTTCTTCACAAATAGGATAATCAGAAGAATAGTATTAGTATCCTTACGTTGCATCATATGTATCCAATATCCGTTCCATGAGTCGACCACGAATTAATACCTAATCATTCATATTGAAATAGTCAATCATGAATGGTCAATAGACTATTAAGTCTGGCTTCAAATACAAATGACGTACCTCAATGATCAGTTTATCCTCAGTCAAAACAATAGGTCGTACTGGTTCTCGTAATAAAATATCACGTATCAAAGCATATACTGTATTATGTAAAATATTATTCTGTGGAAAGGCAAAGAACAGATCCTATAACCAAAAAATCATCCTCCATTAGTTATATTTTACATCAATTTATCATCACTAGGTTCCATTTTCTTACCAAACATCGAATCAACGCATTATGATGTATGACAGCCTGTCTATATTCCATCGCCAATTGAATTCCTTTTTCACCTGTGGCCACACTTGAACAATATAATAATTCCATCAATAATTCCAAGATCGCCAATCGTTCTAACCCCAATCGTTGGTCTTTTTCTGCTTTCTGACATTTATGAATATTTTTTACTATTTGTTTTCCTCTAATGTAATATGCCAAATCCATCCTCCTTCTCACCCCTTCTCCCCTCGATTTCTTTCAAAAACTTACACATGATCTGGGTGAATCCAAAAGGTCCATTAAATCGCCCAATCGTTCCGTAAATGTTTGTAATGCATGAGAAAATAAATGGGTTGGATCTTCCAATGTATTATGAATACTAATCCAGGTAAAAAAAAAACATATATTTCTCATGGATCAGTTTTTCCAAAACAAAAAAAAATCTTTAATTCAAAATTACTTACATTTTCTCACAGTATTGGCGTATGCCACGAATTACGCCTGTACCACAAATAAAAACATTGGGTGCATGAGGAGCTGTCAAATCCAACATATAGCCTGCTAATCGTTTCATAGTGACGAGACTATATTTAGGCCAACCATGCTAAGTCATGTTAGATTTCCTTCGTCCTTTCTTTCTCTTTCCATTTTGCGTGTTAAAAAAAAATAACTGACCTTGTCAATTCAGCAATTAAAGGACTTGATATATGACTACTAAAGATCACATCACATAACATTTGTTGGGCAATTTCATGGTTCTAATTCATATCCTTTCATCATGAGTACCGAAGAACAACAACAGATCCATCCAATACTATTCTTTTTTTTCTTTTTTTGAAATAATATACAATACTTACTAAAGGTTCTAAATGAGGTTGTAATCGATCAACCAATAATGTCAATAATCCATGATCTGCCAACCACTAAAAAAACCAAACAAATAAAGAAATACACCCCCCCAAATTCTAGTCAGTGACAATTTCCATTTTTTCCTCACGAGATAATGGTATCCAATAACCTCTTCTATAAAAATCCATATATCCTTTCAAGTTTTTTTTTTTTTTTTTTTTTTTACCTGACCAATCCCATTGCCTTCAGGTAAACTTTCACATTGAATCAAAGCAATCAACAAATCCGATAAATACGGCACTCCTTCACCATGATAAGCAAAAATATGATGTAACCACTTGGCCACAATATCTTGATGGGATTCAATAAAATGAACAAGATCACCTGTTCTTCTTTGAAGTAAAATAGCATTGACTTTACAGAATCCAGCCATCTGACGTGGTGTCAGCTTACATGTCTGATCCAACAAGGCCCACAAGACAGTTAATAACTCCGGGTGAGAATACACTAATCCATCCATCAGGGCAGGAACACCAGCTGCTAATATTTCACATGCTACATAGACATGACTTTCTTCATTATTATTGTTATTATTGTTCTTTTTTTTTGTGTTCTCCTCTTTGCCATTCTTATTGTTTTCAGAAATTGTTGTTGTGGTGGTTGTATGAGTGGTTGATTTTTTTGTCCCATTGGTATATTTTGGTTTTGTTCCGTTGGTAGTTGTAGTGACAGTATTCGTGGTTGTTCCTCTGATACGTTCACTTACGATATAATTCACCAGCTGTGAAAGCACCGCTGGTTGACGTAGACTAATAATTTTTTTTTTTTGACAGATCAGATCACGGATGGTCCAATATGGATGAGGGATAAATGACCATGGGTTTTTCTTTTTGGGAAAAAAAAAGAAATTCGGAAACATACAAACTAATTAATCTTGCATTTTGTAAATGTACTTCTTGTAAAAGTTGATCTGTGTCTTCTAATAAATCGTCTAGTTTGACATTAGGTTTAGCAAGTTGGGCTTCAAGTGAAGATGATCTTCCAAAACCGAAACGCCTCAACATGGAGGTTTTTGAGGGTGAAAAAATAAGGGGAATGAACCGTGTGTGTTTTGTGGAGAAGGAAAAAGAAAGGAGAGAATATAAAAAATCTATTTCTTTTCACACAGATACCCCACTCGTACATAGAGACACTATACAGGGCCACGATATCATAAATAAAATAATAGAGTTTTTTTTTTATTATTTCGAACGGAGCAAAACCTTATTGACAGTAACCACAAGCTTTTCTTATGTTGCACACCGATACACAAGGGCAAATCAAGGTAATATCTCTTTATTGTTGTGGAGAGGAGCAGTAATTTTAATTAATAAAATGTATACAATAAATATTTTAAATCGTAGACAGCTAGTGGTGGGATTCAATAAAATAATAGTGTGTCTGTATCATTTGTCTTTTTTACACATGCGCTTTGACAACGGCGAAACGGACAACAAAGCCTTCCATTCATATCCAATAAAAATAATTAATAACTCACAATTTACTTACTATACACATGTTTTTCTAACCTTTGTAGAAATCAATAGCACTCAGAGAAGTCAGAAACGTCTCTGCTTTTTTTTTTTTTTTACTTTAGGTTTGGCTCTTGCTCGAAAATAGTCAAGTTCAGCAAGTAATTTAGGTACTTCATCTTGAGGAGCAGTAATACCATGCAACATTCTCGTTTTCAAAATCACCAAATTGGGCTTCAGATACCAATTTCATTAGGTTAAAATTTATATTTTATTAATGTGGAAGACTGGCTTGACCCGCGCCTATAGGCATATGGTCGCTTCCTTGCGGTACTTTGATGTGAAGTTATAAATGAATAAAGATATATAGCATTAGCTGAAAAAACCCCCCTTTAGGAGGAAAAGCTAAGCTAGTGTGGATGAGGTGGTGATAGTACAATTGTAAAATGAAGAAAAAAAAGATAAAAGAGAAAATCTTATAGGAGGGGAGTATAGAAAGAGAAGCAAATTAATTGTTTTCTTGAGTTGATTGAGATGTGAGTTGTGATGGTAGCGGTGGTTACCAATTTCATTAAATGGGCACTTTTTAAAATCCCCCCCTTAACTTTCATCACTCGCTTACCTGCTTAATTATACTACTCCACAGGCTCAATAAAATATATTGCTTTTCTTTCTATTATTTATTATTGTATTTGAACATACTGGATACTATAAAGGAAGCTTGTGCGCCGATGATAAAAATAGAATGATAATCCAATAAACGAATAGTATTATAAACATGAAAGAAAAATAAAGAAATTGTCACTTATATCAAAATAATTAATTCCGTTTTCCTTTTGAGTATCTACAGAGATTACATCTATGCACCCATATATATTTATTATGCTGTTGCAAAATTTCCCGGTCATATCATAAATATAAGGACATGCACAATAATAATAAGAACGTCACAATAAAAGCCAAATGCCTTTTATTTTATACAAGTTGTAATAATAATGAAATAACTAGTCGAATTGAAAGAGAATTATATGTGCAACGACACGAAGTAATTCCGTACTTTTGATGTCTTCTTTTTTGTCGTCTGCAATGAAATGACCAAGGTCCTAAAAATAAAAAAGAAAATATATTGATTTATTCGTTTAATCAGATTTACTTTCCTTTGCTATTAGCCACATCGATAATGTATGATACCAATCCAATCCATTTCTTTCCTCAGCAAAAAGATGCATACATTACTTCTTTTGGAGACATATTCTTGACGATCCAGTTTTGTAAAAAATACTGTTTTTTCTGAATCATACACATATTCAACAGATTGCTGTATCAGAATGTCAGGTTCTTTTTAGTATTGTCAGCCAGCTGGACAGCTCTAACGGTAATGTGCAGGGTACCTAAATTTCCTCTTTTGCAAGAGAGAGACATCATTCCTTACAAGCCGATTCGCATTGCCAATACAAATAATTCAACAGTTTGCAAATGACAGAATAATAGATTAAACCTAGTAATTAACTGAATGATTGGACGTCAAAAGTAGCAACATGTATTAAGAGGAAGAGAGAACCGGAAAGAAATATGGTACAAATATCTTTGGTAGATACAGCACAGAAGCAGAGTAACAATAGAAACAAAAAAAATTCATACAAGTTTCAGTAGCTTTTTGATATAAATGAAACATAAAACTAGAAGCACTGGAAGATAAAAATAAAATGTCAAATAATACTCGATTCAAAGTTGAATCAGAGGTTGGGTTGATCAATAATAATAAAAGAAAGAAGAAAATGAAAACATGCCCAAGGTTGCCCAACAATATAAGGGAGCAAGATCAACATACACACACACACACACAGAGACAGAAAATTCGGTGATGATTTTAGCAAAAACCAAATCATCATCAATCAATTGTTATACTGTAATGAAGAGTTGGCTTTTTGGAATCACTCAAAACCCCTCCCCCAGGAAATCCCCGGGAATCCTCTTCATTATCCAAGAACTTATTATTCTTGAATACCTATATCGGTAGCGATAGAAACAGGTGCTGAGTGTGCAAATATGACGATCAAAGATTCAAAGAACAACTCCCGTTGAAGCTTTTCCCTAAAAGAAGTATTTGGTCAATGAGAATATAAATCACTGATTGATCCTCAATTTTGTAAGGTTTGCCAGGAGCGACATCAGTCAAGTTTTTTTTTTTGCTAACTAGATATTGACATAATTACCAAGGATTTAATCATCATCAAACAATAAACAGAATAGCAAAGAACGATTGATCCAAATTGTACATTTCTAACGACAACATAGTACGTCATTTTGAAAATGAAGAAGAGTATACTCACATTCATCTGGTGTATATAACTACTTCAAAAGCATTTGTCTCTAAATCACTTGAGCGTAAAAGTATCCCTTCACCACAAATTTATGTATCTGTGGATGGATTTATTTTACTATAGTTAAGATTCATTAACAGCTCCTTTAAACTTCATGTTGGATAAGCTACAAGGGATACTGTCTTGGTTTATGGACATGACAAAAAGTAATTTAATGCAAATCGAATAAGAAGCATATGTACCACGTATATACATATTTATTTATACAAATAAGACAAAGGTACTTGTTGAATGGTAATTGGAATTATAGCGTGTAAATTTGCCCCTTCAGGTGAGTACAATCTCATCACATCTGTGGTCCAATTTGTCAATCCCAATTCCATCATTGTTGCAATGCATTTATTCAATCTTGCCGATAGTGTACAAATCCATCGCTCGGCTTTTTGTCCACCATTGTGTTTTACTGATCTGCTATACATCTTGCGTTGCATTTGTATGCTTTCACTATGTCCGAACGCTCTTCGTATTAATACTCATATTATTTTTATTAACTACAGAATTTCCCATTTTCATAATAAAGTACTCATATTTTTTCAAGAAGTAAACGAGTCATTTTTTTTATCATTGTGTAACAGGAGCGTGAATAATAATAAATAAATGAAAAAGAAAGGAAGATCAAAAACGACCTTTTATATTTGACAATTATGGAAGCCATATATCTCTTCTTCACCTATCCGAGATGAAATTGTAGTTTTCTCCTTCAACTTTATTCCAAATAATAACTCTCATCTTGTACGTGGATCCTACCTTCTTTTATTTATTTTATTATCAGTAATACTTGTTAGTCATTTTTAAAGTGGCTAAGTTTTTTTTTTTTCGGATCCCTATTCTTTCAATAAACAGCAATAAGTGATGACAATTATTATAATAGTTAGATACATATTGTTTTTCTTCATTCAAAAGAAAAGCAGCACTGGTTTCAACACCTTGACTGAGATTAGTTATGGCTTATCATTGATTACATAATAACGCACGGACCTCCTGTTTTCGGGTGTTGCACAAATAAAACCAATAATCTGCAGAAGAGAGCTGTAAGACAGGCAGTATATAAATTAGTCAATTGGAATAATATTCCTCCGAGTTTTTAGGCTGCAGAATAACTACCTGGTAAGTGACACGATAAAATTAAAAGGTCAAGAAGATAAATAAGATCCAAACCAAAGTAAATGATTCGTACAATAAAAAATTAATACACTTGTTTGATTAGATTTTGGATAACATTGAATTAAAGTAGAAGTATTAGGTTTCAATGGACAAGCAACTTGCTAACGCGTCTGAAGCAAAAAAGCTATTTTAAGGGTGCTCTTAAGCAGCACCTTTTGGTATCGGAAGACGGTTATAGTATTGCTAAGCTACTCACACAAGAAATTTCAAGAATTATGAAGGGTTATGAGCACATAATAAAAAACTCGATGTTATTGAAATCACTTTAATTCCTTAGCCCTGCCTGGATGGAATCCAGATAAATATAATAGATTGGTTATTTGCTCCGGGTTAGCTGGCTTCACTAAGTTAATACGTGCTTTCCTATGTCAGACTATGAATTATATGGAACAAACCAATGTAATAATAAAAGAAGATGAAGATGAAAACAATGATAATAAAAGTGGATACAAAATTTCTGAATAGGAATGAAAAGTCATTTTACGAACGGTTTTATCTCAAAAAAATTCTATAACATGGTAACAACGTATTTTTCCACTTCCCATCTTCATGCTTTTACTTTTTCATATATTCAGCGTCGTCTTCAATCCTCATCCATTTACACATATTATATAAATTACTCCAGTACACAAGACAACTCATCAAATTCAAAATTCGATCTCTTCGGCTCATCTCAAACGTAACATATCTTACATTACTTTACTTTTATCTTCCTCTATTCTCCTCCTTGTAGTGTCACACTACATTTATATACAATATCCTAATAAACATCCTCCTTCCAGGCTTTTATCCGTACCTATCATTCTCATGAGACTATCCAGCACATCAATCACTAGTTTTCTTATGGCAACTTTAGCCAATCTTACGATCAACCAATATTTATAACATCAAACATGGTACTAAGAATAATATATCATTTAATAATTTCTTCTGATATTCATCATCTATTTCGTCCCTTTGTACAGATAATATAAATTCTATAAGATCCTGAGCTTCGTGCTTTTATAATTTTTTTTCTCACATCTTATGATAGAAATGTTGTGATTTTTTTGGTTCCATTGGTTGTGATGATAGTAATTATCATTGTTTTTGATACATTCACTCATGATATAAATAACAAGTTGTGAAAGTACTATTGGTTAGTACATTATATGGTGATAGAAATTATTCTGACAGATCAGATCACGTATGGCTGAAGGATACACACACACATACACGCACGCAATTTTTTTTTCCCGAAAAAATATCCATGGGACATCATGATAATTGTTTCTTTTGGAAAAAGAAAATGGATGAACTTCTTGCAAAAGTTGATCTGTATGTATCTTTTATATACAATACATCGTCAAGTTTGATAATATGTTTAGTTAGTTGGACTTCAAAATAAGCTTCCAAAATCGAAATGCCTCAATATGGTGTTTTTGAGGGTCAAAAAAAAGAGAGAGAGAGGGTATGGTGTATGTGTTTGTGAAGAAGAAACGAGAGAATATAATAAAAAATCATTTCTTTTCACATAGGTAGACACACACCAATCATAACATTGATGCATATAGACATGCTATAAATTATTATTCCTTGGATGGAGCACACACACATATACAGGGGCTAATCAAGATAATAAAATAACAATGTGAAATTCTCTTTATTGTGTGATTGTAATAGATCCTTTAAATAAAAAATGTTTATAATAAATATTTATACATATTCCGTAATACAATTTAAGTGTATGATTTAATGAAAAGAAGTATGTATCCTTTTTCCTTATTTTTTTTTTTTACATACGTAATCCTCCCTTCACTTTAGCGTATCCCAATACAACGACGACACCAACAATAAAGCCTATCATATTCTTATTCATTAATAACTCTTTCTATATTATTCTTATGTAGATCAAACTAACCTTTGTAGAATCCAATAGCACTAGGTGAAGTCAAAAAAGTTTCTGCTTCTTCTACTTTAGGTTTGGCTCTTGCTCGTAAATCATCAAGTTCAGCACGTAACTTGGATACTTCATCCTGAGCAGCATGAGATGCTTTATGAATACTATCATTCACTTTTTCTTCAACGTCTTTGGAACTGGATGCCATTTTTTTTTAAAAAAAATATTGTTTTTTTTAAGAAAGAAAAGGAAAAGAAAAGAAAAGAAAAGAAAAAAAAAAAAGAGTGAAAAAAAAACCAGAAAAATAGTGAAACGAATTAAAAAAATAAAAAAAAAAATTATGCGAGGGTCATTTGGTTTCATCATCATCATTCATAACGAATAATTTATTTATGCAGAGGTTTTGGAAACAAGCTGATCAAAAGTTGACTTATCAACAGCATATTCACGAATAAAGTCAGCTTCCATGTGATGCATTTTAGAACCCACAAGCACGAGTGAATGTAAAGGTCCACCAAAATCCACATCCACTAATTCTTGTAATGATCCAGCTACAATCTGTTGTGTCGAAGTACCTATCCGTGCACATCCTATAGCTAATGTTTCGGGTGTACATAATCCTTCTTGTCGATTTTCTTCAATTTCTAATAATTGTTCAGCTGCTTGATTGATGGTCATATATCGTGGTGGTTCATAAATCTTACGTCCCCTATATTTATTATATATTCATCGTGAGTTTAATTATTTTGATCTTTCTTTTTTGTGCTGTTTTACCTTGCCAAATTCTCGATACTTTGTTCTTTGACCTTGATATCTAAAATAAGAATGATTTCAAGATGAGTACATTCAAATTCATTCATCAAGAGATAGATGTATATATTTATATATTACCGAGGAGACATAAAGTATGTAATCCAAATTGTTTATTTTCTTTGATACGATCATAAAAACTATCAGGTCGCCAAGTCTCGGTAAAGAAGACGATAGAAATCGTTTGACCAAAATTATACAATTGTAAACCACAAGCACCAGCTGCATTCATGATCGATGCATTATGAACCACCTGAACAGGTATGTTTAATTCACGTGCACGAATGACAAGGTCTGTATGTGTGGTTGCTCTACATATATTATTATTATTATTATTATTGTTTGTTGCGTTGATGTAATTGGTTTTGGGGGGGGATATATAGTCCAACACACTTACCCATAAGGATCACCCACCACTAAAAAACTAACATCGACTGTATCAGCATTGGCAAGAATAGCATCACTTTCTGATTCGACCATTTCTCGATCAGCCACAATGATTTCTTTTCCATAAAATTCTTCCTATAAATAATTTTTATACCATTATGAATTAGTTTTTTTTTTCGATCTTTATTTTTGAAATGGGCACGCGTCTTTTTATGAATGAATAATACGTTACAAGTTTTTCTTTGCCAACAGTTAAAATAGAAGTATATGCTTCAAGATAAATACGTTCACTGGCTTGAACTGCTTTTAATCCTTTGACAGTAATATCTGTCTCATCGGATAATCCCAATCCAATAATGTACAACATTTTGTTTTGTGTGTTAAGTTTAAAAAAAATAATTTTTTTTTTTTCGGTCCATCTTTTTTTTTTTTTTACAGACAACATTTTTTGAGCGAATGTGCCTTGCTATGAACGGGGGAGGAGAACAACTCAGCAAACAACACCTATAAACATTTTTACGAATGATAGACCCAAAAAAAAAAAAACGTTTTGTTGTGTGGGATAGGATATTACAAAAATTTATTTACACATAAGAAAGAAAGAAAAGAAAAAAAACGTTTGACTAAAAAAAAAAGAAGTGTGAAGGTTGCATTGAAAGGTGGGAGGGGATAAAAAAAAAAGTAGAGTTGTCAGTCGTTTGATAGATTGAAATGTGTTTGTGATAAAAAAGTGTCTCCCAAAAAAAAGATAAAAAAAAAAGAGGTTGAAAGAAAAGAGATATATGTTATTTTTTTACCAGCGCCTTTTAGTTATAGTAAAAAAAAAGGCGATAACGTGTGCGTGAAAAAAGGGTGGTGAATTGCTTGATTTGGATGAAATATGTTGGAATTTTTTTAAGTTGGTTTTTTTTTTGATCTGTGATTTCGTGTTACTTTGTGTTGAATCGGTGTGTTGCTAATTGAGTTGTTATTGTTGTAATATGATGAAGAAAAAAAAAGTTGTTGTGTATAATAGTGTGTTGTTGTATATCAAATATGTGTTATGTGTTATGTGTGTGTGTGAATGGAAGAAAGAAAGGGTAAGGTTATAAAAAGAAAATATGTGGATGGGATGGATCGATATATGTATAAAAAAGTAGTAGTAATAAGAATAATAGTAATAATAGATTGGAAAGAGATCAAGAAATGAAAAACATACAAAAGAGATTGAGAAGAGGATATCCTTTTGGGAGATCAAACACTTTTCCCTCATTCACTTTAGTTCTTCTTCTTCATTCCCATTATATGTATATAATAATAAAAAACCCTTTTTTTTGTTTCATCCATTGATTAATCCACAACATGATCGATCTTGTTAATGCCAAACACTCGTACTCTGTGCATCACAGGTAATTTAGCCACCAAGACCCACAATAAAGGAGCAAAGTTGATTACCAACAAGACAAGGTTGTAATGTGTATAATGAGTACTCAACAAAAACCTATCATCATTAGAACAAAGTAAAAGAGAGAGAGGGGAGGGAAGAAGAAGATGATGATGATAATAATAATAGGGTTAATATATCAATTAATAATAACAATCTAAAAAAAAAAATTAAAATACGTGGCAAAAACTTACAAGGCGATCGGCACAGCCGTAAAGAACTTGCGAGTTGCTGTAAATTGTACTCCACCATCGATTTGTTCCCAAAGTGTTAATCCATCATAAGCACCTTGATGATTTTCAAATGGAATCCCTTGAACCCAATGGAACATGATATATTGACCCTTTTTATTATTAGTATTAAAAAAAAGTCGTCAGTTATATAAATATATTTTTTTACTATTTTCATTTTTTTCATGCCACGTTTTTTTTCTATTCATAGCAACACATTCTATAATCTATCTATCTCCTCGTTTCCCTTCCTTTCCCTTCCTCCCCCCCTTTTTTTAGTCCCCTTCCTTCCTTTCAAAAAGAAAAAAAAAAAAAAAAACTTACAACATTAAATGTCAGATTGGTTAATGTCCAACTTGCTTCTGAGCTGATAAAAGGAATGACCGAGAATAATGTCTTTAATAATACAATGATAAACAATGTAGTAAACCATGCACCTAATGATAAAATACTTTTTTTATGAGTTTCTTCATTCTTTTCCAAAAAATAAAAACGAGGTTATATATACCTTTATAATTAACCCATGATGAATTAAAATTAGGCATAGAACTTTGATCAAGGGTTTGATGTGCTTTTTGTTCTCGAATACTGGACATGATATATATTTTATGAATAAACTAGAGTAAAAAAAATGGGTTGTATTGTTTGTTGCTAAATATTTGTTGTTTCAAAATGAATAAAAAAGGATTGTATAAAAAGGGAGAGAGAGAGAGAGAGAAAAAAGAAAAGAACAAGGAAAAGAACAAGTTTTATTTGAACGGGCGTGTGTGTCTGTATATGTAAGAGAGAGAGTGTGTGTATGTGTGCACACTAAAAAAGACTGACTTCTTATTGTGGAAAATTCAATTCCATTATAAAAAAAAAGTCCCTAAAAAAATCCCACCAATGAAATTTTATCTGAGACTGAAAATCGATGCTTGGCAAAAAGGGTAGGTGAAGAAAGTCTTTATTAAAAAAAAAAGGACCATCTTTTTTTACCATAGTGATCGATTATAAGTGTTTTTTTATATATTATTAACAAATGAATTGAATCCATTGACTTTATTTTATATAGAGATAAAAGATAGTTTTCTACGCGTTAAGAATTATTCTTTCTTTTTTTTTTTTGATATTGAGACAACTCAAATCCCTTACTAAAAAAAAAGATGTTACTAGTTATCAAAGAGATAATATATATATATATATATAAAGTATTATATAATCAATCATGCATGTCTTAAACGCGCTATTTTAATAAGTCGTGACGACAAAGGGATAGGATTTTTTTTTTATCATCAAGTACATCATTATCAATTCTAATATAATAAAAGAGTCGACTGCGACAGGTTTCTCTGATTTATCATGATATAATAAAGGATGATAAATTGGATATATATATCCCATGAGGATGGAAATCCTTTTCTCTAATAATAGCGCCGCTGTAATAATAATAATTGACAACATTCCAACGGCAAAATTTGATCCGTCCACCGTCTCGTCTCTTACTACTACTACTCATTCTCCAAGAATATATATATATATTCGTTGGAGGATGACGCGTGTCCTTCTAATAGTATCACTCTCCATAATGAATTCCTTTTACCGTCGTATTAATATATAATAAAAAGTTATTTATAAAAGAACGTGCAAGCACGAGTTCATATTGGATTAAAGATGGTTTATCTCTAGGTAGATATGGTATATACAAAAATGACTTTTGTTCAAGAAGTGATATCGTGTTTATTTTTTATAGATATCCAATGATGAAGCTTTATAATATATACTCCTAATAACGTGTTATATACTTTTCTTTAAATAATCCAGCACTTTCTTGAATATTATGTATACGTCATCCATGTTTTTCTTTTTCTATCCATTGATATATTTTGGAGCTACTTGTATTTACCATTGTATATAACCCCTCCTCCCCCCCTCCAATTACTATTTTTTTTTTGGGAATGAGTCATATCTCATCAACACTTTGGGGTCAATTGACATAGAGGCCAAGACGTAGTTTTATTTTGACAAGAACTTTCTTTTTTTTTTATGTCAACAAGTATTATTCTCTTGGCAAGTGCATTATCGAAAAATTGAATCTCGGATAAATAATTTTCTCCCTTTCCAAAGAATAGAAAGAGACGCACACTCCTTGCTTCGCCACGTGTGAAACAGCGTATGAATTGTGGCGCAGGGTTTTTTTTTTTTGAAAATGACAAACTATTATTCTCTGTAAACCGTAGTCCATTTTGTTTTTATTGACCAAAATCTATTGTCTTTATTTTTAAGACAGATATGAAACTAATATAACTACGTTTGTTTCTTGGTATAACCATGAGAACATATATATATGTTTCTAACCAACAAACCCTCAACAAGATTTGTTATCTTAAAGAAGATAACAGCTCAACGATGTTAAGGATGGGCTTTTTTTTTTGTCTTGTCAAATAAATACCCAAAACTCGGTAATCTGACATGGTTACATTTCGATCCCCAAAGGATATATCTAATTCTATCATTATTGTGTAGTATAGATCATAAATAATTAGAGAAATGAAATATACACTGTATTATTATTTACGTGACCCCATCATAGTAACCTAAGCTAAGCACCTGAAACGTATTTAGTTTTTACTCATCATGCATATTGCATAATGACTTGGTTACCCAGTCATTGAAAAGTGGGACATATGCTGGGGGTCCACATGAAGAATATGAGTTTACCTGTAGAATAATATCACAAGTACTACCTACATGCGCCGTTTTTTTTATTTTTTATTTTTATTTTGATGATTGATCAATTTGTAATATCATCTCTTTATCGATAATAAAGTAGACTTATTGATTATAAATATAGAATTTTCTTGAAGCATTTTATTAATATTTTGCTTGGCGTATTATATATTAAAAGGATCGTCCTTCAAAGTAAAAAAAAAAAAATAAAGGTCGGCGGCTTAATAATAATAATAATTCGTTCAAGTGGCTTTATTTGGAAAAAAACGAAATCCATAACTTTTTGCATGGCGCATGAGATTTTTGAAAAGGGAAAAAAAGTCTGCTGACGTTTTACCCAACTTTAATTTGTTTCTATTCGCTTCTGTAAACAAAAAGTACCGCAGTTTTTTTTTTGCTTATAATTTTCAATTACGTATATCATTCTCTCTTATATACAACTCATATTCACTTAAAGTCATTATGAAAGAGAGGGGGGTGGTTGTTTGTCGTTTATTATTATTTAGTAGATATAGATAAATTATGAGGAGATAGATGACTCAGGGCTTATTCAGCAAAAAAAAAATGTATAAATAATTTCGCCATTCCATTAAAAATTGGATGACTCATAAAATTAAATAGTATGAAAAAAAATAATATAGGTTTATTTAATAATATGAAAAATAATAATAAAAAAGAGAAAAAATCCGCTACAAATACAATAAAGAAAAAAAAAGCCTTTCTTTTTTTTTCCCAATTCAAAAAAATATGGACAATGAAAAAAAAAGTGGGGTGGTTTGGTTTGTTGTTGTTGTTTCGAATAAAAAGCCTTCAATAGACACAGAGAGAGAGATTAATAAAGGTGTGTGTGTGTGTGTGCGTTATTTTGTACAAAATGAATATAGTAAAAATTTCGATGAAAGATGATGATAATGTGTGTGTGTGTTGTGAGTTGTGTGAAGAGGAATGATAATAGTAATAATAATAATAAAAAATGATATATATAAAATGTATTATTATTCTTCTTTTTTTTTAATTTAAATATATAGTAAAAAAAAACATAATAAATAAATAAAAAAAAAAGAATAATAAAGTTCAAAAAAAAACAATAAAAAGTTTCAACCTAGCAATAATAATAACTACGCAAGTCTTCTTTTGGTGGGTGCTGTTGTCATTTGAGAAAGACAATCCATTGCTTTTCTCTTACGCTCTGGAGGTGAAGATAACAAGGAAACTTTACAAGGTAATGCATGTTTAATACTTGCAACTTCTTCCACAGGTGTAGGCATACCGAGATGAA
Organism: Phascolomyces articulosus; assembly: GCA_025677815.1. NCBI lineage: Eukaryota > Fungi > Mucoromycota > Mucoromycetes > Mucorales > Lichtheimiaceae > Phascolomyces > Phascolomyces articulosus. The sequence continues at coordinate 250,874 of JAIXMP010000008.1, read as the reverse complement.
TATTGGTAGTTGTTGTTGATTGTTGTTGTTGTTGTTGTTGTTGTGTAAAGGGTATCTTGGGTTTATGCCATTCCATAATATGTTCCAATGGATGTTCATTTGTTGTTGATGTAATAGTAGTTGTCGATGAAGAAGGGACACGGAATTTAAGATGGTTTTGTAACATAAAAATCCATTGATCATAAGTATCTTTCTTTACATACAAAGACCAATCTAATAATTGTAACATGACCCGTTCAGCATGATTGACTTCATTGACACCAAGACCACTGACTTTACTCCATGCGGAATTCTTATATGTCTTGTCTTGTAAGAATTTATGAGCACAGATCAAGGCAGCTAAAAACATACGTCGTCCACAACTGATATAAACATCATCGTTTCGTCGTTCCAATACACGAGGACGAATTCGAAACAAGTAAAAAATCGCTAATTGTAAAGTGGAATGGGTTGTACGTGAATGTTTCAAAATATGGTGTAAAAAGGTATTGAGATTCGCAATGGGACGTTGATTACTGGAAGGAGTACTGGTAGCATTGGGCCAGATGGAAGCAATGGCTTGAACAGTAACATCTATATATATATTTATTATTATTATTATTAGTGGAATGAAATTTATTATTTTATTTCCCACACAAAAAAAAATATGCGTGTAACTTACCGACTAAAGCATTCACATAAGCCCTTTGCTTTTCTTGATATTGTTTTTGTTTGGTAATGATATCATGTTGTTGTTGAGGAAGTTGTGTTGTTGTCGAAGTAGGTTGTTTAGATGAAAGAGTCGAAGTCAAGTGAGGCATTGTCGAATTCAATAAAAGGGAAAGTAAAGAAGTAGAAGAGGAGGAGGAAGAAGAAGAAGAAGAGGTAGAGGTAGAGTATTTATGGAGATCGTTTTCAAGGAATGGTAGTTGTTGTTGATGTGTACCAATAGAATGCGCAGCAGCAAGTAAAGCTGTGGTTGTATCAATATTATTCATATTGATTGGTGTGACTGTTGGCTGCGCAACGTTGAATTCAGTAGTGTTCATTGTTTTTATAATTTTTTGCTTGGCGTAGTTTTTTTTTTGCTTTTTATATTCGTTTGGATTTATCGGCGCTACGCCTCTTTTTGGGTTAAGTAACAAAAGGTGGTGTAAAAAAAAAGGGGAGTTGGGGATTGTTTTTTAAGGATAAAGAAGTATATATAGTAAAGCTGCTTTTTTTTTGTTATATATAAACTGGTTGTTCAATAAAAAAAAAGAAGCTATTTTTTTTTCGATAAGATGGTTTTAAGAGTGGGAAAAAAAAAGGTTATGTTGTAGATTTTCTTCTTTTTTTTTAAAAGCGACGACCAACGACGATGATAACAGACATGATGAAAAAATTAAAGATAGATAGAAAAGAAAAAAAAGAGGTTTTTTATATAAAAATAAAGAGAAAAAGGATTTTTGATAAAATAGTTAATTAATCGTTTATGATGGGTTTATAAAAGAATAAAAAAAAATGAGAAGAAGAAAGGAAGAAAGAAGAAGGGTTTATAAGATTTGATTAGAATGAAAGAAAAAAAGAAGGTTTCAAAAAGTCGTTTAATAGGACGAAAAGAAACGGGTGAAGAAGGGGAGAAAGAAAAGAAGAAAAAAAAAATCTCTCATGAGCCAAAGGTGACTCATTCTAACCAACTCAGTGTGTTGTCCATCATTTTGGTCATTATATATGATGGGTTGATTTTTGATCATCGTTTCTCTCTCAATTTTTTTTTCCTAATTGCTGTGATTCACAGTGCCTCACTTTCATAATAAGCCCCGATCCCTTTATGTTTTTATTTCATTGGTCCATTGGTTTTGCAATAGTATCATAAAATTGACTGCGAGAAAATGTCATTCGATTGGTTCGGGTGAACGATGAGTCGATAAGTTGTTTTTTTTTCAAATACGTCACACCCTTTTTGGTCAAATCAGCATCCTTTTATAAGAATAGATCTCAAACTTTTGGTGTGATTAATTTTATTCTCCCAAAAAGTGAAAAAATGATAATAATATAACAAAATACATGGAAAGCTGAGTACGAAGTGAACATTGCGTAATGGACTTGCTGTTTGATCATTATAATAATTAATATTATTATTGTCGGTGTGTTGCTATTTTTTATTTTTTTTTTGTAAAGACACACACACACACACACACACACACACACAAACTCACTTTTTTTTTTCTTGGCCTCTTTTTTTTTTTTTACTCCCTTTTTTTTTCTTACAAAACTTCTTTATCCCAATTTCTCTTTTATACTTTTTTCACTTTCTTCAATAAAGGAAAAATAAAAAACCCTTATCTAAAATAAATAAACATGGAAGATAATAAAGCACCCGACGTTCCTTTGCCATGCAGTGCTGGATGTGGATTTTATGGAAATAAAATCTATAATAACATGTGTTCGAAATGCTTCCGAGAGCATTCGGAACAACAGAATAAAAAACAAGGTAATAAATACTTTTATAGAAATGATATATATATATATCATAACTTGTTTATATGTACTCACAACCCTTATACACATATATATGCATATATATTTTTTCTATTTAGAAGTACGTGAAGAACCTCCATTGACAACTACAACAACAGCTCCAATGTTAGAAGAGCAAAAAGAATTAAAGACACCTCCTACACCATCCAATACACCATCCAATACTATTACTACTACTGCCACTACTACTACTGCAGAAGAAGAACAAGAACCTACTACTACAGCTAAAGCCGAATCAAGTCAACAAGAAGAAGAAAATAAAGAACAACCTCCGAGTAAACCTGTTCAAAAGAATACAGGTAGATGCTTCATGTGTCGAAGCAAGGTAATTTTTTTTTAAAAAAAACAATGGTTTTATAGACAATAATAATAACTCATAAATATGTATATATATATTTATAGATTCCATTAGCGAAACAATTGAGTAACAAGTGTCGATGTGAATATGTCTTTTGTGATTCCCATCGTTATCCCGATAAACATGATTGCGATTTCGATCATGCTTCCATGGACAAAGGTAAATTGAAGAGGGAATGGGGGAATAATAGTAAGAGACAAAAGTGGGATTACTAATATTGAGGTATATATAAGATATTTTGGCAAAAAAGAATCCAAAGTTGAATGAACGACCTCGCGGTGGTAGATCGTTCCAAAGATTGGATAGTATGTAAGAAAGAAAAGAGTTCATTCAAACCCTCAATAACGTTCCACCATTTTTTTACAAAGGACAACAACAACAACTACAACAACAACAGCCCCATTTATTACAATTATAATCCAATCCAATCCTAACAACAATAACATTTATTACAACTCGAACGGATTTTTTCTTTGTTATCATTACTTTTTTTTTTCTACCAAACAACAACAACCAAACCGACAAAATCATGTTTACTTTTTTACCCAAATTTACAACCACACATACACACACTTTAAGCCTTTTGATCTGTGAATTCTTATCTCTTTTTTCTTTTTTTTTTTATCCACCAAAGAAACAATGATCACACCTTTTACTTCTTCCTCCTCCTTTCTCAATACTGTCACCTTATAGGATGACAAAAAAGAATAAAAAGACATATATAGAGAGAGAGATAGAAAGAAAGAAAATAAGAGATAAGGTTAATATTACCCTTTTGAAACTTGGAAATCTTCTTTCTCCCCATTGCTGCTGTTACTATTGCTGTACACACACTTACACCTCCTCTCTCATCTCTTTTTCATTTTCTATCTCTCTCTCTTTCTATCTTTTTTTTTCCTCTCTCTCCTCTCCAAACCACATATTCACCTACTTCCCCTCCCTTCTCTTCCCACTTTTTTTAAAGAAAAAAGATATTCAAATAACACTTCTTTTTTTTGGCATTTTTTTTAATAATAATAACAATTATAATAATTATAAATATTTTTAGTTATTTATATTGGTAAAGAAAAAAAAAGAGTTACACGATTATCATGGGATAAAAATGAGTGATATGAAGAAGAAGGATGATGTTGTGATGCTAATGATGATATCCTCCTTTTTCTCTCTTTCCCCCCACACACAACTGATAATCATCCATCGGGAAAAAAACAACAACAATGAGTGATATTATAAAGTCATGGGAATGAAATTTTTAACTAACTTGAGATTGACTGAACTGACGCATAAAATAAAATAAATTATAATAAATCAACCTCCGCACTTTTTTTTTTTTTACTCATCTTCTCTCTCTCTCTCTCTTTCCTTTTTTTTTATTCAAATAACAATTACTTCTTTATATCTATAAAAAATCAAAAAAAAATGTCAAAACAACAACAACCAAAACAACGATCAATACAAGCAAAAGAAGATCTTGATTTTATTATTTGTCTCTCATTTCATAAATTACAAGAACAAAATCATCATTCTTTATTACCGTTTGTTTTGATAAGAAATGCTTTAACAGCTCAACCACCACCACAACCATCTCTTTCTTCTACTACTTCAGAACATCTTGTTTTTTCAAATACACCTTCTTCCTTTTTAATGGAAGAACATCAAGAGGAAATAATTCATCAAGAAGAACAACAAAGAGAACAAAATTGGTTAGATGCTTGTTTTGATGATTTAAATCGTCAAGAACAAGAACAAGAAAATAATAATAACAATAATGAAGATGAAGATATCGTCATGGAAGATGATTTTGGCGACATGTTATTTCATGCATCCATTCAAAGAGCGAGACGTCATGGCGAATCATTATCACGACATCATCCTTCTTCTACGACCAATGAACACTATACAATGGCATCTCCTTTCTTTTTTCCATTGGATGAAGATGTTTTGGAAAATAAACATGATCAACTTGTTAATGAAAGTGTCGTTCAAGATGTTACTTTATCACAACAGCAACAACAACAGAACACCTTATCATGATAATAAAATGGGTCATTGTTACACAGTTGTATAAGAAAGGGACCCTTTATTATTATTATTATTATTATTATTATATTCTCTCATATGAAATCCGTATATTTTCTATCGTTTATTACCTTTTATAACACCAACACACATTATTATTTTGTAATATGGATAACCCACTTTTATATATATTATATATTATAGATATGAACGACTATTTTTTACCTATTGTTTATTGTACATAACCCTTTCTTATTTTAGTCAGCATGCTTTTCTTTCTTCCCCCTTCCATCTTTCTATCTCCCTTCCTCTCCCTTTTTCTTTTGCTTTTCTCCCTTCATTATTTTCCCCTTATATATATATAATTCTATACGCATAATGATATATACATCTTCTACTTCTTTTATATATATTTATATGATTGAATCTATTCTATAACAATAAATAAATAAATCAATGAAACACTTTGAAAACACCTCTTTTCCATGTATATAGATATATATATAAATTTCTAAAAAAACGGTTTTTTGTTTCTTTTTATTATAAGAGATGTTGTTTTTTTTGCGTGTCCAATATGTGAAAAGTGCGTTGTAACAAACGGGTTTTCTCGTTATTGTTGTTGATTGTGTTGTTTATAGATGAAAAATTTTGGAATTATTGTTTGTTGTGTAAATGGGGGGGGGAAATTTTTTTTAATCAATAACGTGGTACAAGCCCTTCTTGATTTCACCTTCACCCTTTTCATAAGGAAGATCAAAGACAGCATTACTACGGAAACGTCTAAGGTAATGAATACCCACATTTTGCAAATCAACAGGATCAATATACAAGTCCTTGAAAGTATATGCACCAGGAGTAGGCTTATCATCCAATGTCATCTATAAAAAATCATTTGAGTTTGTTAATAATAATAATAATGATGATGCCATTGATACTCTAAATTTTTATAATAAAATAAAATTGACACTTTACTCTTTCGATAAGATCAGGACTGATCATTTGATTGTAAGGAAGCTTATCAACAAGTGTAGCAGCAAGCCTAAAACGAGAAAAAAAAGGTCAGTTTTTTTTCTATATTTTTTTTTTCAATGTTGCCTTTTTTGATTGAAAATCAACAACTTACTTTGCAATAGGAAGGGGCAATGGACGGATAGGAAGAGGCTTCAATGAAATTTCACGGGCCAATTCATACACTTGTTCATAAGTCATGGCGCGGGGACTAATAAAAAAAAAATCCAATCATTTAGTTTATTATTTTGACAGTTTTTTTTTTTTTTTACACTTACCCATAAAGTTCATAGGTCTTGCCAGCGGTAGAGTCAGCAAGGAACATGACTTCCAAAGCTTGAGCAACATCAATGGCAGAGACAGGATAAATCTTAGACTTGCCTTCATTGACCCAGAATTGCCAACCATCACCATCTAATATTTATATATATAATATATAATTAATCATTGTGTACATTGCTTTTTTTTCTCGGAATAATAAAAGAAAAGTAGAGTTGTTCCATAAGATAACTTTACCACCAATTCTGTTCAAGAAACGATCTTCATGACCGTACATGGTACCCGGACGAGCAATGGTAGCGTCAGGAATAACTTCACGGACAGCTTGTTCACCCAAGTACTATATTATACCTTTTTTGATAAGTTTTTCGAGCTCATACCCTCTAATAAATGTGTCCTGAATACATTACCTTAGTGCGCAAGAAAGCAGAAGTAGAATCTTCGGCAGCGTTCAAAGCAGACACTTGAACGAAACGAGCAACACCTGCTTCAGCAGCAGCTTCGGCAATAAGACGGGAACCTTCAACATGAACATCGTTAAAGGTAAAGTTCCTAAATAAATTTGATTCGTTTTAAATAAATTTGATACATTTCTGGTTTTTTCATTTTTTTTCATGCTGATTTTTTATTCCTCATGACTTACTTGGTTTCATAATCACGACCGACAAGGTTATAAACGATATCTGAGTGACGAACACATTCCATGATTTGTTCACGGTTTCTCAAGTCGAATTCCTATTTTCACAAAAAAAAAAAATCCCGGGAGAGTTAATATATAGAATAAATATATCAATATAATGCCAAAAAAAAAACGCATTTCAAAACGTTACCAAAGGAATAATTTGACCAAGATCACCAGTGACCTTCAAATGACGAGCTTCATCAGGATCACGATAAGCGACAACAACTTGAGTACCTTGTCGTGCTATTCATTATTATTATTATTTTCACGTATAGATAAATGTTGAAAAATCGATTAGTTTTCGTGTAATGCTTGTTTATTTTGATATATATATCCAAATTATCGAAAAAAATAATTTACCAAGTTTGTGAACGACATAACGAGCAAGGAAACCAGTACAACCGAAAACAGTAGCAATATGACCGTTGGTGGAGGAACTTAATTTATCAACAAGTTAATCTCCATTAGCACTTCTTCCTCACCTCCCCTTTTTTTTTCAAATCGAGTTTTATCAATCAAACTTACCGACCACCACGACCATACTTGAACATGGTTTGACCGGTTTTCTTACGGAAAGTAATATCGTGCAATGAACGCTATATATATATATATATATATATATATATATGAAAATAAAATATATGGTCATAGAGACGTGTTTCCAATGGTCAATACGCAAATGATATTCATAGAGTGTGTACGACGTGTTTTTTTTCTGCTGTTATTGTTGTTTGGTGTAATATTGAAAAAAATTAATGAAAAATACGTACAGTTTGAGCCATGGAAGCGACCTTGGCAGTCTCACGACGTCCAGCCTCTATAGATAAATAAATATTTAGGCGTCAATGAATTTTCTATATTGATATTCGTTGTTGTTGTGTTTCTATGACGAGGTCGTTTATAGAGTCATTGGCATGTCGTGTTTTTTTTTTTTTTTTGTAAACATGTTTCTTACGTCTCAAAAGAGCTGTGGCAAGCATGATTGGCAGACTTTTTATCTTTTACAAAGGGAGAGAAGGGGGGTAAATAAAAAGTTGGGTAATGGGGTAATTTAATATTACAGTAAAAGTCTGTCCAAAGAAACTTTTTTTGTTTGCCTTTACGAACTCGTTTGACCTCCCTCCAAAAATTTCAGAGCTGGGGAGATACTACGTCACAACTGGTATACATTTTATCGCTGCAAAATGTGGTGTGTATGGAAGATCTAGCGAATAAATTATTCATGTTAAAGTGCGGAATTACATTTTTTGGCCAATGTCAAGCACACATTAAAGTGCTGAGTGTAAATCCTGAATAGGTTAAAATTTATATTTTATTAATGTGGAAGACTGGCTTGACCCGCGCCTATAGGCATATGGTCGCTTCCTTGCGGTACTTTGATGTGAAGTTATAAATGAATAAAGATATATAGCATTAGCTGAAAAAACCCCCCTTTAGGAGGAAAAGCTAAGCTAGTGTGGATGAGGTGGTGATAGTACAATTGTAAAATGAAGAAAAAAAAGATAAAAGAGAAAATTTTATAGGAGGGGAGTATAGAGAGAGAAGCAAATTAATTGTTTTCTTGAGTTGATTGAGATGTGAGTTGTGATGGTAGCGGTGGTTCTTCAGGTTCTGGTTCATCTTCTTCGTAGTCGTCTTCGGGGTGACTTAGGCGGTCAATTTCCCGGAGAACACGGATTAGAACGAACCAGCAGTTTATCCATTTTCCACGAGATAGGCCAATTTCTGAACGTGGAAGGTGGTTTAAAATATAGTCGAGTGGTTGCATGCCTTGTTTAAGTTCAGGTATTGTTCCAAATGTAAATGATAATTCCTCAAGAATTTCTTCCATTAGTGGACAATTTGCGAAGTGTTCCCTATTTGCCGCAGGATGGCCACATCGACAATCTTTTAGAGGATAGGAGGGAAGCCAATGCATTCTCCATTTTATTAGCCTGTGTCGGTCTCGTGAAGTAGCAGGAAGATATAATACTGGGTCGATCATTCTTTTATCCCGAAGACAGCGAATAGTTTTCTTTTTATTAACCCGGCTTTTATATTCTTCATCCCGTTTTTGCGAGATTGCTTGTTCAAGTGGATTCTTTGGAGGGTTGTTGCTATATTTCAATTTGGAGTAAAGCTGGTAAAAAGGGTTGTTCGACGTAAGATGTTTCCAATGTTTATCTTTTTTCTTGTTCCAGAGAAAAGATAGTTCAATGGATCGAGCCAGTGTGGTGGTTGGTAGGTTTTGAAGTCGAGCAGCAAATTTAAGTTGTAATGTACGGGTACGGGTGTGCATTGATGGCAGGTCTGATAACACCATTGGAACAATAGTTGGAAAATGTGTTGCTTTATTCCTATTAAGGGCCATTTTTATACATCCTTTTTGTGCATCATGGAGTTTATTTTTTTGTGTTGCTGTAAGGTTGGCAATTGCTATTCCATATTCCAGAACTGGTCTGACAAAGGTGCGGTATATTCGGAGTGCCGGCCATAAACCCATGCCATACTGATGCACACCAAGTTGTCGCAGTAGAGCCATGCTTCCTGTTGCTTTGGTGGTTCGTTGGTTTATTAGCTGTGCAGAATTAATACCATTGTGATCAAATGGAATCCCAAGGTATTGAAAGTTGCTAACCAAAGGTATTGTTTTGTTGTATAGCTGATATTGTAATGCTGATGATGGTGGTAGGTTGTTGGTGTTAGGGGCCAGGATTGGAGTTGGTGGTTCAATAATGGCACACTTACCGGGGTGCCAAAAATCCTGAATAAGTGAATATAATGGTTATGGTTTTTGATATAGTTGATGTCCATTTGTTTTATCAATCCACGTATTTAATTGATGTATTATACGCCATTTTATATTGAACCATCTGAACCAACTCTTGTATGAGTAATTACATTAATAGCCATTTATTCATACCTATATAAGCACTCAAAACATTGTATGATGTACATTTTTCAAACGTATATACCCCGTTATTATCGATGAGTTATTAATTAATATTATTATTTGCTCGTAACTTATCCCATTTAATCTCTACCATAATTCCCATTATTCTAAAAATCATCATCATTTCAATACTATGTTATAATTTAAAATAATATATTCACTATTTGAAATATAACAAGGAACAAGCCAATAAACAACATTTTTTTATTCTTTCATCACTAAAATCATTATGATAAGTATTGTTGTGATGGTACCTTCTTATTGATGACGTGACTAACATCAGTTGATCAATTATTATGAAGAGTAAGGAATTGATATTAATATAGAGGAGAAACTTGTTTGATATATTATAAAGAAGTTTACATAAAAAATAGGATCAAAATGATGATATGCCTCTTGGCTTATTCAACGAACTATATGATAATACCTGAGTTTTCGATTTAAAAATGAATTGTAGTTAGAAAATGAATGTAAAAAATACAAGTCAGTAAAACAATAAATGATGTTTATTTATCTGATCCAATCTATTATACTATAAAAATCTGAAGTTACAATCAACTCATAGTTTTTGCATATTCTGCAGGTTTCGCATCAATATTCTGAACTTCATTTCCCAAATTCACTACTCATTTCAGTCCCATTTGGAGCAAGTTAACACATTCCGCATCAAAATTTTGGACGTTCCTATGCTGCAAAAACCGCGAGTTGATTGTATATAATCATTTTTTTTAACAACGGAATATCTTAACAATATTTTGCTTTAAAGAGAAAGCCTTTTTACTTTATTTTCTTTTGCCCTTAGTTATATTAGAATTATAACAAAATACATAAGATATAAGAAGATGGACATTTAATACAATTAATTCAATGAGGAATGGAATAAAAGTGTAAATAATGAATTTGATCAGGAACAACAACTAAATAAGAAACGATTATCGGGTTATTACATATTTTGAAAAATGAGGAAACGAGAAAGAAGTATATACATTTGGTTCTACAAACCCTATTTAGAAGTAAAATTCGTATCAATATTGATGTCTTCTTTGTAATCCCACATGTTGTATTTCTCTCTATACTATAATTTGCTAGTAGATCTAACCCGCATAAGTTGACTTAAAGCTGATACTTGTTGTCAATTCGCAAATTTACAATTCCATTAAGTGTGTTTTATGACATTTCCTCCAGACACGTTACAAAAACCGGGAGTGTGCAATTATCGAGACTGCAAAAACGGGGGGTCCACTGTAGCCAGTCGTATCATGTGGTGCATATGTCATAATTCTTTTAGCACCCTGAAGCTTTTCATGATATTGTCCTTCCTTTGAATATGCTGTTGCTCGTAGTCGAAGTATAAGGATGGTTTCGGTTTGTATATCGTTAATAATGATAGTGGTTTCATTGGTGACTTGGTTGTTCTCCCCTTTCTCGAGAGTCTCTTTTTATGTTTCTTGCTGTTTCGTTATAATTCCACGCTGTTGTAACTGTTGCAACACGCTTTGGTAAAGCTACTGAATCACCATGGGCTGCTGATTTACGTTTTATTGTTATTTTCTGGCGAATTTGGTATGGAGCAAAAATATAAAAAAAATGTTGTTGGTTATTATATGAAATATAACCTATCCCCTCAGTTTGGGTATTATTTATTAATAACTTATTATAGTGATATAAATATATACATATTTACTCTTGATATAAGTTTCTATTCTGCTCACAGAGCTTTATATATTATCGTAGTCATCCTCATCATTGAAAAATGGTAAAAAATGTATATTGATGCTGCTTAACGAAAATGCAATATCCACATCTTCTTGCGTAATTCCTTTGTTATTTTCAAATTGAATCATTTTGAGTGACTTGCTTGTACTTAAAACTTGTAAGTCTTGAGGTGTCAAATCCATATCAAGTAGAGAAAGTTGCTCGAGTTGAGGCAATCGTTGAGGAACATTTTTTACAAATCTTTCCATAGTCGGTTTTGTCGTTCTTGTGTTCGACAGATAGCCAATACTTAGAGCCTTCAAGCTCTGGATTTTGCTACAAAGTTCCGTTGCATGGGTATCCATCTCTATCTCCTCCAATGTCAAAGTCAATAACGACGGTGACGTGTTGGTTCTGCTTTGCTGTACAAATGTCTCAAGAAGGTGGTGCAGATGGACTATATCCAATTCACAGTGATTTATCTTGAGATCAGAAAGTTTCGGTAAGTGTTCCAAAGCATCGAAAGTGTCGGCTGAGAGCTTGTCACTGATATATTCAAGAATAAGCGTTTCTAAGTTTGGCATATGCTTCAAGATTTTCCCTAGATGGTGCTGTATCGTGCTGGATGGAATTTCACATAACTGGAAATAAGTCATCTTTTTGAAATCAAACGTGGAGAGACGATTCCAGTCGGTGATTCCTTGTTGTGTTTGCAAGAAATTAGAATCAGACTTTTTCAGTGACAATCCACGTAATTTTTTATCGTGCGTCTCCAATAGCGTCATAAATTCTGGTCCAGTTGCGTCTAAAGTAACAGCGACTGCTTGAAGCCCCTCTTCATTATTGGTAGGGCTAATGACATCCAGGAACCATTGGTCAGATTCATGACAGGGTATAGTGGCTTGCTCGCCTTCAATAAATACTTTGAGTTTTGGACAATACTTCTGAATTACATGATAAAAACCATTGATGTTGTTACATTTGTTAATGGTAAGCCAACCAAGATTTGGGGATGTTTCCAACAATTTTTGTAACCCTGCTTCTCTCAAATTTTCATCAAAAGTAAGCACTTCAACTTTTGTCAAATTGGTGGTTGAATAGGGTAACATAGATGGTGTGGGCATATGACTTAACCTGTTGGTCATAAATCGAAGTGAGGTAATGTTAGGGCAGATGGAAAGTATGAGATATATATTCGGAACATCTGTTTCGTTTGAGGCCCATATATCTAACGACTTCAAAGTGCCAGAAACATTCTTCAAAGCCGAACAAAATGTTGAATAATACTCTTTTGTATTTACTATAAAATGAAAGAAGTTAGTATTTTCGCTCCCCTTTTCTTTTTCGTTTTATCGTCTGAAATCCCTTTAATATTAAATTGGCTCACCAGTATGCATTATATGTAACGACTGGATATTTGAAAAATCATTTGTTTGAAAAAGGTTCAGATACCGCTGTGCATGATGACAATTTGGTGGCATCCCCCAGAATTCTTCTACATGGTGGCTGATTGAAGGCAAAAGCTGATACAGAAGAAATTTCTTTTTATTTCTTTTAGAGATGACTTCAAAAACTTCAATTGTACGCCAAAGCATAGGATAGTTCAATATTAGAGTACGCCACTCTGAAGATACATGGGAGCAGTGTGCAGCTGTGTCTTGTGAAATATAATCGAGGATACGACAAACAATATCGTAAGGAAAGCAGGTAAGAAAATCGACACGGTAGTCCAATCTCTTTTGTGCATATTCCTTTTCTTTGACTAAAATAGCATACTCTGAATGTGTCTGTGGTATTTGTTCCAATATTTTGTTAAACACATTAATCGCGTCTTTTTGATATCCTTGCTGTGCATATCGACGTCCTGCAAGCAAATCCCGGGTCGTATCGTGGCGCACATATGATATAATATATTTTGTGTTTTGAATGAGCTTTTCTTCGCATCGTCCTTCTTTTCCATTGGCTGTCGCATGTAGTTGTCGATCATTAATAACAGATGAGAATTCATTGATGACTTGAATGTCTTGTCTCATTTCGAGAGTGTCGTTTCTAGGACTCGTTGCTATGCTACAATGATACTCTCTATTAGTAACTGTAGTAACGTGTTTTTTTGTAACTGTTTCTGAATTGGATTGACATGGTATTGTCATTATAAAACGAAGTTTGATCAGAAACAAGAGTCAAGCAGTCAAGAAACTTGGTAATTTGGAGCTTTTTATAGCGCTATGTTACACGACAGATTGGATCAATAAATAACCATCAGCACCGATTCAGTTTATACGGTAGGTTCATATACAAATTCACTGCGTATCTAGATATCTACACAACTCCTCTTTTATATAATCTGTAAACCATTAATGAATTTCAAAAGAGGGGTGCTAGTCTATATGGAATTATGATTAATATCACCATGGTTATGGAAAGAAGCGTAGGTTGTGAAGCAAAAATGTTGTATTTATATTTTATCCATTAAAAAAACATTAAACGAATCTTCCATCAGTTACTACCATGTTGATACACTTATCTTGTAGCCCTTAACTCTCTGTCGTGTGAGCGTAAATGAATTAGTTTTGATATACGCCAGACTTCTCCAAAACTACACAAAGAGAATGCATCATCAGGGGACTTTTTTTTGGACGTTTCAACAATACAGCAATAATTTTTTCTTTGTTACTTGAATCGAAAAGCGAACAATTTATACAAGCTTCTAGAAACGCTTTCTCAAAACACGAGCATATCTTCGTCATTATCCACTTTGAAACTTTACGGCACATCTATAAAAGCTACTATAGATTTGTATTATAATGAATCAAAAAAAGAAAGAGTTGAAATAAATGTCCCAAAGAATTCTTGGTAACACATAACTACGGTAACAGAACTAGTTAGCCAAAATTTAAAGTTTAAAGCGTTTGGGAGTTATCATCGACTCAAAGCGAGGAACAAATTTGGAAAAATTCGTAAAAACTATTTCTCAATTGCGTCAAGTTGAATTTCTTTCCTTGCATGGTTTGGATTCAACAACCCTGTGATTCCCAAGTTCTAAACACAGACAAGTCTCTTATATGATTCGACTCGTGGATAGTGCTACCAAACGAATTCCCCAAGAAGACTACTTGAACGCTACATTTTCTTCAAATCTCAACCCATATTTTATATCGTCTGACATTCTTTTTTTTTCGAAGGATGATGACAAAATTTGAATATTTGATTATACGTATTCTTGGCTAATTAACTGAATTTATTTTTTCCTTAATAATTCCGTATTAACAACAAAAAGTATTTGGGTAATTCGTCTTGAAAGAAATATTTATAGGGAATGAAACTGCGAACAAAGAATACTTTATGGTGACACCACCCACAACTTTTAATTCAATATTTTTTTTAAAAAAAGGTTATACCATTGCTAATAAACTGCCTTTATCCGATTATTTATTAAAGGATTGAAATATGCAATCGAGCAACTGACACAACCATCATGACATTGTATGATCCTGCATATGATATCACCTTCCTCTTTAGGACGATTATTCTTTTTTTAGAAATCTGAATCCTTCCCCTGAAAATTTTATTTTTCTCAGACCAAATAACATTTTATTACTGTGCCACTTCTTTCTCTTCTTTTCCTTACTTTTTCTCTTCCTTATTATGACCATCGATGATCCCTCAACCGAAAATAACCCTTCTGTTAACGGTCGAAATATACATAGTAACAATACATCGTTTTTAGAATCAAATTATCAATACAACACCACATTGATGAAAAACGTAAGCACCATCATATCCTCTTTTGATTATCAATACTATAAACAGTACGTAACGAATATAATATTATATATTTGATATCACTAGCAAGATGTATCCAATGGTAACTTGCCATTGTCAAATGGGTTTACTGGATCTATGGTTGATACACAAGGTACGGAAAAATGATACTTTTTTTATGATATCATTGCTACAAAAGAGTGCTCATAAGTGATTAAACATGACATGAATATTTTTTTTACTAGCATCGGATGATGCAGTTCAAGAATTACGAAAAGTATATGAATTGCTTCATACTTGTCTTGACCTCCGTCAAAAGTATATGGTCCGTTCTTGTCAACGTTTAGAAGATGATCCTAGAAACAAGGATGATTGGAAATTTTATCCATCGGCAGAAGAAAACGTAGATACAGCTGCCGCAGTAAACAGTGATTTTAATTTTGATGCGTGTGAAATACCGGGTAACCATGATGTAAGTTTTTCTCGTTTTTACTTTTCACATTAACATTATTTTACGATCAACTAGTTACAGCTGGTATCCTTCTATCTCCAATACTAGCGACTATGATTTTTTTGAAAGCGTTTTATTCATAATGTCTTGTTTATATGTGTAAATATTAGTATACGTTTGGCATGGGAACAGAAGGATTTTACAATGTATACCAATCCAAAAAAGGTATAGCGTCGGATGAAACAGTTCATATCATGCCGATTTGTTTTTATCTTAATATTCACTGTGCAACCATCGTTTTTTTTTTTTTTTTTTTTTTTTTTTTTTACTTTTTAGATCAACTTGATGATAACCCTTTATATAATGTGCCAGGTAGAAAAGAATTTCTTGAGGATTTAAATATTATCTTAGAAACAGTGAGGTAAATTATATGTTGAGAGGAGAAAGAGTGAGAATAAAAAGATGCAATCATTATTAGTAGAAAAGGACTATAGGTATATATTTACAATTATACGTTATTTTTTTTTTTGTATTTAATCAATGGACTTCGACATTTTATCGTGTGATCAGTGATAGACCAACCCAAAGTTTGACTCTCAAAAGATTACAATATTTGGAAAGCAAATGGAAAATGTATATCTTAGTGAATGAATTTCAGGAACTTGTGGATTCCAAGGTAGTAAAAAAGCGGTGCTACTTTATACTGGATAATATACGCGATGCTTTCTTATTTACTCTGTTCGGACAAAGTTTTTAATATGATTGATGGAAATGACTTTTTATAAAAATTATACAGTGTATGCCATATAGAGATTTCTACAATGTCTATAAAGTGGATACCCATATTCATCATGACAGTAGCATGACCCAAATGCATCTGCTGCGTTCTATGAAGACAAAATTAAAGCAATGTCCTGATGTATGTTCAAGTATAGTATAAAATATTGCCTACATTCTTATAACATACTGATAATACTATATTTAACATGTTAAATATAGGAAATTGTAATTGAAGAAGAGGGTAAACAAAAGACTCTCAAGGAAGTATTTGAAGAATTGGGTTTGTCGCGCCATGATCTCAATATCGATAATCTTGATACCCATGTAAAAATGATTTTTATTTTTGTTCCATATTATTCAAACTATGCTATACCCTTTTTCTTAACTTTTATCGCAAAACTTTTTTTTGTACTATCCTTTATAGGCACATAGGGATTCGTTTAATCGATTTGACAACTTTCTTCGTCATTTCAATCCAGTTGGACAAAGTAAACTACGAGACATTTTCATGGGCACTGATAATTATCTTGAAGGAAAATACCTTGCAGAAATTTCAAAAGGTAAGGGGAAAAAAAACAAAATGGTTATAAAGAATAAAAAATGTAGTATTACTGTTACATGAATAAGTTGTTCATTATGTATAAATATATAGAGGTTATATCAGATTTGGAAGTGTCAAAGTACCAAGCAGCTGAATATCGTTTAACACTTTTGGGAACGTAAGTAAAAATACGTAAAAGATGAACTAAAAATTGTACTATTATTTTAACACCTTTTATAATTTTTTTCTCTCCAGATCTAAAGATGAATGGGACAAGTTGGCCAAATGGGTGGTTAATCATAAGATTTTTTCGCCTAATGTTCGATGGTTGATACAAATACCACGATTATACCAAATTCTTAAGGATGCAAATGAAGTTGATAGTTTCCATGATATTGTTCGCAGTAAGAATTTCATAAAAAACCATGCCTTCCTACGTAAGGATTAAAGTCACTTCATATTAAAACCTTATATACTTTCGTAGATGCTTTTGAACCTTTATTCGAAGTCACCCAAGATCCTTCAACACACCCTGAACTTCATATTTTATTACAACGTGTGGTTGGCTTTGATTCAGTGGATGATGAATCACTAACAGAAGAAAAAATTTCATTGAAAAACTTTCCAACACCTGATAAATGGAATAGTAAAGAGAATCCTCCTTATAGTTACTACATATATTACATGTACGCTAATATTGTTTCATTGAACGGTTGGCGTAAAGCTCGTGGATTCAGTAAGTAATACCTTTCTTGTGGGAAAAATATGGATGGGTTGTTTTTTCTGAAATTTATTTATATAGGCACATTTGTATTCCGTCCTCATTCTGGCGAAGCTGGTGATACTGAACATCTTGCCAGTGCATTCTTGACAGCTTTTGGTATCAACCACGGCATTTTATTACGAAATTCAACTGTTTTGGAGTACTTGTATTATTTAGCACAGATTGGTATCGCCATGGCCCCTCTTTCAAATAACGTCTTGTTCTTAACCTATGATCAGAGCCCATTCCATCAATTTTTCCAACGAGGTCTAAATGTTTCTTTATCTACGGATGATCCATTACAGTTTCATTTTACTCGAGATCCACTCATGGAAGAATATGCTGTTGCTGCTCAGGTATATATTAGTAGTATAGTCACTGATCATACTGTTTTATTGAGAGTCTAATCATAATAATGATTTGATGATATAGATGTGGAAACTATCTTCAGCAGATATGTGTGAAATAGCACGTAATTCGGTGATTCAGAGTGGATGGGAAAATTGTATAAAAGAAGAATGGATTGGAAAGGATTGGTACAAACATGGTGCAGAAGGCAATGATATGAAAAAGACTAATATACCAGATATACGTCTTAAATACCGTCAAGAAGCTCTTTTGAATGAATTGGATATGTTGCGTAGGTATGCTCCACGCCAATCTATCGATGTAACACGTGCAGAAAAACTAGGTGTTCTTGAACATGACCTGGTGGGTGCTGCTACATTCCGTTCTGATTTAAAATGGCAGCGATCCAAAACTACTAATAAAGGTAATGATCTCATTTCTCTACTATTTACTATATACCTGAATCATACAGTGTAGGTATGCGAGTGAACGATATATTTATTCATTATTATTTTGTTATTTTGTATACAATTAGTAGATCGTGAGGTTGATGAATGCAAATGATCAGTGAAAGACGGCGGTAAACAGAATATGTTTCATAAGAAACCATAGAAGAATCCAAACAATGCCCCAATAGCATTGGATGGTCTACATTAAATAGTATATTTATAATAGGTCAAACCCTATCAGTAATCCATAACTATAAGTGATGGATGAGGCTATAAATCAATAAATAATTTATTTTTATTTCACTCATTATTTATGCGAATTTATACGTATTATTATATAATGCAACATGATGTAGAAGATAATGTCGAAAGTTATTCCGATGATACGTTGGATTCATTCATTCATGCAACTATTTCTAGCTATATGGGTTCTGACATGATGATGATACATAATCCTGAAATTGCTACAGTATAGTGTCAAATGATCGATAAGTGTCCTTCCAAAAACACGTCAGAATAAAGACATTGGGTTTGTGAATTTCTTTTAATCATACGATATTATTACTATTAGTTGAGTACGTGTAAATGCATTTTGTTAAATATTATATAAATAAAAAAAGATATGTATAAAAACAATATATGTAGTTCTTTAAATGTTAAAAAGGATAAATTATTAATAAAATCATTAATTACTGCTATTATTGTCTCCAACACCCTAAAACAAAATGGATACCATGTTATAATTAGAAAGTCTCTCTTGAAAGTTAATGACCATAATCAGAACAAAAGTTCTTACCGGATGACCAAATCCAAACCACCAGACTAAGATTGCAATCATAACACAAATGGCAATGGTAAGAAATAAACAGCACCATTTTTTCTATAGAAGTTATAATATTGAAAAATACATATAAATTTAGAATTTTTGAGGAATTCTGTAACCAAAAAGAAAGAAGTCGACTTACATGCCGAGTTGCTTTTGCACTTAGAATTGCCTTCGCAATCATACTATTTCCTTCCTTCAATTGACCCACTGTTTGGTCTGCATTATTTTCAGCACTTGTAAGTACTTCACCTTGTTGTTCAACAAGCATTGACATGTCCATAAATAATTGATGAAGTTCCTGATGGTGGAAGGGTATTAAAAAAAGATACATAGGAATTTATACATATCATGATCAATAGGACAAAAGAAGAAAATAGTTTTTTTTTTTTTTTTTTTACCGTAATAGTCTTTTCAATGCGTTTAATATCATCATGGCGCGTTTGTACTTCTGATAAAACAGCTCGGGCTTGGTTTGTACGAGTAGCATGCATTAACTTTTAGAAAATACATATACAAGATTAATTTTTTAGGTCCCTGGTTCAATTTATGACGAAGCAAAGGAATTTTTTTTTCTAAAATTTACCGATTGTGCAAAAACTTGAGGAGAATCATCTGAATCAATAAATCGATCTACTTCATCTTGTGTTGCATCCGGTTTGACTTTTTTTTTTTACATTTATATATATTAGAGATGGACTAACCCTTTTAGTAGATATGAGTGAAAATATTCTTTGGGATAAAGGAGAAATGTGTCCATTTTTACCAATTCTAATCTGCCGTTCAACTCGCTGACGATATTTTTGCTCATAGGTACGTTCTACATCCTGATATCTTTGAATAGTTTCCAAAAATCGTTTTCGTAAAGCAGCACTCTGGTTTTTATTTTGATTGGGATATTAATGTCAATCCATCTATCCGTCCATACGCTTGCATAAAAAAATCCCAACCCTTTGGTTTTTGTTTTTATACCTGAGATCGTCGAATTTGTGCATCTGAATCTTTTCCATAACGCGCATTGGAGGCTTCGAGAGCTAATATACAAAATTTCCACATCAAAAAAAAGAATAATATTCCAAAGAGCTCTTTTTAATCCATTATTTTACCTTTGATTCTATCTTTTAATTCAAGATTTTGTGCTTGTGTTTGCCGTTTAATTTGTGCCAAATCTTTTGATATTTGTCGTGATTGGTGTTCATTAAAGCTAACTAATGCTGATGTATGTAACCTTTCTATCCTATCTACATTATCACTGACTGTAGAAATATCATTCTTTAAACTATCCACCTATATATAAATAAATTACCATCCATTCTTATTAATAATATATATATAACAAAAGGAGCTTTTTTTTACTTCATGAAAAAATCCGTCCATATTTTGTAAATCTGGTGGTGGTCGTTGTCGTGTGCTACGTTGTTCTGTAGGTTGCATTTCAATAGCTTCATGTTGACGATCATAAGAATCATCTCTTGTTTGACCAAATTCTTTATAATCATCATCGTCATTGTCAAATGGAGTCACTGTAGTGTTGGAGATTTGTGGTCTATAGGAATGTAGTGGTTGTTGTGGTTGTTGTTGCTGAGCTGAACGATATCCAGTAGGTGTTCGACGAGGTCCAAATTCTTCACTATAAAAAAGATCGTAAGTATTTTTTTCCACCATCAAACAATCGGTAACGATGAGAACGATTAATATTCATTACCTATCCCTTCTACTTTCTCCTCGACCTACACCTAAATTATCACCATCACCCTATATATTGGATTATATATAAGGTACCAAAAAAAAGCAAGTTATAAAGAGGATGAAGTGAAAAAGAAACAGTCCTAAAGGGATCCATTGTATATTTACTCTTAATTCTGCTGTACGATCTCTACTGAAAGAATAGGACATGAATAGCTATTTAAATAAAAGGGTTGGATAAGAACCGACGCGTACACTAAAAGAAGAGGAAAAGGAATTTGGCATGATCAGGTAAAACCCATTATAAATAATTAGGATACGAACTGATGGTTTGTATTGTTGTTTAATATGTTGAACTAAAATGATGAATATCATCAGGGGGGGAGAGGTGCAGACAGTGTGTTGGTTGACTGCTTAATATATAAAATGTTGATATAAACTTGAAATTTATAAATCCAGTAATTTTTGAATACCAAGAATAAAGTATATATTCTTCATCTGTAATGATCAAAATGTATTCGGTAATAAAAGATGTTATGAGTAGTATTTTTAGTTTCTTTATAACTTTGATAACAATGATGGATGATGACCATCCAAGGAGGAATAAAAAAAAAGTATACAGAGGAAGCTTGAATAAATTTATAAAAATGCGACACCGTACGTATTTAAACAAATATGGTCGATTAATATGATGATGATGGATTAATCTCATTCCCTTTTTTTTTCTTGTTTCTTTTTGTTTTATTGTACAAATAAAAAACTTTTTCATGTTATAATATCAATGTTGTATATAAGCATTTGAATTATCTTGGCACCTTTTTTTTTTAATTAAACAACAGCGGAAATATCCATGTTTTGGGATATATATATATTGTAAAAGAAAATCATCATTAAGAACCCAAATATATATAATCATTCTATTATACGTAGTAGCTTTCAAATCAAAACAATATTTATAAATATCAACCATCCTTTTTTCACACAAATATATAATTCAAGATTTTGGTAACTTACTAACTATACTACTAGTTACTGCTACCACTGCTACCCTATATAATATATACATACATGACACAAACTTATATAAAATACGGGGAAGAGAATGTGCGAATCACATATACAACTCAAAAAGAAATAAGAATCGTTATTAAAGGAAGAGAGAAGGTGTGTGGGAATGGGTAATAAGTATGATATGGCTTTACAAGAACACGACTTTTTTATACAATTTCCCAAATAAACCATCTTTTTGCTTTTTAACAACATCCACCACTGCCACTGTTACTCTTGTTATCATCAATGTGAATTCTTTCACTATCATCATCACCCATATCAGGTGATCCATGTTCTTCTTCAATGCTAAGGATAGATTGAATAAGGAAACGGGCTGCGTCATCAATATTGGTATTATCTTTTGCTGAAGTTTCGAACCTATGATGATATTTGAACATTAACATATTTTCTGCAAATATAATAGAATAAAAAATTACACATACCATTTTATAAATCCATGCTTTTCACATAATTCATCCATTTCTACAGGGTTAACATGCTGCCCATGTCCTTCATTTACCAAGTCACTCTATCATATGATATTAGTAAGTTATCTGTGTTCCTTCCACCTCGATCTATCTTCGCTTCGTTTGTACAATGTAAAGAAATGTAGATTACCTTATTCGCTAACAAAACAACAGGAATTCTACCACCACCCCAAGCATTTGGTAAATTGACTTTTTGATCAATATCATCTTTCCATTTGGTGACACCTTCAAATGTAGATTGTCGGGTGACATCACACACTACAAAAGCACCCAATGCTTCTTTGTAATACACACGGGTCATATTTCCAAATCGTTCTTGTCCTGCAATATCCCACAATTGTAATCTTACAATGATATCTGGAGACCACTGAATCACTTTTAGGGCAAAGTCAACTCCGATCTATGAATACCATGAACGTTAAGTATAAAGAATGCGAAACACTGCGTGAGTTTTTTTTTTAAAAAAAAAGTACGTATAATTTTTTAAATCCTCATTCCAAAAACGAAATCATGGTGATAATCTTATGAATATACAACACAATGAGGTTCTTTATATGTTTTTATTTGAACAATGGAATGAGAAAGCCTACCGTAGATTTATAGTTGCTTGAGAAAATATTATGTACATATCGTCGGATAATACTCGTTTTTCCTGTTCCTAGGTCACCAACAACTAGGATTTTATAAAGATACTCTTTTACTTCACTCTAAAAATAAGGGTATTCATTATTGTAATATTTAGTGTCATGCATATTATATATCGGTCTCGATGAATAAACTGAAAAAAAAACTAAAGAGAAAGGGAACATTTGAATTCTCACCATTGACTTAGGTTATTTGAAAAAAAAAAGATACGAAAAAAGAACATCCGCCAACCACCATCTAAGATATCTTTTTTTCTTCAATGCAGAAACCCTTTTCACTATCCGACCAACGAATGTTACGCAAAGATACAAAAACTATGGGATTTCAACGTCATTTTTTGTACTAATCTGATCGATTCAACAAATCAATTCCATGAACAAAAGGGTTCCTGAAACGTTTATTTGGTTAGTTCGTCTTTTATTGAAAAATAACCTAAAAGTCAATTCATTCACTCATTTTGAAACATTTATTTCATGTTTCTTTGGAATAAAAGGATGAATAAGACATGCTATAATATACCTATCTTTTTAAAATACCTTCTTATCCTGATAATTTATATGAGAATGTCTTTATCTTGAGTTTCACTGTTTTAGGTAATGATATATATCGTTATGGTTTTACAAAAAAAAAGGATTTTTTAAACGCATTACGTAGTAACAAAAAAAATGCGTGTAATCGCTCATGATAACAAGCTTTCTTTGTTGAACCAATATTTCTTTTTGAACTTGATGGTATACAGATTTTTTTTATTTATGCAACATGATCTTCATAGGCCATTGTATCATCTCGTCCTTTCATGTATGCTAATCGTGTCCATAATCTTTGTACAGCTTCGTTTGCCTATTTACCATTTTAAATATCTGTCGTGAGAAAAAAAAGCTTATTTTACTACTATCCTTTTTTTCACACAGAAAAAAAAACCTACCTTTGTCCTTGAATATGATCCAAGACCACCACCTAACAAAAAAAATAAAATAATAGAAAGCAGGTGTCTGTCAGCTTTCTACTATCTATAAGCCTATTCCAATTATCATCCTCCCATACACAAATATTTACCTATCCGTCGATTCAATTGTTGTAATTCCGAAATAATCTCCCATACAATAACCTGTAACATCTATCGATTAATACACATCATTGATTTCATCATTTTCCAGCAATCAAATTCATGGCCATTCCCTTTGGCTAGACTATCTTACCTTCTCCTTAACCATTTCAGCCTCATTTGCACCAATTGCCTCAGCCAACAACGTCACTTGATTTAATACGTCATCATAATTCAAATTTGGATCACGAATTTTGAATATGCTATGTTTGTTCTTGATAGTGTCTAATAGTTGTGTCAAGACTTTTTTATCTGAAGGAGCTTGGGCATAAATTGGAGGAGGAGGTGTTGGCATAGGTGTGCTCATTGTATTTTCTTGTGATGATGTTTGTTGTGGTTTTTCTGCGATAGTAATCGAAGTGGTAGATACGTTAGAAACAGAAAAATTGTTGCTGTTTGATGGTGTCGTACCCAAACTACTTGCTGCGGATTTATATTCTTCATCAAGTGACATGGCATCAGAAAGAAACGAAGCTTGTCTTAGCATAGTGGCAGTATTACTGTTTTCTGAACCCATGTCCACATCCATGTTACCATTATTGTTATTATTGTTACCATTGTCATGGTTTTCAACTTCATGTTTGGTTTCAGTTATACTTTCTCGACGACCAGGTGAACTTTCCGGTGTCGTATAATTCGACGATGATGAAGGTGAGTCTCCAGGAGCTCTAATAACATTGGATGCGGTCATAATATGAGGTGATGCAGTGTGTTGCTGCTGTTGAGGCTCTGGTTCTGGTTCTAATTCAGATTCAGATTCTGGATGTTGTGGTTGTGGTTGTTGATTCGGTTGTTGTGGTCGTGGTTTTTCTGTTGGAATTTCAGGTTTAATTTTGGATAAAGCGACTTCAAGTGCCAAATTCAATGAAGTAACAGCTATCATACGTTTCAAATAGGCACATCGTTCATAGGTTGGTTTCATTGCCTTGGTGATTTGTGTTTGTAATTGTGTTGTTGGGAAACGATTGACGAGATTGGCTGCCAAATCACGTAACTAAGCATACATTTGAATAAGGATCTAACTTTTGCACTATCCATTTTTTTTTTGTATCCTATAAAACTTTTAGATATTTTACCTCAGTTTTCCATGTCCCATCGTCCAAAGCTGATAATGTAGATTCAATCGTATTTTCAACATCACGTGCTATATAATCACCCACTCGATCCAATCGAATTTGTAATAATATACGAACTATGTATTTGATATCATCCGTCGAATACACAACAGGCCTATAAAAAATGATATTAATATTCCAAAATAATAAAAATCACCTTATTTCATTTTTTTCCCTTCTCCTTACCATGAACGAATTGAATATCCAAATAAACGAAGCGCAGAAGAGAATTGTTCCAATGGTATATGTTGATCTCCAGTAACGTTTTCAGACCAATCTTCTGACATTTGAGTTAAACTATTTTCAGTATTTGAATCTTCCAATTCTGTCTTGACTGCACCATAGCTTGCCAAGATACATCGAAAAGATGCCACATCAATATATCGATTGGTATTACGTTTTCCTGATATTGGTTTTTGATAAGGTGCACGTTCAGGACCCTAAAAGTTGTGTGAATACGATCGACATTAGATCATCTTCTCTCTTTTTCTTTACTTAGCTTCAAAATGAAAAAAAAAGCTTTATATGAACTCACCAAGTTTGCCCACAATGATTCAAGTGTTGAATAGGCATGCTTGGAAACAAATTTGTCAGGTTCAAATGCAACTAGATAAAAAAAAATTATATGTAAATAACAATATGGTCTAATATAAGAATATAACTGCAGTATAAACTTACCAATTTCAAAGAGCCATTGATAGATGGAATGTGGACAAGGCCAATTTTTTCGATGCCAGTGCAATAAAGCACCAGAAGAAAGTAAAAACTTTCGACCTTCATATGCTATTCCCAACCGCATCAAATTAAAAAATGGGTATTTTTAAATCAATATTCTCTTCTTCCTTTTTTCTCTTTCTATAACCTTCAAACATACTAGGAACATCTTCTTACATGATGATAATTCAAATATATAATTCTCCTTTTCAGTATCTGCACCCGCTAATCCATCTTCCAACAACAAAGGATCCGGTAACTATATGATTTACGTATTTATTTATTTATTATTGTCCATATCAACCCGATTTTGTCCTTTTTTTTGCCCATTCGTATAGAATCATCCTCCCTCCCTCTTCAACCTTGCTCTTGTTCTATTCACGGTTACATGACGTGTAAAACAAAAGAAAAAAAAACTTACCGTACATTTCTTCTTAAAAAACCGATACCGAGGTTCCTCTTTACGCGCATTCTTTGTATTTGAGATGACCTATACACGTTTTCCTTTTTAGTATTTTAAAGTTCATGATGTACGCTAGTTTCTATACATGGCACGCGTATGATTTTTGGTGGCGCGTTCTTTTTTTTTTCAGCCCCATAAAGATGAATACATACTTTGATGAACTTGTTTGAAAGGTCTTCTTCTAAATATTCACGAGCATGTTTTGCTGTTTCTTCCAATGAAATTTGTTCAGTATCACTATCTGATTTTTCAGCATTGTCGTCCTCTAATAATGTCTGTTCGTCAAGGTAATCGAGATTAGGTGGTTCGACGGGGTTTTCTTCTTTTTTTTCTTCCTCCTTATCAAACACAATGTCATCGTAAGACGTTTCGTCATTCAAAGCTGCAAACGCCTAATAAAATAGTATTTTTTCATTGATTATTAAAATGCTAATGAATGTCATGCATTAAGAAAATAAAACCCTCTTTTTTTTATAACATACTGCTTCTAATTCAGTATCTCTTTGTCGATTACCAATACGTCGTCGTTTATTAAGTACAAGCGTGTCCAACGGTTTTGGTTTTGGTTTTGTTGTTGCAATGGTCGTTGAATAAGACTGAGTAGGTTGTTCTTCTGGTCGTACATTTTCTTCCTTGTCTAGAAGACGACGGCTTCTTCGTGTAGGGATTTGTAGAGTTGACATGCCTTTTTGGAAGAAAAAAAGTGAAAGAAAAAAGTTTTTGACACAAAGATAGAATTTATTTTTTGTACTCAAGGGCTGCGCTTTTTCTTTTTTTAAGTGCCTATTTAGGCAAAAGTAAAAAAAAAACCTGCATTTTTCAAGGGGTAATCAGGAATAGAAGGTTTCAATTGTGATAATGAATCACTCATAAATTATTCTTAATAAAGATAAGCATAATAATGGACCTATAATAGATTCTTTCTTTGAAAGAGGGAATAATTCACTCAACTTTTCTTTCATCTGTTGTTATGGATATCAGTAATAAAATACCAAACTAAAAATGTTGACAGAGGAACAAAACCAAAAACGCTTTGTACAACATTTTTAGTTCCTAAATAAAAAAAAATGATATCATAAGGATTGGTATATCTCCATTTTGTTGTCATTTATTATATAGTAGCTGGGATGAGTATGATAATCGACTTGAAAAACATGGTGTGTACTACAATAATAATAATAAGGAAAGCTTATTTCATGAAAAACAATTCAGTTATATAATGCTATGATTAATCGATAAATCATGATCATCTTTATCACTTCCATATATTTATATATATATCAGTCAGTTACTGCTTTTTAATAATATCAAATAAAGAACAAAGTAATGTGATAAAACTTTTGATGAGGTAATTTATAGTAGATGTATTAAAATATTGAAAAAGAATTCATGTATTTTTTATTAAGTTATGAATGTAATATGGTTCAAACTTTGTATAGGTTTATTAATAAGCGCTTCGCTACTATTTGGTGATCCATACTTTATTGACCCAGGTTATAGGTTTTTTTTAAAAATAAAATGAAATGAGAAACAAAATAAGACATATAAGAAATAATAGGAGAAACTAGACCACTTGATAACTAAACAGAAAACTAAAGTGAGGGACTGAATTTTATACATATGGAGTATAGCTTTAGCCACTACTTTATTTGGTCAGAAGCGTTGTTGTTGAAAAAATGATTTATACAGGAGACAGAGAATGTCGTCAAGTTTGGACTTTAATTGCCCACAAAGCCATAAGTGGTGTAATAGATCGGGTGAATATGAATGGACAATCACCAACTACAAAATGATAATCGATAAACGGAATAGAGGAGCACCAGGTTGTTTAAAAATCTTAATGTCTTGCGTTTGAGTTTTTTCCTTCGTGCTGTAACCAATGTGACAATTTCACTAGTTGTGATAGATCGTAGTCAAATTTACCAACGGGCTGTCTGATAAGAATGTACTAGATTCAAAATCATATGTTAAACGTTAGTAACAAAAATATTGATTTAGTGCTTTTTTTTTTTGCCAAATTCCCTTTTGTATCCTTACTTTTGAATCTTTTATACGATGTATGTATATATATCAACTTGTGTTGAGATCCTCGAACTAAAGGTATTGGATACTATCTTTTTATATTTAACCTGGTAAAGATAAAGTAGTTCCAGCACAGGAATACTTTTTTGTTATATGTTATTATGGGATTTTCTAATATCTTGTTACGGACACAGCTAGAAATTTTAATGGGATCTTCTATAAACTATTGTCGCTCAGTAGAAATGTACGCACCGTACTCTGATCCTTCAATTGAACTTGTCGGAAACGAGTGTGAGAGTTTCCATACAGGACTTGGAAGATATTTTTATTGTGACGGCGCAACATACTAAAACCATAAAACTATTATACATATTAGCGTGATATCTTGAGTATATAGCAAAGTATAAAAGCATTATAGACATCCAAAAAATTATTATTATTTTTTTTTAGAGATCCATCTATTAGCCTTTCTTTTCTTTGCGATTATCAAACCACTAAAGTTCATTACAGCTAAGAATTTGGAGGTTATTACAAACCTATCCTTTACGACAATGTGGGCTGCATTATTGATGTAAATAACTGCATATTCTATTGGAGAGTGTTTTGTTTTTAAAGTAGGTTACCTTTTTTTCTATATCCAAACTAATAAATATGGATTCTTTCATATTCTCGATTTGCGAAACCCACTCTATATAAAGATTGATTGTTCGAGGTCCTCATGCTCCAGACCTTGTTCGAAGTCATTCCCTATTTACTACGTTACATTGGAATAATATATATAGCAAGTATTATATTAACCGCATGGTTTTAGTATATCTTATTGATTCAAACCACAAACATTCCCCCGTATGTAGATTACTATGTAGACATCCAGAATATTCTATGCATATATATTTTCATTGTTCTTGTCAAGGACTGATTAATTTTAGGGGAGTTGCGTGGTGGATCAGAACCATAGCCATGCCTCCAATGGGGTTATCCATTGTTGTTCCAGTTGTATCTAATCTTGAATATTTGAATTTTTTGTACAACATTATATATATACGTAGCAAAAAAAATAATAATGAAAGCAGGTTCTCTTTTACACCAAATAAAGGGAACTGGTTTTAATATATTGATTGTGATGGGGCTTCTCAACAAATGCTATTTATTTCATGGCACTTTTTCTTCTAAAAAAACAAAATTAGTTTGAATCAATGAGATTTTTGACACTACTAACCATTACTGATACTTCTACTGTTTAAATATATAAAACAATTATATTAATGCGTACACTTAAATGGTGGAGTTATCGATGATGACTGTTTATTAAAATCATCATCATCCGGTCTTATATCCTTCTAGTGCCAATAAAGTCGTTGCTATTAATTTATGATAACCTTCCTTTTTACGTATACTTGCTATTCTCGATATTAATATGACAAATTTTGATATGAATTGATGTCAACTAACCATAGATGCAAATTGGCGGTGAGGATAGTATTCATGGTTGGTCGATGATGTAGTTTCAAGAGGAAAGAAAGAAAAGAAGTGGGAGTAACCTTGAAATGCTAAATATTTATATTTTTGCTACAAGCCTCTTGCTTGTTGGTGTGACAACGTGTTACATATGCAGATGGCTTTACTTGCCAATAGTGCCAGTTCTTCCAAAATACAAGCAATAATAATAATAATACGCTGTTCCCAATAGTTAAGAAATATTGTTCTATCTATTCAATCTATTTCTCAATACAAAAATCATATATCTTTTTATCATGGATATAGTCACAACATCATGCTCAAGTAGAAAAATCAAGGCTGTACTTGGAGTAATAAAAGCAACAAGAACCATGTACAAAAATTTTGCAATCTGTCAAAAAACATGCAACAAGAAAGGCGGGATATGAGAGGAGGAAGGCTTGAAATTCTCCGTCTTTTCGTATACTGTAGATATACCCTTTTCCCACACTTACACAAAAACAACAATACAAAATGGCCGCCGTGCTTGAAAAGATCGCAAAATATGCCATTCCTGTAGGTTTAGCATTGGGTGGTGCTCAAGCTGCCATGTACGATGGTAATTATTATCCTATTTCTATATAATGATCCATTCCATTTTTTTCTTTTTGATCGATTTCAATTAATGTTCTTTATATAATATAGTCCAAGGTGGTTACCGCGCTGTCATTTTCGATCGTGTTCAAGGTGTCAAGCCTGTCTCTAGTGGTGAAGGTACCCACTTTTTAGTTCCTTGGTTGCAACGCGCTGTTCTTTTTGACGTTCGTACCAAGCCTCGCAACATTTCTACTACCACTGGCTCCAAAGGTAATGTATAGTACCATATGTGTATATTTTTAAGGTGTTTTATATAAATAATAAGGATATGAGGAAGTTAACAAAATGAAAATTGATTTATAGATATGCAAATGGTTAGTTTGACTTTGCGTGTATTGCATCGTCCTGATATCAAGCAATTGCCAGTCATTTATCAAAACTTGGGTCTTGATTATGATGAAAGAGTTTTGCCCTCTATTGGTAACGAAGTTTTGAAGGCTATTGTGGCTCAGTTCGATGCCAGTGAATTGATTACTCAACGTGAAGTTGTTTCGGCTAAGATTCGTGAAGATTTGTATAAGCGTGCCAAGGATTTTAACATTGCTTTGGAAGATGTTTCTATTGTAAGTTTTTATCATTAGTATAATTTAAGCAAAGGCCTACATATACGCGTGATGTTTTTTATGGACCAATTCAGATATGACGCGTTTTGTCAATGATATGGATGTGGGAAGAGGAGCAATGGATATATTGGATTTTTTCATTATCTGTTTCTGACGCGGGGATAATGAATAAAGAAAAAGGGAAAATGGATTGAATTGGTGTTAATCATCGACTTATTTATTATTATGATTATCCACGATAGACCCATATGACATTCGGTCGTGAATTCACCAACGCTGTCGAACAAAAGCAAATTGCTCAACAAGAAGCTGAACGTGCACGATTTGTTGTCGAACGTGCTGAACAAGAACAACAAGCAGCTGTCATTCGCGCCGAAGGTGACTCCACCGCTGCTGAATTGATCAACAAGTCTTTGGAAAAGGCTGGTGAAGGTTTGGTTGAATTCCGTCGTATTGAAGCTTCCAAGGAAATTGCTGGTACCTTGGCTGCTTCTCGTAACGTTACTTACTTGCCTAGTGGCAAGAATAACGGTGCCAATATGCTCTTGAACCTTGGTGTATAAATATAAAATTATATATAGTCATTTTTCATTGATAGTAGATTCTTTGATATGGTTTTTTTTTATCAAAAGCAAAAAAATAAAAATTATATAGTGGTCAGTAAAAAAAAAAAGAGGAGACGCTTATTTGAACGGAAAGAATAGTTATATATTATTGAACAAAATGGATTATATAACAAGAGGTTTTATTATTATAATATATAATTAAAGATGATATGGTTTGGAAGAAGGGGAATTAACATTGGTTGATGCGTGTTTTTGTTTGTTTGGTTTCAACTTTATGAAGAAGTAAAGAAACGATAGACAAGGTAAATAATAAGAATGATAATCAAGGGGAATAAGAGAGCGCTTTCTTCTCATTTCTTGTCAGGGTTTTCGCACTTGCAGATTTCTTCTTCCTTCAAACCAGCCAAAGCTTGCTTGATATGTTGACCGCAACCTATTTAATAGAGCAAGACCGTCATATATCAGTTGACCGCATGGATAAAAACGAAAACAATAATAAAAGATTCGGATTGATCTTCTAATTGATCATATTGCATTCAACTTACCCTTCCAGGTATACTTTTCACACTTGTTGCAGGTAGTTCGCATGCACATTTTTGTATATGTTTTTGATAGATTCGTAAAGAAAAAAGTTGATGAATTAAAGGTGACACATAAAAGTTTAGACTTTTTATTTATTTTTGACTTAGTGCGGAGATCCATGTTTTTGGAAACGCGATTACGACTGCTGACGCGGCTTCACAAACACAAGTTGTTAAGTTTCAAAGCTCACAGGCCAATCAATTGATCTTCTCCCAATTGAATCAATTGATGAGGAGCCTGTCACTCCCCCCTCCGACCCCCACAATTCGTCAGCTTTACGTGGCTCTTTCTATCTTTTTCTCCTTCTTAAAAATACCTAGGTTCCGCAAAGGACAAGTTTATCGTCATCATTCATCATGAATAGTAACAACCACGTGCCATAATTATCATTATCATTCATCATGGATGAGCGTATTGCCTCCGGGGAAATAGTGGAATAAAACATTCCAGAAAGAAAAAAAAAGTCATTGAGGGCGAGGTGAATAAGAAAATTATTTTCCGGAACACATGGAAAAGGAAGATAAGACCTTTCTAAGAAAAAAAGAGTAAAAGACGAAACGATAATGATGTTTGTTTGTTAGGTTGTCGATCAATCATAAGCGTATACAAAGTTATTTCGTAAACCTTTTTCGTCCTCTTCTTTCTTCTTTTTTGTTTATAACAAACAACCATGGTTACAACGTTAATATCAACACCATGGGTACTAAGTTACATTCTATTGTCATCCGTTGTTATCATGCAACAACCTGGTAATACAGCTGTAGCACAAGAACAGGTTGTGTGCGACTGTGGATTCCAGGATGAAAATGATCGGGTGTGGAGTGAAATATGGTACGCCGATTATGCAAGTTATCGTGCCGATCTGCAACGGGATACCAATTATTTGGTAATGGATTACACTGTACCTGCCAAATATGACAACACAATCAATCGTATTTTTGACCCTACCAATGTTCAAGTCATTGAAGATGGCGGTGTTCATTTAACTGTAAAAAAAATGGATAATGGCAGCTATACTTCAGCGTCATTTGGTACAAAGAGGTAAAAGACAGTAAAAATAAAGGAGGGAAGGTTATTCATTCAAAGGGAGAGCGAGGGTGTATGGCTTCTATTTATCAATTTCGAGAAATTTACATGCGAAGCCCCCCACCCCATAATTGCATATACTAACATTGATGTGTTTTATTTTTGATATTGTTATTAGACAAGATATTTTATACGGTACATTTAGAGCAAATATGAAAACAACGCCAGAACCGGGAACAGTAGCGGCTTTCTTTTTCTTTAGAAATAATACATGTGAAATCGATATGGAATCTTTAAGTAGAATCCAAAACCCTTGGAAAACTTACTTTTCAGTACAACCACAAATTTATAACGAAGATGGCTCAGCTTCTACTCTGACCAACGATAAACATACATTAAATTTTGATCCAACCTCGGTAAGAATTCGTCTTTATTTAGCAATATATAGATATACTTTTTTGACACTTTATTTTGATTTTGTTATATATAAATATTATAGGCATTCCATGAATATCGATTTGATTGGACACCAGAGGATATTACATATTATTTGGATGGTGAAGAAGCAAATCGATTTAGTCAAAATATCCCCAGTGAACCAGGGAGAATCATTATTAATCATTGGACAGATGGTAATCCGAATTTCAGTGGTTTGCCTTCAGTGCAAGATGCTACACTTTCCATAGCCAACTTGACCGTCTTTTTCAATTCATCGGAGGCAACGGGACCACCGCCATGTCAACGTTCAACGAAACCATGTTCTATTGCAGGTATATTAAAAATTATATTATTCTTATGTACTGTTTTTCAGTCTCTCTTCAACAATATATTCTAATCCATACACTTTTCAAAATAACATAGATATTATGCAAAAGAAAATGGTTCCAGATCCTTCACCACCAAAGGGTGAAGATAGTAGTCAACCAACGAATGAATCTGCTGCTATTTCTACAGATCAACGCGTTTTGTCATCCTTATTACTGACGATGGCAGCATTTATTGTAATTGTATTCACATTTGTATTCACATAAATTTCCTATTTATTTATTATTTATAATTCAAAAAAATGTATATATACTGCTCCTTTTTAATGTATCTAGAATATAATTTTTTTTATTATAACACAAGATCATAAACCCTTCTTCCTTTCATTAAAAAGACCTTATTATATAGAAATATGTAATATATCAATGTTATACAGGCAATTGAATGTTGAGTTGGGTGTTCAAAAGTTTATATTCAGATATTTATATTGAAAATGGAAGCGAAATATAAATATTGGAAATCATACACAATTTAAAGTTATACTGGATAGCAAATGTAAATATATGATGGATCATTTAAATTAATATTGTAATGTTAAGTGAAAAAGTAAATGCAAAAGGTTTATTAAAAAATGGATCTGTGATATTTGTATAATATTACAACTTTAAATAAAGTATTGAAGCCGTAAATAAAATATATGAATGAAAATGAAAAGAAAAGCCAGTATGGGAAAAATAAAAGAAAGAATAATTAACAGAAGCTAACTTCATAGCTATCTACTTGACAGTTAAATGTACTTGTTTGGTCATCATAAGCAAACTAGTATAAAATTAAAAATATCAGTCAGTAAATCAATATTCTATATATTGAACAGTCTAGTTTTTCACTTACAGAATAGGCATCTGGACAAGCTTTCTTGACACTTTCTGATTGTTTATCAGGTTTACAAACTTTTGGATCATCATGGTCACCTTTGCAGCAGTTTTCGTCACTGTTTGTTTTTGAACAAGAGCTTTGACATCCAGTCACTTTACCATTTGAATCGACAATAGCGTATTCCTTGGGACATTCTGGTACATCACAGGAGGGTGCACCACATTTATACTTGCCACCACTTGAACCTCCATCTTTTGGTTTAATGGTCATGGGTAAATTGTATCCATCGACCAAACTGATATCATAATAATCATGATCACCTGATCCTTTGAAAAAGAATTCAGCCAAAGAAGCAGGATTACCTGTACCAGGAGTACCACAATCACCTGATGATTTTCCTTCACACCCGTGTCTACCCCATACACGGCCACCCCACTGGTTACTCTTGGTAATGGTTTGACTTGATCCAGGCGATAAATCAAAACTTTGTTCGGGACCCGACTGAGATTTGCCGTTAGTAAGAACACCTACACCGATAGAGTCCTTGCAGTTATTCTTAATGGTGATCTGTTTGGAACCACCACCACCTCCACCACCTCCACCACCAGCCGAGAAGCCAAAACTATATCCTTGTACACATGAAGAACCAATAAAGAGTACGGAAGCAAATGCAAGTACGGTAGAGCGCATGGTTGGTTTTTTTTTTCTTACTCTTTTTTAATAGGTAATAGTAGAAAGGAAAATTAGGGTAATGAAAAAAAAGGGAAAGGTAAAGAACAAACAAAAAACTTTTTGTCATTTCGCTTTACATTTTCTTTTAAAAGGTGACATGGGTTGTTGTCGACGACTGTTATATACATGGAAGTAGCGAACGTCATACAATTGTTTTTACCCTTGATTGGTGATTAGTGTGACATAGTAAGATATATGCTAATGTAGTGGTGTGGTAGTAATAGAATTAGGACAACAATAAAAGTAAAAAAAAAATATATATATAGTGAAGGGTGAGGGGTAGGAGGCAGGGGTCAATATGTTATGGGATGGGGAAGAAAATATATAAGGGCTTTTTTTCTATAGTTATCATTAATAACAGGGCCATAAAAGTTCTATCACGGGTATACTTATCCCTCCATTATGAGAGAACAATCTTGAATAAAAAAAAATAGCAGGGGAGTATATAGAAAAACTTTTTTATCCATAAGAAAATAACCCCACGTTATTAGTTTTATTAGGTATTATTTACCAATGTAAAGACAATCAATCATGAAAGGAAAGAAAGAAAAAAAATAAAGCCATGAAAAGTAAACGATCATGCAGCGAATAACGAAAATGATTTTCATGCAACCAATAATAAAAAGCGAATATATATATTATGAATATGAATGGATAAGAATTAGTGGAATGTAGAAAGATAATATGATGCAATATAATATAGGTGAATAAAAACATTGTTTGATAGAAATATATATATATAGCCATAAAGGGAAGGGTTTGTTTGTTATGAAATAGTAGAGAGTGCGGACTAATACAATATAATAAGAATATCAAAAAAAAATTATAGTAATGAATCATACATTAAAAATCAAGAAGAATTCTGTGAAAATAGTGCTAGGATTCTATCTTGATCATCACTCCAGTGAGCAGAACATAGATTATATCGTATCGGTATGCAACTACCGTCATGCTGTTGTACAATACGATATCGCATAACTGGGTTCTCAAAGTAGGGTTCACCACAATAGAAACACGCTTTTGATTGGTCGAGATAATTTTGTAAATGATCTGGTAAATTGGTGTCTTTTTGATGTACTTGCTCCAAGATGTTTCTTTTTCTACTCAGACATCGTATTTTGCTTTTCTTCTTCTTTTTACTACTATTGTTATAATTATTAATACTATTATTATTTTGAATAATACCACGCGACATAACCAATTGGCGAGCACAAATTTCCGCCAAACTAGGTGGATTATGAGCTAAGGAATGGTTGAATTCAGTTATTTTTTGTTGTAGTTGAGAGCATCCTTCAGTTTTAATGGTAGCAATCGACAATCGTAATAATTCAGCAGGTATCGCGTCAATTTGTGAATAAGACAAGTCGAGATGAGTCAAATGTTTCAACATGGATAAACTTAATGGAACATCGGTAATCATGTTGTATGACAAGTCGAGATAGGTGAGTTTTTTTAAACTTGGAATGACACGAGGAATCTCAGTGAGTCGATTATGAGCCAAGTTGAGTTGCCGTAAATGTTTCAGGCGTCCTAGCGATGAAGGTAATGATTCCAATCGATTATAAGATAAGTCGAGTAATGTTAATCGTGTCAGTGTAGTAAGTTGAGGTGGAATAACATAAAGACCGACAGCACGTCTATAGAAGAAGAAAACAATTTGTATGTTTTCAAATAAACTGACAGGTTAGCCCATCTTATTTTATTATTTTATCTTCGTCTTCCTTTCCCCTTTTAATTAAAAGATTTTGTTGTTTATTAACAATAACTATAACAACCATATTATGTTGCTATTTAGTTATCTTTTTAAACAAACTTTTCTAACTTTATCATCCTTTTTTTCAAAAAAATTCTCTCCCACCACAAAACACTTTGTTGAAATAGAAGAAAGTTGGGAAATCTCACAGATCTAGCCGCGAGATGGACGATAATACATTTATGGCTCGATTAAATGTCATTGTATGCATACGACTAATGGATTGTTGAGATTTTTCTGTCATTTTTGAATATGGTCTATCGGTATGACTATATGATGAAGATCGTGATGTATGATCGTTTGATTCGTAATATGTTTTATCGACATAAGAAAGATCACGAGCTAATGTAGTAGGTGAAAATAGATGATGGATAGGTTCATGTGAAGGGATTTGAAGGTTATGCAAGGCAATTTCAGAAGACATATTTGCACAATGCAAAAAGGATATAAAGGATGGATGAGAAAGAAGGAGAATAGAGAGAAATAGTTAAAAAAAAGAACCGTATGAATGGATGATTGGTTGTATTTGTGTCAAAAGTAAAAAATAAAAATAAAAGAAAGAAAGAAAGAAAGAGAGAGAGAGAGAGAGAGAGAGAGATAAATTGATAGAAAAAAGTTTAGATTATTTGGATTGAATTGATTTGATGGCAGGGTGGAGTTATAGATATCAAAAAATAAAATAAGAAACAAAAGGAGGATTATATAATAATAAATAATAAATGCGTCTGGTTTGTTCAAGAATGAACCGAAGAAAAACAACATTCGGACCACTTTGCATCATTACCAGATGTAGCAATCACTTTGATATCTTGATGCCGGGCAAATTGGATCACTGTTCGAACCAACGCTAGTTCAATTTTTGATTCAACACCTGTCAAAATTCGTATCCTTCCTTCATGCTCCTCTTGTTGATATTCCAGTGCTACTGCTCCTAATAACCTCTTCTTTTCTTTTTCTTTTTCATCATCAACGTCGGTCTCCATCACCCAAGAGTTATTTTTTGTGTCACTTTGTTGAATATGTCGTAACTGTTCTGCCATCCATAAACTCTTCTTTTTCACTTGTTTTTGCCACTCGTTACGTATCCATATATACCATCCTATACCAACACCTGTACTCCATAATGCTAATTCCAACATGAGGAAAGCGCG
The DNA here is from genome assembly GCA_025677815.1 of Phascolomyces articulosus. NCBI lineage: Eukaryota > Fungi > Mucoromycota > Mucoromycetes > Mucorales > Lichtheimiaceae > Phascolomyces > Phascolomyces articulosus. The sequence continues at coordinate 212,086 of JAIXMP010000008.1, read as the reverse complement.
TCCTGCTTCCTTTGTTGCCAAGTGTAAGCTGAGTAACCCAATAAGTCCTGCTTGCCAAGTCCTTCGTACACCTTGTCGTTTTAACAATGTTTCTATAATGTGTTGCGTACGATGCTGTTGTGCAGTTTCCCAATACAATTGACGTACAGCATCCTCATCCCCACTTTGAAATTCTCGAATGTTTTGTTTCATTGTTTAATAATAAATGGATTTAAGAAATAAAGTGGGAAGAAATGATATTCTCCGAATATGGCAATCAGGCAGCGGCTTTAAAAAAAATAGGAAATGAAGAGGGGCAGGAAAAAAAAAAGCTTGTGTTTAGTTATTACAACCTCCTTCAAAACTTTATCATATAATAATGCACCGATCGTTCCGATTGCTTAGTCGACGATCGATCCATACTCAAAGAAAACCCATTGATTATGACGTTATTGTTATTGGTGGTGGACATGCTGGAACAGAAGCTTGTACAGCTGCTGCAAGAGTAGGTGCACGGACACTCTTGATTACTCAAAATACTGATACTATTGGTATTGTATAATAGTTATTTAATATATATGGTTGATTCATTGAGCAATAAAAAGATAAATATTAAATCTTTATTTTTTTTTTAAAAAAAAAGGTGAAATGTCTTGTAACCCTTCATTTGGGGGTGTAGGTAAAGGCGTATTAGTTAGAGAAATTGATGCTTTGGATGGTGTATGTGGTCGTATATCTGGTGAGTATAAGTTCTTTATGATATAATATAACAATAAAAAAAATGAAGGTTAGAAAAAAAAGTATATTTTTATTAAATATTTAAACAAACAATGAACGAAAAAAAAATAACTTAGATCTTTCCGGTATTCAATTCAAGGTCCTTAATCGATCCAAGGGTCCAGCTGTCTATGTAAATTGATGATCCAAACTATTATCCAAAAATAATACTGTCATTTGACAATCACAGATGTCTTATCTATTATCCTTCTTTATACCGTAATTAGGGACCTCGAGCACAAATCGATCGAAAATTATATAAACGACATTTACAAGAATATTTAAAGGATTATCCAAACTTAACGATTCGTGCTGGAAGTGTTGCAGATCTTATACTAAGTAAAGGTGAAACTCAAAATGAACATAATACAATGAAAGAAAAGGGTGCTTTATCTACTGTCCAGGGTATTCGTTTAGGTAACATAGAAAAAATTATTATTTCAGTCCATTCTTCAATAATTGATCCAGATATACTCACATTAAACATTTTGAAAATCAACAAACTTATTAAAAAAATTGACAATAACAAACATTTCATAAAATTTCATATAGAAAATGGACAAACAGTTCGAGCACCAAACATTGTAATTACAACTGGTACTTTTCTTGGTGGAGAAATCCATTTAGGCTTAAAAGTCTGGCCGGCTGGTCGTCTCGGTGAAGATCCATCTAATGGATTATCGAGATCGTTGCGAGAAGCAGGGTTTAAATTGGGTCGATTAAAAACAGGTAATAATTATAATAATATTATGTGTTTAGGTATATTCGAATTCATAGGGTTATGTTAAAGAATACAAAAAAAAACAAGGGGAGAGGAGGTTCTTTATTATTGTTTATTCAGATAAATGAGGATTGTACATCTAAAACATTTTGCTATGAATATTGACTACGACAACGACTAGGTACACCTCCTCGATTAGATGGTCGTACGATCAATTACGATGGGTTGGAGATTCAACGGGGTGATGATCCACCAATGCCATTTTCATATCTTCACAAAACTGTACCTTATGCAGTAAGTATGTACTTTCGTTTTATAGCAAGACAATATAGCAAGATATATTTAAAGCGATGGGCAAAAAATATTTCTATACTAACCTATTTAAATTATTATTATAGGATCAGCAAATTTTATGTCATCAAACAAGAACAAATCCTGAAGTTCATCGATTAGTTGAAGCAAATTTTGATAAAAGTATTCATATCCGTGAAACTGTAAATGGTCCAAGGTAAAAACAGCAAATTTAATTCACCTTAAAAATAAGATCAACATGATTTACAATTGAAAGTAGAAAAGAACTTACAAATAAATGTGTATAGATATTGCCCGTCATTAGAAAGTAAAATTAGACGCTTTAAACAAAAGGATGGTCATACCATGTGGTTAGAGCCAGAAGGATCTGATACGCACACAGTTTATCCTAACGGCATTTCAAATACTATGCCTGAAGATATCCAACTTCAATTCTTACGTCTAATCAAGGGTTTGGAAAATGTAGACATGACTATGCCTGGTAAGTTCTCTCAAAAATAAATACATTTTTTTTCGGGTGATAAAGACTAAAGTAATATTATGATGTGATATATAGGTTATGGTGTTGAATACGATCATATCGATCCACGCGAACTACGATCGACATTGGAAACAAAGCGTATTAGCGGTCTTTTCTTAGCTGGTCAAATTAACGGAACAACAGGGTATGAAGAAGCTGCAGCTCAAGGTATTATCGCAGGTATCAACGCTGGCTTAAGTTCGCTTGGCCGAGAACCATTTATCCTTGATCGTTCAGATGCCTATATTGGTGTACTTATTGATGATTTGGTGACGAAGGGCGTGGAAGAACCTTATCGTGTATTTACATCCCGTTCCGAATATCGATTATTATTACGATCCGATAATGCTGATTTACGTTTGACACAAAAGGGTTATGAAGCGGGTGTTGTTCATAATGAACGATGGCAACATTATGAACAAGATGCAAAAGTGTTAGAACAAGCATTAACTGCACTGGAAGAGTTACGCTTGTCACCTAAGGCTTGGGCTAAAGAAGGTATTGTTACCGGATCTGTAAAATCAAATGACAACGGTGTAATCAGAAGGTAAGCTGAACGAGGAGCAGTATAATAAAGACAAACGGCTGTCCAAATGCAAGATATTTACTTGTTTATATACACTTTTTTTAGTGGCATGGATATGTTGACACGACCAGATATTTCTCTGGAGAAATTATTCAGTGTTATCCCATTACTGAAACACATGGATAAATCTTTACAAGAAAGATTAGTGATTGAAGGTAATTATTGAACAATCAGTATAATTTTTTTGGATACAAATCGTATTTTCAAGATATTCATCGTTGTTATTCAATAGGTCGTTATAAACCATTCTTGAAGCGACAAGAAGCTGAAGTGGCAGCTTTGAAGCGTGATGAAAATCTCAAATTGGATGTTAATCTCGATTACTCTGCGTAAGTGAATTGTTAGGTTTATTTTGCCTTCTTTTTTGCTTGTTTGTTTATTTGATTCTTATGCTAACCGTGGTGACGTATATGCTAGAATGAACCAATTATCCCATGAAGTACGACATAAATTAGCAACAGTTCGACCAGAAACTTTAGGTGCTGCTAAACGGATTGAAGGCATGACACCAGCTGCTATGGTCGTACTTTTGCGTTATGCACGTCGAATGGGTCGTAGTGACAGTACTCCACCACCAGTCCAACCACAGGCGCATCAGCAAGAACAATTCATGAGTGGAGCTGCCTAATTCTCAACATCCATTTTCCTCATTATATTTTTTTGTCTTTTTAGGATTTAAATTTGTATATACTGTTATTAAAAGTTTTATGTTTTATATAAATGAAAATAATTCATCGTGCATTTATACGATACAACTAAAATTTATTCGAGTAATCTAGCTTATTATTTGACTGTTGATTAAGTTATATTAGTGGCCATCTGCCGCCATGTCGTAAATTAAATACTGTCCTCATGCGTGCATGGTAAACCATACCTTGAGTACAAAAAAAAAATATATATATTGCACGACATCTTTTAGACCTTTTAACATAACATGTAGAGGTTGTTGTTCCAGGAGTAATATGATTCCCAAGGTTTTTGTATAGTAAACGGCATATAAAGACGAGTAGCCTAGAAAGATGATGTATATTATACATATTGGTATATGTATATTCTCTTAACTACTGTTGTTGGAATAAAATAGGGAACCTGAGTAAATATAACAAGCATCGTTTATTGTTTATCTATATATTAATTATATTAGTTAAACTATTAATTATTATTTATCAATACAATTTACTATGATATCGTTTTAGTAATCTTCATGGTAGTTGAGTAGATAATATAATCTTGTTCTGTTGCATTATTACTCGTGAGATGCTTGAGTAATAAAATAGTTCAAAATTTATATTTTTTATTAAATTGGAAGACTAGTTGATCTGCGTCATTCAACATGTAAGTAATAAAATATACAACCGGATGGTTGTTAAGTTTAGGTAGGGATCACTTGATAATTGTGAATAGTTAATACCCTTTACTTCATTTATAGGGTAGAATAAATACACCATAAAGTAGTATTGAGCTAGGAACCGGGTTCCAACTGTTATAAAAGTATTTGCCTATCATTTAAATAAAATATTAATAATAATAATATCATTATTAATAGTATACTATATGATTCAATTACCTTAAATATGGTATCTGGACTACTACAATATGCTTGGTAGCCAAGAGAGCTAAAAGCATATGAAGTATTAAAAAATGCTAAACGACCAGTGGAATTTTTGCTATTTAGTCTATAATTTAAAACTTGATTCCATATATCTTTCAATACAGAATAGATAAGGACATCACAGAGATCAGTTTTTATACCAGTAAGTAGCCAAAGTAACAGGCGTGATGCATCTTCAATTCCTTCTAGCCCTACAAGAGAAAGATCCAAGTTATCTACAAGGTTACTAAGGTATTGACTAGTTCCCAAAGATTCACCTTGCCCAGTAATGGATGATAACGCTTCTAATTCACTTGTATTAGAATGACCTTAGTATATTCCAATGCATTAATTAAATCCCTACCGGTAAAGGAATAGGGTCAATTACCTTATACATTGGGCCTCGAACTAAAAGTTCTCGTCTATTATATAAGACACGTCCAATATTTGAAGCAGGTAATGGTCGATTAAATAATAATTTAAAAGAATCCTCTACTTCAATTGTATCTATGAGGAATAATGAATTTGATTTACTACATTGACGAGTAGCAATCATATTTTTAACCTCATTCCACCAAGAATGGTGTGGAGGGCGGGAAAATAGCGAAGACCCAAGGTAGGCAACTAATGGAATAAATGAAAGAAGGTCTGGGACAAAACGACGGATTGGTTGTGCCTTAATATGCTTAACAACGGTGTCAATAGCTCGTTGGTACTCCAGCCAAAACTCACTAAGCGTAGAAGCCTTTTCCCAATGGATGTAATCCATAGCACTCCTGAATTAATAAAGTTATATATAAAATATAAATTATATTTAATTTTTATAATAGGAAAAATTATATATCCTTATTAACTTACAACATCTTTTGATTAATAGAGGCTTGCTGATCCATATAATGACTGAGGTTCATTCGAACCTCAAGCCGGGCACCATAGCTTCGATGAGCAATGCCTTGGCATTGCCCAGTAATAAATGTCTTTATAATAATTTATAAAAGTATATTGATATTAGTATACCTTTATTTAAAAAATAATAACTAATATACTTAATTCCAAAGATGCCAATTACCTTGTGGTTTCCATATTTACTGCCACACTCCCAAAGATCATTTGCATCAAAGTCTTTTCCAGTACGGTCTTACGTTTTTCCCCTTTTAAAAAAAGGCGCCTTTACTTTTTGATATGCCTGCATACTAAAAAGGCCAGTATTACTTGGTGGATGGCGACGGCTGGCTTCAGACTTGAAGCCACCAAGTGTCTGGAAATTACTGAATTGATTCAAACAAATCTTTGATTTTAGAACATTATGTTCTTCACCCCAAAATAACTGAATCAAGTTTTCAAATCCACAATGATTCGGAAGATTATCAGACTTTTTCCATACTTCTATATATGGGCCGTTATTACAAAGGCGGTGAGGTATAAACTCATAGTCAATATGTATGTGTGCGGGTGGTATTTTGATAGAAGGTCCATTGCAGTTTAAGAAATATATCTGATAATTAAAAGTAAGCATCAGAATCAGTATCATATTGACGGTGACAATAGTCATCATCATTAGGATCATAATAACTACCTTCCTCATCATCGGAACTATTATAACCACAAGGCGAATCACTTTACTGTAATCTTGGATGGAAAATAATCATCTAAAATAAAGTTGTTGAGTTCATGAATCCTGATCAAATCCAACCTCCTTAGCGTTTTACTCTTCTTAAGGACATCCATACCATGAAAATCAAAGGCCATAATGTATAAATCCATTGAATGAAGGTGTGATATAGCAGGAGTCCATCTATAAATTCAGTTGTTCGATCAGCCAATTTCATGTTTCCAAAATCAAAGGTTAAATTGGTTAAACTATTCATACGACAGCAAACTTCCACGACACCCACATCGCTCTTGTTGCTTTCAGTGTTTCGACCTGTCGCCGTCGTCCATTCAGAAAGTTTCAACGTAGTCAAGGATGCAGAGTCTCCTTTCCATGCAAATGCCCATAAAAGTTTAGAGAGATTGATTGAATCAAGGCGATGATTGTCAAGTGTTAGTTTGGTGAGAGAAGAGGTTGTACTCTTGAGTACTTGTTACCGAATGTATTGAAAAGAAAAAGAGTTTATAAATGGTGTCCATTAATGTTGATAATCATACCAAGGCTACGACTTGCTGCCTTTGAGATATTGGTTATTCGAAGATCCATTAAATTCGACAGGAACATCAAGGAGAGACGTCGCCAATTATGTTCATCTTCTGCATCCGCTATCACAATTGCGATGCATGAAAAGTGGAGTGTTCGTAATGTCGTTTGTGTTTTCTAATAATGGTATAGCACTTGTTTGTAATACATGTTGATTATTCACCAAGACTTAGAGTCCATCCGACACATCAGAGGTAAAAAACTTTTCCCATCTCTTGGAGTCCTCCGATTCTTGGAACAATACTGGTAGTAAAATGATGACATTGACTTTAGGGCAAAATAGCTGGATATATTGATAAAGATTTTCGTTGCCGTCGTTAATACAAATCCAACGAAGATGTGGAAAGATTGTAATAACTTTTTAAAATCTCTCTGTGCCCTTCCAAACCATTGTTGAATCCCATTTCTAGTACAAGTTTAGTCAATTGAGTTTGTTGCAGTAATGAAAAAGGTGTAATATGATGAGGCATCGCTGTACTGTATCGGATCGAGGTAAGATGGCGACAGATCGACAAAAGATAAAATAAAACAGGAGTCCTATTCGTATTCCCCCCACCTGAATTTGACATCTGGTGATGTTAATGTTCCTGAGACAAAAGTTAGGATCGAAAATATTTCTGTAGCATAGTCATCTCTCATTGCTTCATTTAATATAAAAAAAAGAACACATTTATAAGTATGAGCATCGCTTGCTTATTGAAATAATCGCATCTCTTGCTTTTTTTTGTCTATCTTCCGGATTGATCTTTAGGGAACAAAGATTGGATAATCCCCTGGCTTTAATGAGTCGCTTCTTTTTACCATAAGGAAGTTGAAAGTGTTGAACATGGCGACGACAAATGGTAAAAGTGTGTAAAGTGTTAAATCCCTGCCTTGGAAAGCTCTATAAGCTCCAGATTGATCGATCCAAGGATTGGGGTAATTTAAAAGCACCATACGTCATATGGATGATATTCGCGTTTCCAGTGGGATAAAATCAACGATACGACTAACAGCATCATATGGAGCACGCGCAAAAAAAATCAAATCGTTGATCAAACGCCTTTTCGCCTCTTTTATTTCGTCCTGTAAAACTTTGTATATGACATCGTTTCTTGGTGTTTGTTTTAGCCCTTTGGTAAAAGTTTCGATGGCAACCTTTTGGAAACCTTGGCAAGTATAGTTACGGCCAACGTAGAGATATCCTTCTGGATCATGAGGTGTGCGTTTTATCACTTGTGCCGCGTCTTCTGGCTCTTTTTCATTTTTTTCCTTTTCGTGCCCATGCAATAGCTCATGCTTTCAACATTTGAATGATTTCTGATTTAAGATCCTGGATCGAACTTGAAGTATGATCAATGACGGCATCGTATTCATGGCCGTCAAGCTCGTTCATAATGGGTCTTGTTATGCTACTGCAACACATTTTAAAGATAATTCCGAACCTGATTCATTTGGATTCATTTTCCGTTTTGTTGGGCTGTTTGGTACTGTTGCCATGGATTTGTGACAAAAACCAGAGTGTTAGCGAAAATTATCGCGTTTCATGCATGTTGCATGAGAGAAAAAAATGCGCAGATTTTTTATGCTTTATTAAAAATGACAGTGATGGGTGATATGTAAATAGATGTAACTAAAAATCTTTAATATAATGGGTGACATCAGCGAAATAATTGTCTCCAGCTGATAATGTCAATGAGCCTCCTCGCTCATAAAGAATGGTTTCTACCATCTCTCGTTCATCTATGGGCATAGTTGGATGCTGCGCATTGGCGATATTTCTGTATGATCGAACGTTAAGAACCCGTAAGGATTGAATTTTTTCCACCAAGACTGGGATAATATGGTGCGGAATATCCATCATCATATAACTAAGCACTGGGGAAGAGGTGCCTCGATGTGTTGTTTCAGATGGATGCTGTTGTTGCTGACAATGATGATGACCATCTACCAAAATATCTGCAAACGACTCTAATCCTTTAGCTGTAAAAGCAGGTTGACCCACAATTTTCATATGTTGGATGCAGGGACAATGAATGGCCAATTGTTTGAGAGCATGATCATCAAAACGAAGCATTCCTTGACGATAAATATTTTGTATATCGTCACTATCGTTAGCATCATAATTTGTATATTGCTGAATCACAACCAATGCTTCCAACGCAGGTAGACATGAAAACAATTTTCCTATTAACCCATTCTTAAAGGATGGTGTATAATCATATTCAAAAGGGCGTAGCGCATCCCGAATATGTAACTCTCGTAAACATGGGGCAATGACACCAAAATCAGCCCATTCGTGTAAAAAGGAAGCACTGATAAAATCGTAATCCAAGTACATGAATTCGATTGGGTGGTAATGATATTTACCGAATCGTAAAAAAAAGTCTTTCCAATCTCTTTCATTATGTAATCGATAATCTTGGTAAGGGCCTTTTCCTTTTGTTCCTCGAGGCATTTGTGTCTTTGTATAGACAAGTCGACGAAGTCCTTTTATATTTGTGGCAGGAGTGATAGTTGTTGGTGTTCGAGATGGCGTTTTATATTCTGTCGATGATGTTTTTGACGTCTTCAAAGTGATCCCTTTTGGCGTACCTTTTTTTGCTGCCGGGTTCCAAAAGAATTTTGATGGATTTGTAGAAGTAAAGATATTATAATTACTGCTACTTGTTTCATCCACAGCTGCTTTATCACCGTTATTCATAATATTATTAACAACATCCTGCGTACTATCAGGAGGCTGATCGAATTCTCCATCTTTAGTAATATCATCCAAATAAGGTTCAGGCATTTCTGCACAATTTCCAAGAACCAATGTTTCAAGTCGAGGACAATGATGAATCGCTGTCGAGGCCCATTTACTGAGACGAATAGAATCGCCATTGGAATCCACAAATAAATGTACTAGGTTAGAACAACGGCGAAGCATATAGTCTACCCACATGTTGGATACCAATTGTTTCTCGTTCACTATGCGAGCATTGGCTGAACTATTGATATGAAGTTTGAGGTAGGTAATCGAAAAGGACTTGATTGCTATGGCTGATTCCACAATTGATGGATGAGGAAAATAAGGGGCACTGAAACGGCTATCAAAATCGCGCGAAGCTGGTGGCGTGAAAGTGAGGTGCGTCAATTTTGAAGATATTAGAAAGATAAGCCGGACCATATTATCGACAGGGATGGCACAATTGCTGAATTCTATTTGTTCCAAAGGTGGGGCTTTCATGTTGCGTATCACTGTTTCCAACAGAACAGATTGTGAACTTGAAAATGCAAAGTCTTTGAAAGCTTTTTAAATAAAGAATATTAATTCATTATGAATTGTTATTATTATGATGATGATGGTAGATAAAAAAACTATTACTTACATAATTTTTTGAAACTATGATCATTGGAAATTGAGTTAAACATATTTAATATATCATTCACTTTCATATCACCTGCATTGACAGGTCCATGAAGATAGATGGCATGTGTGAAATGATATGGATCAGAGGTAACGATCGTGGAATCTTCTGGATTAGGATTGTAGAGCCCATCATCGCGTAATGGTAATCTATTCCAAAACATGGGCCATGTTATCAAAAAGTAGCGCCAGACTTTACATACAAATACACACTCCCAAAGATCCTGGAAATTGGTTAGATGACCAAATATGGTAGCAAGAATTTCGTAGGGAAGTGATTCGAATATACGTTTAAGTTGTACGAGTGTGGCTTCGATGGCTAGTTTTTCCTTTTTTAGTAACGCAACAACATCCTCCTCTTCCTGCTGAGCACTATGGCCACTCTCACTGTCGTTATTCTTTACTTTTCGTTCTTGCTGTCGTGGATTCTTGTGATTATATTTTTTCAGAGTATTTTTCTCTTTTGATGATGATGAGGTGGTATTACTGTTGTTGTTATTCATTGTCGTTGAAGTTAAGGCCTCGATACCAGCATAATAAACTTTGAGTGCAGCTCGAAGATTATTATCTTCCATATAAAGTTGAGCAGAGTCAAAATATCCTTGTGCTGAATAGGGTGATTTACGTATTAACTTTTCAGCTTGTCTATGCTTGGATGCTTGACTTCGTTTAACAAAACGAGAATCTGGAATAGCGTCGTATGCTGATATAATAGCGTTTCGGGCATATTGAAATAATGGCATGGAGATAATATATATTTACGTTCAAAGAAGAAAGACAAATAAAAGAGGATGATACACAAACTTTAAACTGTTTAAATTTATTAATAAAAACAGGAATAATCTTTGTTTCTATATTTAGATCTTTGTTTTAGGCTTTCCTGTAAGCATATAATCCATATAATGCGTTTTATAGGTATATGCAATTTGATTTGAAAAGAAGCATAAACCGATCTAGATTTGACCCAATTTAGTAGACGAGCTCATATAATAGAGCACCTATATTATCAACGAAACTGTCATCGACTGTTAAAGGTCTAATCATCATAGTTACATCAACATTACCAATCTAACTCATAGTAGTATGATGGTTATTTTTGAAGCTATCATTATAAGGAAATGACTATATATCGTGCCTAATTATATTGTTCCCAACGACAAGAGTCCACTGTGGTACTATAATTTTGTTTACACTTGCCAATAATCCAACTAAAAATGCCATTTTCGGTGCGTAAAAGGAATAGTGACATGTTATATATATTGCTTAACTTCATTGTTATTGTCATGGTGATAATATGTTCCAATCAAAACATTGTTTAGACATCATGCGGCCAATGATGAAGGTGCTAATCTAAAGTTATATTTTTATGTGTAAGTGACAATGTGAAAGCATTACTATAATAGCGATAAGCAATGTACCTATAATAATTACCTTATAGCAGCCATTTAATCCAAGAGGAATTTATAGAAACATATTTCCACCCATTTTTTGTAAGTATTGGGTCTATGGATGATAAGTTTAAAGCGTGTGGTGGATTTTTAATTTTCTAGAAACATTCTTTGAAAGTAGTGGGAAAAAAAAGAAGTTAATTTCTTTCCGACAATCCATTTTTCTAGTTACCCACCTTACCAAAAGTAAAGAAAAAATATGCTCCAAAATCCGGCCGTTAATCAAGGCAATAATGAATCGAATAACGATAATGATGCCATGTCACTTTTAAGCACTTTTATGCTTCAAGGATGGGTAAGAGAAAAACCAATAAAAAAGTGTTATCTCCTTTTTTATAAAAACTAAACGAAAAGCACACAGGTCATGACGGATCAAGCTTGTAAGGTGCCTGGTTGCCCAGTCCCCATCATGCGATCCAAAGACGGATCGATTCGTTTCTGTGTAAAACATGATACATTGCCTACAACGTCTGCAAATGGGTCAGCTACTAAGATAACCAACAACAATATAACGACAGCTTCTCCTGTTGTACCTCAAACAACAACAACAGCTTCTCCAGCCACTACTGTTGTCGGCGCCACATCAGGCCCTACACAATCGACGTCAACCGAAGACGACGAATATGCAGAACGTGAGCGTCAAAGGGAACAGTCATCAAAAGCTTCTCAATTAATTGGTCAACGTTTACTTCAACGTTGGACACTCTTGAATGAAACATGTCCTAATCCTTCCTGTTACGCTGTAAGTTTATTTTATTTTATTTTATTTTTTTTTTCGGAAAAGTTGTGAAAATGGAGGATAACATTTTTCGATATGAAGATATTTATCAATGTATATGGGAAGGGTTTAAAAAGAACTAATGTGATAACTATAATGGAATAGATTCCTTTAATGCGAGATCCATCCAAACGTATGGTATGTGTCATTTGTGATCGAACTTATAATGAAGATTTGGAGCAAGAAAGTCAACGGTTGGATAATACGAAAGAAACAGAAGATGAACCAACTGAATATAAGGATGAGCCCACTGATGATGATAGACCTGAGGTAAATTTGGTTATTTTCAACGTGTGAATGGAGAAAGGAAACGTGTTTTTTTCATTCGCTTTTATCTTCTTTCATTTCTGTATATTGTTTTATTGGGTTGTCTATACATATACATAAAAGGATGAGACAAACCATCAAAAGAAAAGGCGAAAGGTGATTCATCACCAACGAAAAGAACAAGAGGGATCAGCTACATAGAAATAGGAGAAAAGAAAAAGAGAGAGATAGATAGATAGAAAATAGGGTGACCATCTAATTTATATACATATATTTATGTAGACGGATATTGAGTCCTGTGTAGCACCATTACCTTCCTCTTCCACAAATGAACGAAGACATCAACAACAAAGACAAAAACATGAAGAAAAAGAAGCTGTATTATTTTCAGAGATGAATGATAACTATACATCGCCTATTGCCAGCAAGATGCGGAGCTTATTACGTCGGGTAGAACGTACATCTGACCCCATAGAATTAAAGCATTTATTTGAAGCCATTGAAGCCGGCGCCAATGCTATGAAAGCATGCTCCAAAGCTTCAGAAACGATTCAAAAAATTGTATTCAATAACAATCATATAAAATTGGACTTTTAGAAAAAGGATAACCTCATTTTTTTATGTATATACTTATAATATTAATAAATCCATCCTCGGACCGCTTAGCAATTCATAAAACATTATAAAATTTTGTTGTAATTTGTGTGCACGGTGCTGTTTTTAATATAATAAAATTATTATTATTAGTATAGTACGACATTAAAGTCAAAAAAAAATAGAGTTGTTGGATAGATTGTTGCACCATTATAGCTTGTTTTTGTGTGTGTGCGTGTGCCTATGTGTCTATATATATATCATATGAGAGGACAATTCATCATAATTTTTACACTGAAGCATTTTGCTTACAAAGATTGTTGATAAACACGGATCAGCCTATTATTTTTAATTGTCGGAATTCTTACTACTGGGCGTTGTTATTAAAACCTCTCTATATCCTTGATTACTGGATGCATTATTATTGTGCGGTCTTTTGATTTTTGATAAAATTGGTCGATCGATGATTGATTTTTTTATATAAAAAATAAGCACATCTACGAAAAAGTAATTGAGATATTGTATCCCAAGTTACTAATTATAAATATGTCGTATATATAGGGAATTCAATCGTCAAAGAGTATGTGTCATCCATAGTAGGATAGAATTGTGGCGGTTTCTATGGTGAGTTCCAGATCACTTATAAGCAACGTGCAGGGAGTCCAAAATTGGGAAGATAGAAATGGAGTTCAAGAGCACAGACACGAGCAAACACGAAACGTGGGCACACGCGACTTTCCCTCTGCCTTTTCTTGTTGTTTTCAATTCTCTGTCTCTCCCCCAAAAAATAATAATATTTTGTTAGTAAAATATCAATAGAAAGATGAATCTTTTTATTGTGTCATCCATGGAAATAATAATAGTTTTTAAGTCCTTCAAACGAAAGGGTTATTCAACTTGAAAAAAAAAAGATGTAAAGTAAAAAGTAGTAGTAAAATGAAATAATAATAGTAATAATAACAATAATAATAAAAGTTTAAAAATATAGTTGGCAGCAGACAGTAACAACATTCTGTCAAAAACACCAGATGTTTCGATAAGTCAATAAATGAATTCGATGTTATTTTAATATATGTGAAGCCAACAAGTTAAAGAAGTGATTATCGACTGATATATATAAATGCTGAATAAAGGCTATAATATAGTAATGGTAATATATCTGCGTATGTGTGGTATGTGGGTGTGTGAGCGTGCTGCCAAAATTAGTAGTGATACACACCACTTTACCAGCTTAGTTTTTGTCCCTTTTCTATAGTTCCTCGCCCTTACAACTTCTTTTTTGGTCCTTTTTTTTTTTTTTATTTTCCCTCATCACAAAAGCCCAAAAGCGCGCAATCTTTTTCTTCTTCTTCTTCCTCTTCTTCTCTCTTTTTCTTTTTCTTCTTCTTCTCCATTTCATTTTTTCTTTCAAAAAGGCATTGGTGAGATTGCCTCATTTCTCTCCTTTTGCTCTAAACTTTGACATTCTTTATAAACTCCATTCACTTTTTTTTTCTATTACTTCTTTTTTTTTTATTTCTCTCCTTTCTTTTTTTTTTCTGCACACACTATTAACCGTACCTAAAACCGGTTAAACAACATTATAAAAACAAAAAAAGACCGTCATTTGGTATTATTTCTACATTCCCTTTCTTCGAGAAAAAGCAATCATCATTACTAATTGTAATATATATCAAGCTTCAAAACAGTGCTAAATTTTGAGGTCCCCCCTTTTCTTATTTCATATCCAAACTGTTGCTCTTGGGATATATTATATATACAACCATAGCAACATTTCTTCTTCTTCTTCTTCTTTTCCCTTTGCACACACGCATATACATACACGCTCTTCATATCCATCCCTTTCCCCTTATAAAACCAGGTTTCTTTTTTGGTTTTATAAGTCATCGAATATATATATTATATAAAGGAGGGATAAAAAGTAAACATTTTATTTATCCAAAATGCAAAGGAATGCATATATGACCGATTATCCGACTACTGCATCGGCAGCAGTAAGACAACAACAACATAATAATAATCGACCTCAATTGGATATTCAACAGCCAAAAGCTAGAAATCAACCACAAGGACAGGTAAAAACTTTGTTGGGGGAGGGAAGTGGGAGTTGACGTTTATTATACTATATTTATATATATCATTTGAATGATAAGTGAAACGTCCAATTGAACAAGAGATATTAATTCATATATTTTTTTATCTAAATATAAAGTTGGCTGCGCTCATGAGAGGTCGAGGAGGGGATTGTGACACCGACCTTTACCTTGATAACTCGTCGCGTGAACTCGATCAACGTTCGAATAGTGCTCCTCCCGATCAACATTTACTTTATTATCCATTGTCGGACAAGATCCTCAATAGACATCATCATGGCGATACGTCATCATCAGCTACAACTACTCCACTTGGCGATCCTAATGCCACTATGCGATTGACGAATCAACAGCAACAACGTCCGTGGGATAATAATAACAATAACAATAATTATATGGCTTCACCTTTATTCGATTCCGCACGACAAGCTTGGTCATCGACTCCCAATCAGATGACCCCATCTGAAACTTCAAAACCATTTAATGGTGAAGGTAAGTAAAACGCGTCTGAAATATATTTTTTCCATAAAAGATTGCATATGAATGGTGATAGTGATAAAGAGAAACCAAAAAAAAAAAAAAACGATTATTCTAACGATGCAGTTAAATAATGGGACATAGGCGACGATGGATATTTTGATGCTTTTATGGATTCAGAAAATACATTAGCTGGTAATGGACGTGGAGGAACAGGAGGAGCAGGAACAGGATTGAATAATAATCTTGGAAGAATGTGGAGTCCATCTGGTTTAGTGTCTCCAAGAGTTCATGGCCCACTGGAAGGCGGCAGCTCAATCGATTCTTCGGTTCCAGGGGTAAAATAAAAATAATTCTCAATTATAATATAGATCTATCCGGGGGACGGGGAGGAAATGGAAGAATGGGGGAAGAACAGGAAGAAGAATAATAATAACTTATTATTATATTACTATTATTATTAGAATCGATCGGCTTCACCTTTTAATCCACTTTCTCAACAACATAAACAACAACAGCAACAGCAACAGCAAGATCCATTGATGATGCGATTTAATAATAATAATGAATATGATTCACCTCAATTCCGTGTCCCTATGGTGCAATCTTCTTCTGCTACTACTCGTTCTCCTTTACATCAACAACACCAGCAGCAACAACAACATTATGGATATGCGAATGATGGATCCGTTCAAAGCGGCAATAGTACTCCGTTTAATGAGGAATCGTTTCCGCAGTTTCAAGGAACGCAACCAATGTCACCTCCTGCACCATACAAATTCACTACCTCTCCGCCCCCTCGTGCAAATTCAACACCGCCCACGAGCCACATGGCAACACAGCGAAGCCGTCAAGCAATGGGCATGGAGCCGAACGATTATAATAATTTGGTGCTTGGTATGGGTGGTCTTGGTTTGAATGATAAGGTAAGGGAATCATTTTCACCCCTTTCTTTTTTCCTATCAGATTATTCGATAGGCTTTAGCTCAATATATTAAAAAAACGTTATTATTGCTATATTTAGTCACTCAAAGGACCAGAAGATGCCAAGGCAGGTCGTACATCAGCTCAACAACAACAGCAGCAACAACGCTATTTGCAATGGATGAACCGTCAAGGTGCTGGTATGAAACCTCCTCATCAAAGCCTTGATGCTGTTCTTAGTGAATCTGCAAGTACTGGTGGCCCGACTTCCTGGAGTAACAATGCTACACCCACGAGTATGATGTCACCTATCAATAGTCCATTTGATATGGAACCAAGAAGTGCCACTGTATCACCTCCACTTTATGGCGGATTAGGCGGAACTGGATTTGGTTTTGATGATCGTGCCAGTGATGACATGTTCATGGAAACAACATCCCAAGCAGCTAGCCGAAGACAGCGAATATTGGATGGTCGACAACAGCTTAACAAGTTCCCTTCCACTCCCTCATTATCTGGTTTAGCAAGTATGCCCATGAGTCCTGAATCCACAAATCATGAACAACAGCAACAGCATCAATGGACCATGAATGATTATGCACAAGCTGCTGCTGCCCTTGGAGGGAATCCATTGATGGGACAACAAGGTCGTCAAGGCAGTATCCCCATATTTGATAATAATGAAGAAGCTGCTGCTGCTGTTATGGCTGCTGCTTATGGATCAGGAGGAGGAAATATGAACGATCGATTGCTTCGTCAATTACAAACTCGTCAACGTCAAATCATGCTTCAGCAAGAACAAATTTTGTTTTTACGTAATCAAATGTTGCGACAACAACAATCACAAGAAATGTTACGCAACATACCATATTATGCGAATAATCCAGCCGCTGCTGCTGCCGCCGTGGCTGCTGCCGCTATTAATGTTCCTGTCAGTGCTGCCACAGCTGCTGCCGCTGCTGGTGCTACAACCGCACCTCATCACCCTCCACCTCCACCTCCACCCGGTGTCATTCCACCTGGCGCTACCGCAGCACAGGGTAACAATGGCGTCCCACCTCAACTCCGTACACGAGCTGGTATTCCTGTACATGAACCTTTGGGTAATCCAGTAGCAGCTGCAGCTGCCGTTGCTGCAGCTGCCGCGCTTTCAGGAACTCCCCCACCACCAGATGCTGCTCATATCATCCGAAGTCCCTTATTGGAAGAGTTCCGCAGCAACAAGAACAAAAAGTATGAACTCAAGGATATTGTGGATCATGTGGTTGAATTCAGTGGAGATCAACATGGATCTCGATTTATTCAACAAAAGTTGGAAACGGCCAATAGTGATGACAAGCAGCTTGTCTTTGATGAAATTTTGCCCAATTGTCTTCAATTGATGACCGATGTCTTTGGTAATTATGTTATTCAAAAATTGTTTGAACACGGTAGCCAAGCACAAAAGACTGTGCTTGCCAAACAAATGGAAGGACATATTTTATCCTTGTCACTACAAATGTACGGATGTCGCGTTGTTCAAAAGGTTTGTTTTACAACTTTTTTTTTTGTTTTTGGATGGATTGAGTGTTTTATCTTGATGAAGGTCTTGGGAGATATCCTGTATTTATTTATATTTTTTTTGTCTGTATATATAGGCACTGGAGCATGTATTGACGGATCAACAAGCAACCATGATTCGTGAATTGGATGGTAGTGTTTTGAAATGTGTCAAGGACCAAAATGGTAATCATGTGGTTCAAAAGGCCATTGAACGCGTACCAGCACAGCACATACAATTTATTATTGATACTTTCCATGGTCAAGTTTACCATTTGGCAACTCATCCTTATGGTTGTCGTGTAATCCAACGCATGTTTGAACATTGTCCTGAAGAACAAACGGTAATAATACATTTCAAATCAAACAAATAATTATAAGAAATATGAAATTAACGAGTTATTTTCTATATATCAATATCCTACAGGAACGTTTGTTGGAAGAACTTCATCGATGCACAAGTCAACTTGTTCAAGATCAATATGGCAACTATGTTGTTCAACATATCCTCGAGCATGGTAAAGATGAGGATAAACAACTTATTATTGGCAAGATTCGTGGTCATGTTCTCCAATTAAGTAAGCACAAGTTTGCAAGCAACGTTGTCGAAAAATGTGTCGCTTATGGCAACGCAGATGATCGACGTGCCTTGATTGAAGAAGTATTACAAACACGCCCTGACGGATCCTATCCCTTGCTGACTTTGATGAAGGATCAATATGCCAATTATGTCCTTCAAAAGATGCTAGATGTCGTTGATGACGGAGAACAACGTGATTTGCTTGTTAGCAAGATTAGAATGTATTTACATTCTGTAAGAAAATACACTTATGGAAAACATTTAACACAGAGTATGTATCATGATCTTTTTTTATATCGATGTTTATGGACGATAATGATGATGTATGTATATTAACGATATGGTTTATTATAATAGAGGTGGAAAAATTATTACCTCTTAGCAGTGATCTAAATGCTACAACTCAACAAGATGGAACGACAACAACAGCATCATCATCACCTGTGGCAACAACAGCTACTCCTAGTTCTTTGGTTGAACCAGAATCACCTTCTCCAATAATGACTGAAGCCCAAGTTGTTGAAGATAATGCTCCCAGGTAGAAGAATGAAAAAAAAGAGAGATTTTATTATTGTTATCTATCATCTATTATCACTATCCTTTTTCTTTCCTCAAACACAAAAAAAAGTCATTTACTATTACAACTTAGCACACCATTACTATATTTTTACCCTTTTCTTTCCCCTCACTTTATTATTTTTGTTTATAAGTCTATATTATTTCTTTTCTTTGTGTTCCATTTCGTTTTATACCAATATGTTTATAAACGAAATTGTTCCCTCAAAGTTATATCATTCTTTCAATGTGTACATGAGCTGATTGCTTGTATTAGTCTCCCCTTTTTTTTCTTTATCCCCCCACTTAGAGAATTCTTTTTTATTATTATTCGTTTTTCTTTTTCTATTATTTTATCTTCTCTCATTTTTCTATAAATCCCCTTCTCACCCTACACACAATTCAATGTACATGCAAAAACAAGTATCCAAAAACTTTCTTATTTATTTTTATTTCTTATTATTTTATATTTTATAACAAAAAATCACTCGATTTTTTTTTTCGATTTGCACGTTATTTTTTCTTTTTATCTTATTATTTTATTATTTATATATACATATTTATTTATACATATATAACACTATATTATATATATATATATTATTCAAATATTTTGTTTATCATTATTATATTGGTTATAATATTTATACTTTGAATAATGAATATGTGGGTGCTTTAAGAATACCAGAATCATTGGATGTTTTACCTTGAATGATAAATACATCAGCTACGACGATGGCACCTGCCATTTGAATCATTTTTTCAGCGGCTGCTGCAGTACCACCAGTTGCAAAAACATCATCCAAAATGGCTACGCGTGAATTTGGTTGAATTACTCCTTTTTGCATTTCAAGCACATCCTACGTAGTATATTACATAATTCATTACATAATTATATAGAAAGTCATTTAATTAACTTTGTATCGGTTGGACATATATAT
Organism: Phascolomyces articulosus; assembly: GCA_025677815.1. Classification (NCBI taxonomy): domain Eukaryota; kingdom Fungi; phylum Mucoromycota; class Mucoromycetes; order Mucorales; family Lichtheimiaceae; genus Phascolomyces; species Phascolomyces articulosus. Next base: position 191,822 of record JAIXMP010000008.1, on the reverse strand, counting down.
ATATATATAAATGAAAATAAAATGCACATACAGGTCCGTATTCTTTTTCATATCCTACTTGAAGACATTCACCAGGTAATTTCCCCTTTTTTCTTATGGGAACAAATGGAACTCCCAAACGGACTGCCACAAAAGATGCAAAGAAGAAACCTCTTACTTCTAATCCAACGATCACATCCACTGACTTGTCCTTTAAATAATCAACAAATTTATCTGTCACTTTTTCAGTTGCTTTTGTGTTTTGAAAAATGGGGAATATGTCTATAAATTGAACGCCTTCTTGTGGAAAACCAGGATATTCGCCGAGTAAATCATAAATAAACAAAAGTTTAGGATCTTGTTCATGTCGTGCCGATCTAAGCATAGAAGAGGGTTGGGATGCGATACTCATCACAATATGCAAAAGATACCAAAGTGCTGTTGTTGTAGTGGTTTGTTTCAAGACTTTTGGTATGTTTTGAGAAAGAAAAAGGAAGCAAAGAACAACTGAGTGATGATTCTTTTTTAATTCTTTTCCAAAGTTTTAAGTTGTGTAACATAAATGATGATGGTAACTTTAACTGCGGTACAAACAATATAGGTGCATGATTCTTTTATGGTATGCTTGCTAGAGCAACAATTAATAAATTTATCAATAGGACATACATGAAAATTCTTTTATGATTTAGTAGATATGAAAGCTAATTTTCATTTCTATGTAAGGGTTACTGTGTATTTGAATTTGATGATGAGATTCCTTGAGAAGAGTTTTGACGGGCACCGCTAATTTCAGCAGCATTTATAATACGGCGTAATGCCAACAAATCTTGATCTGACAATTCAACTTGACCTCCTTTGACATTTTCTTCAAGGTACTTGATTCGTTTTGTCCCTGGAATTGTAATAAAATCCTTTCCTTGTGCAATAACCCAAGCAAGTATTAATTCGGAAGGACTGATATTTTTTGTTTTTGAAAATTGATGTATTTCTTTCACCAGATCCATATTTTTTGTAAAGTTTTCTGGAAAGAAACGTGGAGACGTTCGACGCCAGTCATCTTGCGTTAGGTCACCAGGTGATTTGATACCACCTGTCAAGAAACCACGACCTAGCGGTGCACTATATTATTTAAAATAAGAAACATACTAATGTATAAGCACAATATAGCTGTTATTATGAAGTTATACATAATAGTAGATACACTTACTATGCTACAATGGTGACGCCTAATTCTCTTGCTGTTTCAAGCAAACCATTGTTTTCAATATCCAAAGTCCAAGGCGAATATTCCATCTGTACAGCCGTAATAGGATGAATACTGTGTGCTCGACGTAAAATCTCGGGACTGCATTCAGAAAGACCAAGATATCTAACTTTACCTTCCTTGATCAATTCTTTCATAGCAGTTACTGTCACCTCAATAGGCCTACAAACGTATGGGCATAAAAACACCAAAGTGAAGCCATAATAAGGATTGTATAATCTTACGTAGTTGTGTGATAGATAGTGCCTCTCTCTATTTGTACGCTGATAAAACCAGATTTCCACTAGTACCACTCCAGCTCCCCCTTCATTCCAATACCATTAATAAAAACAAAATAAAATATTTACGTTTTAGGGTCGACTCTATGCTGATAATATAAATCGATTGTATCGACACCGAGTCGCTCAAGACTATTTTCACAACATTCTCGTACATATTCTGGTTTTCCATTGACACCCAAGAGTTTATTCGAATGCTTATCTCTGATAAGTCCAAATTTGGTGCATAAAAATACCTTGCTACGGTTTCCTGATTTAGCGAAATATTTTCCAAGCAACAACTCATTTCCTCCAAGTCCATAAACATCGGAAGTATCCCAAAAATGACAGCCTAATTCCAACGCTCGATTCAATACTTTCATGTTAGCTTCTTCACCATCGGAAGGACCATAAAGATCGCTCATCCTAATAATAATAAAACACATATGTTTAAAGAAAAAGGAATTAGAATGCATCAAATTAGAATTACTGATACTACTCGTTGTATATGTATAGTAAAACATGTTTATTTCTAACGTACCCCATACAACCCAGACCTATCGGGTTGACAAAAGTTCCAGTGTTTTTTCCAAGTTCTCTTTGTTTGACCATGACGGTTAATATTATAGCTTTTTTCTTGCTTTTATAATTCGTAATAGCGGTATAGCCTTTTTTTTGTGATGTGTCGTCTGAATGTCACGTAAATCAGTGCCTCTTTTTATACAAGGCGATGGTCCCAACTTTATACAAACTATGACGCGTTCATTTTGACTTAATTAGTCAATTGTATTATATTCCAAATTACAACAGTTGTTATTACTAAACAATTTCCTTTCATTCTCCTTATTGTCACCCGATATATTTGTTTTATTTTGTTTATCATTCTTTGTTTCTTTTGATTTATGTTACACAGCATTGTTAGTGACCGAGAAAGCGCGCTTTGACATCTTGAATTAAAAGTAGTGAATAAATATAAAAAAGGTAAACGTTTTTTGTGGGTTATAATAATTATCGAGACATGCAAAGTATATTTTTAGTTTTTCGATGAGAAGAGTATTTGTAATATAAATATATACAATAATGATCTTCCCAGCATAGGCGCTTTAAAGTACACAAATCTATGATGGCCTTGAAAAAACATGCCAATGAAAACACAATCCAAAAATCTACCAAACGGACAAAATGGTGTTAATGGGTATATACCAGATAATAAAAAATGTAATCCAAATAGTACTTTGATGAATAAATAGAAATCAAGAATTATTACTTCTTCTGGCAGATAATCCTTTATTATTGATACTTTTATTATTCATATAGTTATGAAGTAACGATACCAGTAAATTTCACGTCGTTTTGAAAAAGTCACTAGTATGATTTCTCACAAATTTCAATGCACTGTTTTATTTGTTGCACCAATCAACGATACTATTTACACAGATATCCTTTGGGATATTTATAGTTTATCAGCATAGAGATTTCTGTTCTTCTTGAAAGTCATTTAAGGTTCATGTAGTAAAACTGAGACTTGTTGAAACGCTAAAATGTAACAACTTTTTCTTTTTCCATTTTCTTTCCTTCTTTTGCCACATTTTCATAACTATAAATAATTATTTCTTTCTTTTTTTTTTTTTATTTCTGCCATATTCAAACAACTTCATAAACCTAATCAAAGATTAGATCTAAAATAACCGAACCATATGGTTAATCTATAGTAGGTCTTTGATTCTCTTTTTATAAGGTGGTAAACTTCTTTACTCTTCAATAATCATGGCCACCAATAATGGAATATAGATATTGTTACTACTCCTTTGGTATCATATCGACACTATCACTATAGGTAGTCTAAGGAAAAATAAGCATGTATATTACTTATTATCAAGACCAAAAGTCAACAGACGTGGTGAGTATTAACCATTGATTGAAAGCAACCGGAGGAACCTATCGTCCCATCTACTTAATCCGTACTTCCGACTGGAAAAAGGTACCTGGTACAGAAGCAAAAAATGGTTATTGTATACTTTCGTATTGCTGGGAACAATCTGGTGAGATCATTCCAAAAAAGCAAGACGTCGACAGCAGTCATCACAGTGGTAAGAGTAGCAGCGTGGAATATGAATGTATTGATCAAGGAAAACATAAAATTATCCAAGTAAATTACGGTAAAGAGCGCAGAGCAAAACATTTATTCCGTCCGTCGATCGTCGAAAAAATGAGGATAACAACATTTGCCACCTATGATGTTCTACTCCAACAAATATGTCATAATTTCAAGATTGATTATCTATGGTACGATAAAGAACGCATGAATTAAACTGATAAGCTAGTAAAACGCAAGGAACTGAAAGAAATGTATCTGATCTATGGAAATGCAAAATAGACTGTTGTCATGATACCGGAAGTGAAGGTCAACGATCCACTTGATTTTGAACAAGTGATTCCAAATCATGGTGTAAAGGCAAGACTTGATGCTATCACAACATCATTGCATGGCTCCTGCTGGTGGAAAAGGAGATGGACACTCGAAGAACTCATGTCCTCAAAACGTATTTTAATCATTGGGGAAGATATAAACCTAAGGCAACACAGTCTCGACATGACCAACATTCCTACAACCATGGATTTTCTTTTGGTGGAGATTTTTGCATTACAACACTCAAAAAAGAAAAAGCATTAATTAAGTATTAGCTGCAGCTCATTTTCGTGACAGTCCAAAACAACATGACAAGATATTCGCCCTCATCAATATTTTCCCTCACATGTTTGACCATATCGACATTGACTACGATAAAAACGTTCGAGCAGCTTTTAACGATTTTTACCGATACGTCATCACAGCAGGGGATCTTTCGCTGTTATGCTTTGGATCAAATCTAGGACTGGATGATCTTCCTTACAAATTTAGTACCATGGATGAGCATAACCTTCCTTCTTGGACAGGAGTAAAAGGGCGTCATATATCAGCTTATGTCACTACCACCATCATGGGTGCATCTTATTTTGTCGACAATAACATGCTATTACATATCGAAACCAAAAAATATCGACATTTTATTATTGAACGATATGACAATACAGACCCAGATAAAATTGATCAACAAATTCAGGTAGTATATAGTATTGTAAATCGACGAGGGGTCAATACCGAGTCATTACCATCTTGGTAAGACGAATTGGATGATGATAGCAGATTTCGACTTGCGCAACGTATAACGATGCTAGGTAAACTATCTGGGGGTAATGCAACACATTACAGAAGAACAACATCGGAAGGGGTCGAAAGCATCATGCCACTTTCTTTGATAGAGAATTGCACAACATGCTTTGTTTTACCCATTATTTTTGTTTCCTTTGATTCATCGGTTAAATTGAAAAACGAGAAACTAGGAACTTATTTCATAGACAAGTATGACAATCTTCGTGACTATTTTATGCCCGTATTCAAGCAGTGCAGCAGGAAAGCATCAAATATATATAAAGCAATTGGTATTACATCTATTCAGGAAGGATCACATTATGACCTTCAAGAAATATTCAATAATTACTTTGGAAATAGTAGTATAAAAAACGAAACTATAAAAGAATTCATTATTGAATAATAATAGAAATAATGAACACGTTTTAAGTTATGGACTATATTCGATCTGTGATCATATACTAAAAAAAAGCTGATTCAAATATAATATGTGTTGACATATAGTCTCCTCTGCCATACAAAATTAGTTTTATCAAATCTAAATACATTCCTCCCATCTTAAAAAAGACACCCAATATTGCACTATGATTAACATAATAAAGTTGTACTATTGTTAATAGTACATCAAAGTCTATTTACAAAAAAGAAAATGAAGGATTCCATGTACAATCTACAAACAAAAATACCTAGCTCATGCCGTTGCTACTACTACTACTACTACTACCAGTACTCCCATTACTACCACCCATACTATTATTTACCATGGCAGACACAGCCACTCCATATTGAAACCATTTTAAAATAATAGGTCGAATATGTTTATTCCACAACTCTTGATCCGACAATCGAAATCCATCTTTTTCTTGCAATCGTGGTACACGGAACCATTCCCGATGCGCCGTTCCACATTCACGACACTGAAACCCAGCTGTTGAAAATCGAACCGAAAGTTCGAGATGGATTAATCGTTCCACACGATGGGATATAGGACATTTGGGTAAAGAAACAAGAGAATTTGGTTTTCTCGGTGGTAAATGAGGGAAAAGTTCTATAATTTCTGGTGTATATTTACATCTTTGAGATACTTGATACATTCGACGATACGGGTCAATGGTACGTCCAATTTTGAAATAAGCGTAACGTGAAGTAGGTACGCGTGGACCATGTGTCAACATGTACGCATAGATATATCCAGGTCCATCGTTTTCTGATAATGGTTTACTCATTTCTTGTTTTATACGTGTTCGCTTTGAACTATTCAATCTTTGATCGATCCATACTACATAATAATGAAAAAAATGAGTGTTCCTGTATCTATAAAAAAAAAGGGGGGGGAGATAAAAATAACAACGAATACATACAATCCCAACCATCAAGAAGTGGATCATCGAGACTAATATTGGATTCTTGATGATTGACCTTGGATGATGTACCAAAAGAAAGTTGATGCGAATGACAGTATAGATCACTTTCATTAGTACAAAGGATGTCTGCCTTGATCTTTCGTTTACATCGCTGTCCGTCAAATCGAGTACCACGACATTGACGCCACACCAAAGAATCGCGTCGTGAAGGTAAATGGGTAAAACATTGGGATATTGAAGAAAATGCGACTGCTTGAGCTGCTATTACATACCAGGGTTTCTTGTGAAATGCAATGTGTTTTGCAAAAGAAAACATATTTTTTATTCTTTCAGGCTCCTTCGCATAAGAAACTTTTTTTTTTTGTTGACAAAGAAAAAAAAATGAAAGTACCAATTGTTGTAGCGCCGCCTTTTGACATTTTTCGCTTACTGTATGCTTGCACGTTATTTTTTTTTTTATGCTTGAAGAATCACCATAGTTGTTCTTCCGAGAGAAGAAAAAAAAAAGCTTTATGATCACTATTTCTAGTCGAATAATACCGTTTCTTTTTTTTTATTACAAAGATCAATACATTGGTCCAAAATATTTTAATCGCATAGGGTATAACAAACGTCCGAAAGTTATTGATTATTATTGCACGCTGTTTTTTTTTTTTCTTTTTTCAAATGCATGATGATAAGGATTATCAGTTACATAAATAACTGCCTATCGCTTATCTATCTGGACTTATACGTCGGGAAGAGTAAGGTAACAGCATAATCTTGCTTACATTGGTTACCATACCATCATTTATATAATATCTTGCATCATCCAATACTATTGATAAATCAAATAATGATACAAATTCAAAATACAGCCGGTTCATGAACCCGATACGTTAAGCCTTTAAAAAAAGCATAATTGCTTTTAAAATTTCCACGAGCACATTTATAATGATCGATGAAGGAATGAATCATTTTATTCTTTTTTTTTAATAAATATAAACTGTAATACGCCCACAATCAAACTATATTAATGACAGCAGTATTTAGTACCATGATCATCAAAAGTGATAATATTTATTATGGGCTTTTTGTATCATTGTTAGTTTGGATGATCAACAAAATATTTATACTTTTTTGTTTACGATCTGAATATACAAAATAAAAAATAATAATGAAACGAATAAGAAAACAAAACTAAGAAAGGTTCAAGTAATATAACTTACAACAATGAAAATAGATAGATGATAATAGACCGTGAAGTCCAGCTTGTTATTCTATATGTAATAAAACGTAGTAACAATGAAAAGAAGAAGAAAAAAGCACATATGGGTATACTGAACGGGTGATGATGGTGATGATGATGACAACTGTATATAGGAGTAAATAATAAAAGGGGAAATAAAAATAAAAGGAGGAGAGAAAAGATGATAGGTATATATAAAAAAAAATCTAAATATTGAACAATGATATAACTATGTACAATCACGTAGCAAATGTTAACAGCCATATTAACAAAATGGTTTGTGGTAGTGGTGAATGATCTTGTGACTAGGATGATGATGATAATGGAGATCCCGCTGGCATTGACAGAATCAAGGTTGTTTATTGTTGTTAGAGTGTTGTACTATGATGATAGGGAGGAGGAGGTGTTGAATTTCTTAATAATGAAGCCTCCTCATGTTGCTGTTGTTGCTGCTGTCTACTACTGGTATATACTGGTGGTGGTATAGAAACTGTTATTTCTCTCATGGCAGGTGCTGGACCGACATCCAATACAAGATCCTGTTCTATTGATTCATACGTAGGTAACACACTCTCACTCCTTCTTTGTTGTTGATGTCGATCATTATTATTGTTGTTGCTATTCCTTGTACTACACATGGTAGTGTTGTTGTATTCAATGGGTGTTACTTCAATGACGAGAGCAATCGCTTGTCTATCTAATGCATATTTTAAACCGAGTGATTCTCTACTATCCAAAAGTTCAAGTCGACGGTAACTCCAACGAATCTGATAGGCTGCATCCATCATTGTTAATTTTTTGAGACAATCCTGCAATTTATCATGAAACTATTATAAAAATACAATGCTATCATCTGTGAGTGATCATCTTCTTATTCATGATCATTTTTTTTCCATGCGATAAGAAAATATAAAGTACATATACGGGAATATTTGATTGGCATATGATATGATAGACAATGTGGTCATTTTTTTTTTACTATTACTAAAAAAACAAAATTAATTTCACAACAGTTTACCTGACTCATTTTAATATACTGTAATCCTCGTCGCCTCGTTGTCCAATATGCAATAATAGCCGGTACAATAAGAATGCATAATGGATACCACATGGCAATAGCTAATGCTCGGGCAGCAATGGCAAATACTGCGGCTGCTATCACCATAGCTAAAGCTAGTACAAATAGATGACTATCAACACATATGTGTGGAAATTCCTTCAATATTAGTCGAGTAATCGTTTTCATTCGTGCTTCAAAAATCTCCTTTGGCATCTACACAAGGTTAAAATATGTAAAGTATCATTCATGGTCAATAAAGTTTTTTGACAATGTACTATCGATCGACTGCATAAATGAAAAAATCTTTTTTTTTCGAAGATTGATCGAATATTTATAGCAATAATAATAGGAACATTTTGAAATCAACGTACAAACCGTACAAGTTGTGAATAATCTTCATACTCTTTATATACAATATTGGAAGGTCTCCATCGTCTATTAACGAGGGCAAAAGCTCCCAGAGGCATTTTAAAATAGAAAATAAAATATATACAATAAAGAAGAAGAAGAAAAGAGTGGAGAAGAAAAAAAAAGTAAAAAGAGGAATAAAGAATAAAGAAAAAGGAAATTAAGAAAAGTCGAGTTCAAATTACAATCCAGATAAATGTTTTTTTTCGGATCAGTTAAACGATCCATAAATACTGAATAATAAAATAAACGCAGGATATCACACAAACGCACGGTTCTTGTGTTATAAAGAGTTATACATATACATTACATTGTATTAAATTTATAGGCTTCTTTATATTTATCCTTCTGTCCCTCCCCTCCTCCCTTTTTTTTTTGTCGCCGCCGCTTCTGCCAAGAATTTGATATTTATATTCCTGATACTCCCCTCCAATACTTTATCATTATTTACTATGATAGATGATGGATTCTATATTATATTTAAAGTTGATGCACATTTTTTTCCCATAAAGGATTTGTTTATTTTCAATAAAAATACTATATAATGTGACCTATATCCAAAATCTAGGTGAATATTATTATATTAAATAGTCTAATCTGCCCATCTTAAAGTTGTTGCTGATCTTATCCTGGGTTTACTCACCACTATTACTGTTTATAGCTATTTATTATCTTTGCCCTTTATCTCTTCCCAGAGTTTATAAAAAAAAATGGCAATCCTTATTTATTCTATATGCACCATATAAACATTTTGTTTACGCCGATCGTCTGTAGTACAACATATCGATGAAACCACTTTTTTTTTTTGCCCACAACTCTGTTTTTTCTCAGTACGTAGAGATTGTTCGATTTGGTAAATAGAGACACTGATAACACGACATTAAATCTTTTATGCCAGCCAAATTATTGATATAAAGAAAGGAATAGATCTATATAAGATTGTTCTGGATTCTTTTATGTTTGTTTTTTTTCTGACTTTTGATAGGCATTAGAATTTAATAAATTCGGATTCACACCAGCTTTTTTTACTATCGAAAGAGAGTTCTTTGTTTTTTAAAAGAAAGTAATATATATCCATTGATAGCCCATCGTTTTTGTTATTATCAACTTCGCTTAGTAACATCTTTGGATTTTCATTGACATGCAAGTAAAATAAAAAGAGAATAACAAATTGTTGCATAATAACTACGTTTTATATTCTTGTTTTTTAGACTATTTTTATATATAGATTATACCATTAATAACTTCTTCTAATAACTAATAGGAATAATAATAATAATGATAAACTATATAAATGGTCCAGTACATACTGTATATAACACATTCACTTATTATTTCTCCTATTTTACATTTATTATTATTATTACAATAGATGATGATGACTTATCCATTACAGACATTTTGTCGTGATATGTTTCTAAAGATGGTTCGATATCAAAAGGGAGAAAGAAAAAGACGTCTATTATTATAAACTCTATATAAGTTACTAGGCTTTCCTCTCCTTTTTTTTATAAATATTTTCTGTAGTTAATAGCCCCTTAATATGATATTTTATTTGAAAAGCCGTGTGGAAATTATACATGGACATCTAATAAACCCAACGAGTTTTTCTCTCTCCCCTTTTTACAAATATCCCCGCATAGAAAGTAAGAAGATGATGAATGGATGAAGAAGAAGTAGAGACTTGATTTGGATTCATTGCGTTTTTTATTTTATTTTTTTCTTTCTTGTTTTTTTCTTTTCTCTCTCTCCCCTTTGCCCTTCCCGACCATTCGTTTAATTTTTTTTTCGATAATTTTTTCTTAAAAAAATATCATTTTATTATTACTACCATTGTACTTTTTTTAAAAAAAGAAGAACAATATAAAACAAATAATACAAAAACTTTTCTTCTTCGTACCACTCATTTTCATTGTCATAATTTATTAAAGGTAGTGACCATAGTATGTACACTACAACGTAGAAAGAAAATCTTGATTACTAATAAGTTAATATAACTATTTTAAACAACATATTAGAAAACAGCAATACCATGGCCTTTCCCATATTGATTGTTATTTGTATCGTTGCAGCAGTAGCTGCTTTATTATTGTCTGGCCTTGGATTTTATTTAATCAAAAAAAGACGTAGATCATCACCTTCTACAGTGGATATTGCCCAAGATGAAAAAATGAATTACCAACAACAACTGCAACAACGATCTACTACTGGACAAGAAAATTATAATAATGCACCTACCATGCGTTCAACTGTTGCTAATAATCAACAACCCTCATTCACACCACCTCCCATGACCGATCAACAGCAACAAACGGTAGATGAAATAGAGGAAGAAGAACCTAAAGTACCAAAGGCCCGAAAAATGTCTCGAGCGGAACGAAAGCAACACCAGGATAATGTCAAGATTAATCTTCCTTTACCACCTCCTTCGACATCATTGTTTTCCGACAAGATGGAGTTGAGTTCAGAGGAAGCAATGGAATTATTTGACAAGTACATGAATATTAATAAAGATACTTCTGATGCTGAAAAACCGAGCTTTTATTCAAGTGTTCAACGTAAAGCAGGTACAATTCGTAGTACGGTGCGACAATCCTTGCGTCGTCAAAAATCAACCAAGTCATCGACTCCACTAAATCAATTATTTACAGGTGATCAACAACAGCAGCAACCACAACCACAGTCATCCACATCGTCATCTGCTATTTCAACGGATGCTCATAGTAATATGATTGGTAGATCGTCATCTTCATTACCATCGACTCCTCAAACACCCGTTCATGCTATAAAACCTCCTTCTCCCACGATTCCCCCTGTTGTACATCAACAACAGCAACAACAACAGTCATATTATCATCACAATAATAATAATACAAATACAGAGGAAGAGGAAGAAGAAGTAAAGATTTCTCAAGCTATTGAAGAAGCTGCTGCAGCTGCTTATAGTGATGGTAAAAACAATAATGCTAGCATGCGAGCAGCCCGTCGGGTGATTCGTACCGCTTCCCGAAAATCCAAGACTCGATCCATGCTTGTCAATGAAGAGGATGTGATGAAAATGTTTACTCCTTCATCCTCTAACGCAGAACAACAACAAACACCATCATCAGGTTATCACCATCGTGACAATAACAATCGCCCTGCTGTCGCCAATTTTGCTAGTGTCCGAGAAAAACCAATGACGGGTTCCGTTCGTCGATTTGTACGTGATAGTATTGTTACTGATAAAAGTGCTACTGTATCCGCTGTCAGTGCTACGAAAGGAAGTGGATCCGCCTCCACCACCGCTACTGCAAGAGAAATTGCAGAATGGTGGTCTCCTGAAGATACGAATAAACCCGCCAAAGTCGAAGCCAATAACAGTACAGCTACCAACAACACTACAAATAATAAGATACCTCCACCTCCTCGTATGCCTGGAAAACTAGTTGATGGTGAACAAAAAGGCAATGTGGATACCATCCGCCGTATGCTTCAAGCATCCATGACAGAAAGTGGATCTATGCTTAGTATTTCAACCAACCAAGGAAGATTTAGTAGTGAAGGACCTGACCCAGTAGCATCTTTTTCATCCTCCACTGTAAGAACCATGATTCCTGAAAATGACCAACAACAGCAACAACCACATCGTCAGCAACAACAACAACAACCACAATCCTTTGGTGCCGCTTCGGAAAAAATTGAAATTGATGGTACAAATTTTGCATTATTGCAACAAAATGGTCATCAGACTTGGAACGGACGTACTAATCGTGTCTCCAACCGACCTTCCGTTCTTCCACAACAACAACAACAACAATCCACGAAAAAACAAAGTCATGTGGATGAGAACAAGTCATTTTTTAATACAGTCAATTTAGGTCGTCGACAATCTGCTAAACGTAAAGTGATGCCATGGATGGATGATCAAGGCAATCATGATGATAATAGTAAACGAACGCCTGCTCAACGAGAACGAGATCATTATTTACAATCACTCTATGATCAAGCATAAAAATTTCTTATATACGTATTTAATTATAGTATAGTCTACTACTACTAGCAATAACTTATATCCCCCTTCCATTTATCAACCCACATATCACACATTCCATTCTCTCTCCTTGTTTTTTATTATACACTTTTTTAACTTTATTTTCACGTTATTATTTTTATTATTCTTCTCTCTCCCTCTATTTTTTATTCTTTATGTTTGTTTTGAGTTTGGATAACTTTTTGAAAATATAATATATAAAGGACAAATATATATTTGGTAGATCCATTTTTTTTGACAGTGAAAAAATAGACTGAAGAACAATTTTTACTCACTGATCTGGTTGAATTCTTTAACACCTAGTGTTGTACAGTATTATATATTATTGTGTATATTTTTGGATTTACAACGATCTTCCACACTTTTCGTTTCGTTACTATGGTAATTCATTGATTAAGGAAAAAAATCAGGTTTATTTAGTATCCATTCTCGACCATTGTAATTAAACGGATGCATATATAATTCAACCGATAATAAAAGTATTATATATCCAAGATTGATAATAAATATATTTATATAGTAGTAGATAGTTTGTGTGTATGTATGTGTATATATATATATTTGTACAAAAAGTAATAATAAGGGTGATGGTATTTACGAAGCAAGCAGAAATTATCTTTCCCTTATGTCGATGCTGATGGGGATTGGTTTTGTTGTTGCTGCTGTTGTTGAACCAAGACTGTAAGTGCACGTACATGCTCAACCTTGATCTATAACCATCATATTCAATAAGTGTTTGTGTTAGCGAAAATCTATTCCCATGATATATAATAAGCGCTAATAAAAAAAAAGCTACTCAATTTCTTACCCAAGAAGGAATATATGTTTGAAGTTGGGTTTGGCGTGGGACAGGGATTTCAAATGGATTAGCAGTATCATCGATGGGAACTGAATCTAATAGTAAGATATCAGCTGTATCACCGGTGACAACATGGGATGCAACTGCTTTTAATATAGCAGGCTTGATAGGATTCTATAATTATAGAAGATCCAAATTGAATAAGTTTAGCCTATAGTAGGAAAAAGAAGAGATTTTGTTTTAAGGTTCTCTTACCTCATAATCTGCCACATGATAATTAGATATGAGCTTTTGAACTTGAGTAGGGGATAAGATCCAGCAAACATCGTAGATATTTTCAATATCCTCCACCGATGATTTCTTAAATTGAAGCATCTTTGTCGTTTGCATCAAATGTTCAAGTTGAAGACTGCCTTCAGGAATATCGTGGCCTTTACACCATTCTTCAACACGAGTAATGTTATATTGAATTTGCATGGCTAATAAAAATAAAACCCAAGTTAAATCAAACGCATCCCAATGAGAGAAAAAAACACTTGTCTTACTCCTCCATCGAACAACATACCTCGTTTCCATGAAGAAAAGTTCTTTCGCATCAACAAATCATTGAAACCATTGACACCAATCATCTTGAGCAATTCAGTAAGTACTTGAGTAGCTACCGAAGGTTCAATAAAATAGCATTTCATGGTTCTCCACACCTTATTCAAAAAGTTGAGTAAATCATCCATGGAATAAGCAGGTTGAGAAGAACCAGTAAGCAATTTGTTAAAGAATCGACCTGAATCAGCAGTAATAAAACCTGGCAACGATTGACTTTCAATCACAGCAGGGACCACCATCTTGCTTAAACGACGTTTCATTTCTTTCATCCATGCATGGAAAATATTATCTTCAAGGCATTGCATTTCGAATTTCACGGTCGCTACCAATTTTTCAAAATCTTGCCAACCAGCATCTTGTCCGTTTTGAAAGACTTGGTGCTCAAGTTCAGGTTCAGCAGAGCATACCATGGACAATAACTCATGAACGTTGGTGATCCAGAAAGCACATGGTGTTATTGCTTCTTCACCCGTACAACTCTAAAAAAATGGTCAATGGGTGAACCCAGTAAGTAAGCATCACTTTCTTTCCTTCCAAATTAATATACCTTTTTCTCTCATTTAATTATTTACCAAACATTGCTTTTGGATTGTATCCATGATTGTAAAAAGAAGACGTTCAGATTCTTGGATGTATTGTTTTCTCCACATTTCAATGACACACATGCCGATCATATGAGCAGGGAAGAAGATTTCTTTTCGTGAAGGCGGATTTTGCATGGATGGTAATGGCATTTTAAGTTGTTTGATAAGACCTTCTGCAATTTCAGCCAATAACTTATCTTCATCACGCAAGATGTTATGGATCTATACATTGGAAATTTTTGTTTATCGTAAATATACAGTACGATTCGACATCAAACAACCATACTATCAATAAAGGACAGTAGTAATAATTGCTTACCTCTTCATCTGGATCTTCAACAACACTGCCAGGAATAATACGGTTGCCCTTAGCACCAAAAATGTTGCTATATTGATCAATGGATGTAGGACGTGGGTTCTTTAAACGAAGTCGATCGACAGCCTTATTGGAAGCAGGAGCATCCAAACTGTTACGGCGAGCCTTTCTTCCACGGGCAGGGGAGTGACTTCGTTGACGAACATCATCCTTGAAACCATTCACATCCAATTGTTTAGCGGGTGAGACACTACGAAGACGATCGGGTGCTGGTGATAAGCTTCTCAAGTTATTGGATGATGAACCACGACGCAAGCCACCACCGGTACGCATGGCTTGGGTTAATTGTGCCTTCAATGCAGCAATTTGACTCTTGAGCTCTGCTACTTCGCTTTCATCCGCCACACGTTCATTGGCAGTTTCCAAATCACTGTGTAATTTCTCATTTTGTTTGCGCAAAGTAGCCAACTCATCAGTCACACTAGAAATTTCCTTATCTCTGTTCTTGAGCTTCTCTAATGTTTCTTGATAGTCTTTGGAAAGCTGTTCCCGTTCGCTGACTAATGTATCCCATTGTGCTTGAGGGACGGTAGGCTCCTTTAACTTTTCTTGGAATTTTTGTGATTTCTTTTCCATCTTCTCGTATTTATCCATCCAGGTTCGAATTTCAGCTTCCAATTGAGTCGTCTTGGTCTTCATACCCTTCTTTTCTTCCTTGAGTGAAGTGATGGTCTGTGTGAGTTCGACGACGGTGTTTTCCAATTTATAGGATACTTCCTTGAAATGGTTGACAGAACGAGCTTCTGCACGTAATGCCATCAATTGCTTGCGACCTGTACGACGACGAACACATGCTTGTAAATGAATAACGAAATCGCGTTGTGCCTTGTATTGTTTACGTGCAAACCTACACAATATGTATTAGCAAAAAAACCCACAGGGCTCATATTCTTTTTTTATGTCAGAGAAAAATAAAACACATACCAGCCTCGTGCAAGTCGTTGGATTTGGATGGCAGCATGTGTCTCACGTGCATACACTATCTTTTGTTGTGCTTGATAGGAACGAATAGCAGATTGGAGATGAACAATGAACTGTTGTCTTTGAATATATGCTTTGCGTACTGAGAATCGGCGCCATTGCGTTTGGATTTGAATAGCGGCCTTTTGTTCTCGAAGTGTTTGAAGCTGAGCAGCGGCAGCTTTTTGTCGTGCAACACATTGTAATCGAACCGCCAAATCACGCATATGTACGTAGCGTGATCGGTAAATAAAACGACGCATATGTTTTTGTAATAATGTGGCACTTGCATTGAACTTGTCTGAACGTAACTTTTCCATATAGGCAAGCTATGTCACATAGATAACACTTGATCAGCCTTTTCCCCATTCTTTTTTTCATTCCCCTTCATAGTAATAATAAAAAAAAGATATATTTCTTACCTGACCAGCACGGAAAAAGATCTTAGTGGTACCAATTTGGTATTGGGATTCATCATTGATGGATGAATCGAGAATAGTCTTTGTAAGTTCTCGTAAATCATCCGTGGCCCAGTTCTTGGATGGTACAAGTGCATAATAACGTTCAGCAAATTCTTCAAATGTCCAACGTGATGGATAACCAGCACAACTGATACGAATTGTTTCTAAGACACCACAAGCTCGGAGCTGAGATAATACCATACTAGGTTCAAATTCCCAAGCAACCTTGGCTTCATTTGGTTTAATACATCGAATATAATGGACATTGGTGTCACCAATGGTATCCATAAGTTGAATAAGTGATAATTTGAAGATGGATCCAAGTGTTGGTTTTCTTGCAATCATACTCATTCGTTTGCTCTTTTCGGGCTATTAAGTTGCAAAATAAAGTAAGTAAAGGTGAAATAAGACAAAGCACATTTTTTTAAAGGAACCAAAAATGGCTATTTCCTTACCGTTGGTGCTGGATTATTAGCAGCAGCTCTATCCATGACTTCCTTCAAAAATTCAAATTCGGAACCCTGTAACAAAGCCATATGTTCATCTGGTACAGTATCCTTGTTCTTATCCAAGAAATTCTCGGCTTCGTATTGTACATCATGAGCGTAATGAGCCACAGTGAATGCATTGTTAGAAAATCGTGGTTTTTTAAAGAATTGTTTATATTCTGGCTTTCCAAAGTTATCGTATAATTTTTGACAGAAGCCATTATCTGTACCAGCTGGAAGACGTGATTCCTATTCCAATATATATCCAATATCCATGCCCATAAAATAAAACAATTCATTAATATTCCATGTTTCATCTAATATATACATATATAAAAAGTGTTCTACAAACCTCATCCAATAGAGATAAAATACCAAGCTTTCCTTCAATAAGGTCGATACACTTTTGATTATCACTGAATTCGATAAATGTCCAATTAATTTGTTCACGAACGTATTCTTCTTGTTCCAGTTTAAATACATGTTGATTAAACTAATAATAAAAGATAGATACTTGGTTAGACATCATAAAATATCAGAAAAACAAAGGGAAGGAAATAAATTACCTGTTGTTGCAATTTTTCATTTGCGTAGTTAATGCAAAATTGTTCAAAGGAATTCTTTTTGAAATGTTCAAAACCGTAAATATCCAAAACTCCGATGAACGTGCGAATGTTTTCTGGATCAGGGGATGACAAGCTGTCATTGATGACACCCACGAGCCAGTCAAAGAGATTAGCATAGACATATTTCGCAACAGAATCCTTCACTACAACAGCTTGCGTGGGTGAAAGATTCGTCACAATTTTTTCAGATCGTGTTATAATTTGTTTGCGTACGATCCATTTACGGAAATCAGCCGTTTTGATACCCAGCAATTTGGTAGCGATATTCAATGCTTCATCTGTATCAGATAACATGGCATCACCACGACCTGTGATTTGAATGTTACCAATATGTAAAAGAGCTGACAAGAGACGGAAAATTTGCCATTGTAATTGAAGAGAAAGACCCACGGTGGAAAGAGCGCGCTGTGTTACTTCGAATTCAAGAGTATCATCCACACCGGGTATCGTGCCTGTGCCGCTTTGGTTAAGGTAGTGGAACGTGGTATAATCTCCAAGATGAAATTCTTTTCGTTCAGAATGGGGTGCACCAGCACATAACTAAAATGAATTATATATAAGTATTAAAAAAATGAGAAAATCATGTGATATACACACTACTCAACTGTGTGAAATAATGGACGAATATGCAACAAGCTGCATTTGTGGAATATACACATTGCATAAAAACTATTAATTTTTACCTGGTAGAAAATATGATAATTTCGTTCAGTATTTGGTTGGAAAATAAGTCGAGAACGTTCGAGTAAATAAGTTCGTATTTTAGCTCCAATAATATTATTGCCATTATCAAACTGGATCTCAATATATTTGCCAAAGCGGGAACTATTATCGTTTCGAGTCGTTTTTGCATTACCGAAAGCTTCCATGATAGGATTGGTGGCAAGAATTTGTTCTTCTACTTCGGTCATGCCTCCATCCTTTTTATTTCTTCCAACTGACTCTTGATCATCTGCTGTGGCAAAGTATCTCATAATATATTTTGCACTCACTGTTTTACCAGCACCACTATGATATATATCAAAAAAGGGCTCTGTGTTATGTTTGTGTTTATGATGATATACATATTGTTTGTACCACTAATCCTTCTCCTTTTTTTTTCTATTTTCATTATGTGTTAAATAAAGTGTTTTACCTTTCTCCTGAGACAACGATGGTTTGGTTCATCTGTTCCCGAATCATGCAGCGATATGCATCTTCTGCAATAGCAAACAAATGTGGCTCTAGTTCGCCCCGCTTTCGTCCCGCGTACTGTTGTACAATATCTGGATCATAGAGTGATACTCTATCGAATGGATTCACGGCAATCAATACAATACCAGAATACGTATAGATAAGATGTTGCATATATCGTGTACGAATCGTGTTAAGAACTGAACCAAGGATAATGATAAAGGACATTAGTCATGTGTATATTTAAAATTGTCTTAATAATTTTTAATCTTCTTTTTATACCTGCAGGTTCATTAAGATAACTCAAACTGGTAAGATCATCCGTATACTCCATCTTAGGAGGATTGCGTAGTGGAGGAAGATTAGAACCATCTGTTTTCTCTATATCTGTAAGCTTGCACTCAAAAACATGTTCCTACAACAATAAATCCAACTCTTTATGTTAAAATACATCGAAAAAAAATATATACGCGCTTTGGCACCCATGTAAAAACACTTTCCCGGTTTATTAGCTTATTACCTTTTCTTCATTGTCGTCCTCGAAAACAAGACGAACATTGCCATCGTCCGTAATGGTATTAGAAATACAAGAGACGGAGATCCAACAAGCATCGGTATCGACGGGCAACCAAGCTTGAGTTCCTTTTGTATATACTTCGGCAGCCTGACGAGCTTTTTCAGTTGCCATCGGTTACTTATTATATTAGTAGATTGAGTAAAAAGAAAAAGGACAAGAACAAATAATAATAATAATAATAATAATAGAACTAAAGAAAGGCCAGTTTCTCCTGTTTTAAATATAAAAAAAAAAGTTTAAAAAAAGAAAAAGGCGCGTGACGAAAAAAAGTGTTCTGTTGTGTCAGTTTTGTTGTGATGATTTCGATTCCGAAAGAGAAAAATGCACCACATCAAAGGTGAGCTCCTCCGCTACTTTCATTCTTTCTTTGATCTCGACCTGTTTGAAAAGAGCGGATGGAGGAACTGGGTGATCTATTGTTACACACGCACACACACAAAATCATCGGACCGCCCGCGGTGAATTTTTATATTAATTTTTTAATAACTTTGTACGTGATAAGTTTGGACTAGTACATTTAATATTAAATTATATTAAATTATGATGAGAAGGAACATCCATCATGGTAGTCCATTTTTACTTATTCACCAACAAGTGATATATATATTTTATTGGATATTAGTAAGAGGAAGCTTTATATGACTGAGATCAATGAAAAAGGTACCCTTGTTGCACATAGTAGTACATGTACTAACAGTTTTTTAAAAGGTAATACAAATTCTCATTTGTTGGTGATGGGAGGAAGCACTTTGAGCTTGGTAACCAGGAATACTGAATTATCTTTTGGTTCATCACACTAAATGAACTATATATTTTACTATATGATTATGAAGAAATTTTATACAGTTTGTTTAGAGGTATCAATATCTTCTCTGAGACCGAATATCGTCGAAAAATTTTAGCAATGCATATGTATGGTACATCCACTGTTGTTTCCGTTGCTGTTATTATTTAAAAAAAGCAGACTTAGGAAAAGAAATTTGGACTAGAAATTAAATAAAATTGCTTTCTGTACGAATGACATCATTATCCAATGATTCTTGTAGATTACTTAACTGATTGTGATAGGTCAAAAACTAAATGATTAATAATAATGGCTACTTAGTGTTTGTTTGCTGTTGAGAAGGTCTTACTTTGATACATTTTTTAGATCCATATCTACCACAAAATAGTTTCTAAGTCTTATATTCATTGAACCTAATTGTCATTTTTTACACACTTGGCTGTGGATTCCTTTGCTTAGTTCCTGTACTAATATTCAAACCTTTGCAATAATGATACATATTTAGCTTGTACATATAACCCTCGGCATACTGGAAGGGATGATTGTTAGATAATGTTGGTAAACAAATTTATATTTAGTAGGGTAGGGATACCCCTTTTTTTTTAAAAAAAAAAAAAAGGTATCCTCTTAGCAACAAAAGATAGTATAATAAGGATTAGATTCTGCAACTTTTGCACGAAATAATACCACATCCCCATAAAGGGACTCTACTGTGCATACTTGATCAAAGTTAACGAGTGGTATACACGTTTATATATGACTGAAGGGTCGAACGCTGTAATGGATATTACGATTAAATTATTATTAGATATTAAGCATGTGATACTTCAAATCTTAATGACGCATTACGAATATTAGAAGACAGTGGTTTAAGCTATGAAATGAAGAAGCATACATAAAAGTATTCCTGTGTAAAAATTTTGTTCTGCTATAAAACAGGACAATAGTACATACTTATATTTTAGAGCAATACATACCACCTCTCCCATAATACTACTCACACATGCAAGCAACACGCATTACACATTGAACTTTAGATTGTCACGATTTAATATGTACCGTAAGCCTATTCATTTTTTCCACCTAGTATGCTTATATTCATTTTATGGTTGATTCTGTGTTTTCTATAATAAAGGACCGCCAGAATTTCCAAGCCAATAGCATACTCTGCACTTGTTTTTGGTTGAATAATATCATCGTATAAAGAAAATAAATATATGAAGTGCCATGACAATCTAAATGTATTTTTGAATTGCAAAGCATTTCAATCGAATATAATGGATTGGGATTTTTACTCATCATTCCCAAATGCAATACTTATAATAATATGCAGGATAATGTACACTTTTGCTATTTTCCGTATATCATCCGCTATAAGTAAATATGCTTACGGCGAATATGCAGTAATACTCGATGTAAGCGCCATATCCGTTTCTGCAACAAAACAATACTATACGTAAAAAATAAACTATGTAGGACCTGTAGATAGTTCTTAACGTAATAGTATACCACTTTCAAAAGAGCAGTAAATATTTTCATCACGAGATTTTCATATATAATCCTGTATGCGATCGGAAAACGTGAGTTTTTTTTTCTCTTTTCAATTTTCTATAATGTTATTATGTGTATTGATGAATTAGAATATGCCTTCTACATATGCTTTTGATGAGGCAGTTCAAGTTCATTGTTTTGGAACAACAAAATCTGATTGTAATGTTTACACTGGAAAAATCAGCGAGTTAGCTATGTTTATAAAATGCTGTTCGATATATAATAAATGTAGAGTACAAAATTGGTGAAAGTAGTAATATCGTTAAAATACTAAATTATATAAATTATATTTCTTAGGCATGGACGTTTCATGACAAACTAACTGTACGCATACAGTACGTTTTTATTGATTATCTTTCTTTTCGAATAAATGTGTTAAAAAACAATTCATATCAATCAATGATGTAAATGGGTGACCTAAAGGGAGGTAACATATACAATAGCAGTTTCTTGAAAATATATATTGTGCTTCCTATCAAAACAGTGGTTCTTTATACCTCTATGTTTTTTAGGTTTTTTTTTTATGCAGTAGTGCTCAAAGCAACAATCGACCGTTATCCAGATCGCGATGTTGCTGCTTTATCAGCATATTTATGCGTGTCACGACTCTCGGTCCATGTATACTCGAAGTTGAAAACCTGAAAGTTAGTAATAGAAGCTACATCATGATTACTGTGAAATTAAAACAACAAAAGAAGTCTTTGTCTGTCAAAAGAACCAAGAAAATAGCAACCAACAACATACATTATTACCGTTATCATCGGATGATGATTATCAACCCGATGAATATCAACTCAAATGACACTGTGTGGTTACTTTGACCGGATCTATTGATCGTGATGAAAAGGCAAATTTAACAACATTACAGGATCTAAACCAACACAAGCCTGACTATAAAAAGCCGCCACTATTGAAAGTCACTTTGCATTTTCATTTTTGGATGATGACTCATGGATGTTTTCGCAGTAATGTATTTAGCAGATGTGTACCGTCATCCACTGGATGTGTCATCAGAAAAATATAAAAACTAAGTAGGCGAAGAAATGATATGGAAAGCGGCATTACAGCACGATATCTATATTATTAAAATAACAAGTTCCAAAGTTATCATATACAAACTAATTTATCTAGCCTTATAGAGATACATTGCGATTTATCTTCCCATATTGATAATTATGATTTTTAACTTTAATTTGATGTTTATACAAATACGTAAAATAAACAAACAAATGCTTTTATAAATAAACCTAACAAAAATGTCACCTTTTTGGGAAGGGTGTCAGTTTCATTGATCATCAGGTCATACCTTATTCCTGAATCGAAAAAAAGGGTCTGATTATAGAACCATCCCACAGTTCTTCAAAGCTGTAAAAATGATTAACTTTGTTGTTGTCATGGTAAACATATATATACTCAATAGATACATATCGTAATGAGGAAATATATTATTATTTATGATAATGGTAAATGTCAAACTATATTAAAAAGAAAGAACAAAAAAAAAAAAGAAACAAATATTGGGGAGTAATGTCAAAATGTCGTAAATGATATGCTTGTACTTGAGTGTGGTCAAGATATTTCGTGTGAAGTGAGTATGTTGTGTAATTGAAGGAAGACAATGATCAAGATGTAAAAGGAGCATATATAAAATGTAGTATGAACGAGTGCATGTGCATATAGATGGATAAGTGATGGTCCGTATATGAAGAAATCGACAAAAATGCATTGGTGTGATGATATTAAAAAGATTTTTTTTATTAAATCCCCATTAATTTCTTCATTTCATTCAATTTTTGTTGCAATTCTCCACGTTCATTTTCACTTTGAGCATATCTCATCTTTATATCAATGACCAGCGTTTCGAGATTTGCCAATTGATCCTCTAAAACAGAATTCTTTTCCACAAGTTTCGCATTTTCTGTACACAAATCCTCAAACTCGGTTCGACATTGGGATTCGATTCTACGAGGTAATGATTTTACTTCGTCACGTAATAATCCAACCAAATCGTTCAGCGATGATTGTTCGTCATAGGCATGCGATAGATCTGCTCGACTCTTGTCTAATTGAATACAAATATCCTTACGTTCTTGCTCTACACTTAGTGTTGTGGTTTCGATTTCTTTTACTTGGGCACGTAATTCAACATTGTTCTTTTGTAATTGGTCTAATGTTCGTGCATCTGCAACTTCTTTAGCTTGTTGTTGTTTATGTTCTTTTTCCAATTGGTTAAGTCGTTTTACGGTAATATCAAATGTACAAGCATCAGCAACCAATTGTCGATCATCGTCCTATGTATATCAATAAGGTGGAAATATAAATATGTCAATTAATTGTTATATATTACCACATTCTGTGATATGATTTTGCATATGTATATTAACTTTAAAGTATAACATTATTTTTGATTGATAAATTTTACCTTGTATTCTTCAAATAACCCATTCTTCAAAAAGTTAAGCAAATGTTCAAAGTCCAAGCCCAGAATAGTGGTTTCGTTTCGTTTGAGGACAGCAATGGCAAATTGGAATATGGACCGGACTCCTTCCGTCAAAATTAAATCATAAATGCGAAACACCAGTTCAAGCGGGAACTTATATGCGAATAACGTCATGAACCACTGTGAGGCATACATTGTAGAAGTGATTGTCTGTTGTTGCAAATGCCTTGCAACATGAGGCAAATATTCTTCAACAAGTGCGTCGAATTGATATAGTCGTACATGAAGTCCTTCCATATCGGGTGTGAAATGCCCTCGTAATCCATAATTATTCATAAGTTTGACTAGGACACAAAATGCTTCATCATCAGGCATCTATATCAAGATTTCTCATTTATCAGCATACGATTCATTTTTCCTTTATTTTTTTTTATCTCAACAAATGTAATCTAAAATGTCATTCCTTACATTAAGTAATAAAGGTCCAACAACAAATGCTAGGCCTTGACAATAACCGACTTCTTGATCATATACACTATAAGCTCGAACAACATTATAAAGTCCTTCCTGACCAACACCATCACGTTCTTTGAAAAATTTATGACCTGGGAATGTTCGTGCAAGATCGCGTTGAATCATTTTTTCGTATGCACTCGGTGTGTTTAGTAAATCAATATATTTGTCCTGCAATTCATGATTCTTGGATTCTGAAAGCATTTGCCAAACCATACCACGGATGGATGGTGGAATACCCAATTCGACATTATGAAGTAAGAATTTTTTACTTTTTCTTGTTTGTTCATAATCACATAATAAACCAGCCCAAAAATCTAATCGTCATATTAATAGAGTTAGCTTCTCATTTTGAGCATTTTCTTTCTCCTATTTTTTGGTTACTTTTTTTTTTTTTTTTACCCCAATCATAATCATAGCCAACACTCTTGTTTTGATTCACAAGACTCTGACGAATCGACTTTCGTTTCATACTAGATAACATTCGGACCTTGGGATCATTCGTATTTGCTACATTGAGTTGCTCCATTTGTTGTAAAATGCTATTTTCTTGACCAAGCATAGGTTGTGATACACTTCGACGTTGAATGACTCTTTTTTGTCGCTCTTCAGATGATAATGTACGATGTTCCACAACCATTGGGGTATCTTGTTGATCGGACGTCCAGCGTCCTGCACCTTTGATGGTCGACCATATATTGAATAATCCACTTTTTTGTGTAATGATCGGGTCGGGTTTTTTTGGTTGTTGATGTCCTTTTGTTGGTAATGGTGCTGTTTCTGGTACTGTTTCTAATGGTGTTGTTCTAGCAATCGATTGCTGCTGTTGTTGTGAATGACAAGTAGGAGTAGGTGTAGTTGATGATGGTATAGTAATAGGTGCTGATTCTATTAATGCTTCTCTGGTAATAATGGGAGGGGCAATGGTATCGTTTGTTGTAATAGCAACACCTGCTGCTTGTTCTTCTTTATGTGTTTCTTCTTGTTTTTTATCAACTGCATCTTGAAAAGACATTTCATTAAATAAACTATCGTTTAAAGTAGTACTTGTTGTCGGTGGATCATAATCGTCCTCTACAGGTGTAAAAGATTGATGTTCTTCCTCGTCGTCGTCACTACTACTACTTGTTCCACTATTACTACTGATACTATCTGTATCACAATTTTTATTGCTGCTGACTGTCGTGTTCATACTTTTTCGTTGTTGGGAGTCCTTTGATACTGCTATTTTTGCCTTTCAGTTAGAACAGTTTTTATACACTGCTGATTTTTTTTCTTTTTTTTGGGTGGCTTTATATTACCTTCTTTGACAGTATCTTGTGAGGTACGAGTATGTTTATCAGAAGATATCATTTCGTCAGTGGTGTCAGAAGTAGTATAACCTTGGGAACTAAGTGAATCAGTTTCCATGTCACCATGAATACTTGTTGTTTTCTCCTCTTGTTTACTTAATGAGACGGATGAAAATTCATCGTGATTTATTGGAGTAGGAGTGATGATGGAAGTACTCATTAGTCAACAACAACAACGACGAGGAAATAAAGAAAAAGGTATATGAAGAAGAAAAAGGGGAAAAAAAAGATATTATTATTCTAATAAATAATAATATTGTTAAATCGAAGGCAACTAACACAAGCAAACCCCTCTCTCACTCTTTCCCGCTCAACTTATACTTTTGTACTTATTCTCAGCATCAACAAATAATATATAAAATTAGTCTCCTTCTCGTTTTCTCATTTGTAGAACTTTATATTTGATATCAACTCAAAAGATCCAACGTCGCATTTCTCTTTCTCTTTCTTCTTTTTTGGCTTATTTCTATCGTTTTCCTTATATTTTTATCATTATTGTTTTTGATTATGCCCAGTTTTGTTTTGTAATCATTGTTGATATAAGTGATCGTTTTTGGGTTGGGTCGGAACGATTTTAGCTAAAGAAAGGCGGGAACGGTCTTACACGATGATCCTACTAATGTCGTACGAGTATCCAAGAAAAGTAAATGATTTCTTGTTGTTTCTTTTTTTATATCATTTTTTTAATAGATTTAATTATGAGAGTTTCTTTTCTAGACTTATTTGTTTGTTTATTTAAAGAAGTATGGGTTCCTGTTTATAAAATATGACCATAAAACCCTTGCTCCTTCTTATCACCATCACATCGTCATCATTAGTTTCATTTATATGTCAAAAAATTTTGTTTAATATAAAAGATGGCTGATAACCTCCTATGAATACACCCGTAAAAAGATCTACATTATTGGTAAATATATCCTTATTAATAATAACTCAATTGTCCTCCTTTTCCTCTTTATGTCTGATACCTAATAAACTCTCCTTTCTTTATGTAGCATTGACAACAACACCAAATTGTATATTACCCGGGAATGGTGAGTCAAACCTGAGTTTCACAACTTTCTTATAAATAAAAAAGGGCATATTTTTCCATTGATAATATGACTGTGCATTAATCATTAACTTTTTTCAATATGCGTTTCACTTGGGAAGTGGGAGTTTGTGTGCTTTGGGGATAGTTTATTGAAGTGATATGAAGGGTTATTATTAAAGCATAAGAACAACTTTTCAACAAGATTCTTAGCTACCTCCATTGTCTTTTATAACTTTTCTACGTAATGTAATATGAAAAGTTACTTTCAACAGTGCTCGTTTGTTTCTTTCAAATCATATAGTTTAGTATGTATATTGTAGACTGTCGATTTATATTGGTAACACTTAATATTAATTATACAGTAGGTACAAATGTTGAATTCAAAGTATATAATTTTGATATCTCTTTCTGTTGTTGTGAGGCATTCTTTTAGATCTTTTGAGTAATCATCCTTATAAATGGTCACTGCTATAGTGAAGAAATTATATATTCGTCATTTGACACTTGTGTTATTATCTTGAGTCGATGTCGGGTAGAATTTATTATGATGAAAGTTGAAAATATTGATAAACTACATTCATGCAAATAATAAAAAATGGATTATCCCGATTGATTTGATATAACATCAAAGTGATTCCGCATTAATCATTGACTAGCATCTGGCTCTTTCTTACTATTTTTTTTTAAAAAAATTGCACATGTAGTATCAGAAAAAGAACGGGATTAAATAAGAAAATATATCTGGCAGAGGAGGAATAATATATAGCGATGGCAATGATGGAGAAACAAGTTAACTACAAAATGCTCCGGTGTGTCAATTTCACCACAAAAAAAAACACAATTGGGCATGGTAACTTGTTTACAAGGTATTTTTTCTGTAGCATGCCTGCACCATATTGATTGTGCACTATTGGAAAAGAATTATTTCCATCTTGTCTTGAAAGTACGAGGTAGAAGATGAAGTGGTTGTAAAAGTCATTCACAGTAATGTATCGTTTGGTGCTAAGACTAACAATTATTTATAATCGTACATTGATGATCTATCCTTTCGATTCATTCAAAAAAAAAAAAAGAGTTATCAACATTACGCATTACTATAATTTTTTATAAAATGTCTCCAAAAAGCGCAAAAACCTACTAGACTTACTAGATCAGTTCAAGGCGTTACAGCGCTCATGAATAATTTGAGTTATCTATTATGATAAAGCTTTTTATTTTGATATTTTTTAATACTTCCAAAAAAAATTAAAGTACTTAATTGTTTTATAGTAATTCAAGTCTCATTGAATGGTTGTATCAATTGCTGTGTCAGTAGAAATAAGTTCTGCTATAAACAAGTAAACCTACTCAAAATACTATCAATGAGGAATTGCATCCATCATTTTTAAATGGTTTATAAACGTAAGTGTCAAATTTTACTATTGTTTTGTGACATTATTTTTTTATATTGTTATTGGTTTTATTATTATTAGTTTTTATGGGTACAAACTATTACCACAGAGTACCGCAAGGAAACGATCATCTGCTTATAGGCACAGGCAAATTTAGCCTTCCACAATAATAAATAAGTATACAGATTTTAACCTAGCTTTTATGAAAAGGAAGCCAACAATTATTTGTTACGTACAAGGTGATGATGACCAGAGTCTACAGTTATTGCAAATATGCTTGAAAATATGTATAAGGAAGCATAAACCTTATTATGTTTCTATAAGTTTTCTGTTCCAAATTCTATATGAAATATTTTATAGAAAACAACAAAAACCAGTATTTACTTAGAAAAATTATGATAAGGTCATTGCCTCTAATGAAAGCATTGAATCTACAGATACATCTCTTCCTTTGAGGGTGTCTACTAATTGTAGAATGCCTGAAAGGAAAGATGTAAATGAATGGGTAAATCTCACCGGCGATAGCGTATACTTCATTTCCTTCTCTCTTTTTTTTTTAATAAGTCCACAATATATGTTAATATTTTGCCCACAACTTCTTTATTAAGTCGTCAGCAGGATGAACATCCTTTTAAATAGTATATTCATCTACACTATTCCATTCCCCTACTTCTTTCTTTCCTCATATTTAGTAAAACATATATTAGAGCATTGTACGTATAATTGTTCTTTAAGGTGATCATTCAATTAACTGTTACCCAGTTACTAGGAATTAATTATGACCAGTCTGATGCGTATTAAATAGATCTTTTTGCTAACTAAATTTGTTGATTTTTCATGTACAGGATGCTATATACCTTGTGTCTTCTATAGCCTACATACAATTTTGACATGCTGTAGTTCTAAAAGTTGTCCCCAATTTTATAGAATGTCAAAACTTTCATTATTATACTGATTGGAGTCACTACCATAATCTCCTCAAGCGAGAAAAATAAATATACGCTTTCAATAAGCTGAGGGGTTATTAGCAAGCCAATTTTAATATTATCAAGACACATATTGTAGGTGATCCTGCAATATCTGAGATGTATGTAGACCAGCAATATGTCGGTACATAACAAGAAGAACAAGTACATTTTTTGTTATATATCCGAATAAAAAAAAGCCTTTATAAGTATTATATAACATTTTTCTTTTAATTGTTTACGCAAAAGGATGAAATATGCCTAAAGAGTATCATATCTGTAAATCAACCGTCGCGTAACGCCTAATGGTAAACAATTCATCCGTTGAAATTCTCAATGTCGGCACAAGCAGCACTGTCACCATCTGTAATAACATTAACTATGAGATATCAAAAACGCCTACATGTTGGAGAGCTAGGGACCAGGGCCCCTTGACCAAGCTGAAGATGAGAGTGAATTGGAAGATACATCAGCGCATGCCATAAATTCAGTCTTACGTCCACTTTATCCTGCCAGCTACTAACTGGATGGTATACTTGTTCTACTTAGAAGATAATAGTCACATAGGCTTTAGATTATTCATTTTTTGGGTTGTTCAGTATTACGGTCATGCGGGTAATATTAATAACATCTCCCCAAAGTACAAGGGCAACATTTTATTACATAACATCATATACAAATATTTTCGTGGTGAAATGAAGCGCTTTCGATTGGCGTCGAAAGTTGAAGTCTCGTATTTATAGTAAGTAATAAATTTTATTTGTATATAGACATATATTATATTAACGACCACCTGCCATTATCGCAGAGCCATTTCAAATCCGGTGTAGTTAATGGGATGATAATAAATTATTAAACACCGTACTACAAAAAAGATAGAACAAATGTATTTGGATGATGTTATTAGTATTGCCAGAGGCTATAATTATATCAAACATAATCGAGTTCAAAATAAAAAGTAGATGAATTGAAAAAGGTATTGAAATATTGAAGACAATAATATGTTAGTATCTAATAATAATAATACACCACTGATTTACTCACAAGCAAATTTTAGGTGCTGCTGTGGAGGAATATCAAATACTGACAAGCATATGGGATGAGTCATCGTCATGTTAACAACAGCTAATTTTGACCCTAACCATGTCAAGCTAGGATATTTAGAGGAAGTAAAAGGCGTAACAATGTTTCCGCAGGTTCACCTGCGGAAGGATCATCATTAAATTGGAACAAGGACCCAAACCAAGTCTCACAGATCATTATAAAGTTTTTGAAATAGTCGAGATTCTGTGAGAAGACACAAAATATATAAAAAGTGCTTAATCAATAATGAAAATGAAGCTATTAATAATTTTAATGAAGGTAAACATAGATGATGGACAAAGCTAACAAGATCAGAAACCGAATACCTTTTCTACCCGAAGAACGTTTTTGATGCTATCATTTTCCGTGATTTCAATAATGTATCATTAAAATTGTAAGTAGTGCTCCAAAACTTCTCTCGTCTAATGTTGCCAAAGTTGATTCCTAGAAATTTCTTATAGTTATAATAACTAACAGTAAACTGTCAAGCTCATCCACAAGATTTGACTGAACATTATAATGGTGAATGAGAGTGAATTCGGAGAAACAATTAAATATATGCCAGGCCACAAAATCGATTTAATCGTCGAATTGGAAACCGTTGATATATTGAATAATCCGTTAACAGTCGAGCTATAATCACCAATGAAACTTAAACGCTGTGGTATTCTGAGATAGTTCATCAGTATCCAACAGAACCGAAATGTCAGAACAATAAAATTACAGCTCTCATCATTGGCAATAATCACCAGCAACATGGCTGTTGCTGTTAAGGTGGATATGGTTGGTATGACAAGTTTATATTGAATGAGTGGGATTGTGGATCTATTTAACAAAGCTAATACAACTAGCTCCAACAACTATGTGCGTAATATAGGTTTGTTTGGCTACATATTGGTTGTAATTGTCCAATTCAATGGCGTTTCTTTTGCAGTCTAAACTACTACTAATGATAGAGTAATCTTTCTTCCATCAAATGCAACGAATTTAATGGACTTTTGAGTAGTAAAATCTTCATTTTTGTCTTTGGTATTCGTGTACAGAGCAATATTTATACCTCTTTATAGAATCGGAACAGGTCAACTATATGCTAAATTCCTAACTAAAGATTTATTACAGGATCGTCCGAATAAACCAGCATAAGTTTGTGATTATATATCTAATAAAGCACGACGAGAACAATCACTGTAAAAAGAAGTTGACATTGTCTATTGGAAATTAATTTTTCCACTGACGTTATAATAATTACTTATAAATCTTTCCCGGTTTCTGCTTTATTTTCCAATTTCTATTTTATTCACACCGTTCGAGAGGATGCTATTACGTGTATATAATCACAATTTTTACTAATAAAGCTACATTATAATAACTTGAGTTATCTTTATCTTTGCTATTTAGCCATTTGATAAATAAAAAACCATTTGTATAACAAACTATTAGTCAAAATTCATGCCGCATGAGGAATCAGAAATGTTGCAGAAGATCGCACAAGAGACCAAGCCACACCTAACTTTTTGGTTGAATCCCAATTTTTTTATGCGGATTAAAGTTTCATTGATTTCATCCTTCAGCAAGCTTTCAAGAAGTTTTTTTTATCCTTTTCCTTTCCTTATATATATTTTGTCGACTATGGCTGAAAAGGAAGCGACCATCGAAAAAACAAAGGCACCAGCACCTTCGACAGCTGTTACAACCTTGTTTGTAGGCAAGATCCCACCTACCGCTACGAGCAAAGATCTTGAAGAATTCTTTGGTGAGATTGGTCCTATTCGTAACTGTTTTGTTGTCGCCGATAAATCCAAAGGCAAAGTGAAAGAAGGTGAAGCCACCTTCCGTAATAAAGGTGTAGGCTACGTCCATTTTGCTGTTGCCGACGATGCCAAAGATGCATTAGAGAAATTAAAGACAGTCAAGTTCCAGGGTAAACGACCATTGAAAATGGAATTTGCTCAACGTAAATCTGTCTCGGGAGGAAAACGATCAGCTCCTGCCGACGATCAAAATGAACAAGGTGAACAAGAACAAGCACCTAAAAGACCACGTATCAACAAAACTGGTATCAACAAAGCTGCTCGTTTGATTGTTCGAAATTTACCTTGGAAATATAACGAAAAGGATTTGGAAGGATTGTTTGGAAAACACGGTCAAGTTACTGAAGTACAATTACCACGCAAGTTTCCAGGTGGCCCACTTCGTGGTTTTGCATTTATTCAATTCAAGAAAGTCAAGGATGCCGAGACTGTAAGTTACAGTCAATGATATCTTACTTTTCCCGGATTTTGAGAATTTGGAAATATATAAATAATATGTTTCTAACTTTTTCTTTTCTTTTCAATAATTAGGCAATGTCTAAATTAAATGCTACAGAACATCATGGTCGTACCATCGCTGTCGATTGGTCACTATCCAAAGATCGATTTAACCAAGTTGAACAGCAAACCGAAACCACAGAAGTAGTACCTGTTGAAGTAGAAGAAAAGGAAGAAACATCGAATGAATCAAGTGAATCCAGCAGCGAAGAATCAGATGATGACGATTCATCGAGCAGCAGCAGCGATGATGATGGTAAAGAAGAGGAAGAAGCTAATGATGCTGCTGTAATGGCAGTTGACGAGGATGCTGAAAGTGAAGAAGATGAGGAAGAATCCAATGGCGAGGACGATGAAGAAGTTGACGATAGTGATGATGAAATCAATATTGGACAACATATTGACAGTGACGACGAAGATGAAGAAAGCGATGAAGATGAGGAGGAGAATTCAGATGAAGAAATGGTCGATGCTGACTCTGATGAAGAAATGGAAGAAGCTGAACAAGTAGAAGTACAAACCAAAAAAAATAGACTTCCTGATGTAACTGAAGGTGCCACCTTATTTGTGCGTAATTTACTATTTGAATCTACTGAAGAAGATCTTAAGGAGATGTAAGTTATAAATATCCACTATCTCGATAACAACACAGGTTATGCATTAGCGATTGTATTGCGTGATCTAACTATTTCTGTAACCCTAGGTTCAAACAATGGGGTCCGGTAGTTTACGCCCGTATTACTAAGAACAAAGACACTGGTTTGTCGCGTGGTAACGGCTTTGTCATGATGAAAAGCAAGGAGGATGCAGATAAAATTTTGGTTGAGCATGATGATTTCAAAAAGATGTCTCTCCGCGATGCTGATGAAGATGAAGATGATGCTGATGTACTCATGTCCAAGCGTGAAAAGAAGAAGAAGGGTCTTGTTTATGACAGTATTTTGACACCGGACTCTGGTAGCGGTTTGGGTTTAAAGTTTACATTGGATGGACGAGTTTTGGATGTTACACGCGCAGTTCAACGCAACGAAGCATCTAAATTAAAGGAAGAAAAGGCTGCTGTTCGACGTAAAGAAGATACTCGCCACTTGTATTTGATGCATGAAGGTGTTGTTTTCCCTGATACTCCTGCCGCAGCTCACATGACACCTGCTGAATTACAAAAACGGCAAATGGCCTTTGCTATGCGTAAACGACTTTTGAACAGTGATCCAGCTTTATTTATTAGCAAAACCCGTTTATCTATTCGTAACTTGCCTATTTCTGTTGATGATACTGAATTACGAAAGCTTGGTCGCGAAGCTATTGACAAATTCAAGGAACAAGTAAAACGAAAATTACGAACCGATTTGACAGCAGAAGAAAAAGCAGAAGGATGGCATTTCTTACCCCGTATAAAGCAAGCCAAGATTGTTCGAAGCAAGGATCGTGTCGATAGCGCTACACAAAAATTACGTAGTAAAGGTTACGGTTTCTTGGAATACATGACCCACGCACATGCATTGGCCGCATTACGGTACCTTAACAACAATCCAGAATTGTTCGAAGATGATAGTAAACGACGATTAATTGTGGAATTTTCTATCGAGAATAAGGATGTTGTTGAGAAGCGAAAATCAAGAGCTGCTGAACGTGCTGCTGCACGAACATCCGCTTCAATCGATAAAGAAGAAAACAAGAAAAATGGCAAATTTAAACGGGAAAACGGCAAATCATCAGGGAAATCCCAGGATAATGAAGATGGTGGTAGATCCCAAC
Organism: Phascolomyces articulosus; assembly: GCA_025677815.1. Classification (NCBI taxonomy): domain Eukaryota; kingdom Fungi; phylum Mucoromycota; class Mucoromycetes; order Mucorales; family Lichtheimiaceae; genus Phascolomyces; species Phascolomyces articulosus. The sequence goes on along the minus strand of JAIXMP010000008.1, from coordinate 157,210 downwards.
GTGGTGACCGCGGAGGTCGTGGTGGTCGTGGTGGTCGAGGAGGTTTTGGAGACCGAGGAGATCGAGGCGATCGTGGTGGCCGTGGCCGTGGTGGCCGTGGCCGTGGAGGCCGTGGAGGCTTTGGAGACCGAGGAGACCGAGGCGAACGTGGAGGCCGTGGTGGTCGTGGAGGTCGTGGAGGTCGTGGAGGTTTTGGAGACCGAGGAGACCGAGGCGATCGTGGTGGCCGTGGAGGCCGCGGAGGTCGTGGAGGCCGTGGAGGTTCATCAAGAGGCAGACCATCATTTGGCAGCAAGCCAAGAGGTGGAAACAATAATTTCAATAGACAAGCAAGAGATTAATAAATAAAAAATGTACTTCTAATACCATTTATTATTATTATAATTATTAATAATTTGCAGCATCATTTTACATTATTATTATTATTATTATTATTATTATTATTATTATTATTATTATTATTATTATTATTATTATTTGGCTGTGAGCGAGATACTGTCCTACTGATCGATGAATATATACTTGTTTTTAAATAAACAGCTACACCTTTTCATTGATTTTTAACATTACTATATTATACTATATATATATAACTTAATAATTCTTCAAACCATTGTATCTCATATTTCTGGCATTATGCATTTTGCAAGAACAATAGAGATAAGATATACTTTTTCATTATGTTATAAAATAATCTGATACTTATGCACACAGTGTTCTCTTTATATAGCACATAAAATATATTATAAGATCTACGCCCTGTTACGTATGACGTATTTGTATATAAAACTCATAAGATGAAGAAAAAAAAGGAGGGAGAGGGGTGATAGTTTACAATATTTTTATTAGGAAGTAAAAAACTCAAAGGAGATGCTTGGTCACCTTTTTTGTTTCTCCTTTTCTTTTTAATTGTTACAAATTTCCGTTATCCTATTATAACTTTTAAATATCGATTCTGTAATACATTTACAGTTATATGATCATTCTGCAGCTCTACGTACAAAAAGCATAGTATATAAATATAGTGCCAAGTAAGAAACTTTATACGGCCTTTTATCAATCCTATGCATTTACGCTATCATATAATTTAAATATAGTTTACATCAATGTACATTACTTACTGCCGTGACCAAAAAGCAGCAGACTTGGTGGATACGTCGATATATCGACACAATGCTACAAGCGGAACATTTAGACCAACCTGGCTTATCCGCATATCTGATTGGCAAAAAGTACCCGGCACCGAAGCTCAAAGTGGATACTGTACACTCTCTTATTGCTGGGAGCAATCAGGCGAAGTTGTCCCTCGAGAAGATGGTACTGGTGAATATGATTGCATCGATAATGGATTGCATCAGCTTGCTCAGAAGGTCAAAGCAAGCACAAGAGGCAAAAAAAGATATAGAAAAAAGGCGATAACACAAAAATACGTAACATTTGAGCAACTTATCCAACAACTGTGCACAGATTTCCAAATTGATTTTATTTGGTATGACAAGATATGTATCAATCAATTGGATAAACACGATAAACATCGTGAACTTAAGCAGATGCATTTAATTTACAGCAACGCAAAATATTCAATTGCACTGGTGCCTGAGATGAAAATATACAGTTTAAAAGACTTTGCACGTGATCACCTTCAACAAGGCAATCAAGCGAGAGGGCGCGCTCTCGAAATGATGTTTGCGTCACGTTGGTGGAAACGAAGTTGGACACTAGAAGAAATCATGATGTCAAAAAGTCTCTTACTGGTCGGTACAGACATAAACTTGTGGCAGCATAGTCTCATGAGCAATATACCAACCACTGTCGATTTATTATCCAATGCATTATTGGATTATAGCAATCGTAAACGAAAGAGTATAAATCAAGCCCTCTATGAAGCCCACTTTCGAACAAGCACAAAGCAACACGATAAGATTTTTGCATTAGCCAATATTTATCCAGATATTTTCAATCGTATAGAATTAAGCTATGATATTGACCCGCAAACAACATTCTACAGCTTTTACCGTACCATTGCATTGAATGATTTATCCATGATGTGTTTTGGTGCCAATATCCAACTGGATAAATCGATTTTCCGGACTACCACCATGCACCATCACAATTTACCATCTTGGACTGGTGTAGAAGGATTACACGTACCTTTCTGTGTTGCCACTATTACTGCTTTCCAATCACCCCATTTTATCGACGATAACATGCACCTCCATATCCGATCCAGATATGGTATTCTACCGATCGAACAATACCTCAGCAACAAAACTACCAACACTAACGATTACGCAAATCAAATGGACACAACAATGGATAATCGTAACAAAGGGCAATTTACAGACCTCAGTAATGCAAACGATAATACCGTCTTGCTTGAATTACGTGTGGATATGCTCTCATATTCAAACTGTAAAGCAACACATTATTTTCGAGCCGATCCTATTACCAATGCCAAATCACTCTCCCTGACAATCAATGACAATAACTGTAATGATTGCGTCGCCCTTCCAATCCTGTTTTCCACTTATTATCAAACTGGCATTCCCCATGATCCTGTATTACGTACATATACACCTGGCCCTTATTTGCATGCGTATTTTGTTCCAGTTTTCCAAAAATGCCGTAGTAGTGTTGATACCCAAAGGTACAAGGCTGTTGGGATTATGCTAGTCGCAGCTGCATTAGAAAATGAAGCTTGGGATCCACATGAATTATTAAATATATTGTTCGATCCAAATGATTCTTGTGACGAATTTATTATCGAATAAAAAAACACATAACAGTCTTTGAACCGTATTTATCCTAATGATGAGTGACTGACTGACTTACTGGATAGAATATATTTTTTGCATAAGTGTTTTATTACTACATGCTGAATAATTCCATAATTATCCTGTAGTACGAGAAATTTATAAATATATATACAGGATGAGGTAAGTAATGATCGCAGTGCTTCTGTTGTTCCTTGTAGATATGTATGGATCGCATCGGTTGTTAATGTTCCTGGCTTGAAACAGCTGTGTAACTACTTCTAATTCGTCGTTCCTATATCAATAAGTAGTATTCATCGATTTTAGTGTACTTGCTCATAATCATAACAATAGTATAAACACTTGTTAACTTCATATAATATTACCTCACGCCATCTTAGAAAGTGAGGTTTCACTGCGGCCGAGACAAGTAATCCGACAGTTAATATAAGGAACAAAAAGACAATCGATTCATCCTTAACAGAGTCCCGTGCTAAATATAAGAAAACAGTATCAGTATACTGTTTTCTTGTCATAGATATAATGTGTGTATGCTCGTTGTATTATTTATTACCAAAACATGTTGTACGAAAGTCGTTACTGGGACAAGTTTCATCGGCAATACCATCACACATTCCATCTTGAACGTTTTCCAAACAAAACTGCTTCGTACAATTACTACATGGTTTTGGATCAACCATGGGTAGTTCAAAGATGGTGCTATTGGATCCGCAGAAACATTTACAGAATAAAATGGGGTTGGCTGCTTGGCCTTGTGTTATGACTGTTGCTAATAACAATATTATAAAGTGAAGCATAACAGTTAAATATAAGCGGGAAAAAGGAGGTCGATTTTTATAAGCTGTTTCTTTTTTTTTTTTCTTTTTCTATTTAATCATTGCTTCTTTTTTAATTTTTTCCATTGGAACAACTTGGACTATTTGATATGCATTGGTGTATGATTAGGGCCTTGACGCTATTCCTCTCCCTTTGCATGCTTTGCTCTGTAGTCCTCTTAATGTCTTGACTATATACAGCATTATTATGATAGAATAATGACCTATTCGTCATGCTAAGTGTATATTCAGAACTTTTGCTCCTATCCTCTCCATGATGTGGATCCTACATTAATACTTAGTACGTGATGTGTTGATTGATCAGAATCCTGTCCAAGTAAAAAATGCCACCTTGTTCTCCAATTCTTTCTTTTCTTTTCTTTTTATTGAAGTCGAACTTGAGCCTTTCAATGAAATATTAGTTGATCAAATAATCAACAAGTTGTAGAAACCAAAGCAATTGGAACAAGGTAACAAAAGGGTATATACTGCTGATTTTGAGTGGAGAGATTATTTTTTAAAGTATCTTTATAGGAAGTGTTTCGAGTAATATGTCTCAACTGCATCGTTGTATTATTTGTTTCATGAAAAAAAAATATTATATAATAAAAAATATGCTTTCAGTGGATATGCCAATAAAATAGCTTGTTGCGTGATGTAGAGATATGGACTATGAACTTGATGGTGAGAAAGAAGCGGGGTAGTCTCTCCGGGAAAAGATCCTGGCAGTCAACCACGTTTGAAGGATTTTATTATGACTTTCAGTGCATAGGATAGTTTTTGGTGAAGGGGAACAGGATTATAAATGATCCCCATGGATAAAATCAAACCTCTAGGTTACAATTTAGTAATCATAATGTAATAATCTGTAGTTAAAGCAATCTAAAATACTCTTAAAGATGTTGTTTCCTACTTCAAAAATAAAAAGGCTCTTCTTTCATACAACATTGATGATTCCCGATCTCATCACATTAAGCGTTACTCTCCCAGATTTTATTTGTAAATAACTAATAACTTTTATGTATTACACCTTTGAAAATCGCATTTATGTCCTTTCAGATTATTCTCGACATGCGAAACCAGCATTTTGAGCAATGCCATTCGTGTGTGATAAGAGATTCCAAATAATTGGTTGTATCATCAAAATGTATTTGCCAATAACAGAAAAATATATCAAACTAACAACAAGAATAAAATCTTTCAAGCTTAATGGGTAACTGAAACCGGATGACCATGTGTTTTGGAATGGCAGCATCAAATAAGGATTTGAAATGGATATTGACGATGGGCTGCCTCATATTTTGCTGTTATTTTGATAAAAGCATCATGGGCTAATCGATAAATATGCCAAAGAATACGATTTCGTAGGACTAATAACAATGATGATTTCGCAGCCAGGGCATGATATATAATAGTTATTAAAAGATAATAAAAATACGTATGTATTAAAATTTGATATGGTACTATCCTTTTTAAAGTTTGCAAGTATAGATGTATGGTACCAAATGATTCGTCCCAGTTATTTACGTGATAAATGGGGTCTGTGAATACCCTTGATAATTACCAGTTTTTGTTGCTTTTATTATTATACTACGTTAATTCGCTATAGTTCGTATGAAGTATGATGAGAAGGGAGTCGAATACCGCATTTCTATTAAAATACAGAATAGATACTTGCATGATAAGATATTGCATACATAAGATCGCTGATGTGAGAGCATACCCAGAATTCTTATTATTTGCGTACAAAAAGATCCTCATAATGAAGGAATTACGTGATAGAACAAATACACAAGTAGACTTAATACTAGATCTTAAGTATTACATCAAATGTGTCGTATTCCTTCCTAAGCAATAATGTAATTTTAGAAATATACTCTTATTTTCCTAAGGCAATATGCCGATGAATGATTAATCAGTTACGTGATTATACAAAAAAAAAAGTGACGACACTTCTGTGTGCACAGATCACATCAATTTGTGAATAAATATGGCGGATGATGTCAAAATCAGTATTGATATGGATTCTTAGGAGACATAAAAAGACAAATTTTAACCGTATTGATATGAATGGAGACTCTACATGATGTATTTGTTGAAGCATGTTTTAGTAATCATGCTTTCTTTGATAGTTCATTTATTTCCATTTCTCCTCCCATAACAATTGTGTTATCAAACAAGAGTTATGTAAGAATCACACCTGACGTCTTTTAATAATTTCAGTAAGTGAACGGGTCTCCCAAATTTTAAGCATAGAAATATAGCGGCCACTAATTAGCTTTGATACATATAATCACCACGAGATATAAACGATAAATTACGATACCCGATAGCAAAACTCCACATGGGTATTGACCTTTATTTAACAGATTTTACTTTAGTAAGAAATCCAATATTGAGTTTCTATTCTTTTTTTGGCATTAACATGCAAAAAAAAAACGAATTACCCTTACAACAACCATGCTTTTATGGACACAATATGCATATTCAAACAATGGCTTCTTGACAATAGTAACCAATGAATTCCACAGTAAGCTGAAATTCAACTCAAAAACTTTTTTTTTTGATTTTCCGGTTAACTATAAATACGGCATCCTTGTATTGCAAAATGATGGTAAAATAAATAACACGCTACAAACAAAAGAAGAAAAGAAAGATTTAGTACTACAATATATATTTACAAGCTTCTTAATATATAATAACAACGTGTTAAAGAAAAAAACCTCTGTTTTTTACTAATGTAATATATCATTAATAAACTATCATTTAAACGTCAAAATTAATAGGGCTGTACGACTAAATTGAGGCGTTTTTAAAAAAGAACAATAGAAGCACTATAAAAAAAAACTTTTTCTTTATAAGTACCAAAAGAGATATTTTTATATTTCTAATAAATGATATGATGCGTGTGAGTTATACGAATTTGGTTTATTTTTGGGGGAGACAAGGATAATAGAAATTTGGCCAAGTGTGGAAAGTCAGTGCTGTGCAACGGATTCTTTGGATATTCATATGCATGTTTCTTACTTTTCCCATTCACCATCGTACAACTGTGATACCAACGCCAAAAAAAACCCAAGTCAGCCAAAAGTTATTCACCCACGGACCTCTTTAGAATTATACACACTCTACAGAAGAATAATATATTCTTTTTCTTGGCTCGACCCTTTTTTTTATAATCATACTTTTTCTATTTATTAAACCAATTTTTTTTCATGTCATTACGGGAGACCTCGAGTGAAATATCTCGATCGTCTTTTTCTTTGGGGCAAGGCGTTCAAGGGTTACAAAAAATAATTAACAATGTCAAACGATCATTGACTTGGGAAAACCCTCGAGAATCCTTGACGGTCATGGCAACTTGGTGGATTGTATGTTTACATTTTTGGCTTATTGTTATTTATCTTGTTCCATTACTGCCTCTTATTTGGGCTGCACGTACCTGGTCAACAGAAACACAACAAGCACACAAAAATTTGGACAATCCAACTCAACAACAAAAAACACATGCCTCACCTTTTGTTCAATATACCTTGGTCATGGAGCAAAAACTTTTCAAATGGGCTGAATATTTGCAATGGTCTAAAGATCCATTGCGAACACGTCGTACGTTTATTATTTTGGTCTACACGTATATTTTCTGGGTCACAGGACATCAACTGGTCGATACACGCCATATTGTGCTTATCGTTGGATCGCTTGGTATTGCTTGGCAAAGTCCATGGGTTCGTCGTTTGCGTGCCAACCCTCGATACCCTGTCATTCGTTCCATAATAACAACATTTTTCCTCGGTCCATTACAACAACTTCAAGAAAATAATATCATGATGCGTGCAGTCACTTATCAAACTGAATTTGCTGAAGCGGATAAACGTGTAGCAGAAGATGCTAGCTTTACTTTTGTATTGTATGAAAATCAGGTACGACATATAAAAAAAATTCAGGAACTCACAGGAAAGAAAGAAAAAAAGAATGTTGAAATTTGTTTTGGAGAAAAAGAGTTGGTGTTGATTTAGGAGAGAAGAAAATATATGGGAATGTGAGATGGAGACAAAGATATATATAGTAACCATTGGGGAAATGGAATGTGATACGATGTTTTTTTATATGCATTTAGCGTGCATGGCCATTCGGTCAATGGGAATCAAAAACTTTGCCTGTGGAACGCACACCATGGACGGATGATGCAAATGAACCTGTACCTGCCAAAAATGCATTTACTTTACCAAAACCTGTTGAACGAACCATCAATGATCTTTCGCGGCCTTTTACAGCATATCATAAAACTTGGAACTGGACATGGATTGATACAGAATGGCATTTGGATTTCGAAACTGCACAAGTAGATGAGCTTGGATGGGAATATGGAACAATGGCTTGGACTTTATTTGATCGTCAACCCAAAAAAGGATGGATGTCAACACGTCGTCGTCGCTGGATTCGTCGTGCTCGTGTAGAATATCATGTTGAAGTAAAAGCAGTATCTTCCCTCAGCTCTTTAACTCCTATCACCACTGCTACTACTAGCACTACTTCTTCTGTGACTACAAACAGTAATAACAACAATAGTTCGTTGCCACCATTACCAACATCACCCCTACCAACATCCACTTCTATTCCAAATCCTAGTAGAAATGCTACTCCAATCTCAACCACACCTATTTCTTCTGCTACTGCTTCAAGTCCACCTCAATCACCTACTCAATCCACATTCCATGAGCCCCAATTTATGAGTCCACCTACTAGTCCTCGATCAAGTGTTTATACATTTGATTTGTCAAGACGCGATTCATTTCACACTTCACCACCTACACCCCGACTCAGCCAGTCTACTGTCACTGTGAATGGGAATCAATATCCGGATAAGGAAGAAATGCGCCGACGTCGGGGAAACTCAATCAGCGTAAGATCCACAGGTCTGTATTCTTCTTCAATCTTGGAAGATCGAAATCGATTTTCAACACAGTCTTTGGATAAACGAGCTAGTACAAGAGATTCAAAGAAACCTCAACAACGTCGAGAAGCTGTATGGAAAAGTATTGTTCGAACATAATCTTTGGGGTGTTTTTTTATTTTCATTATGCTCTTTTTTTTTGTTTGATCTGTCATCATTTTATCCATTATTGTTACTATTATTATTATTATTATTATTATCATATCCCCTTCCTCAAACAATCAAGCTCTCAATTATCAGCATCACACTCTTGTAATTCTTTCTTTCAAAAAAATTTTTTCAATCAATATATCATAATATTATTTATTTCATAACAAACAAAGTTTCATTCATATTATTTTAGTTCTTCGAATGCTTGATAATATAAGGAAACTCATACATTATTACTTTATGCAAAGACTTGATTATTGATGTAATAACATATAGTTACATAGACATACATAATCCAGGTTTAATTTTATAGAAAACAAAAATAGACATTTTTTTTGGCACAGATATAAAATGCTTATTTTGCGTTGAATTCTTGATTCTAATGCAAAAATATATTCTTCATCCTCGGTATGATTTCCCATTATGGTAATCAATGGATAAGGATGACACTTTTTCAACTTGGTTTCTTTTTATGTTACGCTTATACTTTATAGATTAATTATGAATAAGAACAAAAATCTATAATACACCAATAAAAACATATACCCGTATCATTTATATATTTCATTTTATTTTTGAATTGGCCCTTGATGTAACTTGTCTGCGCTATGACACGTATAAATGAAAGTTGCATGAAAACGTTAAAAAAGAGAAAGGGTTTGGTGAGTGCTAGTGGGAAAAAAAATTGTAATAACTTATCGGATGAATTTTCGGGGAGTGCTGATTGACATAAATACATTAATAATGATCAACAAGTGGTTTGGGGTTTTACATATGTGCAGTGGGAGGGGGGAGGAAGAAAGGAAGGAAGAAAAGGAGTTCGATACTGTCGTAAATATTATCAGTAGTATATATATTAACATAGAATGTGACAGGTATGCTCTGCTATATTAACAGTATGTAAGCTAATTAACTTCCTGGGAAATTATAAAAAACGAGCATTCAAGTTTTACATACCTCTATCATTATAACATTAGCGAAAGTATATGACAAATAGTAAAAAATGATATATTATATAACAAACAGTTGTTATATATCTTATGGGTCTGTTTGTAACCACCAAAAAGCTATGACATAACAACGTTACTTTTCTAAAGTGTTGCCCCAGACCAAAAAATAGCTGATAATAATGCAAATTGCAACTGTCATCCAATTTCGTTCGGGACATTTTTTCGCTTTTTGGGTATTGTCAGTCAGTAATAACGCTACTCACGCGGGCTATGAATACCCCGCATCTGCTGGAACTTAGTCAGCGATTTTCAAAGAACCAACCATGCGTGGTTCCTGGAGAAATAAAAAGGTCCAACTTTTTTTCAAGTGATACTTTTTTTTATATATTATTTGTACAGTTTCTTTTTTTTATTCCCACTTCTTTTTCCTTTACTTCTTTTTATATACACAACTATAACTTATATATACAACAATGGCTATTAAGACAAAGTTGACAGAGATGCTTGGTATTGAATACCCCATCGTCCAAGGTAATACAAGTTCTTTTTAGAAAAAAAAAGTGTGTGGAGTTCAATGTCAAAAAATAATAATTTTTTTTATTTGAAAAAAATAAAGGTGGTATGCAATATGTCGGTACCGCTGAAATGGCCTCTGCCGTTTCCAATGCTGGTGCTTTGGGTATCATTACCGCATTGACCCAACCTACTCCTGATGCTCTTCGTAACGAAATCCGTCGTTGCCGCACCATGACCAACAAGCCTTTCGGTGTTAACTTGACTTTCTTACCCGCTATTACTCCCCCTCCTTATGAAGAATATACCAAGGCCATTATTGAAGAAGGCATAAAGGTTGTTGAAACTGCTGGCAATAACCGTAAGTGATATAATGAATCAAAGTTTGGAAGAATAAGTGTGTGTGCGAGTTGAGTAATGTTAGGGGTGTGTGTTATGTCTGTTGTTCCTGTATTATGTGATATAATTTTTTTTAGTTGTGCAGATTTAATTAACATGTGAAAATTATGTATTGTTTGTTAAAATCATAGCTGGCAAGTACATCAAGATGTTCAAAGAGGCTGGTATCATTGTTTTGCATAAGTGTACTGCTATCCGTCACGCCTTGTCTGCTCAACGTCTCGGTGTTGATGTCATTTCCATGGATGGTATGTTCTTTTTTTTTTCTATTACCAGCTATAAATTGCAGAGGATAGATGGATGGGTGGATAAAAATAACTTTGAGAATTCGGAATAATTGATTGACAATCATGTTCTTATATCCAGGTTTCGAATGTGCTGGTCACCCTGGTGAAGATGATATTGGTGGTTTGATTCTTTTGGCCAAGTCTGCAAAGACTTTGTCTATTCCTTATATTGCTTCCGGTGGTATGGGTGATGGTCGTGGTTTGGCTGCTGCTTTGGCTTTGGGTGCTGAAGGTATCAACATGGGTACTCGTTTCATGTGCACTGAAGAATCTCCTATCCATCGCAATGTTAAGGAAGCTATGGTCAAGGCTGATGAACGTTCCACCACCTTGGTCTTCCGTCCTTTCCGTAACACTTCCCGTATCTTCAAGAACTCTGTTGCTCGTGAAGTCAACAACCGCGAACGTAACCCCAAGGTTGAATTCGAACATGTTCGTGAATTGGTTGCTGGTGCTCGTGGTCGTCAAGTCTACTCTACTGGTGATCCCGAATATGGTGTCTGGACTGCTGGTCAAATTCTTGGTTTGATCGATGATATTCCTACCTGTAAGGAATTGGTCCACCGTATTGGTGCTGATGCCGAAGCCATCATCACTCAACGTTTGAACTCTATGGTTCAAAAGCAAAGCAAGCTCTAAATTATTTATTTACAAAAAAAAAAAAAAAAAAAAAGTAGGAAGGAAAAAGGAGAAGTTCTCGATAATTGATGTATAAAGTTTTTTTTTTCTCTCTCATTCAACACTATACAGTTTTTTGTCATTATATATTAATAAACACCACCATATACAAATAAATATATATAAAAACAAAAACACATGGATACTTTTGATAAATGGACAGGAAATGAAAGAGGTTAATTATTAGTATGGAAGAATATTTTGATGTAGTATGATCCATCTGATCCAGTTAGGTTTAGAAGTAAAAATTACAATACAGATTTCTTGTGTCCATATTATGTAATTACAGGAAAAAATGATTATTCATATGATAAATCGACAGAAAACACTGTTTTTTAAAATATATACTATTATAAATATGTTGATACATTCTTGCATATTGCCGTTCTCATCAAAGATTAAACTATTGAGATACAAACTATATATTTTCCCACCGCCCCTAAATGAAATGTACATGTTCAGTCATCATGCATTACTACACGCATATTATGATCGCATCATTGAGTAACATAAAGTTTTAAAAAACGAGTCTGACAATCTTACTTTTCCAATATCCAAGATAATCCTTCTGTTTTTTAATTGTGTTGAAAAAATATACCAAATAATAAAGGAATATGTAACAAAAAATACGAAGATAGGTTTTATTACTAGTCAATAAAAATTAAATAATGATAAGAATAAAGGAATAAAACATACATAGAACTTGGCGGTTTTTTACGCAATTTTGGTTATTGTTTCGTGCTATTGACGCGAGCAATACTTCGCCATACAGAATCACGTTTGTGTTCAGCTGCTGGTGGCCCTGATTTTGATGAATTGGATGAACCACTCGACCATAATTTCTTTTTGAATGTTGTTGTCGAACTATTTGTATTTGCTGTTGTATTACTATGAATGCTTTCATTGTCCTGTTCATTAACAGTGGTTGTTGAGAATCGAACGGAAGAGGTCAATTTTCTTCCGCGAGACATCAAGGATGGATTGGGCGATGCTGGACTAGTGATTGAAGATGATAATTGAGGAGATGCAGTATCAATATGTGGTGGTCGTAATACTGTAGGTGAAGTGACAATGGTATTGTTTCTCATAATGGTGGAGTGGGATGCAGTTGTTGCTGAAGCATTGGTCAATGTTGCTGTACGTGCCCATCGTCGATAACGTGTAGACATCCAACCTTTTGAATGACCATCAAATAAAGACCATAACAATGTACCATAGGTCCATCCAAGAGCATCCGTTTCTGTCTTCGGAGTAAGTCGCCATTCAGCATCTGTCCAAGTCCATTGCCATGCACCTAGTTTTGTTTGGATCGTCTCAGGAAGTTGGAATTCAGATTTAGGCGCCAAGGGCTTCTTGGCAGGATCTGTCCATGGAGCTCGGTCAAGGAATGGAATCGTGGCTGCGCGCCAACCTGTCAAAGGCCATGATCGCTAATCATAGACATGATATATTAGTCCATTGCTTAGTAATAACTTTAAATCCTAAAAGAGAACAAGGTCATCTGTCATGGATGGCTTACTTGGTTTTCATAAATGACAAATTCAAATACAGAGGTAGTTGCATGGTGTTGCATTTTATCTCGCTGAAAATCTTCCACACGTTGTGTCATGGATCGTCTTCGTGCCAATCGTTCTTCTTTGGATAGTGGAGAGGATCGTGATGTTGTTGCTGTTGTTGTCGTTGAAGAGGATTCCAATGGACCAATGAAAATACCCATAAATAATGAATGTAAAAATGCGGTGGGTAATACTTGTCGGACGATTTTCATAAATGGACTTGACCATAGAAGGGCAAGGGTGCCTACCACCAGGGCAGTTTGTTGTGTCGTAAATCTTTGATGAATAATAACCCAACTGATATAAAGATAAATAAATATAATCAAGGATTGCCGACGATCCTTGGGCTTCCATAATTGTTCCATAGACTCAATTCCACGCAACGTTTCCAATGCTTGTTGTAATCGTTTTTCTTCGTCTTTATCTTCCCGAAATCCACTCATATAGTGCAGTAAAGCGATCAAAATCAGTGGGAAGATATAGACGGATACAAAATAAAACTGCCAGCAGATAATCCACCAAGTCGCTAATAAATAAAAAGAATCTTGCACTGAAGAAGTACGCCATGTGGCTGCTAGGATCACATGTTTGACAATCTTTGGCAATGGCACTATACGTGCAAGACAACGTAATGAAATGAACTTGTCATTCTCAGGAGGCTGTTGTTGTTGCTTTTGTTGTTGTTGATATAATGAATGTGATTTTGTTATATGTCCATTAGCTTGCATTTGGTTTTTGTGTTGAAAAGAGGAAAAAAGGAAAGAGTTCACAGGTCCGTGCCCAAGAAGAGAAATAGTTTTTTAAAAAACAAAAGCTGATGAGTGTTCTAGTTTATTGTGTAACCGACCACACTATGGCAACTGTTGTCTTGTGTATTTGGAAAGTTTCCACGCGTATCCAATGTTTTGGGATATGAGAAAAGTGATATCAGAATATTCTATTGTCTGGATTTAATCTTGGTAAAGATGTTGTTGGATATACCTTTTATATAATTCATCCGCATGCTTTTTTTATCTAGCTTCATATAGTTTATTAAACTATAATCAGAATATAACAATAAAGTGGCAAAAGTAGCATACAATCTGTAATAAATGACAGAGGTACAACCAATAATATTTCCAAATGAATAACATATGATATTACTACATTATTGTTTCCCCCATTGACACATTTTCGACATTAAACTTTATATAACACAACAGCAACAGCCCAGCCGTCATAATAACAATAAAGAGTACATATTATACATTCAGCATCTCAATTTCATCATAATAGATGCATCACTTTATTAATGTATATACTTTTATTAACTTCTCCAGTATTGAGCCCATTTATGTACGGTTTCCATAATTTGTGGGAAAAGTGCATTGACACTTTCAGAGATAAGGCCTTGGAAATAAGCAATCGCCGCTTCTTCCGATAAATCCAATCGAAACTTTTCTTGTACTTTAACGACTGCCTTATCAGGTTCAATCTTAATATCTGGAATATTGGCATCCACCATCAAAGCAAACAAGTTGAGAATAAGGTTGGCATTACGTCGTAATGTCGTAAACGCAGTATAACAGTACTGCCGGAATTTGTTGTAGTGGCGTGAATTGGCACCACCCATCGCTTCAATCATTTCTTTACATAGTTTCATAGGAGGTGGGAAAGGTTTTGGATCACGTCCTAATATAAATCCAAAATCGACATGGAATAGATAACCTATATTTATAATGACGCTCTTACATAAGTTTTTTTTTTAAATAAAGAATCTTTTTTCTATACATCAAAAAAAATTCTGTCTCATACCATCAGGGGAAAGTAACAGATTATCCAAATGCCGATCACCTACACCCAATAAATAGGTAATGACACAATAGCCCGCTATATAGAAAGATGAAATAAAAGGGATGAGAAAAACAAACAACATATAATTTTATCTTGGCATTTAAACCATTGCCTTACCACAACTTCGGATATAAGTTTCCATGACTTGACCATCTACACCTGATACACTATCAGGTCCATCGTCTGGGTGATGCTGTTTCAAAAATTCGACAATACTGTTTTGATATTCATTTAAAACTGCAGCAAGTGGTTTGGATGAAACAAATTGAACCAATCCATGTTCAGGTCCAGTAGCCAAGACTTTATAAGGTGTAAGTTTCAAATCTAGGTTTTCTTTTCGCAGTAATTTATCCATTAGTGTAATAATTTGAATCACCAGTTGGTCTTGTCGTAAATCATCACCTGCTTTAAAAATAACCTGTTTTTTTTCAGTGTAAGAAAATACATTATCATCTATCCTCCATTGGCTTCTCCTCTCTCTCTTTTCTAATAGTTCAATAGGCATATAGTATATATACCGGATATTCTGTCTGGTCTTGACAAACAAACATTAATCGTAATGGTTGGAGATTACTGTTAAAGATACTCGACTTTGCTAGATAGATTCAATCATATATATGTATATATATCAGAACATCTTTTTTCATAAGTAAATACGAAATTCACGAGAGAATGAAATAAAAGGTTTACCAGGAAGAATTGCGCATACAGTTTTGGTTGGATCAAGTGGTAACGGAAGATCGGGTATATTGGTTAATGCTCTTTTAGGTTCTACTATCATCGAGCGTAATTTATCGATCTAAGAAAATAAGAAGAAAAAATTAGTGTATATTCTACCTGAAAAATAGGAAATAATGAAAAATGAACAGTATATCAACCTTTTTAGCTCTGACATCTTTGACGTCTCGAATGTCTCCAGCTAATTTATAAAGTTCTTGTACTAGCTCCCCTTGTTGACGAAGTACATCACGGCGTTTATGTCCATTAGGTACCTTTTTTCCATTAAAAGAATAAATTAGAGTTTCATTTCTAGAAAGTGTTGTTTATTTAAACAACCCGCTTCTTTTGCGTACCTCAAGTATTGCCTTGAAATAATGATATGCTACTTTAGCATACATTTTACCAACCACTTTATCCTCACATTCCACCATCAAATACCAATGGAAATAATTGCCAAGGATAGGGTTTCGAATCGCTCGATCAATCAAGAATTGAACAAGTGAAGAGTCATACGATTGGGGTCCCTTTTCTACCAAATGTTCAAATTTGATAGCTTGTACAAGTTGAAGCAGATATAATAATAAATCCTAAAAAAAACACATCATCATCAATATCATTATTCTCATTAGAAACGAGTTTTATTTTAGTTTTTCATATCTTGGGAAAGTATCATTAAGAAGAAAGAAAAAGACTTACATCGTCATCTGCTTTCCGTAATTGGTTGACAGCATAAGATCGTACAGACCGATTGCCAAATTCTTTACCCAATAATTCAAGTGCATCATCTACATCAATATCCACCCAAAGAGGTAATAAATCTACCGCTTGACGTACTTCGGTTGGATCTGTCCATACAACACATTTGAGGAACTTTGTAAGCGCCTATTTTTTTTAAAAAAAAAAAAAAGAAAAAGAAATGCTTGTTAGCCTGTTGTTTCTTTTCTCCGTTCTGAAATATGCTGAAGATCCATCCATATCATAAAAGATAATACTTTACCCTTTTATCCCGAGTAAGATAAAACCTAAACTTCCAAACAAGATCCTTTTCTTCTGTAGTCAACGTTTGTGTTGGTGGGTATGACATGATATTCTAAAATATAAATAAAGTAAAAGGTAAACGGGAATAATACACTCGGCAGTTAGTTTCTATGATTAATCAAATACAGAGGTATTGAAACTTGTTACTTTGGATACTTACATGTAATTCATCACGTATCTTTGGATTAGGCTTCAAATCACGATCCAAAGGACCGTTTCTATGACTACGCACTAAACGACGATGCTTTGCTTCAACAGGATTATCACGTACAATATCAAGATCCAAAACAAGGGAATAATTTTGCGGGTTATCAGTTGGATGGGAATTGGATGATTGCGGTTGATCTCCAGTTTCGCCATACATAGGTTGATTCATGGCATTTGCAATAGCAGCGTTTGTTTGACTGGATGGCTGTTGTGGACTAGATGTAGTTGTTCCTACACTTGGAAGTGTATATATCTTTTTAAATTTGAGTATTTATATATACTTTATTAGTTATATGTTCTATTTCTCTTTTTGTTCTTCTTCGTAAAGATATTGGCGACTTTACCTTCTCTCCAAACACAACGGGGAAATCAAATTTGGGAAGATCCACATAGAGTGACATCTCAGTTGCTTTTTCTGCTGCTTTCTAAATATGCAAATGAACACTCAAAGTATTAGACTTTATTCAACTTTTATGAACCCGGTTCACGTATAAAAAGAAACCCATACCGCATTGATTTGTTCAATTCGACGAAAAGCCAAGTTATCTAACCATTCAACTTGTCGTATATCTCCACAATGATATCGCTTGACAAGCTATATAGAATTTGATAAAATACACAAAATCCACCTTTATCAATAAACAAGACCATTATCTATACCCATTTCCCGCAGGAAGAAAATACGCTGCACATTGCTGCCTACCTTTTCTAATTTCTCCATATCATCGTCCATTTTGACTTTACTTGGCGTTGTAGTATTGACTCGACCATCTGCTTCCTTTCCGGGCCAAATATGTAGCTTTTGTTTGCCTCTTCGTAAAGTACTATTTTTGATCACTATCTACTTTAGTAAAATCACTTCTTTTTGACATATACACATCTTCATCACTTTGGATCGAGTAAAAAATCACTTACAAATGTTTTCCAAATAGTTCCAAAGTTGTACCACCGACAGGAACAGGTTTTCTTGGTCCAACAATATCCCATACAGTAATAGCACATTGAGCTGAGGATGGTAAATCACAGTATTTTAACGGTAACGTCAACCATTCGTTCCATCTATATAATTGTATTATTGCATGAATATATATCATCTTTTTCTCCTCCTTCTTTCTCCAGAAAAAATGATCGATACGCTACGAATGCTTATTTGTAAACGCCTTATAACTCGTACGAACGGGTACTGTCAATGGTTTATTATCGCCAAAGAGTTGTACTGTGACATAAAAGTCAGAGTTGGACCTTCAAAGTTGTAAGAAGAAGTTGTCAAATCAGCATTTCAAATAGATCCTCCATTCCATCTCTTGTTCTTTGTTTCGAGTACGTCAAGGACTCATGGTAGTCCATTTATTTTGTTGCTACTATTGTTATATTTTTACCCTTCAGAAATATCTAGTTCATTCGTCCATTGTTTTCGATCGTATGATCCTCCAAGAGAAGCTCTGGATTGTGTATATGAGAAGAAAAAGAGAGTGAGAGAGAAAAAAAAACAAAGTTAGACTTTTTTTATACAGATACATGGAATAGTGGCAAATGTTATACTCAATGGAATGCCTACATTCGAATGGATACCGGTAGTTCGACGTTTCTGCTTAAACAAAATGAATAATCCATAAGAAAGTGGCGAATATGGAGTTACAGCATGAAATCGCAGCCCAAAAAATTGAGATAAATCACAAGGTCGCAGGAACAAAGGGCATCAAATTATAAAATTTAATAAGGTAAAAAAATTCTTTATTTCAAGGCTATTTATAATAGAAACAGATGGATACTATTGATAATTCATATATAAAGCAGGATAATATAAAACTTAAAGAATATAATATAAAAAGAGAAAGTAAATCAGAAAAGTGCTACAATGTTGAATAGTAGCTCTGGATAGATTCGATATTGATTCATAGTTTCATCTTTGTTCGCTAAGTGAACAAAGTATAGGTTGCAAGACTACATAAGAGTGTGTATCGTCTCTCACGGTTTAGTTTTCATCTATTATATATAACAACATATATACATATATATATAAAGCATGAGGGTATCATTGTAATAACTTACCATGTCTTTATTCCATATCTCAATTTCGCCGCAGCGCTATTGTTATAGTTTATGATTGTAGGACATTTAGCAAAGTTATCAAAGTCATTACTAAATGTGCGATGGTATTTAAGCGGGTTATCGTCATGGTCTCTCAAATCCATCGACTTGTAAGTTATTTTTCCAATGTCCAAAGTGATTCCAAAAAAGGTGTTGTTGTTTTTAATGTTGTTACCATAATATTCATTTGAATGTGTATCAACGTCGTCTCCATTTCTTCTCCCCGTAGCGCAGTAGTGTTGTTGCTGATATGAAACAATAGTTGTTTTCATATGATTATAATTGTTCACTTCTTCTACTTCTATTACCGCCTTCTCCATAGAACGCCAACATGATTCTGCACACCAACTTTCATCATCATCTTGGCGCTGACAACAACATAACCCACCCGCTACTCTGGACATTGGAAGTAAAATTCAGTCAGAAAAGAATTCGTCTTCAGAATCGTACATGAGTTGTTCAAAGTTGACCTGCAATAAAAATAGTTTTTATGATTAATATTAAATCATTCAACAAACTGTTTCCTATATAATTTAAAGGCCAGGGATAATATTTTTTTTATCTACGCTTTACCTTATAACGAAGAAGGCCGCCAATACCACCAAACCCTTTAACAAATTGTGCACCTTCTTGAGAACGATTGGTAACAAATTCCAAAGAAGCACCATAATCCTTGTACGATTCTGTAAACCACTCTAAAAGTGGCATTGAATGAATCACCTCGACATCTTGTGTAAACAACGAATGATCACGCTCTTGTTCTTTGGTAACATGCATCACCTGTTCTTGATTCCCTTCATCACGCAATGTGCATCGGACCATGTCCAGATTTTCCCAAACGATCAATCGTTCAATAGCTCCCATTTCCAATGCCTTGAGTGTATCATCCACACCATAACAATACTTGCCCGTATCTTGCGAAATTTCATTAAAATAATTTTGAATCAATTTCTTTTCTTGGACAAACTTGACATTGGACAAAGCTTCTGCAGATAACTCAATGGCTTGATTGAATCCATTTTCACCACCATAGGAAACATCAACAACACGCAAGACCTTGGATCCTAAACGTGGGTCCAACATTTCGGATTGCGATAATTCTGTCTTGAAATCAGCAGAACCAGCCAAGACAAGGCCAGTGACGTTAATCTTGTCGTTGGTGATAAAGAAATCTGATGCTAATTCAGCTACCTTGCGCACATAGTTGTGTCTTTTTTCTTCTCGTTGACGAGCAAAACGAACAGCCGATTGACCACCACGACCATGCTTTTTGGGCAAGTCGACTTGGAACTTGTGAATCACATCACGTGCGTTCCCCGAGAGCGTGCCAAACAACGTGCCATTACCATCCATGACAATAAATCCAAATTTGGCATCAGATTCCAAAAGCTCTTGAAGAGGTTCAGTATGAAACTTGTTATCACAAAGGTACAATGACTTGTTTAAAGGTTTATGAGGTTCAAAGTCAATGTTCACCTTTTTTTCCTTGCCTTCTTCTGTGACGACAGTGCCACAAAAGAGAACCAATCCATTCTTGGGTACTAAACAAAAAAAATTATAACGCAATACATTATCTCATTAATATTCTCTACCTTCTTTCTTTATTTTTCATACACATCGGGGAGCGTCTAATTTTTTATTATTCACCTCTATTATACAACTTGAGCCGTTGTTGAGTCGATGTAATAGCGCTCAATACCGAAAGTCGGTTGACGCGGGATTTGATATTGGAAGCGGTACCAAATTCATCAGTCAGCATTCTTGTCATACGAGAAAGTTGGTAATTTGGTGCTATATGGTCATAGTAGTTGAAGAAAATAAAGAAGCGTAATAAAAATTAGTTTACTTTTACTCTTTTTTTTTTTAAAAAAAAAAGAATACTTTGTTGAAAACTTACGAATGATAAGGGAGATCATGGAAGTACCATTGCTAATCGTCAGAGGGAAAAAAAAAACCAACGTTTTATTAGCCACGCGTTTAATATTATGCAAAAAGAAAAAGACATATTTTCTGGGCGTTTCAATAATATACACTTACCCTCTTGCAGCTTCCAAGCCTTTGATGAGACGCTTGATCTTCCAAATCTCAATATTTTGTTCAGCCGAGTTATTGTTATTATTATTCGAATCTTGTGTCATTGCGTAAAGAGAATGAGCGAGACAAAAGAAACGAGAAAGAGAAAAAAGTATGATTATTTTAACTGTGATAAATTATTCAACAGAAAGCCCCTTTTATATAGCTAGTGTGTGAAGTTTGTTGCAACGTCACAGGGGAAAAAAACCAGTGCATGAGCTTTTTTTTCTTTGTCTTTGAGAGAATGGAATAGTTTGGATCATTCTGCTGTTAATGGTAAAGTTCATGGGTTTCCAGCGCATAGAGTTTCCTTGTATAGTTTAGTGTTGGATGGGATAGGGATTATCAGAAAGTTTCTGCAAACGCATGTTGCCCCAAAACAACAAATGATTTTCAGAAGCTACAGAATAAAGTGTCGTTGGAGATTCATTACTATACTGTTGCATTAGTATTGGGAAACAGGTTTACCTCAATGGTAAGGATGTATTATATTACCATGCAGAACTTGTAGCTATCTCTGCCTTTGTTGTTCAGTTTCTTTGCGACGTTTCCGCAGCATTTCATTATTTGGACCGCAGCTTACGCAGCATACACTTTGACTTGAATGGAATTTGTTCATCAGCGCCACCTTCGTATAATACGTATATAATCGAATTCCAATAAAGCAAAAAATCATATAACTGCTGGAGTTTACTTACATGACCTAATTACATAATTGAAATTATTTGTCATGGGAACTTATTATTCGTATCACTTTTCCATGGGTAATTGTTAATAGACATGCTGGATATCTTGTTGAGTACAGCAGAGATAATGTACAACTACAAGACATTGGTCTTCTCACTCCTATATTTACTGGTACGGGTATGAGGGTAAATAATCGATAGATAATAAAAAATATTACTATCGAAAGTTCTTCTGGTGTACATAACACTAGTATTGGGGTGCCGCTACATAATAATTATCAATATGATATGAGAGTAAAAAAAAGCAAGTTGTCGTTCCATGGCTGATGAAATGAAATGATTCTATCATCAGGTACAACAAACTTCAGGTTTTTTTTTTCATGCAAATAAAATCAGTTGCTAAGGCGTGAGAGTTGGTACAAATAGCTCCGCTTGTGAGGGAGGGGGGTTGTACAAATAGAAATACACTGTTGATTCTGTTTTTTTAACTTTTACAAAACACATTCACTCTATTATGCCATTGACAAAACCAGCACCACCACCTCCAAAGCCAACGTTTGACGAGTTCTCCACACCAAGTGATTTCAATGACAAGTTTAAGAAAAAGGAAACGACCAAATACATGAATCCTTGTGCTCTAGAAGAAAAACAAAGTATGAAGTGCCTGGATAAAAACAATTATGACAAGAGCAAATGCGATTATTTTTTTCTTCAATACCGAGAATGTAAAAAGAAATGGGTAAGTTAATCCTAAGTGCCATCAAAATATTATTTTATTAAAAGAAATATTTTGCAATTATTAATTATGCCCATTCTTTTTGGATCTATACTCCATAGTTAGAGGAACGACGTCAGTTACGCAGAGCTGGTCAACTGTAAAAAATAATAATAATAAAGCATCACCTTTGAAGGACAAAAAAAAAAACTGGGTGTGACCGAATTGTTTGATCTTTATTGGAAACAATGTATATTTGAAATTATGGATGCAGTAGATGTGAACAGTCTATTGATATACTCAAGAAGCGACAAACACGTTTTTCATTTCAGCGTTTATTATATCAATACAAAGCAAATATCCAAAATCCAAATTTGTATATTATAAAATTTAAAGTAGTTATTTGTATTTGAGGATTGCGTCAATGCTGCTTTTGATAATATCGTGTGTAATCTACGAGATAAAATCTATAAATGACACGGTGTGGATAGATATAGTCACCGAAGCTTTAGTAGAGGGGTACTATATGATAGAAAATAATAAAAAGATACTTTCTGGCAACATAAAGAAATGTTATTATGCATGCACCTCGATAAGAAAAAAAAATTGGGATTGAGGGGTTAATTTTGATTGGCCAGTGCTATAGAAGCAGCCGCGCTGCTTGTAGACAAAATTAGTTGAGCATTGGAACCAAGGAACAGCCTCTTTTTGCTATAATCGCGTATGTATATATATATATGAATACCCATCCATCCATCCAGACTATATAATCTATAAAACCATCCATCCATCCATATGTATTGACCATTGAATTCTCTTTATTTTTTATTAAAACAGCATGTCTTCGGATCTTGCCATTGTCTACGCTGCTCTCATCCTCAAGGATGATAACGTTGAAGTCACCGTAAGCTAATCGATTTTCAATACATTAAAATTTCGTCAAACACCAAAATTCCCAAATCGACTCAAACTCAACTTGATGGAATAACATTAAAAAATATATTTTTAAAAAAATGAATATAGGCTGACAAGCTCCAAACTCTTGTCAAGGAAGCCGGTTTGACCGAAATCGAACCTATCTGGTTCTCTCTCTACGCCAAGGCTCTTGAAGGTCAAGATCTTAAGGAACTCATCTTCAACGTTGGTGCTGCTGGTGGTGCTGCTGCCGCTGGTGGTGCTGCCGCTGCCGGTGGTGCTGCTACTGAAGAAGCTGCTGCTGAAGAAGCTAAGGAAGAAGAAAAGGAAGAATCCGATGAAGACATGGGCTTCGGTAAGATTAATTCAGGCTTTTTTTTATAGAATGAATTGGGAAATGACAATACTAATATCAACATTATCTTGTTTTATTTTATTATAATAGGTCTTTTCGACTAAACTTAGAGTCAAAGATATTTTCTACGACTAAAACCAAAAAACAACCAAAAATTGTCATTTTGCAAAAGCAACTTACAACACAACTTTATTATTGTTCGAGTCTATATTTTTTTCTTTGATTTGTTTGGAAAAAGGATGGGTTGATTTGGGATTTTTGATGTTTATTTTTTAGAGTACAAAATGGATTAGTGTAGGGTATTATTGATTGCATGATATGAGTTTCTTGTGATTGTATAAGAATTACTGCGCGTGTTATTTAGTGGATAAGGGAGAAAGAGCGCGCGTGAGTGTAATAATTTACTTTTGCTTGGTAACAGAAATAATTTCATGCAAAGAAAGTTTTTATTCAAACATGATAGGATATTCTATTTACACAATATGTTTTGTTATTATATTGCAGGAGTTTTCGGGTGGAAAAAGGTTCTTTAAACGGGAAGCTCCACATTTTTCAATAATGCAAAGAAATTACATAAAATTGTATTTGGAGGAGATGGTTTTACAGCGTGTATCTATCCATCAATACCAACATAAATAAAATCACAACGCAATTGAATAAAATGAAAATACACAATGTCACAGACAGTTGTGTTTGTAGTGATCATTGGTACATACGTACATTGAACCAAACCCTTTCCTAAAATGACACTTGATTTAAGCTGCTTAAGCTACGTTAAAATATAAAGTTCGATATGGTAGGCATCTAAAAACGCATTGAGTAGGTCAAATGCTCAGTTGATAATAATACTATTGAAAAATGATAAAAAATACCTCAGGTCTTCTCTTATTAGATATCATGTGTAATAACTATGTGTTATGTGTTTGACGTAACAGGAGGGAAAATATGTTGAAGTACACTTATTATCTGTAATTAATAATAATAATAATTAATCCATAATAATGATGTTTATTGTGCGCATTATACTTTTTTTACTTGTAGTGACTATACTTCTTCCAAGTGATCATGGGTTTGGATTGTTTTAATACGTAGGTTAATAATAATATTTTATAAAAAGGATAAGGAGATACTTACTGCTGGTGAGGACCCGTCCTACAGTTCCTGGTATTCACCATCATCAATTCCGTCAGATGGTAATGACGGTAGTATTGGCGAGGATGAGGAAGAAGGGAAAGGATTAGAAAATGGTAAAACATCACGCCGAATAGCACTCAAGGAATTGACAGATACAGCGAATCCGATTTAATTATTGGACATGTCAAAAACCAAATACATGGATCGCAATACGGAATCATCAATTAAAATCATATCAGATGAGCTAAGAGAGACAGTAACATCTCCTATCTAACGAGCAACACCAAACATAGATTTTTCGGCATTCTCCAATGAGTCAGACTCTAATGGAAAGACTGACGCGTAAATTTTGCTCATTCATATTATCTTCATCTACTTGTTCTTCTCCAAGTGGTGTGTGGTTGAGTGTGTTGTTTTTGGAACATGATTACTGTTATTACGCATTATTATTGGTACGATAAGATGAAACGAATCCCAGGTCTAACCGGAAAGGTGTGGATTGTAAAGCACAGTTCACAATAATAAAATGTACTCGATAATTGCATCCGAGATAACGTTTTCTTGGTTAACCATGTCATGAACAAAGCGTTTAGCGAATGCTTGCTCTTCTATTTCAAAAGATCCATCCAACCCACTGTTACTGTTTGGTTCTGGTTTTTCCTTGTCTACACCATCCATAGGATTATTTTTCTCTTGACTTGTTATGTTTGATGTGTCAAGTGTCTAGACATGGATGGATTGGTCATACACCATTTAATAGGCATAAATACCAAAATATTCCTCCTTGTTGAGCATGGCTATACTCTTGGCAAGCGACAGGTGTATATAACAATTCACCTTGATATTTCGTTGAATCAATACAACCAAACATGACTCCACCTGGCTACCCATAATCATAGATAGAATTCATAAAAATGGATAATACGGATTGATCAATTATTAATCCTTGATCTACCAAATTAAATACAAATGTATTAGGTCCTCACAACAGATCTTTTCCTTTTATGTCGAAAGTCCAAACTTCTCTGATAATTTAATTGCAACCTTGTGAAGACCCATTATAATATATATCGGAGGATGTTTATTTTGGATAACGAATGCCCAAAATTCCATTGGCAGCTAAATAATCAATCGTATCATTTGAGTCAACATCGATAGTATATCCAGCATCAAGATAACATTCTCGCTTGAGTTAGGTAGGATGGATTGTGGATTTTCGAGACGAGCATGACCAATTTCGACAGTATCGGCTACATAACATCCAACGGCGCTCTCTGTGCTATAAGCAATATTAAACTCGTAGTAACTATTATTGTTCTTATTTGTTGTATTCTAGAATGATTGAGATAATGTTTTATTGAATCGTGTATAGGGTTATTCAGGTTGTGGACAATTCGCTGAAGGTACCCATGAGTCAGCGCTTTATAAAATATATAGATATGATAATGTAAGAAAACATTTGCTACTTCAATTATTTATTAGTCTACTACGCATTACGTATCCAAAACAACTACACATGATTAAGGGGGTGGACTAATAAATACTAACTAAAACCAAATATCCTGGCCCCGCATCATTATTTGTTTGTTTCGTAATGTATATTGTTGTGCAAGGAAAAAGATCGAGGGGCTTATGATGAAAATGAACCTGTTGTTGCTGCTTTTGTTTTTGTTGGCGTTGTCTTCAATGAATCGTTCGTGACGATAATAGTGAATTATCTGTTGCTTCTGTTGTAATACAATAGTTAAAGAAAAATGATAATGATAATAATCAACGACAATTGATAATTAAAACAGAAAATGAAAAATAATGATGGCCTTCATAACACCACTTTTTTTCTACAGAAAATAAAGAAGAAAAAGAGAAGACAATTAGGATTTTTTTCTTCATCTTTAAGTTCGTCTCTCTCTCTAAGCTTATTATCAGTATTTACTATTCTGAAAGAAAGAGATTTACCATTGACAATGATTATATCATGCATATGAAAGATGCTACGTTTATTTATTCAAGCATAAATTTTAAGATTTTATTTTACTGTAAACTTTTTCTTCATTTACTGTTCTATATATAATATATAATGGCAGTAGTATAATGTATAAAGAAAGGAGGAGAGGAAAGGTAAAATAATTACAAATCTGATGTTGTTAGTTACACTTCTTTTATCACTACAGGTATACGTATCTTTTAAAATATGATTAACATTTAATTATCATCACTAGTTATGATGTGTATATAGTTAATGACTCTCAATTATTTATATTTATTTCTTTGAATCACTTTGTATTCAATGGTTTTATATATTTCTCCTGTTATGATTGTAGTTTAATAGAAGCCTGCATAGATACTAAATAATCATAAGTGAGGATTTACCAATTTGCATATAATTAGAAATTAACTGACATCAGTTTATTTATGCAAAGACAAAAAAAAGCCTATAGGCATTTGTGAAAAAAACCTCTAATAATGAGATATTTATTTTCTTACACCAATAAAAAGAGTGCATTGGTAAGTTTCCCCTTTTTTTTAATATTTATACGTATATAAAATATAATGACCTTTATTAGATGAAAAAAATGTATATCTTTCTACTTTAATCATATGGATAAATGGTGATAAAAAAATGTTGGTACAACAAAAGAGGAAGCAAAATGTGCATAAATTGTATGATAATGTTGGAAAAAATGAAATTGTATAATGATATTACAGGGAATAAGCAAATGTATTGTAATTTTTTACATGGAGGATAATAATACGCCAATAACGGACACTAAAAATGGTAGTAACATAGGAAGAGTATCAGTTGCCAACACAACTGAGGATGAAGAAGAACCCACGCCATTGACACTACCGGGAACATTATTTGCAGCAGCAAAACCAATCCTATTTTCACCCATATCAAACACCAAATAAGAGCTACGAAGAACCGAATCACCAATTAAGAACATGCCGCTGCTACTACCAATAGGGGCAATACCAAGAATACATGTAGTAGCAGTATCCACGGTAGGTCCATCATAAGGAATCAAAAGTTCAGAAACGGGGACTGTCAATGTCACTGGATTACTGCTCACTTTATCAGATGAAGACATTTGTAATTGTAAAGTAGCCCCTTTATCTGCAGCAGAACAAGTAGCCATAAACACTTGTGATTGACGATCCAATTGATAATTGCCTTGACCCACCAATCCTTCAGCAACTTGAATAGCCACATTATCGGGTAAATATGTCAATGTGGTACCAGTATCAATAATAAATGGAGTTGCAGATTCAAACGTCATATTGCTAACGGCGGATGATTGAGAGTTACCAATAGCAACACCTTGACCATACACCATCCAATAATAGTAAGCGTCATTAGAACTGCCCAGAACCGAATCCAATGGATTACCCGAGGTTTGTATTTGAGCTACAGGCAAGTAAGCAATTTCACCGGTGTATTTTGTGTTATCGGTACCACCAAAGATAACTTCACCCACCCAACCTTCTTCATCGGCATTATTCATATACACTGAAAAAATAGGTTGTTGAATCAACTTTTGATCCATTAAGTTAAAGACAAAAGGATTATAGACGGGTTCGCCTTGACTGGATGCAGCTGTTAGTTTGGGATAACCAAGACCCAAAATACCATTTCCAACGGGTCCTTGTGATTGTGTTGAATTATCCGTGGGGGATGGAATATTTGTTCCACTTCCGCCTAGCGTGGTTGGATTTGTAAGAATATCGGCTGTTGAGGTTGCCAAACCGAATTGTTGATTCTGAACGGCTACACCTGCGACATTGACAGTGTCAGTAACATAGGTACCATTTACAGAACCAATGCCATAAACAATGCCAAATGATTCTGTGGAGGCATTAAAAGAAGAAGATTTTGATGAATCGAATCGATCATAGGGACATTGGCTTGTAGGACAATCAGTAGAAGGTACCCATAAATCGGCACTGCGTAATTAAAAAAAAATTATGTGGTTTTTTTTAGCCGCTAATTAAAAAAGGAGGTCTCACTCACCACCATCATACTCAAATTCACGCCCAATTAATTTATTAATAAATATATATTTATAAATATATATATTTTCTTTTACCTTCCAGTATCTAAAGTTACAGTAAAATTTTGTAAAGGTGAACCAATACCCACCTGAACAAGATATTGCGAACCACCATCATTATAAAGAGTTGTTTGAAATGGATCGCGTTTTTGAATAGATTGCTGTTGACGAGCAGTTAATACATCTAAATTTCTTGCAGAGCGTCGTAATGGAAGTCGAATGACAGGACCTGAACCTTGTGAAAGAGAAGCACCATAGGCAGCTGCCGATGACACTAATATTAAAGCGGATGTAGTGATATGCATATCTATTAATATCTGTCTATATTCACAGCATACACAAGAGGTAAAAAAGTGATGAAGAAAAGAAAGAAGAAGGGAAAGAAGAAGTAACGGGAAGGCTGTTAAATGATGAAAAAAAGGCCAGATTTTTTATTGATGAAGAAACGGTATATCCTTTTGTACAACCATCAATTTTTTTTTTTTTTTGCAGAATTATTTATTATTATGATTATACACTAAAAATTCTCATTTGTTGGTTTTTGCCAAGGCTTATAGGCATAATAAAGGTTTTTTGTTATTCACAAGTCATTCATGGTGAAGAAGTATTAATAGTCCTTCTTATTTCTTGTTATTTTGCATAGCTAAAAAGTTTATTTTATGCCAAGAAAGAAGAAATTTATCTCATGTGTCACTCTAAAATAACAGTTCTCCGAATAGCTGTTGCACGGGATCGCTGTTTTTTTTATGCCTGTTGCTGTTTTATATGGGCATTTCCATTGCCAGATATGGGTCACGGAAAAACATATACTTTTTGAATATCTGATTTCATGTTTGATAATCCCAAAAACAGATAAATAGTCTTTATTTAGAATTATTATAAAGTTAACTGTTTCTTCAAAAATACTCTCGTAACCAATGATTATTATAAGAGTTCTTGTCCTTTGATTCTATAGGTATCATTACTGCCGTTGTTCTCATTATCGATTGCTGTTGTAATGGCTGTTGCTAAGCACGTCCCCACGTGATTTATCTACTTGCAGTTTAAATTATGCTATGCAAACTTAATCATATAACCTAATTATGCATATGCAAAAAAAAACATCGGTCAAAATGATTCGAAATAGTATATTTGCCTCTATTGTTTTTTTTCAGGGGGGTGTTTGCAGGATGAAAGAGGGGAAGAATACAGAAGTTTTATGCCAGTATAGCTAACTTGCCTTTTTCCTGATATCGTTACAGCTTTATTAGACAACAATATGCTACAATGACAGGAAGAAGGTCTATGAATATCTTCTTTATCGATCTCCGGCGAAATGAGATATGATCAAGAGATCGATGCATAATATATTCCTCCTGTAAAAACTCATTTCTCAGTAGTAAGATAACCTTAGTTGTAGCTGTAAGCCTACTAATAAGCATATCTTGGCTACATTTGCAAAGCATTTATACTGTTGTAATCTTCTCTGTTTATCAATAATTAGAAGTTTATTATCCAGATTACTGATGATGGATACCGATCGATAACTGGTCTATTATATAACATTGATACTTTAGTAGTTGTGGTCAATTCGACGATATTGATTGAATTTATTATATAAATCGTTATGTTACTAATTATTATAAGAATCGTATTATATTTATTATACAGCACAGGAACCCAAAACAAACAATATCGTCTATCTATCTTTATTAGCAGCGCACTTAGAAAAACTACATACGCGGATTTGAAACAAACAATTATGTTTTAAGTACATTATAGAATAGTATGGTGGGTAAACAAGCAAGTGGCTAAAAAAAACGGATGAGACCGACATGCAGAAAAATTCAAAAGTTGAGTCTGTGTAACAACTACATGACAGTGCCTTTTTTTTAAATCAGTCCATAACATCATTTGAAAAGCTATAGATACTGATACGATGATATAATTTATTTAATATACCCCAAGAATTAACAGGAAGTTATTTGACGCGTTCGGGACTCATACTCAAAGGAAAATTTGGATTATCGAATTAAATCAATAAGTTCATGTAATGAATATTCCAATAAACCTATAATTAAATATGGATTTATATAATGTAGTGGGAAAGGCCCTAATATATATGGATACTCCTTTTCTCTTTGAACCATTTTCTAATAAATGCAATAATATATCAAGATGAAATGAAATGACAGGTTTATATAAATTATTTCAATAAATGAGTGGCCAAAACCCCAAAATCCATCAACCTGTCGTAATTATTTTTGGCAGATAAGACCTTAGCTAGCCAAATAAAAATAATAAAGATAATTTGAGATTTAAAGAGAACGTGAAAGATACTGTTTTATTGCTTGTTGGTGAGAGGATATTAATAAGTTTTTCTAATTATACTGCGGATATAATATATGTTAAGGTGCGCTTCTTGGTGATAGCGATAATAATTTAATGATGTAATGGTGCTAAGCAGAATTTACTGCGCGTTACAAGAAGTATAAAGAATAATATAAAAGTAATCGTACAAGGAGTATCCAAAAAGGAAAAGTGGTGAGACGAGGAAGTTTACTGCGACAAACTACTTTTATGGATCTAATGTTGCACATGTTGTTATTTATATCATTTCAACTCTACTTACACGTAACCAGGCATTTCTTTTAAACTGGCTTGCTTACGTATTAATACCTTTCTGAAAAAAGCTAAATGTTCAACAACAGATATCAAGATTGCAAGTTACTAACTACATTACCTTATGACGTAATTAATCTCATTATTAATCATCTGTCCTTACATGAACGAATCCAATGCATTCAAGTATGTAAGACCTGGCGATCCCTTTTTCTATCATCATCTAAAATGTGGTCCGACATTTCAGAATGCCAGAATATTGCTCATAATCTCTCGCAGTATGATATCAAAGGCAAGGATATTCAAAAAGTCGATATTCTAAAGGATACTCCTAGTGGCGCTGCTTTTCTTTGGGGTCTACAATGTACCAATATCCGTTCATGTAAGTTGTTTATACTCATATTTTTGATAGTTTATATTTTAATAACTAAATGCAATATTTTTTTTCTATTAGTAACCATGGCATATCATGACCCAGGCCAAAAAGTATTGTTTCACTTGACGAGATACTCATTAACGAATTTGTGCATTGTCATGATGACACAGACAACGACCGAAGCATTTTTTTCCATGTTATTTAATTCATGTCAAAACTTACAGTGTCTTGAAATCAACATATCTATTGTTAACAGACAAGCTACTGGTTTCAGTGATTGGAAGGACGCAGAGGTTGCCAATAAAATAAGCAAGAGCACCCAAGCCATCGAAGCCATGAAACGATTACAAGAACTTCGAATCTCGCAATATAAAACAATGAGACAAGTGGTATTCAAGCGAATTCTTTCCTATTTTACTGGATTGAAGCATCTTTATCTAGCGGGTGGGTTTGATGACTTCCCACTGATGAATGATCGGCCAGGATTTTTAGATTGGGTAGATGATACATTCCCATCATTACAAACTATTTGGCCCGTTCGTTCGTCAAGAACAATATTCATCAGAGACAAAATCAGTATTCCACATTTGAAAAATGAAATTATATATGGAAAACAAGGTCGCAAATCGCTTACTTATGATGGTGCCAGGATAAATCCAAAAAGCGTGGATCGATTTTTGAAAAAACATGCACCAATACTAGATGCTTTTCATACAACGGTCGACTATAGTTCCGAACCATCATTCAATGCAATGCAACGTTTTATCAACCGAGATCTGGTGGCAGCTGCTTACCACCTTCAATCCTTGATCATTGAAAATTATGCTTCGGGTGTGTATGTGGATGGAGTACCCATTGCTTTCCCTAAATTTGATCTTGAGCCTGCTCTGTCACATTTCCCATCCTTGGAACAACTGAAAGTCATTGGGATTAATCTTAAAGATACAACAACAGCAACTGAAAGGGATAAAGAAACTAAGAATGATGAAAGAGAAAAGCATTATCGATCATTAAGAGGTGTCGAGTTTAGTTATTGTAAAGGATTTGATAAAAGCATGTTATCAACATGCATCAACAACCGATTTCAACAAAAAATGGATTATGTACGCTTTATGGGTCTTGATGACCTGTTGGATGATGCATTGGATGCAGTTGCTAAAAATGTACAATCCTTAGGTCAACTTGGATTTGGACAGGAGGAGTTGGATAATAATACTATTAGAAGAATAGCAGATGTTTGGTCTAGCAAACAGCTTCGTTCTCTCCGTCTTTACCTGAACACCTTCAAAGAGAACGAGGAAATTGAATCACAGCAAGATGCCATCGCTTATGCACAACAAAAACTGAAGTATACTACTGTGAATGATGCTATATTACTTGCGTATGATAGAAGGACTTGGGCATAAAAACATATCGTTACTTGTATAATTTATAGCGTAAATTCAATAAATTAATTTATATAATAGGGGGTTTCAAAAATTAAAAAATCGATTTTGAAAACTGCGAAATTTTCGACGATTTGATAAAAACGACGATTTCACAGTTTAAATTACAGAACCAATTAATTTTCTTTATACAATAGCTGACCAATAATATAAAGTATTGTTTGTGTTCTTAAGTTGTACCTGCAAAATAGCCTGTGGGATTTTTTTTTCTGTTTTTGTAACTTCATTCAATTATTCAGAAGATGGTGAAATTTTCACAAAAAAAGCGTGCACTTAAACGAATTCATTCAACAATCAGAACATTAGAATTTCGTAAAGCATCTATGTTGACTGGATCTCGAGAATATTATTACACTCAAGGAGAAATCGACGAACTGATGCAACTCGTTAAAGGAATCGAGAGTTATCGATATCTCAACCCACGTCGAAGCATTCCTCAGCTTACAGAATACATGTCTTTTTTCTTTTCGTGGAATAATACTGAATTTCGGCGTATAGTACGTATGAAGAAAGAGTCTTTCAAATTGCTGGTTAAAAAGATTGCAAAGCACGACGTGTTTAAGCTTAAAGGCCGTGGACGTAAGCAAAGACCCGTGTGGCTTCAGCTAGCCTGTACCCTGGAACGGTTAGCTCACGATGGAAGTGGCCGATCAGTGCATAGCATTGCACGGCAGTGGGGTATCGCAACTGGCTCGGTCAGTTTATACATTGGACGGGTCATTACAGCACTCAACGATCTTGCCCCTCAATACATCAAATGGCCAACTGCAACTGAAAGGCAGCAAATAGCAGCATCAATCATAGAAACACATAGGTTTCCTTCCTGTGTAGGGTTTATTGACGGCACTCATGTGATTCTGACACAAAAACCAAAAAAGCAAGGAGAGGTGTATTTCAACCGAAAGCAACGCTATTCAATGAATGTACAAGCCATTTGTGATCACAGGAGGGTGATTCGACACATACAAGTTGGATTACCTGGTTGTTTCAGTGACTCATCTGCTCATAAAATGTCTGAAGTTTACAAGTTCCCTTTGGATTATTTCTCTGAAAATGAGTATATCCTTGGCGATTCTGGTTACGCACTTTCAGAACGTTTATTAACACCATACAAAGAACCAGCACTTCGAAACAATGACGACAACAAGGAATTCAACGAATTGCACTCTTCTGCAAGAGTCGCAATCGAAAATACGTTTGGAATTTGGAAAGGAAGATGGCGCTATCTTAAAGGTATTGCACTACAATTACGAAATGACAAAGAATTCATTTTTTTGAATCATATTGTAAGAGCTACTGCAGTGCTTCACAACTTCCTTCTCCTTAACGATGACGATTGGGACCTCGCGAACGCTGGGATCGACCAAGAAGAAGTAGACTGTAGTGATTTTGAGACAGTCGATGTCAATGCATGGCGTGAATCCATCAAAGTAATTGTTTTACAAGAATAAATTTTATTTCATATTGATATTTTATTATAAAAGAAAATTTAAAAAAATTACAAAGTAAAGCGCTTATAAAGCGCCTCTGCTTCATCCGGAGAGCTGCCTCTCTCAAGAAGACTTTGGATGAACTGCAATTTGGTGACCATTTCGCGATCATCTGCTTCTTTCAAAAACTTTATCCTTTCAAGCTCAAGTTTTTCTCGCTCGAGGCGCATCTTCTCTTCATGTTTCTTTTTCTTAAATTGTAGTAGATCATACTCTACTTTGAGTCGCTTGACACCTTGAGCGTCGTAAGCAGCAGTAAAGTTGCCATGACGCTTAGGCATCGAACCTACATCCTCTTCATCTTCTTCATCCCCTTCTTCGTCTTCTTCATCTTCTCCTCCTTCTTCTTCTTCTTCATCACCAAACTGGTCCAAGTGCCTCTCCGCACGCACAGGCGATTCATCGTCCTCATTGTTACCATCGCCAAGGAGGACATCCTCTTGTTCTTGCTCGGATGGCTGTATCACTGGACTACCAGCTCTTTCGTTATTACCACCTCCTACTGATCCACCAGATTCAGGACCGACATTACCGGCAGTGAACGACTCATAGTTTGATTCTATGTTAGTCATATGTTGATCGTTAGAATCATCTCCTGAACGTCCGCTTTCATTCGGATGCTGGTCGTCATCTGCTGGGTCTGTAGTGGGCGGTTCATGTCGTGTAGATGCTGGAGCCAGTGCGCTCGCATACCGAGTTGAACGACGGATGATACCGCATTCCTCATGATATGACGGATTGACATTTTCTCTATGCTGGTACAATGCCTTTAATCGTTCATATCCGTAACACATGCTCTCTTTTTTGGCTACGATGGTATGAATGCCTTTTTTGCGATCATTGTCAGTGATGCCCCAACCAGTGGCACCCAAGCCATCGTCGCCGCATAGGTTAAAAACCTTCTTGAAGTTGTGGAACCAGGTTTCAAAACGTGATTTGGCACTATTGGCGGTCCAACCTGCTCCAACCTTTTCAGCCATAAGCTTATAAATTGCTATTTTACGAGTTTTTCTACTATCATTTTTAGGAACACTAGATTTGTGAATCCCACATAAACAGTCAAAATTCTCGGGCACTTCAATAATGCGTAGCATTATTTCATATTGCTCTCGAGTACAATGTCTTCCATTGCGTTGAGATGTAGCATTAGTGCTGTTTTCGTTGGACATGTTCAAACAGAAATTTCAAAAAAAAATTAAAGCTAAAAAATAACTAAACAAAATAGCGATTTTGACATAAATCCCCAGGAACACACTCCGACATCGATTTCATGAAAACTGCGTCTCATGAGACGCAGTTTTCATTTTCGTCGATTTCACGAAAACTGCGACGAAATTTTATTTTTGAAACCCCCTAATAATGTAAAAAATGATATCTTTGTTGAAAAATAGAATGGGCAAATCATACAACCTTTTGAACGAAATATTTCATCTTTCTGGGAACTTTATTAATGACCTTTCCCTGTTATTCATGTAGCAAATACAGCATTATTTATGGAGACTAACCCGTGTTGCATAAAGTGATTTTATATAATCTTGCGCTGCGAGATGTATCGTAGTGTGGCGCGCGTGCATTGTATTAGTTACTATAAATGGAAAACGTAATCAGGTTTGAAAGACGCGTGGCCAAAAAGCCATCCATAACATTTTACACACACAAAAACTTGCTGTAATGCTTCATGCAATAAACGATGATAATTCATTCCTTACAAAATTTCCTTATGAAATAATAAACCATATTATTGCACAATTATCTTTACACAATCGTTTACAATGCACGCAAGTTTGTAAAACTTGGCGTTCTCTACTTCTATCCTCCTCCAGCATGTGGGCCGACATTTCAAGTTGTTCTAATATTGCACGCAATCTAGCACAATATGAAATCAATGGCAAAGATATCCAAAAAGTCAAATTGTTGGAAGATAATCCTAATGACGCTGAATTTCTTTTACAGAAGCAGGCTTCCAGTATCCGCTCGTGTATGTACATCTTTATTCTTAATACACTTTCCCTCTCCTTTATCAAATCGATCTATAAAAAACCACGAAAAAAAAAAAAACAAACAAAGCGTATAATGTTATTTTATTATAGTAATTATTGCATACCGTGAATCAACTCAAAATGCGTTGCTTTCTATGACCGGACATGCATTAACAGACTTGGAAATTATGATGATAGCACAACTAACTACCGAAGCATGCTATTCCATGATATTTAACTTCTGCCCAAACCTAACTCGTCTTGAAATCCATTATTTCACCACCAACGCGCAACTTGTTGATTACAGCAATCCAAGTCAAGTACCCAGCAATAAAACAATCAAGATGGATAACGAAGCAACGGAAGCCATGAAACGATTAAAAATACTTTATATTTCACAACCGTTACCAATGAAACAAACCTTATTCAAGGAACTTGTTTCATATTTCACCGGATTAAAACACCTTTATATAGAAGGGATTTATTCAGATGGAAGCAATGATCATTATCAAGGAATTTTGGATTGGGTTGATGATACTTTCCCATTATTACAAACTGTTTGGTTTATGCGACCACCAAGAAGAGCCCATATAGACAGTAGCATGATCCATCGGGTGAATTTCAGGACAGGCGTTATTTATGGAAAACATGGACGCAAATCGTTTGCTTACAACTGTGGCACGATTCATCCAAACAGTGTGGATCGATTTTTGAAAAAACATGCATCAATAATAGACGTTTTTCAGACAACTGTCGACTATAGTTCCAAAACAACATTCAGTGCAATGCAACGTTTTATTAATCAAGATCTAGTAACAGCTGCTTATCATCTTCGATCCTTAATCATTGAAAATTTTGCAGGACGTATTCTTGTTCCAGGAATGAATCTTGCGTTTCCAAAATTTGATCTGGATCCTGTTTTGTCACATTTTCCTTCCCTGGAACAACTGACTCTCTTACGAATTAATCTAAAAGATACAACAACCACAACATCTTCATCTAAAGAAAATATTGAAAGTAAAGGAAGGAATTATTATCGGTCATTGAAAGCGGTCGAGTTCGATTATTGTAAAGGGCTTTCTAGAAACACCTTGATGACATGCATCAATCGATTTCAACAAAAGATGGATTATGTACGTTTTAAGGGTCTTGATGATTTGCTGGATGATGCTCTGGATGCAATGGCTGAAAATGTACAATCTTTGGGGCAACTTGAATTTGGGCAGAAGGAGTTGGATTGCAATACCGTCTTTAGGACAACAGATGCTTGGTTGAACAAAAGCCTTTCTTCCCTTCGCCTCTATCTGTACCCATTTGAAATAGAATCGCATGATGACGATATTCTTTATGCGGAGCAAAACCTAAAAAACACAGTTGTAGATCACCCTCCATTAATTGTCTATGATAGAGAATATTGGTAAAATGATAATACCTTCTTGTTGTATAACCGCCAATTTATTAAAGTAATTAATTTTAATAAAAGTTATTGTCTGTTTTTTTGTTGAAGAACACTGGACGGCAAATTCAATCCAATATAACTAGCCATCATCAGTGCAGTGCTCCACAGGTTGCATCAAGTTTATACGAATGAATGTATTGTCGCGAATAGAATGATAGAACATTGGTCGTAGTATATATAAACCTTAGTTGGAACCCCTCTTATATTTCAACGTATATAAAGATCTTTTCATGTCGTTTTATTGACAGCTATTTCATTATTCTTACCTACTTTCTCATTTATCACGCTTTTCAGTAGAACTCATGTGTAAATATACAGTGTTGGATTTGCATTACTTATTTCACAATGATTTAATGGGTCCAATATAACAACAATATATCGTTATGTAAATGAAGTCTACGATGGTTTATCATTAAGAATAATAAGTACAACATTATTGTTAATTAATAATAATTAACCTTTCCATATAAAAAAAATTATTCATGTTGCTGTCAGTAGTTCAAGATACGATTT
Organism: Phascolomyces articulosus; assembly: GCA_025677815.1. Lineage (NCBI taxonomy): Eukaryota > Fungi > Mucoromycota > Mucoromycetes > Mucorales > Lichtheimiaceae > Phascolomyces > Phascolomyces articulosus. The sequence continues at coordinate 118,455 of JAIXMP010000008.1, read as the reverse complement.
ATTCTCTTTTTCTCGCCACAGTAATCATTTTCCAATAACTTCTTCCTATAAAAGAATAAAATTCTATCAAACGACATTAATACCTTTGTACCTATAATATACAATTGCTAGATATTATCTTCAAGCGTAGCAAATTTATACAAAAGGGGTTGAAGACCTGTGCTTCCATCGGAGCTGAATGTGAAACACATTTGGGTGAGACTAAGAATTATATAAAATTCATGCAAGATCACCAAAATACATTTTTATACTTCTTTACCGTTCATCGTTTCTTTCAAATTATCATCCTCTACAAGTTTTTGTTCATATACCCTATTTTTTTATATATGAAGGCTATTGCCTGCCGCAGCAATTGAAATTCAACACCAGAATTGAAAACAGTCACTTAAGAAAAAAAGATATAAAAAGACCTCTGATATCACTCATTTTCTTCTTTTCTCTTTTTCCTTTTTTTTTTCTTTATCCTGGCCAGGGATCCATGACGGCAATTGTCCCTGGAGTAAAGAGGAAGACAGCCTTGTGCCCTCTATCCTCTTTCGCAAACAGTTGGCCTATGTAAGCTTTTCGTTAAGCTCTTGGAAGTTTCTTCTTTTTTTTTTTGTGGCATTTTTTTTCTTCATCTGCAAAATGAAGAAAATAATCTAATAAGAAAATGATAAAAAAAATACTACTATTATTTTATGATAATGGTAATAGTCTCTATTATTTTAAATAATAATAAAATGTTAATGTTCAAACCATGAACTTTTACATTTTGTTTCAAACTGTATATAAACGTAGTTTTTTATTAATTATCGTAATGAAGAATAATAATAAAGTATCGCACAGATCAAACGCGTTGCTATTGCAAACGAAAGGTTGTTTATAATACATAATATAAAAAATAGTGTTCAACTTGAACGTGCGTGTGCTATTTATTTTATTAAAAGATCTCTCTCTATCTCTCTCTATCTCTCTCTCTTTGTTTTTTCGTAATGACATTTGAATAAAGATTGCAGAAAAGGAAAAAAAGAGATCATTTTGAAATGGAGGATAATAATGTGTATAAAACTTTATACTGAAAAAAAAATGCACGCGACATTATTTTATTTTTGACAGTTTTTAAAACCATGATGTACGTACTACCTAAATATTATTATGATTCATTCGCACTTGAACAAAAAAAAACATTCTGTTTAAAAATAATAAGTTGTGCACCAAATTAAATAGTTTTCATTTGCATTTTTTGTTTCATATCTTTACATCATGATATAACTATCAACAAAAAAAACTGATGCAAGTCGAGTACGTGGCTACAATAATACCGTGTATCTCTCTCCTACTCTATCGTCTTTGATTAGAAATAATCAAATAAAATGGATAGATAATGAAATCAAGAATGTCTTTAGCAAATTAAAACGTACCCCCTCATTCCCAATACAAATCAATACCGGTATTAATCGCTCAATATTTAACTACGTTGTTCAATAATTTTGATTCATCCCTTATAAATAATTATATTATCTTTTCAGCTACATATAAGTCTCTGCCATAAAAAAAAAGGTCAACCAAATCATGTTAAATCTTAATCTTGTTAATCTTAGGTAATGTTAAAATCATGGTCGCATACGTTAAATAATGGTAAAACTCTAAATATCATGTTTTTCAATTTACGCTGCTCATAACATGGATAATATTATGTACTTTTTGTATATTTATCTTCAAGTTATATATTAAACCGTCAAAGAGAATTGAATAATGTTGAAAATAAGAGGTATATAACTATAGTAAGAATCATATATGGACATAAAACAGTCTGTGGCTAAGTTATATACTATAAAGGTTTTCAAGTAGGTGTGTGATATACAAAGCCAATATTCTATTTGTTCCACTTATACAAATAATAAAAAAAAAGAACACAGCTATTATGCTTCAGGCACCAAACGATAGAAGATCACTTCTTACAGAATTACCTCATGAAATCCTAGACGATATTATTCTCCGTATACCTTTACTCTATCGTATACGATGCACACAAGTCAGTAAAGCATGGCATTCACTTTTCTTATCATCATCCACCATGTGGAATGACATTTCGGAATGTGATGATAGTCTTGCTGATGCTCTTGCTCCATATAAAATCAATGGTCAAGATATCCATATTGTAGAAGTGGGACGAACGTCTGAGCGAAAAGATATTGAATTTCTTATCAAGTTGGGTTGTTCAAAGATACATTCATGTAAGTCTAATATATATAAAAAAAGTGATCGTAGTATTTTACCCCACAAATCCATACCAAAAAAAAAAAACATTGATGATTGTTGGTTTTTTTTAGTGGTTTCTGTATACAGTGGACTCCATTTTGAACGTCTGCTTTATCAAACGGGATCTGCTATAAGGGATTTAAATATTATGGCGACATTTCAAAGCAGTACTGATGACATCTTTTATACACTATTCACAACATGTCCCAATCTCACGCGTCTTCAATATCGTAACACAGCTACTTTATACTATCGATACCGAAAAGAAACGAGCATATACAAGATACGTTTGAATTCACACATTACTACATCCATGAAACATTTACGAGAACTTCGTATCACCTTGCCTACAAATTTATCAGAAACTGCACTCAAACAGCTTCTTCCATTATTCACTGGACTTGAACATCTTTATTTGACAAAACCTTTTCAATGTGACGGATTATTGGATTGGATGGAAGATCAAATATTATTTCCATCCTTACGAACCATTTGGCTAGGTCCCCCGCTTGTTGTGGGTAACCGATTTCCAACAGACTATATGAATACCCAATCCAATCAACGAATAGGGTTGGCATTTGATGATGAATATATTGATGTGACAAGTGTGGAACGTTTTTTAAAAAAGAATATACCCAAGGTGGCTGATCTAAATGCGTTTTACAGTAAAATGGATTTTTCTTCAGAACAAGCATTTCAAACGATCGAACGCATGGTGGGGAATGATTTGGTGTTAAGGGCACCATTTCTTAAATCAATGGTCATTGAAGATAGTTGTACTCGATATCGTCGAAGAAGACAAGATGTAGGTGCCCCTAGGTTTGACATGGATCTTGTTTTGGATAATTTTCCTTGCTTGGAGCAACTTGTACTACTTTATATGGGTTTAAAATGTTCAAAATCCGTATCCATGACGACCAATCCAGAAACAACAGCAAAGGTAGATGATCATACATTGGAAGATGACAATCAAAAGAAGAGTAAAAGCAACATCAAAAAGGATTGTCTTCCATCGTTAAAAATTGTCAAGTTTGCTGGGTGTTACGCATTGACTGGGTACGATTTGGAACGGATCATTCATTATCGATTTCAATCACATATGGATTATGTATGTTTCATTGGGTTTGATAATGAGGTACTAAGTCATGCTTTGGAATCATTATCAAAAAAGGTTCAAGTGTTGGATCAACTTGTATTTGGACATAGACAATTGAAAAACAATACAATCCAAAAGATGGCGGATGCTTGGAAGGATCATCCACTTGGTACATTGAAAATATGTATTGAGCGAGGACAAACAGAAGCAAAAGAAGCGATTGCCTATGCGGATCAAATGCTTAATCATACTTCTGTGAGTTATACACTGTTTGTAGGTAACCTATAATAATAGAAATATTCTATTGTATTTCTCGCGCTGCTTCTATTTAGCGTTATATATTTAAATTAATAACCATGGGTAGTAATAAATTCATATGGATATATAAATCCTATATTCTCTTCTCGTTATGATGTCATATGTTTGGTACAATATGAAAGATTTTCAAGTATGTTGGATCTTGGGCCTATTTTTTTTTGAATATTGTATACAGGCGGTGAATGTATATATATTTAACATTTTGTATGTTTGTGGATGCATGTGGCTGCAGATTTGTTTGTTTTTTCAAAAGGCTTTTATACCTATACGAATAAAACGGTGCATATAAGCTTTTTTATCAGGAACATTTTCTAGCTGACAAGGGTAACTGTCGATTGTTCCATATAATGAAATAGATTATGATTCTTATTTTAAATAGGATATTCTATATAATTTATTCGTACCTTGTTATTCCATACAATAAATATATTTTTATATATATTTTAAAAAAAGTAGATTATATATAACGATGCATGCACCATCCATAACAAGAATACATACATTCGTATCAAATTTATAACTGAGCCATGCAAATTATATTTATACACCTCCCTACTTGTTGTATCTTTTTACTTTTCTTTCTGTTTCTTTTGATAAAACACCACCATAATAAATTCCTGTAAGTAGTAAATTATACTTGGTGAAGTACTACTTTTTTAAACTAATAACTTTTAAAAAAAAACCAGATCATCAGATAGTATTCTATCATCATTATGTACATTGAATATGAAAAAGCTCATTGGATTAAAAGCAAAAAGTTTCCTGTCGCCAGACGTCATCATCAACCACCCAAAAAACTACCAAGGAAACTTGCTAAAACAGATTTTATGCCTACCAAACTGGTCCGTATCTCAGATATGCAAGTGGTTTATGGATCTCAAGTAAAGCAAGGATACTGTGCATTATCCTACTCATGGAATCAATCTGGCGAGAGTGTATTGGATAAAACGACAGGAAAAGAAAAACGAATTGATGAACGAAAACATAAAATTATTTCTCCTGTCAATAGAATCAAGCTACTCTTTTATCATTTCTTTCAAAAAAGCAATGACGAAGGCATTCCTCCTCCTTCAGGCAAAGTGAAATATGCCTCCTTTGAAGATATCATCCAATGTATATGTCAACAATTCAACATCAAATATCTATGGTACGATCAAATGTGTATCAATCAAGACGATAAAAACGAAAAACAACATGAAATACGTATGATGCATCATATCTACAGCAATGCTTATTGTACTGTCGCCCTGGTACCTGAATTTCATATGAAGCATGAAGATTCAAATTTTGAATTCATGACCTCCTTTTGCAATTCTTTTGAAGCTGAAGGAAAGATGCACCAATGTCAATATTTCAAACGTTTATGGACTTTGGAAGAAGGAATCAAATCAAAAAGATTACTTTTTGTTGGTCAAAACACGCATTTGTTTTTGAAAGATATGGATGGTGCTCCTATTGGTTTACGTGAATTAAAAAAACCATTATCGGAACTCAGTATGTGTGAAATTCTTCATCATGCCCATCAACGAACAAGCACCAAGGAACATGACCGCGTTTTTGCATTGCTTCATCTTTTCCCTCCTGATATTGTTGACCAAATCGATATTGATTACGATAAACCCTATGAAAACTTGATGGTTCACTTTTATAGTCTTTTGGCTAAAAAAAGTCTTAGTCTATTGGCGTTTAGAAAACCAAGTATTCATGATTACAGTTACACGTCCACTATGAACAAATACACATTTTTGCCCTCATGGACAGGTGTTCATCAAATATACATCCTATATGTAGAAATGGTAACACCAACAACATTTCAAAATTACACTATTATTGGAAAAACTATGTATGTTATGTGTGCTGGCATTACGATTCATCATCATCAACCTCCTTTTATATTACAAAAAGAGGATATTCCACCTCTTCCTAATGATTTTGTTTATGACACCTATTGTGAGCAAGGTAATTACAGTCTCTGTGTGTATGCTCAATTCAAGGATGACGACGGAGGAATATCCAAAGGAACAAAAAAATTGATTCGATTACCCTATAAAAGTTATAATGCTCTCTTTAACAAAGAAAAAAAAGATTACTACAATGATTGTCTATTTTGTCATGAATTACAAGAAATAGCCATGTTCGTGGAGATAAAAAAAGAAACCTTATTTTGGTGGCGTCATGCTATAGATGACCATGGATATTCTATCATTAGCTATCCATTATTTTCATTCAATCGTTTAACTGAAGAGATCGATGATCCTTCTGCACACTATGTGGTTCTTTCTGAGATTCCCTTTCGTAATAAAAGTGAATATACAGGTTATGGATATTTTTATCATCCAATCATCAAGAAAAAGCAAGGAGAAGAATATTATAAAGCGATTGGTCTACTCACTTTACACCATGCAAATGATTTTTTCTCTGATTGTAATTTAACAAAACAAACCTATTTAATACAATAAATAATTTTTTATTTGCAAAATCCATAAAAAAAAAGGCATTGCTTGCATCAAAAGTACTATGGGCTATATAATATCTATTCCTTTAATCACAGAAATTATCATACTTCTAACTAATAAATAGTAATATTCAGAAATCATCAAACGTATATTATATAAATCTAATAGTAGCAAAATAATTGATCCTTGAAAAAAAAAACGGTCATTTCTTGGAATTTAAAATAAATTTTTCCGACGATAGAGTCATAGATCCTCCTCATGATGCATTATCTTCAAAATCAAGATAGGGGTGCATATTACGACCTTTTTTTTAATTCTTAATCATTGTTTGCAGTTGATAATGGTAAAATAGTTATTGTATTATTATTTGATGATGGAAAAAAGAATTGGTGAAGAAGATGAAACACCAATCATACATATTTATTTCAAATCGAGGTATATAGTAAGATCTAGAAATAGGATAGTATTATTTAATGAAATTAGGACTCGGTAAAAGTTTTTTATACATATACTTTAGGACGACACAACACACAAGCAAAAAAGAAGTGGTATGACTGAACACTGCATTATTTTATTACCTATTTGTAGTAGTATGATACTGGATAGAGGGTAAAAAAAACACATACCTTCTTCATTATCGTTAACCCCAACAAGATGATAATTGTAAGATTGAGTTTATATTATAGAATAGTATACTATTTTATACAGTAAATAAAAATGTTTTTAATGCAAGGTTTTTTTGCGATTGTAATTCATGCAAAAGAATGCAGTGTGACGATTCAACAATGGTTGTAATAAAGTAGATAGATAAATATAATATCGGTAGATGTAGGATTCCTTATTGTTATTATTAAAAAAAAAAAGAGGAGATCTGATAGATAACTATCTTATGCATCGGATAAAAGTCAAATGAGCATCTTCAAGAAGTACAAGATATTTTGGGTGATGTAGAAAAAAAAAGATCAATGGATCGGGTTGGGGTCGTTATCGTTTGCTTGTCGGAAGTAGTAAGAAGGCTTGGGAGTGTGATTGAAGAAGAAAAATGTCTTTTTTGATAGACGTTTAATGCAGTGTTACCATGTTGAATAATACACGTCATTATTCCAGAGAATTGGTTTTATTTTCTTTCTCTCACACAGGACTTTTAGTATTATTTTGACAAGAGAAAAAAAAGAATATGTCAAACTAAAAAGATTATTTGTTAAATGATGTTAATTATTAATATTAAATCACGTCATAAAGTAGTAATTACCAATTATCATTAAAATCTTCCATCATAGTCATCGTTCTATCCTCATTGATCTCAGTTTTAATTTAAAAAGTAATAATAATTGTTCTTTTTCCCCTATTTAACAGCAGTAACAATAGTTTGCTCGTTATTGACGACGACACGCCAAGAAGTGGGGAACGAGTTTTTTTTTTTACAATACTTTTAGAGAAGCACAAAAAAAAAGTGACTGAGAATGGGATGTATCGGAATAAATGTCTCTTTTAAGTTTGGGGGTTTGGTTTAGGATATGGAATTCACCAGTTATATCGTTGGAATGAAAGGGGGAATGGTTACTTGAAGTAGAAGGGGGATTTACCCCACAAAATTACAAGTGTGTGTGTGTATGCGTTGTACCAGACGCGTAATTTATTTATTATAATCTCAGCTCAGGGTTATTGTAAAATTTCAAGTTACACACACATTATCTAAACAATGAATTTCATTATTTTTAATTTTAGGTAAAAAAAATTATAGATAATGATAATTGCAATTGAATTTGTTTATAGTAGTAATTATAGTCATCATCTATGAATGAGTCATGATCATCAAATTGGTCAAAATATAATAATAATTGATTATTTTTAGAGTGTTTATTATTATTATTATTATTCTACATGAGATGATGATGAAGTAGAAGAAGTGAGTGGCAGATCGACATTTTCTTGGTAGTACACGTCCATGCAAAATAACAAAAAAAGCTCAGCAACCTCCCTATCCATCGAAACTCCGTCTCATGACAACATTAACTAAAATGGAAAGTGGACAGCCTGGTGTGTAATCTATTGTTATGCACATACTCAATTCATCAATTTATAGTCAATGATATATGACGTGGACTCGAACTATAATTATACGTCCTCTTTTTTTATAATAATAAAGTGGTTTCTTATGTACGTATAAATGAGTTTACATATTCTCTCAACAATGGGTAATGATTTGTAGAGATGGTAGTATCTATTATCAAACAATACGTAATGATAAGTCCAATTGGGTCTTTTAGTCTTGGCGTTATAGGTATACAAGTTTTTTTTCCACGGAAATTAAAATAACTTTATTCACCCAGAACTATGGATTATATGACAATAATAATAAAAAAATGAATTGGGGAAAAAACAGGATAAAATTATATCAAGTTCACGATGTCATCTTTCATTTATTGATTTCATTCCATTGGTTCTTTCTTCTATATAACTCTTTTCAAATCACTAGGGAGTTATATTACTTTTATCTTTACCATGGAATAAAAAAACTTCTCAGGATAAGTAGTGCAAAGAACCATTATAGTCCAGTGTTAGTTATGCTGTGTAATTTAACAATAAGCGAATTGGAGAAGGAGGAACATACACCCCCATTTGAATCGGAGGGGAAAAAAAGACGGACATGGATACAAAAAACATAATCTCTTGACATGTTGTCCGTAGTCTAGTATAGGAAAGGATTAGTCAAAGTTGTACAATGACTACTCCTGGGATTTTATTCAAGATACCCCAAAGTATGGTTCCCTTAGACCAAGCACACTATTGGGCCTAAATTTGGACAATGGGATGCTAAAAAGAAACTCTTTTCATTCATTTTTCATTATAAGATAGTAGTAGTAGTAGTAGTAGCTTAGGTTGATTAGAATTTAAGAACGGGGGAAGAGTTGATCATTTAGTTTATATTTAAGAATCATTTGACCATAAAGGCATCGTGTCTTATTTCTTGTAATAAAAAAAAAAGAATGTATAACTGATAAGGTACACTATAGACTAGACTGTGGGTAGTCAAAAATTGATCGTCGATAAAAAAATAACCATTGATGCATACGTATTATGTATCACCTTGAACGTTGAATTTTACAAGTCCTATAACCTCTTTACCCTCCCCCAAAATAACTTTAAAACAATCACCAATAATAAAGTCATTAAAGTGACACGTAAAACTGATAATTCTTTTTATTCGACGATCCAATTTTTTTTAAAGTACTTGTGCGTCATCTGACCTTTTTATTATGCATTATTATTATTTTATTATCAATAACATCATCATCATCAGATAAACTTTAATATGACATTTAATATATGAAAATTGTTCATCTATATCTTCTTATCAATGTCTAATGATTAATTCTAAATTCTAAGAAGAATCTTTTTTTTAAAAAAAAGTGTCTTCTTTTTAAGAAGGTCTATTCTTTTGATAATGATAAACAATAACAAATTCTAGTTATGAGGAAGAACGGTAAAAAAAATGAACTCGAAACTTCTTTTGGAGCAACACAACATGACACTAAAAAAAAAGATTGTTGTCATACAAACACGACCCCCATGAATTTTAAACTTGTACTACTTTCTATTATAGTTTATTATGGCTTCTTTTTACTCTCTCTCCCCCAAACCACCACTATAAACGAATATTAACCATGAAAAACTTTTTTTTGGTAATTGAAAATGATAAATGCATCCATAGTTTTGGTTAAAACCGATGAAGAAAAAAAAAGCCAAATAAAGAAAAATTATAATTCTTTTTTTTATCTGATACACTTACACAATTGAAGTACGTAAAAAAAAAAGATTAAACTATTGGGGAACACGGACGATCAAAAAAAGTGTCACCCTTGTTCTTTTGAATGAATTACTATCGAAACTATAATAAATAAAAATGAATTTAACAAATTCTTTCATGATTGATTTAATTCAATAGTAATCATCAGTAAATCATTTTCTCAATGAGGAAATGGAAAATATAAATAAATAACTAATGATCAACATCTTACAAAAAAAATAATAATTTTTTTTTTTTGGGCGGGCTAAAAAAGAAGTGTTATCCTCAATTTCACATCATGCAGTCCATTAAAAACTCCGATAGTAGTAGTAGTAGTAGTAAAAACTTGTTTGTTCCTGGCCCTGAAGAGAAAAAAAAAAGGTGTCACTGATGATCGATAAAAAGATCATCCAAATGCTCTACAAATTTTTTTTAAAATAGTTAGAAGAACTTTTGATATAAATTGAATTTTTATAATAACAAAAAATAGGATATTTTTATTGATTGAATAACTCCTAAATCACCAAAAATACGAGGCTTGTTTGATATATTCTCCAAAAAAAAAAAAAAAAAAGTTTCAGGTTTCACAAATGCAAGTGATTTTCTGGGGAGATGATTATCACAAAAAAAAAATTTATATGGGTAAAAGAAAAAAAATCAGGGCAGGGTTGGAGCCGAAAAAAAAAAATTCACTCGTTATGTACATTGAACAATCTCTAATGGCTTATTATTTTTCAATATTCACTATCCATTTTCCATTCACTTCATCTATTCTTTGACGATAAATGTCGTTAACAATGATACGTTATAAAAAAAAAAAAAATAAAGATGATGAAAAGGTGATATAAATCTTTATCAATTAGAACTCAGTTTATCATTGGAAGAAGAAAAAAAAACTTGACAGTCCCATTTTTTTTATTTTTTTGGCTTGAAACTTTTAGATTAGAATTGTTTTTTTTTTTTTTTCTTTCACCTTTTTTTTTGTCAAGTAAAAAAAAACACGTAGAAAATAAACAACCATGTCTCCTCCTATTGCTAGTGGAAAGTCTGAATCCGGTACTGCTCGTTTCTTGGGTAGTGCTAGTTCTGGTATTTTGGAATTGTTGATTTTCCACCCTGTCGATACAGTTGCTAAGCGTCTCATGAGTAACCAAAGCAAGGTATATATATATTTTTTTCCTGCAACGTTTTGTACAATTCCATTCACACACTTTTTTTTTTTTAAAAAAAAAAAACAAAACAAAATGATAGGTCTTTGGTGATGGTAAGACCAATGCTGAAAGTAGAGCTCTTTTGAACAAGATTGTTTTTAAGGTACAGTATACTGGGGGAGAGGGGAATGGACAAGGGTATATATGTGTGTATTCTTTGGGAGGTAGTGGTGAAGGCACATACATATATATGAGAGGGAAGTTTTCCTATTAATAATAATAAAAAAGGAACATTAACTAACATGGGTTGTGTATATGTATTAGGATGCTGCCAATGAAGCTTTTATGAAAAAATATGCTTCTTTGTTCCCTGGTCTTGGTTTCGCTGCTGGTTATAAGGTTGCTCAACGTGTTTACAAGTTTGGTGGTCAACCTTTTGTCAAGGATTATTTAAACACACATCACAAGAGTGTCTTCACCAATACTTTTGGTGAAAAGACTGGCAAGACCATTATGCACGCTACTGCTGGCAGGTAAAAAAAAATCATCCTATTATTGGAGAGATGGATATATATATATATATTTGAGGAAACTAATAAGAGAAAGTGAATTAACTGATTTATTTAAATGGATATTGATATTAGTTTGGTTGGTATTGGTGAAATTGCATTACTTCCTTTGGATGTATTGAAGATTAAACGTCAAACAAACCCTGAATCTTTCCGTGGTCGTGGTTTCCTTACCATCATTAAGGATGAAGGCATGGGCTTGTACCGGTAAGTAAAAAATGAGATGGGATTTGGTATCATGATAGAGAGAGAGAGAAAGATACTAATAATAATTATATTATTATTATATAGTGGTGCTGGTTGGACTGCTGCTCGTAACGCACCTGGTTCATTTGCTTTGTTTGGTGGTTCTGCATTTGTCAAAGAATACATGTTCCACTTGCAAGATTATAACAAGGCTACATTCTTTCAAAACTTTTGTGCTTCCATTGGTGGTGCTGTTGCTTCAATTACAGTGGCTGCTCCTTTGGATGTTGTCAAGACCCGTATTCAAAACCGTAACTTTGATAACCCTGAATCTGGTTTGAATATTATTAAAGATTTGATCAAGAAGGAAGGTTTCTCTGGTTTCTTTAAGGGTTTGACCCCTAAGATCTTGGTGGTAAGTTTTTTTTTGTTTTGAGAGAATTAGTATTATTATTATTTTACCTATCGATGACAAATGGGACTTATGATTTATGAATGAAACATTTATATAGGTGGGTCCCAAGTTGATTTTCAGTTTCACTGTGGCTCAACAACTTATTCCATTCTTTGACAAGGCTCTTAAGAATTAAAGAATGGCTTAATTATCTATATATATATACAAAAAAAATGGGTCTCATACATAATTATATACATATATGATCTATTTTGCATAATCACTTTATTTGATACAAACTCACCCTTCTCTCCCATTGACACACTTCTTATCCCCTTTTTTTTCCCTTTTCATCTTTGTCGTTTTCTTTAGATAGATTCTATAATTTTCTCATTTTGTTTTCCTATTTTGTTGTTTATATCGTCGTGTTTATATATCATACTTGTTTTAAAAATAAATAAAAAAAAGGGCATTTACGTTATCAATGTTAGACGCGTCAAATAAATCAAAAATTATTTGTTTCTATTTTTACCTCTCTGAAGGACATAAAAAGGATAAACTAGTTGTCGATCCAGGGTTTTCAACTCCTTGGGGGTTAAAGAAAGGGTGAAAAAAACAAAAGGAGGTGTGGAGTTCAAGAGAGTAATTATAAATAGAGTGGCCAAGAAGTTTTTTTTTTTTTTTCAGGTGAAAGTAACAGGAACTATACTTGAAGAGAGAAGTTGAACGATAACAAAAAATCAGGAAAATTAAATAAAAAAAAAACTATTGTTAATAATTATTAATAAGAATTGTTTAAAAGTATTTATACTCTTTTTTATTTATTTATTTATTATATTTTTTCTATGCAATGCAGGTATATGAATTCCACTTGCAAAAAAAAAAAGTGATTCATCTGTGCCAAGAATAAATGGATTTGGTCAATGGATGAATAATGCAAAAGGGAGTGTTTATAGGTAAAGGACTGCATCCTGCATGTTGAACGTGGATTATAAAAATAGATCATAATTTTTTTTATGTTAATATTCTGATTCTGGCGTATAAAAACATCATTTTTTTAAGAAGGTTTAAAGTCGTATGGATAGTGATGCATTCATTTTTGTTATGTTACAACATAACAAAACTGTAGTGCACGGGCATATCCAATGACTTGGGAAAGAAGAATACTTTTTTTTTATTTATTTATTTGGGGGAGGGAAGGAGGGAGGTTAATGAAGAAGATGTGGGGGAGGATTCATCCCCATAGCAACGATAAAGAGGTGTGTGGGGGGAGAGGGAGAAAGACAGGTAAACCAATGAAAACCAAAGTTTATAGAAACTGACAGGCAAAATAGTCTAAACTAAATAAAGAGTGCCATGTGCAACCAACCATAAACATTGCATCATGTAACGTTGATTTGGGGGGAAAGGGGTTAAAGAAGAATAAAAGGGGTTTTTTTTATAACTGCATTAACATTTGCTTTTTTTTTATATAAATAGAGACCTTTTTTTTAATTCAAACCAAAATCACAAGACGATTTCTCTCTTTTCTTTTTTACTTTTTTTTTTTCATCAAACTTTATCTTTCTTAAAAAAAACAACAACAATAACAAACAACAAACAAAATGACAATGATACGTATTAAATGGGCTAATCCTCAAAAATTACAAGGTCGTGTACAAAAACGTTCACGAACAACAACATCATCATCAACAACAAAGAAATATCATCGCAAGATTCCAAAAAACAATACATCGTTACATGATTTAGAAAATGAATTAGAACATTCATTAGATTCATTGGCTTCTGTTACTGTCATGTTGGAAAGTCTTCGTCATGCTTATACAACATGTAAATCCGATATTGATCAATCCAGTACTGCTACTCGATTAGGTGCCATGGAAAAAGAATTATTGACGGCGTATGATGATTTGGGGATTCAAGTCAGACAATTGGGACGCCATATTACAAAGTTGGAAAAACAAATCAAGGAATTTCATGGCGGCGCTCCTACTCCTGCTACTAGCGTGACCTCAAGTTCTACTCAAAGTAATATTTCTTATTATTCACCTACAACAACAGCAACTACTTCACCTGCAACACCTCATATGACTTTAGAATATGAAGAGAATACAACACCTTCTTTGACTTATTTACCTTATGAAGCAACGACACCCCCTTCTTATGATTATTACAATCCTATCACTCCTGCTCCTCCTATATCTGCTATTACTACGTTATCGTATCAAGATCAAACATTGACTACTCTTCCTGCACAACAAGTGAATGATTCTTCTTCTGTGGCGGCGCTCTATCATTCTTCTAACCCGTGCACCTGTGCAGATTGTTGCAGTCACCAAAATAACAACACTTTTAATTATTACAATGATATGGTTTGGTCTTATCCACCTCCTGATGTTTCTGCACCTTTACTTTAAATCATTTTATGCTTAATTTTTTTTTTACTTACTTATGATACCCCCACCCCATTTTTGTAATAATTTTTTTTTCATTCTTTTTTTTTTATTTCATTTCTCCTCCACTTCTTTGTTTTGTCTCTCATTGTGTTATTTTCAATATACCTTTTACTCATTGTTTATATATTTTATGACCTCTTTTTTTCTTTATATTTATCATTCATTCATTCATTCATTCATTCCTTCTTCTTATGCCATCTTCTTTTTTATTATTCCAAAAATATGATATTCTATTGTTGTTGTCTTTTATTGTGATATATAAATTTATATATATGCTTCTTGTAATTTTTAATCCCTTTATTGTTTTATGTAAATATAAAAATAAAAATTAAAAAAAAATTGATTTCCTTTTTCATTTCGAAGGACGATCTTTTTAAATGACGTTTTTTGTTTGTTTATCTTGACATTTTTTTTTTTACATCATTATTCATTTTTTTTTTCATCATCATTATTATTGTTATGCGACTGTTGTTTTAATTTTTAACAATGAAAACATATTACAACTTTTTGGGAATCAAAATAATGCAAATTCATGTTGAATTATTACTACAATGCAGTGCAACAATAACTTTTTATTTCAGTGATGATGGATTATTTTCCAAATATTCTTTGGTTCACTTTATAAAAAAAAAAAACTAATTGTAGTAGAAAAAAGCATCATCAAAAGAATACATTTTCTTTTTTGTATGTTTTTTTTTTTTTTTTAAAAAAAAAAAAAGAAGTATGGATGACAACAAAAAATAATAATAATAATAATAATAATAATAATAATAATAATAATAATAATAACAGAAAATTCCGAAAACTTGGGAGTATTGTGTTGTGTGCTCCACATCATCCAATCAACCAAAATTTTGGTCTCTCTCTCTCTCTCTCTCTCTCTTTAGAAACTTGGAATGCGTAAGTGTGTGTGTAACACTACAAAGTGATGTGCAGAAGTTAACGCGTCATTTTGAAAGTTCATTTTCGCGCGAAAGTGGTTTTTGAGACACCTTTCAACTGGTTTTCCTTATCGAGATGGATTTCGATTCCCCCTTTTACTTTAACATATTTATGCAAAAAAAAATAATATATATATATATATATATATAAAACGATCCACATTGTGCATTTATTTTTCCACATCATAAAAAAAAAGTCCGCCAACCCCAATTCATTGCTCTTTTTTTTTTTATCCAATTGTTTTATTATTTATTATAAGATTTTTGAATGGTTTCTTTCATCGAAAGACATCCGTGTTACAAAAGCTTGAATTATCTTTTAACGAATCATTGTGCGTTTTATATTCCATCGTGGTATCTTGTGGTAAACTAAGCACTTTTTTGATTGTATCCCTAACACCCCCAAAACATCATGTTTAATATCTATGTGTCTATTGTAAAAAAAAAAAAAAAAAAAAAAAAAACTGTGTGATGAATTACCTTATCTTCAAATTAATCCGTCCATTTGATGCTGTTCGATTCCATACAGAAATAATATCTTCTGAACTACGAATCGATAATACAGCTCCACAAATTTCTCCCTGTACATCAAATTGTTCTCCAATAATGGCAAGTACCTTTATATATATATATATACCCATGGTTTGAAATTAATATAACGAAA
This sequence comes from Phascolomyces articulosus, assembly GCA_025677815.1. NCBI lineage: Eukaryota > Fungi > Mucoromycota > Mucoromycetes > Mucorales > Lichtheimiaceae > Phascolomyces > Phascolomyces articulosus. The sequence continues at coordinate 102,190 of JAIXMP010000008.1, read as the reverse complement.
AAGTCCTTTTTTTTCTCTTTCAAATAAGCAAAAAAAAAAAAAACTTACCAATTGTTCCCAATATCGACTTGCTAACCCTTTCTTCAGTCGTACAATCCATTTTCCTCCATGAATATTTGCTTCATCCTATATATTTCAATTATTTAGTTCTTTTTCTCTCTCTTTTTTTGTCTTCAAGGTATGTCTATTTCCTTTCACTCTCATCAATGACTATATATACGTATATATATTCTCTTTCTCTCTACTATCCAAATCCTTCCAATTACCTCCCATACAGGCCGTACTCCCATTTTGAATAAGTGATAATCACTAATATTTGGTAAATCGCTTGGTCGACGTAAATGACTATACACTGCCCAAAACTCTTCAATCTAGTTTTTTTTTTTTTTAATGAACCACCATCATAGATTAGCTTCTTTTTTTGTGGTGTCATGGCATATGTTGTTATACCCTCCTCCCTTCCTTCCTTTTTTTTCCCATCTATAATTTTTTTAATATAATATAGTCACGATCGATCAAGATGAAAATAAAAAAAAAGGTTGTTTCATACCGAAGAGAATGAAGCAATGCGTTTCATACTTCCTTCATAATCCTTAATTTTAGCTTTTGGAAGACGATGCATGAACCAAAAGACCCAGGTATAATGCAATGGATGTTCATTTTGTTGTGCTATTATATATATATATATATAAAAGAGTGAGTATGAGTCTTCTTTATAACCTTGTTAACTCTAGTTTCCCACACACTCTCTCTAATGCAGATCCAAAAGAAAAACACACTTCTTCTTTCATATATATATATATAATACCTGTATTATTTGACTGTAATGACAGTGTAAATTCGTCACTTGCATTCATTGTTTTTTTTGTTTTTGTTTATGAGTACTTTTTTTTAAGGAGTGGTGTTGTGGGTTTAAAGGATATGCTATATATTAAATCTTCAACACGGTTGAATGAAACTAATATTACAATAGTATAAGATTAGAATAAATAAAAGTGGTTCATGAACACGTCATAATTCAAGTTGAAAAAAAAAAATAGATTTCTTACGTATTTTTTAATCGTGGTAAAATTATATATATATAAAAAAAAGTTGGTGGGTGATATACGACTTTTTTTTTTAGCTTTTGCAAAATGAGAATTATGAAAAAAAAATGGGTACACTTGACCCAAATTTGACATGAAGTCACAATTGACGAATTGATTTATTCCTCTCCCCGCACATACACTATGTTGAAAAGAAAAAAGGGGGGAGAGGAGAGGAAAGAGTATAATGAAATTAAGCTATAGATACATTATTGACAGCTTTTATGGATTGGTTTGTGGCTCAACAATTACATGTATTCTATATAAAAAAAAAGCAAGTGAAAAAATGTTTATTGAAACAAAATAATAAACAATTATAAAAAAAAATCGACAGATAAAGTTAGTGTTGCTTCTAATAAATAAATAGTAGATGACTCTATATTATTACTATTTCAATATCTATCTATTTTATGACAATGAAAATATTGACCAAAGATGTGGATTCTATTTTATATATTATTCTACAATCCACCCATCATAGATAGATGATGATTGTTATACACCCTGGATTGTAAGAGTGTTATATTTTTAGATACGATCAAACCCCCTTCTTCCCCCCCCTTTTCAAATCATCTCCCATCTCTCCATCTAAATATAAGCTTTTTTTTTTTTACTTTTCACTAATAGAGTTTCTTTATGATTCCTTTCAAAAAAGGAACTAAAAATAGCACATATACAGTTAACCTATCATCACTCTCGAATGTTTTTATTCATTATCGAATGTTATAACAACAAAAGGTTTACACTTTTAACATATTCCATTCTGTAGGATGGGTTGAGATAGATATACATTTTTTAAGATGTTTATACCACACAATATTACTATTATATACAAATGAAAAATATTTAATGCTTCTAATCTGTGCAACAAATGGATAAGGCTTATGTTTTTCTTCCCACCTGGCTCCTAATAAAAAATGGTATAAGTAATACAGTGCGCCGCACAAAACACAACAATTATAAGATGTATCGATGCGCTAATTAGATAATGAAATAAGCTTTTATAATGAAACGACAATGGCTCATTATAGAATATTCTAGTATATATAATGGAAGGATTAATTAGAATACATATTTTTATGTGGTTAAATCAACCAAGGTTTTTTTTTTAAAAAAAAGGAGAGAGGATGCTATTTTTTTTTACTTCATGTGGATGAAAAAAAAGAGTAGTAATACTGTATTCATCATATTCATAGTTTATTTACTTTGTCCATCAAATGGACATTTTCTTGTTTTGATCCCCCCTAAAATACAAAACACAATGTCCAGTGATCAACTTGTATCATTATTTATTGATTCTTAAGTCAATTGGAACTTTGGTAATAATCTTCTATAGCTAATTTATATACTGTGTTCATCTTGAGTATAATATAACTCTTTGATAAAATCACTATTCGGTTTGGGTACGTCATCATGAGTCTGAACAATTAGTGATACAAACTACAAGAAAAAAAATATTCCATGGCCTAATACGAAGGAGAAAATCTTCAAAAGTGATATATCTGTATCTCTTGGATACCGTCAAAAAAAATATTTGCTGTTTTTATCATTCGATGGCCCAAATCATGGTCAATACTAATCCAGAATTTCCATCCTCCTCTTTGCTTTCTTTTTTTTTAAAAAAAAAATTGTAAGCCTGTTACCCATTTTTAAAATAGAATGATAATATAAAGAAAACCTGCAGTAAATAGTACGTAAGGACTTTAATGTGCTACGTGTACCTGAATAAATATTGTATTATAAAATATAATGTTACAATATAATAGAAGGTATGCTGGATGTAATCTGATTTTTTTTCTATGTACACTTTTTATTCTGTTCTGAATCCCAATTGAGAACAAGAGCTAGAATAAAATGATGATCCTTAAAAAGAAACATAGGACAAGGATAGTATGTTGACCCACAAGAAATTTTAATAAACACTATTTTGCTTTTGAAAATATCTCTTTATTTGATATATACGAAATGACACAATAAAAACACGCTTTATGATACGAGCCATTCACCTTTTTTTTGCTCTAATGGGGTAGTAACATCATGATGCATAGGCATCCACCTGTATTTGCCGTTGCAACATATTTTCAAAGTTGCCATTGAATTCGTTGTTAATGTATGATATGTCACTTTCTTTATATTTCAGAAAGGAATTTATATACAATTTTGCTAACAGTGGCAACTCGTATTTGTGAACTTTTTCTTTAATTCTTCTCTCTATACATAGTCATTCTCTTGCAGAACAGAGAGAATATACCGTTTTACTCTTAATTCATATATCATTGTACTCACCATTGGTGTTTTTTGTTGTGGCAAAGTAATGCTACGTACATAGTAGTAGTAGTAGTACGTAGCATTATCATTTAATTATATAGCTGCAGGATGTGAGATTCATCCTGTACGTCGATAGTAAAAGATTAATAATTATTCCAATCGATTTTATAGTTGTTTTTTAAGTGATCCATTTTAGCTTTGTTGGTCTTAAAAAAATAGTTAAATGTTCGATTGGTGTTTATAAAACGGCACATTTCATTTTTGGTACATCAGGCTAAATAGGTTTCTTTTTCGGATTTACTTGACAGAAACTTGTTTATTGTAAATGCTTCTCCGCATTATTATTGTTGTTTCTATCCTGGATTTCAGTGATTATATCATTCAGAGGATATGTTAACCGCTGAATAACAACAAAAACAACAAGTCTTTGTGTTAACCCAATGGTTGTTACTTCTTTTTCGATGAAATACATGACCGAATGGTAAATACTATGGGGTACCTTCTACGGGTCGAACTTGACTTTTTAATATTATTTTCTACGGCCTAATCACCATGGGAAGGATCCAGTGCATCCAGGACATAGAATTTAAGACCAGCGTAGAGAGTGATCTATTTTTGGTAATTCGCGTACCCAAACATGTAGCAATGATTGCCCATTAATAAATATTTTATTATTATTATATAAAATATAAATATTATTATTCACTAATAATTAATCGTTTTTCTTATTACGATCTCGTACTGAACGTGGTCGTAACTGACCACTAGGCTTTCACTTTCGTCGTTGTTGATCGGATGAAGGGGAAGAAGAAAGAATGGATGAAAAGGAAGGAATGGATGAGGATGAAGGGGCGGACGAGGAAAGAACAGAAAATGGAGTGGAAAGAGAAGGAGTGGAAGATTCATTTGGTTGTTGTTGTTGTTGTGGGGCTTGCGAGAGAGAATAAGGAGCAGGTGTTGAGAGTGTTATTGCTGGTTGGTCACCTTTTAAAATATTGTACATGTTAGCAAACTATGAAGAGAGAGACATTATTTAATTTTAACTTACGTTGTATGTTCATCAATGATACTGGATGATCTACAAAGAAAAGAATAAAGACTAACAACAAAGTTTAACATGTACATGAAACATAGCTTACATATCCATCATAAATCTTTCAGAACGGGCTGAGAACGATGAGCTTCGAGACACTGGAATTCCTTGGCTCGAGAGGTTCATACGGTTTCTAAACTCGTATTTGTTAGTGTCATTAATAAAATAAAAATTTTGAGTATCATTATTAATCTTTATATTGGTAAGATTGTTTCTTTGCTCATCTAGAATATAAAATATGAATGCGATCTACTTTGGTGAGATTATTCAGTTTTTTATACGTATTTTCGAAGGTACGCCATCAAATACGATCTTATAAATATTTGCAATCTATATATATATATATATATACAGTATGCTAATATATTTAATTAGAACATGAACAATCCACTAAGTCTAGTGAAAGTATATGGCAATCTCTCTTTCACTGAATATTATGGACCAGACATCAGGCTGAAAAAAGGTGTTGCATTTGGATATAGAGGAGAAACAAATCCAACAGCGGTGGTAGGTTTATAGTCACGTACGTAGATAATATACAAGGCTATACTGGAATGTTGAGATCTATACTGGTCGAAAAGAGATTGTTTTTGTTTATCCTGATATGATTCCAGAAGGGATCCGTGTTGGAAGAGTGCGCGATATTTATCAAAAGATTTTAATTTCAGTTCGTGTCATCAAAAATTGCACTGGATACACTGGTTGTACTGGTTGTACTGGTTGTACTACCTCAAGATTGCACTGGATGCACTGGATCCTTTCCATGATGATGAAGATGAGCAATAGGATGATATCCAAATTTCTCAGGATAAAATATAAAAAAAAAGTCGCTATATTTTATCACTTTCTCTGTTGATGTTATTTGTTGTCATTTCCTTTGTTGATGCTACGTTGCGAGGAAAAAGGGAACCTGTTTCATACGAAAATCAAAATAATAAGCTGTTTATCTCTGGTGATGACGAGAAATTTTGTGTCGAGAATTGTCACTCATCGTCAAACAGTAGCAGTTTCGTTTGACTTTATTTTTCTACTAGAAAGAGGACTGTTGCAAGCATTTGACGAGTTGTCGAAACAAAAACTTCAATTGCTGAAAGAATACTTCTTCATGATGAACATTCTGATTCTTTTATTATGTAGTATAATCTTTGTGCATAATTATTACGCACAGAAACCCGTGGATTCTGTGGTTTTTGAGTTTCTTTATTAATAATAAAGGTGCATATATCTATAGACTGCTATATATAAGTTTTACCTATGTGGTTACCTGAATGATGTGTTGATGATATTCCTCTCTCATCTCTGGTTGATAAATGGGGCGATACAAAGAATAGTAAATACGTATAAAAGTCAAAAGTCCTTTCATTTTGTTCATGAGAATAAATTCATTTGCATTCTGAGTCGAAATATTTCTCTATAGTAAGTCATTTACGGATCCATTATTACAAGAAACACTTTTTAAATATCATAAAAGCAATGTACTTTTAAATTGAATGAAAAAGAATATGTTTGTTACGTAAAAGAAAAAAGAAAGGTCACTTATTGTTATTTCGAAAAAAAAAAAACTGAGGCTGTATCATAACGCACAAAAAATTGATGTCAATGTCCAAACTTAATATTATAGGTTGGAGGATTACAAGTCTATGTAGATAGTGTTGTCGCTATTCACCCTATAAAAAAATTGTACTTTGATATTATAAAATCCACTGATGAAAAATTATGTGGCATTATGTAAAATGTGCATATGAGACATTAGAAAATAGAATGGTGTACATATTTGGATTAGCACAATCGATAGGATGATGATACAACAGCTCTTATTATGATTTTAGACTATAATCTTTTGCATGATTGTTTATACCCTTCTTCTATTTTTAGATTTTAACTTATCATAGGTTCACTCCACCTTTTTCACCCTTTTCACCCTTTTTTTATTCGATCTATTTGTACATTATTTCACCCTGCAAGGATTATCTTTTAACTTTTCTCCTTGGAACTAAAAATAGTAGCTTACGCGTACAAAAATTCATTACAACTACTGCTTGAAACCATCTTTAATAAAAAAACAGGGTTCAAAAAAAAAACTTAGCCACTTTAACATGGTGTACAAAGTATATTACTGATACGTAAAATAAAGCAATAATGAACAACTTACCGCATACCAGTATGTTGGAAGGAGAAGAGAAACATAATCACAAGATCACTGTTGGATAAGGAGAAGAGGTATGCATATTCATCACAATATAAAAAGTCTCGATTTTTTGATTTTTTGATTTTTTCATCTTTTTTATTTTGTTTTCTTTTACTCTACTACTATTACTTTATTATTACCCATCATACAACTATTACACCTACAACAAAAAGAATAAGGAGGAGAAAAAAATGACCCGTTTATCACTTGAAGAAGAATATGCTCGACTTCATCCAGTCTATGTTGCTGTATCAAAAGCATTTGCAGCGAATCCACCTGATCATAAAAGTATTCCTTTACCTCAACTACGTGACATTGTAGATGGTTATACACTTCAAATGCGTGGTAAATTTCCTGATGTTCTTGTGGAAGATAAAATGATCCCTATGAAAGAAGGTGTGGATGAGATGGATGAAGGTCAAGTAGAAATAAGGATGGTTCGACCTCCAGGGACAGAGAATGTCACGCTACCTGGTGTGGTATTTTTGTAAGTACGATATATTATACATGCCTATCTTGTATAGATTATCCTCATTGAGAGATATTCTTTTACTATTATTATTATAGACATGGGGGTGGATGGGTCTTTGGTAATAAGGAAACATATCTCAAGACGCTTGCTGATGTAAGTTATATTATCAAAAGTTAAAGTAGACGCGAGAAAAATAGAAAGATAGATTACATTGATTTAAAAAAAATAGTTTGCAGTTCGTGCGCATGTAGCTATTATTTATGTGGAATATTCCAAAAGTCCAGAAGTGAAGTATCCAACAGCACTTCATCAATCTTATGCTGTTACTCAATGGCTACACAATCATGGTAACTCGATCCATGTGAACCCGGACCAACTTGCCACGTGTGGAGGTAAAAACCAATAGAAAAAAAGGTGCCACTGAACACAAGAAAATAAAAAAAAATTTATTTGTTTATTATATTTTTAGATAGTGCCGGAGGAAACATGGCTTCGGCTATTTGCTGTAAGTAGTATTTGTTCTACCCTAGGACAAAGGTACCATTCAAAAATATAATAATAATATGACCATATATAAACCGACTGTAGTACTAGCCAAAGAACGTGGGTTTCCGAATCTGATCAAAACACAAATCTTATTATATCCGACGATCTCTGGAAGTCATGAAGAACGTCTAGGATTGACCTCCATACAACGATTTGGTAGTACGGCTGATTTTGGATTATCCTTGGAACAAATCGATACAGCCCTTTATAGTTATTCTGGCTCATTAGAAAATAAAACGGATCCGTTGATTGCTCCTTTGAATGCCACCACTACCACGTTGGAAGGGTTACCACCTTGTTTATTGATCATGGCGGATAGTGATGCTCTCCGGTCTGAAAATGAATTGTTTGCTACGAAATTAATGCAAGCGGATGTAGAGACGATAGCCATACGTATGTATGGGACAACTCATGGATTTATGCAAATGACAGTACCTTTTGATACGCCACAGTATATGAAAACATTATCATTGATGGCGGCACATTTAAATGATACTTTTAGTTAGTTATTCTGTTGTTACTATTAATAAAAAAAAGGGTTCAACAATGTTAAATAATATGATACTCCCTTTTGGGGGTGTGGTTAAAGTGTTCATTTAAAATGACGACATGATCAATAAAATGGTTGGATAAAGGAGTATGATGGATGCATGATGATATCATACCATTTACTTTATAAAGAAATTTTCCCTATTTTAAACTAGTCTCAATCTTTGATTTTTTAGTCATGTTACTAAAAATAAAAAGATTATCCAAAAAGATATGAAAAAACTCGGTTTTTTCATTGTACACTTGGACCACCTCACCCCACCTACTTTTTTTTTTTAAATATACATTTATAGATGATAAACATGTCAAAAAAAATTAAGCTTTTTCTGTTGTATTTAAATTTGTAAAATTAATTTCTGATTTTATTATTATTTATTATTATTTGAAATAATGATGAAAAATGAATAAAAATGAATAAAATGATGAATGTGAATGAAGAGAAAAAAAAGGGTATCATAAAGGAAAAGAAAACTTTTATACAATTTTTTGAATAATAATAAATGATAATGAAATTATGAAAAAGATTAAAAAAGGGTATATATTTATGGAGTTTTTTTTGGAGGATTTTTGTGCAAAATATTATGAAAGGGTATGTTTTTTTTATATATATAAATGATGAAAAGATGCATAAGAAAAAAAAATGATGGAATAAAGAAAATGCATAAGTGAAAAAAATGAATGTGCGTTTTTTTTTAAAATTGAATGGGTTGTTGTTGCATGGACCAGCAAGCAGCATAATAAGGATCAGCGACAAATTGATCTAATGGAATATATTGTTGTTGTTGAGGAGGCACCATAGCATATTCACAAAAGAGAGTAGGATCTTGAATAGAAGGAGCTGGTTGATTGCTGACGGGAGGAGAAGGATAAAAATTGGATTGTTCCATATCATGACTGAAATAATCAGTAGAAGTATAACCGGATCGAATAGGTGAAGTAGTAGGAGATGGCATGGTTAAATCAGGTGTGGTCATATAATCAAAGGATTGTTTCACTTGTTGAGTAGGAACAATAGGTGCTTGTTCTAATACTGGTTCTTGTTGTTGTTGTGGCTGAGACATGGGTGCAACAATAGGAGTAGCAGGTGCTACAGACACAGGAGTCATGGATCGGAGTTCAGCCAATCGTTTTTCGAGTTTGACGACTTGACGTTCTAAATGGACCACTTGTAAACCAAGATCGTCATAAGCAGCTAAAAGCTCCTTTTCCTTTTCCGATAATCGTGTTGCATTTCGTGTCTTTTCCATTTCTTCTTTGCTGCTTGCATAAGCATGTTGTAAACTATCATACATGACAGTGACTGTGGCAAATGTATCAAAAGTAAATGTAATTTCGGATTCCAATCGAGAAATAGCATTGCTACTAGAATGATGAGATGAGGATGAAGAGGATTTCTTGGAACCCAAAGAACTTGTACTGGATCGTGATGATGAAGACACATTGGAACCTGTACGTTTATGGACACGACCAGATTTGACGCGTTGAGGGGAAGCCCATTTGAATGTTTTGTTATTATTGTTGTTTGATACAATGGTGGATGGCATGATAATATTTAATTTGATGTGAAAAAGTGTAAAAAAAAAAAAGATATGCAAAAAGAAGTAAAGAAGTGAAGTAAAGAAAGAAAAAAAAAAGTGGGAACGGACCAGAAAAAGCGGCTGTATATATATGTTTTTTTTCCTCAAAAAAAAAAAAGAAGGTTAGGGTTGCACAGGCACAAATTTCCTTTTTTAGGTTATGCGTTCATCATTTTTTTGTACGACCCCATCACTAAATTTGGATTTCCTTACGTCGACTTGCATCTCCTTTTTTTTCCCCCAAAATTCAAAATTACCCTGCATTATTAAAAAACAACACACGTTTAATAAAATGATGTTATTTAATGACGAAGATGATGAATTCTATTTTACGAGCCACTTTTTTCATATTTTTTTTTTTTACTCACACCCCTTTTTTTCACTCCCTCCCCTCTCTCCCCTTTATTTAATAGAGTGTCATGGTAAACCCATTTTATTCACCATGGTAACAAAAAATAAATAAAAAAAAAATAACGCGTTTCTATGGTAAAGTTCTTTTTGTATCACATAAAAACTTAAATCCGCGTTTGTGTAATGTTACATTAAAAAAAGCCGGGATGCTTCAACCGACTTGAACCGATAATAAATGTATTTAGCGCGGCCATTCCGATTTTCTTCATTGGTAAAGAAAAGTTATTTTTGTCCCTATGACCTTTTTGTGGCTTTCATTTTCCATCCATTTGTGCACCCATTCCTTTCTTCTTCTAAGAAGTAAAAGAAAGGAAGAAAAAAGTAAGCCACACATCTATTTATAAATTTAGCTTGCATTGGTTATTTTCTATCGGTTTTTTACCATATTCATCTTTCTTAAGATCACACACCCTTACCTTTGTATAAACAAAAAAAAAAAGAGAGAGAGAGAGAGGGGGGAAGATAAAGAGTGAGGAAGCATCCGATCGATCGAGCATTGTTTACTTTTTTTTTTTACACACGTGGAATGAAGAAAGGTAGGTTCTAGACCCTTTCTTTTTTCCCTTTCATTTTCACTTTTTCTTTTTTCAAAAAAGATATAAAAAGGCCATCATTTTTTTTCATTTTCCCCAGGTTTTTTTTTCATTTATTTTTTAACTTGCTTGCTTTTTTTTTCATTTTTTAATTATCTTAAACAATGTCTCTTAAACACCTACAACAAAAAACTGGTCGATCCTTTTTTCATTTTCCTTTTGAAGTAATGGATTGTGGCTAGTGGATTTAAAGTACGATTTTCATTTCTTTTAATATTTCATTGACCATCATCTTCTTGTTCCGGCTTCTTGGCATCGATGGACTACTGACTACTATATACACTTGTCAACCAGCAATGATAAAAGTAGTAGTAGTGGTTAAATATAAACACCCATGTCGGTAAAATACGGATAAATTACGTCAAGTGAAATGTAAAAAAGATGTGTAATGATGTTATAAAAAAAAAAAAGTAAACGGTCTATAACGATAAACGTAAACGTAAAGGAAAGTATAAAGAAGAAAAAAAGATGGCATCATTTCCGTTGATTCCGAAAGTATCCATATGCACAATGACATCATCTCAATTTCCTAATTAAGTAATGGAGAAAATCGTCATAGCAACAAAACCTTGAATGTACTACCCATGACATCATGATTTCTTTAAAAGGAAAATTAGACATATATAAGAATAATTTTTAATGGTGTCATAGCTCAACGCTTTGACCAACTTTTTATTGTATGACACAATGTTTTTTTTTAAAAAAAAAAAGATCATCTTTTTTAAAGTTGTGTGTCAATTATGCAAATTTTTAAAAAACGCGTCATTGCATCATATCACTTTTTTATCCATTCATTCAAAATATTATTTGCCACATCAATGACAGATATGGTGTCATTTACATCACTTGTTGTTTGCCTCCCAAATATCTCCTAAATGAATAGTAATGGTTATGAAATAAAATAAAAAAAAGGGATGATGTATTATAAAAACCGCGCACCTTTATGAAAATCTTTTTAAAATAATGATGTCATGATTTCCTTTTATAGAAATATTGTTACAAATGATGATGAATTTTTTGTACACCTCCTTTCTTTAATAATAATATACGTTTTAGTAATTATTTAGTAATATTATATATAACACGTAAAATGGATCATCTTTGATCAACTAATGTATTATATATGGATGATTCATTATTTAATGCCGCGTTGATTATCAATCTTTTTCTTGACTGATCATAAAACGTTTAAGCGAAAAGTGTCTGGTTGGTGCATTGAAAATGGTTACACAGCAGCAATCGCTGATTTTTTTTACTACTAGCCACACTCTTCTGCCCGTGCGTTTATTAAAATTAAAATTTTTATTAAACAAGATTAAGTCTGAGCAATCTAAAAAGCGGAATAAAATCCATGGTGGTTTAGCCACTCTTTACAATAATATTACATCCGCCACAAAAGGATGAATCTTGGCATGAATGATTATTACACAGTTTGCATCTATTGTTATTTTTTTTTCACATGAAAATTAAATCCATGACAACTTCTTTACTGCTATACCTTAAAATGATAACTTTATCGATCATGATGAAAAGCTTGGCAATAGATTGAAGAACGAATCAAACGTTTTTTAGACTATGTTATTATTCATTAGTCATTTATGCTTTATAAAAATAGATACATTGATTTGGAAGAATCCTCCACTAGTAAAAATAGTCTGTAGTACGTATATATGGAAATTCATATACCAAAAAAAAACCAGTCGTCATATCAATGATGGGGGTATCCTGTTTTAACTAATATGGCTATTCGTCGTACTATGGATGACCTGAAATATCATTTGTTCATCTTAACGAAATATATATTCTGGCAAAGTCAATTCAGTCTATTAATATAATACATAACAGAAGTAGATATAATTTCATTCCATCATGATAGCTTTCTTATAAGGAAACTGTATGTTGTGTAACTAGTAGTGCTAGCTATGATATATAATATCAAGCTTATTTATTCAATAATAAATTCCTTTTCATTATTTATATCTCCAAACCAATCCCGAAGTACTTTATCTTGATCCCAAAGTTCCTCTTCAAGGTTTACTTCATTCAGATACATAATACCAATTGCTTTATATCTTTCTTGTTCTGCTGCCGCTACTTTTCCTTTTTTGCTATCCATATCAATAGAGGGTGCTGTACTACATTTCTTAAAAACTGGAAAATAGTATACATGACCAAAGGTACCGCTGGACCAAGTCGTTTTTGGAAATTCTTCTCCTTCTTTTCCCGTATAAAGAGTGACAGGAATGTGTTGTGGAATAAATTTGGTAAACAAAATGGGGAGAATAATACATTCTTGACAATCTTCAGTCAATGACAAGGCTCGTGATTGAAGCATATTACTATTCTTGTGAAAATGAGTGACAGCTCCAGAGATCGTCTGGTTCATGGCAGCTTCAACAACTAGTAAAAATTCATCTCTATTCATGTTCAAAGTATCATCTCCTTTGGGTATGCCTCGATAAGCAAATTTTGATACTGCCTGTTTGAGTTCTCGATGTTCGAGGGATTCGATACCAGGATTTCGTTCGATGGGTAAACTAATGTATTTTGATAGGATATGTAGATACATTGTTGTTTTATCGACGAAATGGGGAGATGCCAATAATGTGGTTGTAGAAATATAATTGTGAGTATGTATCCCTGCCACCCCAGTCCAGGATGGTAGATTGTGATGCATCATTGTACTAATATACAAAGGGTAAGATGAATTAGGCGATATCAAGTTGGCACAAAAGCATAAAATAGATAAATCATTCGTTCTTGATACAATGGTACGATAAAATTGATGAATGTTTCTTGTACATCACTTTTGTAATTAAATTCCATTTGATCAAATAATTCTGGGTAAAGGTTAAATAATGCGAAAATCTTATCGTGTTCCTTGGTACTGGTTCGAAAATGAGCTTCAGCAAGGACCATATTAACACTCTTGTTGGCTCTTCCAAGAAAATCAATCATTTCTAGATCGCACGCGCAATAAGGTGTATTTCGAACACTGAGACAGCTGCGTTGCCACAAGTTCACATTGGTACCAAGAATAAATATTTTTTTCGATGCCATGAGTTCTTCAAGAGTCCAACTACGTTGGAACCATTTAGATGTTTTTAGTTGGAGTTTCATTGCCACCCAACGCCCATTATTCCCACAATAAGGTTCCAATGTTAACTGTGATATGTCCCTTGGATGAACTCCTATTTCTGGTACTAGTACAAGACAATACCGTGCATTTCCATAGATACGATGCATCTGTTTCAGCTCCTTGAGCTTCTCTTCTTTATTTTCTTGATCAATACACATTTTATCATACCACAAGTAATCAATTTGATAATTTTTGCAAATTTGCTGAAGGAGTTGTTTAAATGTCACACGTGACACAAATGGTTGGATTGGACGTTGCAAGATAGAATGGCGGTGAGGTTTGAAGAACTGATAAAAAGATAATACTGGAGATCGTAACTCGGATGATGGTATCAATAATGTACGATGAATGATACGATGTTCAGGTTCATCAATGCAAACGTATTCATCATCATAACCTTCCTTTTTAACAATTTTTCCAGATTGTTCCCATACATAGGAAAGTGTTATATAACCTCCTTTGGCTTCTTCTCCAGGCACTCTTTTCCAGTCTGAAGTACGGACAAGATAGGTTGGACGATACCCTGTTTTGTTATCGGGAGCATAAAGTCGTTGGCCAGTTGCGTCTTCTACGTCGCATGATGGTTTATTTCGGATATAGGTGAAAAACATTTTATCTATATTTCACCAACAGTTTAATTTAGTTAATAATAATACTTAATTTTTTTTTGTGTTTATCAGTCCCCAAGACAAAATGGATGATTTATCCTACATACATAAAGTAATAGTTGTTTAAAAAAATCTTGTCGCGATTTATTAGAATGAAGATCCAAGTTTCTTTTATAATATAAAGGTTAAAAAGAAACTGGTAATGGTTGTTTTAAAATACACACACGTAATTTTATTTCTGAAGAAATGGGGAAGGAAAAGAATCTAATTTTAGTAAATGAGATCCACCCATTTAAAGTTTTATTAGCGGCTTTGCAACACATTAATTTATGGCCACATGATGATAACTGTAAATTTATACTTCCCCATTTTTTATTTATTCAATAAGTAGTGGTTTTTCCAAAAGTATCGCAAATAATAACTCCAAGTTATGATCATCTACTGCTGTGATGGAAGATAATTCTTTTGCTCCACGGACAGCTGTACGTAACATAAACTCAAGTATACCAGGTTTTAACCATATTGCCAAATGTTTCAAATTTTCCAGTTTGAATTGAGGATACTGTTCATAAAATTCTTGCATTTGTAATACTGATAATGGTGACAAGCATGCACGTATATCTTCCAATATGTCTCGATGTTTGTACATCAAAGGTATAAAGTATTCGGATCGAACGCGTCTTTCGCCATAACTTGTATACAAAACCCGTAAACCTTGTTTTTTAATTTTCTTACCATCCTCATTTCGAACCACCTTCCTTTTTTTCTCATGCAACATGGGGAATGGAGGACCATCAATCTTGTCGTTGAAAGAAAATTATTCCAAGCTGGGCGTTACCTGATCCACCATGACCTCCAACACCGAATCATCACAATCATCCGCTATTAATCGTCGTAATTCTTGGAATCCTTGTAAAATCAATTCTATATCATGTCCAGTAATAAGAGGTGATGATAGTTCCAAGTAGACTAGTGATGGATGACCTTGTTTTATTCAAGTTTCAAATGTCCCCATTTGTGTTGATAATGGTGCCTTTGTTTATAGATAGTATCCGTCAGATAATGACAGGTCGATAGGATAGACGATATCGTTATTGAAGCTTCAATGTCACTGACATATAAGCTAAGTTTTGTCAATGTGTTTTCAGTACAACACAACGCAGCCGCCATATTCTAAAGATGTTTTGCAATATCTTGAATGCCTAGTACTAATACAGATGTATGCTATAGGACTGGATGGAAAAGACTATTATTTCTTAGTAAGCAAAATATACACTTGTTTATTACCATCAATTTAAAAAAGGAAATGTTTTTTTTTTTACCTGTAAATGTCAGATGTCGTATTTTTTAAAAATGACCCGGTTGTAGTTGTTTTATATATTCGGAACGAACAGTTTCTGAGGTAGTGTCCATGGTCAAATCTAGGAGCAAGGGAAGATGCAGCACGGATGAATGGAATATCTTTTTCGCCATTTTCGAGTGATAGTACTTTCCAAGCTTCTCCACTATACAAGACCTGTTCTCGCCACAGCTTTCTTGATACCTGCATACATACTAGTTGCACATGCTGTGGCAATAATGCAACAATATCTGCGGGAATTTTTGTTGGTATCAAAAACATAAAAGGGATCCATAATTTTTGAGGGTTGTATGGATAAGGGTATCGTTGAAGATGGTTCGGTAATCTTCGTTGCTGTAGGGGTATCATTGTTTGTGTATTGTTCTTCCATTGAATCTTTAATTTGTTCTGTTGGATGTACATTTTGGAGGCTGCAAATGATAGTTGCTGGCTATTGTTCATTTTTTTTTATTAACTGGACTACGTTTTCTTTGATGAATTTCATCGATGTCGAATATTACTTTCTTTTATTTATTCGTGGCTGTTGATTATGTTGTTGATGATGAGCGGGTCGTCGAATGATGTTAGTACCCCGATTCTTATGATAGTTCTTCAATTGATTTTATTGAGTAGGGTGACATTCTACTGTTGATCAAAAAGGTATATCAAGGAACAGAGCTTAACAAAAAAAAACCCCTCCCATATGAGTCAAAAAGGGATATAACAAAATAAGAAAAATTGCAAAGAAATTATAAATACGATGGCAACTACCTACATTAACAAGGTCTTTTTTAAAAAAAAAATGTCCGGGAAGAAAGAAGGGTACTTGGTTTTTTTTCTGTTTTGTTTTTCTTTAAAATTGTGTTACTACTTGAGTGGCTAATTGATAATTAAATACGATATTTGGCAAGATAAGGAGTGAAATTATTTTTATCTGCACCACATCGTTTGTTTGGCTGTTAGACCTAAATAACCAAATATCAAAACTTTTTTGATCATGATGAATGTGTGGAAAACCAAGGTGAAATAAAAGGAAAATGGAAATGCAAATTTTTGTATATAATTTGATATATGTATATCTATTATCTGTTGAAGCACTCGTGTATACTTATCCTCATGGAATAAATGTTAACGCGTGACCATGAATTTCGAAGGAAGAGGAAAATAAAAATGCATGATGAAACGTTCCATCCTATTAAACCGGTACTACTATTTATGATCCACCACTTTCGAAGCACATGTTTTATTATGCGTCTCTTTGAAAACTAATCTTATCAACCTAGCATATATACTTTATTCTATAATTACTTTTTATTAGGTAATTCAATGGATTGATTGTTGCTATATATGGTTTGATACGTAGTATACAACTTTTTTGTCTGTCACTTATTGTTTAAATAATCGGGATAAATATGATAATTACTATTAAAGGCGCTTAGAATATAAGGGCTACAAGGTCTGTCGCAGATCACAGTCTTGATTTTTTTTCTTGCATAATTAATGGATTCCCTGGTGACCAAGCGACAATTTTCAATTATCAGCAAGTTCAATGAAGAATTTGGTTCAATCTTGTCCACTAATGTTCGTACGTCTCGATCCCTCAATAGACTCAATCTACGCAATTGGATCCATGATAACTTGTTAACAATACCACTAAGGACATCGCACACAATCGTAGATGTTGTTGATTCTTCAATTGCGTGAAGACAGATCCCTTTCAGTCGTTGATTTCCTAGCTTGGTAATCATTTGATGCATTTGCTCAATAGATGTATTAGGAAAGTATCCATTGATCCACATTTCTTCCAATGACTGAATATTCGATAATGCCTTCAATATAGGATCTGTCATGACACGGGAACTCTCTTGGAACGATATAGATTTTAATGAACAGCCCTCGTTTTCTGAAAGCTGAGCGTATTTTTTGAATAATAAAAGTAGCTGTTCAGAATCCTCTAAGATGGCATTAGAAACTTGAAAACTAAGATGATCCAAAGATGGCATTTCCAAAAGAATATTCAGTGTTTGATCAACGAATCCACCTGAATCCATTATTTCCAACCATTTCAAGGATGGTGATTTGCGAACAGCTTGTAATAAGACATTTTTCAGTCCTCCATTTAACCAGAATGTCAAATGCCTCAAGGACGGTAACTTGAAATCTGGATATTTTTGAAATACTTGTTGGGCATCTGATGTGTCCATGCTGCGTTCAAAGCAACCAACAATGGTTTCCAAAGTGTATCGATTGTTGTATATCAGTGGTAATATGTGGTTTGCAGGAGTAGGCGACCCGCCTGTGTTGATATATATAGTTCGTATACCCTTCTTGTTTTTATCTTTTTTCTCTTCTGTTCCTTCTATCGTTGCTGCTGTTGGTGGTAACAATGGTAATGGAGGGTGGTACGCATCAATAGAATTAAACATAAGGATTTCTAAATTCTGTAATACTGAGGAACGTTGTAGCCTTGTAATAGTGTCCAAAGCAGAATAATTGCATTGTGTCATAAAAAGGCGGCGCAGTTGTGGACAATTTACTGCAATCAACTCTGTTTGTTCTTCATCAATATCATATCCTCTTAATTGTAGGTTGATCAAGTGCTGGTGGGGTGTTGTCAACTTTTCAGATTCGTTGGATTGAGAAGAAAAATAGAATGTTGTTGTAGTGATATAATAAAGATCCGTTAAATTATGGAATACTTGGAGTATATCAGCAATATAAACTCGATAATCCATATTGTTTTCTCCAACATCGATATGACGACGCGTCAAAGTATTTTTCAATTCCCAAGAAGAAAAAATATCCGTTGTTTTCAATTCTTCTTTACGCTCCGTTGGCCCAAAGTAATACATTGTCGAACCAGCTTTTTTTTAAAAAAATAATATTAAAAAGAGAATGAAAAGTTAATTATAATACAGACTTCCTTTTTGTTTTTATACGTGTCTCCTCTATCATCCCAACGAGCCCCTCGTCATCACCTATTATTTAGATCTAAATGTATCTAAAGTATACTATTTTTTACCTGATAATAATTTAAGAGAACGTAATTTTTTATAACGACCTTTTTGTAACTCTTCCATGAATTTGGCTTCTGCATTTAATGCAGATGACGACAAGATGGTTAAGTCTTTTAAACAATGGCCAAGATAAGGAGCTAAATGTGTTAATGAATTGCCTTGCATTGTATTATTAAGCAAAAGGACACTCCATAATTCCGCAAACCCAAGAATTTTATTCCACCATACTTTGGATACCAGTACACAACGCACTCCTATGTCAAATCGTGGTATCAATAGCATAATATCTGTCAATATTTCGTTTGGAAGAACTTGAAACGGATCAACCCTCTTGTTTTCATGGTTATCTGATGGTTTTGTTGGTTTTTCTGCTATCGGTGCTGTTGGGTTCCACAAACCAAGTTCTTGTTGTTGATTGTTTACTTTCTGTTCCTGGCGTGTCATTGGTCGACTGTTTTTGTTTCTTGTTATATTATTTAGTTGTGTGGTGGAAGTGAGAAAAATGTTCTGTTATGTGGTATAGGATGGCCACGATTGGGTGTGCTATAGAAGTTATATATGTTGTTGTCGATAGGGATAATAGAAAAAAAAGTGTGAAAAAGGAAGAAAAGATCCAAATATATAACAACTAAAAATCTTCCCGCAGCGACAGACTGCGCCACGTGTAACATGGAACCTCTGATATCTATCACTTGAGGATCGTCTCCGACGCTAAAATTATTAGTGCAGAAAATATTCATTAAATCAGCCTATGATAATAACGCATTAATAATTTTACGTTCAAAAAAATAATTGAAACCATAGTAGATTTATTATAGCGCATGCATATTTGAAATCAATTAGATACAAAAATAAATGGTAGGACAGGATGCTACGGGATATATGGTGAATTTGTTATCTATACCAAGGCGATCGAGAAACGTAATAACCCTTCTTTGCTTTGGTGATATAATATTCGCTATAGAGTGAATTAAAACGAATTGTTTTAATTTTCTCTCGAGTGTATTGAATACAATTTTCAGTAATTAAATTACATCCTGTCACTTCCAGAATAACTAATTTTTGAGGAGCTCCTGTCTTTTTGTCAACCAGTGTTTGTATCCCTTGATCTGTTACTGTATGAAGTAATTCCAATTTGACCAAGTATAAATTATCCAAATCACCAAGAGCAGCCATGACATTGTCGTTTACCAGATCCATATCATGGAGAAATACACGTGTCACTTGATTACCGAGTATGTTGAACATTTGGATCATATTGTTGATGGATATATTTCTTAAACCACCTAAATGGATATCCTGCATTGTTTTGATACTGGACAACGACAAAAGTACTTCATCCGTCACTAATTCACTACAATACCGTAACTTAATCCCAATTAGAGAGGCTTTTGTTTTTGATGATGTTGTTGTATCATTATTGCTGGTAATAGAAGAAGAATCACAAGTGTTAGATGCTTGGGCATATTTTGTAACAAGTCGAAGTAATAATCGCGACATATTCTCTGTTCTCCTATATATGTGTGATAAATTGAGATCAGCCAGTGAAGGCCTATCCATAAGTGTTGTGAATAATACTTCCATATTATGATTACTGATAGTAGTAAGTGATGATAAATCTCTTGACCGCGGATAGCTATACGCAACATAAATTCTTGGATTCCAGGATATCCCCATATCGCCAAATGTTTCAAATTTTCCAACTTAAATCGAGGATACTTTTCATATATGCCTTGAAGCTGTGATTCTGATAAGGGCGATAAACATGCACGTATATCTTCCAGTGTGTCTCGATGTTTGTATAATAAAGGCATAAAGTATTCTGATCGAACACTACTTTCACCATAACTTGTATAAATAACCCGTAAACCCAGTTTTTTGATTTCTTTTTCATTCCTCTCGCTCAACTTGGGGAGAGGAGGACCATTGATCTTGTCATTGATAGAAAAAAAGTTCCAAATTTGGTGTTGGATGACTGGCCAGGACATCTAATACTGAAGTATCAGCTTGATTAAGTACTAATCGTCATAATTTTTGACATCCTTGTAGAATAAATTCCATATCGTGCCCAGTAATAAGAGTCGATAATAGTTCCAAGTTGACTAAAGATGGATGACCTTGTTTTACCAATGTTTCATCGGATGTTCCCATTTGTGACGATAATGGTACTATTGTCGAATATAGGAGGTCCGTCAAATGATGACAGGATGATAGGATATATGAAATCGGCATTGTGTCCTTAATAGAAGGAACATCTATATCAAGTTTTGTCAATGTGTTTTCAATTTGGCACACTACATTTGCCATCTCATTAACATGTTCTGTAATGTTTTGAATGCCAAATAATATAATGAACCAATGTGAGGATTATTATTAACAATGGAGGTATTGGTAGTAAGGACGGTTGTGTCATCCTCTTTGTTAATATAGGCACGCTGTTGTCTATGTCTTCTTTGATGGGTTCTAGTATGTTTTTATTGGTACGCGATGGTAGTGATTGTCGCTGGTGAGTCTTACTTTCGATCTTTGGTGTTTTATCTCTTTTTACAAAATTTTTGATCGAACTATGCTTTTTCTTGATAAATTTGATGGCTGTTGAATGCATTCCCTTCTTATATTAGGATTTACGGATTGATGCAAAACAGTTGCGTCGGAGAGGGTCTAAAAATAATACCACTGCTTTTCTAGTTGTTCTTGAGTCAAGCAGTTATTTTGATTAGGTTATTAAAGAAAGAGTGGGGCGATGACAGAACACGCCTCAAAGATGGCGATAAGAATAAAAGTGGTGTGTATGGGAAAATGATATTTGGGTTAATCAACCATATATTTACAAGTAAATTATAGTACTGAAGGATAATAGTATATGCTGTCATATTAACATTTTCAATCGCACAAAGTTTAAAAAAGCAAAAAACTGTCAATAAAAGTGACTGCATGACAACTAATTTTTTTGGATTTGTTTAAATAAAAGGTTTGGCTTTTACAACATCTCCATTTTGAGAGCCATGATTATCTCAAAGCAATAGAAAAGAATAAAGGAATTATTTATTAAATCAAACTATAAAGATACAGCTGATGAAGAGTATTTTGTAGTGGATTGTAAAATAGTTTGGAAAGTAGACCGATGTTGTTGTGATATATAATAAGTTGCTAGGGCAAGCACACCGAGGGTAACAGAAGTAGTTAAAATTTTGGATGATAATCCATTTGATTGTTGAGTAGTATCGTTTGAACTATTAAAGTCTAAATGTAAGTGAGATCTCTTTTTTTTATACACCCATCGTTACACGTTCACACGCTTCAGCAAAAAACTTATGAATCTACCAATGTATACTTACTTGTGAGGCTCTGTTAAATTAAGCATTCCCCAGAAACGTTTTGTTGATAACGTTCGACCTTTAGCAAAAGCAATGGCCCAATCACCTAAGGATCCCAATGGAGTAAATATATATCCTTGTGTCTATATGATAGCAGAAGTGTAAAAAAAAAGACATTCCGTTATTAATACATGAGACTAGAATTTCCCATCCATTCAAATCTAATAAAACAAGAAAATGACACTTTACCTTGCCAAATGTAATTCCCATCAAAAACTTATTATTTGCCTTGTATATTCGAGTTGGTTCCTTTCCATTGATGGAGCTTTGAATGTTTGCCATAATCACGCGTGAATGACCCATACTTCGACCAGCCAATTTAAATTCGTTGATATCCGCCACATCACCCGCTGCATAAACGTTTTCAAACCCAGGGGTATCTACTTGAAGTGTTGGCTTGACCTTGATAAATCCACCTTTGGATGCCAATGATAACGGACTATCCTTGAGCCATCGGGTTTCTGCACGCATACCAAACATCAGCATGACCAAATCGACATCCAATGTCACTCCCTTGCGTGTTCTTAAACTTTCATCAGGCTTATAAATGGTCTTTTCAATATAGTTGGGCAATTCTACCACATCATCCAAAATCACCTTCACATCATTCTTTTCCACTTTTTGTAACATTTGAGCGCGTGGCGTATCTGGTATATCGCCGTTCAATAATAATTTCTGATCATGGACAAGTGTGATTTTCTTGTCCTTGTATTTTTCTCGGATCTCACCAGCCACTTCAACACCGGTTGGGCCTCCTCCTACAATTAAGATGGATGAAGCTTCCTTGACCATGGTTTGGATATTATGTAGTTCTTGTTTGGCACCATCAATATCCAATGCTTGGAGCATGGAAGGCGTTGGATAACGAATACCAGTAGCAAGGACTGCATAAACAAATGGAAGTTCTGTGGCACCTTCAAATGGCTTATCAAGATAAAGTGTGTTCTTTCCAAGGCCTACTACAGTTGCTTGTACGACAAAATTCTTTTCATTTTCCTTGAAAGTATGTGTATATGGAATGACATTGTTGATATGTTCAACAGCAGCACGAGGGCCAGCAATAATATGATAAAAGTAGGATTTCTAGTAGAGAAAAGAGTAATATTATTATCAATTGGTCATTTCTTCAGTCACATTCAATTATTTTGACGGTTTGCCTATGTTATATCATATTTTTTTTTACCTTGTCCACAAGAATGATTCTAAATCGGTTATCTCTGGAAAATCTTTTTTCAAAAGTTTGGGCAAGTCGAACACCAGCATAGCCACCACCCACGACCACAATGTTTTCAGGAGCTGTCATGATAATTTTAGAATAAAATCAAATATGTATCTTTAAAATACCACGAAAAAGAAAAAAGTGAAGAGGAAAAAAGAAAGCGTTTATATATGTTTTTATGATTCGATCCATAATTAAATCTGATAAAAAAAAGGGAGCTCACCGAGATTGCGCGATTTCAACTTCAGCAACTTCAATCAAAGGATGTGGAAGAAGATGCCGAGTTTAACCGTGAGGCTTTTATTGGATAGATCAAATTTCTCCACCAATCGTTACCATCGCCCCGCACAAGTTGCTCTCGGAGGATGGTTCCCCGACCTCTAAAAGAAGAATAAAAGAATATGAAGGTTATCGACAAAAATCATGCATATATTTTCTTCTGGAGGATGGCTTTACAAGATGTCATTGTCAGGAAAATTAAATACCTTTGGTTGATCCTTTTTTTTTATCATTTTGATTTTGTCATAAGTTCAAAATAGGATGCTTGATTTTTAAGATGCCACGTAGTAGTATAGCAAAGATATTTATGATCGAAGATTCATAAAAATGTAGTCATATACTATCATCTTATCCATTTTTCGAACACGTATTAATTCATCATGAATCTAGTCTTTTATAGTTTATTACGTGTATATCCTTATTAACTCATTGTTATATAAGTTGAGTTATTAAATGATATCGAACGTATGGTCTTCTCTTTTTATTAAACTACATCATTCCCTTTTTACATCGTTTAATGTTTCACCATACACCATCCACCAAAACATCGCGTCAAGGAAAGATAGAAGGAAACGAACTAATAATAGTTTACAGATTATGATTTATTGATGAAAAAGGTCATATTATCTTGATAAGTAGTATCTCTATTCGGGCACCTTTGGACGAATCTTGTCAAATTGAAACAAGGAGGTTGAGGAGAAATGGCATATTTGTTGTTTTTTCGTCTTTAATCAAACAATTATATGTTTTTATTAGTATTATAATGAACTACTATTATACTATTTCACAAAAAGTCCCTTTTATGACGTATATTATATCAGAGGCACAATAACTAAAATAATCCATTGTCCCTATCCACTATTAATTTGCACAAACGTATATTTCAACTTTTGTCGAGCATACGAATAAAGTCCTCTAGGTGATATGATTCGATTTGTTCCATTGATCGACAATGAATTTAACCGTTTACCAATCCATGAATCGACGATCATTCGAATGGTGGCACTATCCGAGTAGGCGTGATGGACTTCAAACTGGTCCAGTGCTTGAACATGTTTCGATAATGCATTCATTACTTGATCCATTGAGAAATTAGATCCAATGATACGTATATATTTCATATGTGGTTGAAAACGTTTGCTGATGATTGATTTCAACATGCCTGTAGTGAATCCATCACAATTGACAACACTGAATGTTTTTAGAGTTCTTCGATGCCATGATGTGCTGTTATTATTGTTGGGTCGGGAATGGGACAGTGATAATGATGTCACTGCGTTTGTATTGTTTGTCATTACTGCGGATGTTATGTCGGCAATAACAACACGTTCCAGCGCAAGGTGTTCTAAGCAAGGGAAGTGATACAATAATAGATCCAGATCAAATAACACGTCATCTTCCTCCTCCTCATCTTCTTGTCCATTAATACCCAACTGTACAAAGTGAGTGTTTTCAATGACCAGTGATCGAAGATGCTCTGTCATAGTAGCCAAACAATGGAGATAATTTTTCATCCACTTGAATTCCCTAGCATCATCTGATCCAGGGTTCATCTTACATTGAAAAGCAATCATCGGCCTTGACTTATATTTGTTCAAAAATCGTTCTACACTTTCCTGGGTGATATATCGACTATTATACGACAATGATTTATATTCACGTGACCTTTCTTCTGTTGTTGTTGTCGTATATCCATGGATGAATCGTGTGGGAAAATGTGGGTGAGGTGCATCATTGATCCATATAGTCTGTAATAATGGAAATATGGCATCAATCCAGTCCAGTATGTCCTCATCCTCGGGATAACGGGTTAAAAACAAGTGCTTGAGACCACGAAATAATACAAGATAGACTTTGAGAACATTGAATTCGATGGGTGGTAATGATAATTCAAGATCCTCTAATTGCTGGATAGCCTTGGTGGCACCATCATGCGTGGTGAGTTTGCTTTCAGCCTCAGACGTCTCTGATGTGGAAAGGTTCCGGACAGGGCTGATGCTTTGGTATTGAAGACGTTTCAACTGAGGACATGTTGAGAAAATGGTATAAAAAGTATCTTGAATATTTCGATTGATGGCTACCAATTGTAAATGAGTTAATGTGGATCCAGTGATACGGAGTAAACGTTCAAGACATGGTCTATAATGTACATTGGTCACTACAAAAAAAAAGTTTAGATATATTCAAGAGTAAAGAGAAAATCAGTATGTTACGTAGTACATGGAGCCAAATTATGTTGTATGTGATGGGAAAATAGAAGTAGTGACGGTAAAATGGTTTTCACCATATACTGGATTAGCAGAAAGTAATAGTGATAGTGATAGTGTAGTAGTTTTTTTCTTTACATGTTCGAATTTTTGAACATCGCAAGTGGAGCAAGTAATCAATATCGGTGTAATCATGTTGATCCATTATGTCAACATGTCGAATATCGTCAGGATTGATCTTATAGCGAGGGAGATCACGGGCAATAAAACATTGTGAAATGTCCTGCCACAGGTAAGCCGATGAATGTAAAAGTGAACACCAAGTTTTACATACTCGAGTACATCGTATACGTTCACGAAGGGTTAATTGAGAAATAATAAAAATCAAAATATCGTAAGGTAACTTTTTATATATTTCGTCAGCTTTGTTGTTATTAGGCATAACAGTGATTTGAGGGAAGGAGCAAAATTAAAAGAAACCTAAAATAGATAAATTATAAACAACTGAAATTTGATAAAAATAGCAATAAACTTTTTTTTATTGATTTATGCGTAAAAAAGTTGTTATGATACAAATATTGAATGAGAAAAAAGATATATGTTATATACAAATAATAGAGAAAAGATTTAAGTATGCTAAAAGTATATGTGTATGGTTTGTGTTTTATTTTTATAAATGACTTTAGTCATCACTCATTTCGTCATCTTGATCCATGGGTTCTTCAACGTCATAATCACTTTGACTTTCATGATTTCGCATCACATCCAAAGTATCTTCACTTGTAACATCCACTTGAGCTGTTTCGCCATTTCGAATACCACCATCAATGATCAATCTTGCCAAAGGATTCAATAAGCGTTGTTGGATCACACGATTCAAAGGGCGTGCACCAAAGACAGGTTCATAACCATTATCAGCCAACCATTGCTTAGCAGCCGGTGAAACTTTCAAAGTAATCTTCTTTTCATTCAAACGTTCTTGTACTTCTTCCAAACGGACATCCACAATATCCGTAATATTATTCTTGGACAATCGTTCGAAAATGACAATTTCATCGATACGGTTGGTGAATTCTGGACTGAAATGTTGACGTACAATTTGTTGGATTTGTTCCTTGAGGACAATGGAATCGGGACTTGTACCATGAGCAGATTGTTCAGCCAACAAATGAGCACCCAAATTGGAAGTCATGACAATAATCGTATTACGGAAATCAATCTTGCGACCCTTGGAATCATGAATAAAACCTTCATCAAGTACTTGTAAAAGAACATTGGCCACATCCTTGTGTGCCTTTTCTAATTCATCCAACAAGACCACCGAATAAGGCTTGCGACGAACAGCTTCAAAGAGACCACCTTCTTCATGACCCACATAACCTGGAGGAGCACCAATCAATTTGGCCACACTGTGTTGTTCCATTAATTCGCTCATATCAATACGGATCAAGGCTCGTTCATCGTTGAATAAGAATTCGGCCAAAGTCTTACACAACAAAGTTTTGCCAACACCAGTAGGACCCAAGAATAAGAAACTGGCCAATGGCTTGTTTGGATTCTGAAGACCAGCCTTAGTAAGACGGATTGCATTGCTGACAGCACGAATAGCTGGATCTTGACCCACCACCTTGTGACGTAATTCGGTTTCCATATGCAACAATTTTTCACGCTCGCTCTTTGCCAAGTTAGTGACAGGAATACCAGTCCATCGGGAAACGACTTCCATGATTTGTTCAGGTCGTACCAATTCACTCAATGCAGGTTGATTATCTGGATTGGCTGCCATTTCAGCCAATTTTTGTTGTTTTTCTTCCATCAAAACTTGAATACGGTTTTCTACATCAGGGATAGCATAATATTCGATATCGGCAGCTGTATCCAAATCATAACGATTACGTGCTTCCACTGCCTTCCGTTTCAATTCATCCAATTTTTGTTTCAGTTCACGGATTTCATCCAATCGACCCTTGTCCATATCATATTTGAGCTTGAGTGGTTTGAGTTGTTCTTGGACTTGAGCCATTTCTTCTCGTACTTTGGCCAATCGCTCCTGTGATTCTTTGTTATGTTTTTCTTTGGAAAGGGCCATGGCTTCAATTTCGAGTTGGAAGTGACGACGTTCGAGAATATCAATTTCTTCAGGTTTGGAGTCCAATTGTACACGTGTATTGGCTGCTGCTTCATCAATCAAATCAATGGCCTTATCGGGTAAAAAGCGAGTAGTGATATATCGATCAGAAAGTTGAGCAGCGGCGACCAAGGCAGAATCGGTAATCTTGACACCATGATAGTTTTCATAACGTTCTTTCAACCCACGAAGAATGGAGATAGTAGCAGGTACAGATGGTTCACCAACATCTACCTTTTGGAAACGACGTTCGAACTAATAGTAATAATAATAAAAATGATGAGTATCATGTTTTATGGATCAAAATAGAATACAAAAAAAAGAGAGATAAACTTACAGCTGGATCCTTTTCGATTTCACGATATTCAGTAATTGTAGTAGCACCAATACAACGTAATTCACCCCTTGCCAACATGGGTTTGAGTAAATTAGCAGCATCCATGGAACCTTCACCTTTACCAGCACCCAAGACGGTATGAATTTCATCAATAAACAAAATCACACCATCCTTGGACTCCTTGACTTCTTTCAATACAGCCTTGAGACGCTCTTCAAATTCACCCCGGTATTTGGCACCAGCAATCAAAGCACCCATATCCAAAGCGAAAAGTTTACATTGTAAAGTTTGAGGGACATCGCGTTCGACAATACGTCTGGCAAGACCTTCGACAATGGCGGTTTTACCAACACCAGGTTCACCAATCAAGACAGGGTTATTTTTGGTACGACGAGCTAAGACACGAATGACACGACGAATTTCATCATCACGACCAATGACAGGATCGAGTTTGCCTTGACTTGCCATTTGAGTTAAATCAATGGCGTACTTGCTTAATGCTTCATAGACTTCTTCTGCATTTTTACTATCGACACGTCGACTACCACGAACTTGAGAAACAGCGTTTTCGAGGGATTGTTTGGTTACACCTGCTTCTTTCATTGGCTCAAAGGACTTGGAATCATCTGCCAGTGCTAATATAACATGATCCACTGCGATAAATGAATCCTTTTGTTTTTTCATATGGGATTGTGCGTTTCGTAATAACTTGGCTGTGCCTGAACCAATCGAGATTTCGGCAGGTGGAGGATCTTGTGTAGGTAAGTTGACCATTTGTTTCTTGTAACCTCGTTCCACAGCAGTTGCTTCACCACCGGCTTTATCGACCACGGATTTGAACAAGGATTGACCATCGGTTTCGTCAAAGAGTGCACAAGCAACATGAGCTGGATAGATTTGTATATGTCCAAATTCGCGTGCTAGACTTTGTGCTATACCGAGTGCTTTCTCGACTTTTTCCGTAAATTCCATGCCTGCCATCGTGCATGTATATGTCTTGTTGTTTTAAAAAAGAAAGAAAGTGAGAGGGTTTAAAAATATTATAGTGTTATAAAAAAAAAAAGAGAAAAAAAATACTTGGGTACGTGGAGGGGTTTCTTTTATATTTAACTTTTTTTTTTTTTTCATGCAATCGCCCAGGGTTTCTGGCAACGAAAAAACTTGAAGATGCCAGAATTCTTTGTGGTTCCGCTAGGAATTTCCTAGTGTGTTATAGAAAGTGCTAGTACGCACTGGCAATCAGTGGTGCCACCTTTTCAAATCGGAGTTTTTAGGATTTTGATCTCGATACATGGATTTTGGCTCATCATCGAGATGTTATTCTCCATCCATAAGATTATTATTGGTAAAAAAGGGTTATTGATAAAGAAGTTCGTGAAAGAAAGGAAGGAAATAATTTTTGCTAAATCAAATCACCTGTGATCCATTTTTTTAATCCATTCATCCAAAAATCGTCTGATTTTTTTTCTTACCACCAGATGACAATTTCGATTTTTTTTCTCCAGAGTAATTTCGATCGTTTTTTGGATAAACAATTACACATTCAAAAAGGTCAGCTTTCACTGGCAAAAATGGATCAATAGATATTATGGTTATTTGTTGAGTATTAGTCCAGTCATAAATAGCAATTTTTTAACAAAAGTATGTACTTGTAATTTAGGTTTATGAACACTGTATTAATGTTGTTGTTGCTGTGTTTGCATCCGCTGATACTATAATCATTTTGGCTTGCCATCTGAATTATTCATGTCGACACCACAATCACTGTTAGAGCTGCGACTATAATTAAGACCACTGGGGTAATTAATATTACTGCTGCTATTGCTACTGAATACTGTTATCGTTGCTGCTGCCGTCACTATTATTGCCACTGCTCGTTATCATTGTCAGTTGATGGTTCCTGTACGAATTATTTTATCAATAAAAACCGAGCGTCTTTCACTACTTTCATCTACCGTTTCTTTTTTTTTTTTTTGTTTACTCTTTCCAAAAATTCTTTGCATCACAGGACCGTCTCCAATTACTATCCAAGACATGTTTTTCTTTCCGGACTAAAGTAAATTTTTAAAATATTACGACATATTGTCATTGTATAATGCTGGTCAACGGGACCAAATCCAATGGCAAAATCCTTGACCGTAATCTTGATGAAATTTTTGAGGCACTCATTATTCCACATCATTGGATCCCTACGTCTCCTGCATTATATCAAGTATGGAAGAGAGGCTAATTTTGCCATAATGGTATATATTATATATTACCTTTTACTTCATGTAAATATAAAAACCAGTACTATTATATTGTTTTTACTATGCAATAAATAAAGTCTATCTTATTTGTATCTTTTAGGATTAATTCATGTCCTCCAGCGACAAATGGCAAGGTTTATGAGATGAAAGGAGGGCAAACAAGGGAAATTGTTCTTTCCATGGGTTTTTATCCAAAGCTAAGCATGTCTTTTCTGTATTTCTTACAACCTATTTGCGTGGTATTCTATTGTACGACGAGTTGGGTCTTTATTACGTTTCTTGGGTCCTTTTACTTTATTATTGGATTTAATTATTGTAGTAAACTTTATATATCAAAATGGATGATGATTTGTATAATAAAATATCCGTTCTTCTCGAACATTTTGACCTCCATCAATACTAGTCTAGATTTCTTATTGAATGTATTTGCTGAGGTTCATGGACGAGATAAATGTTTGATCCAAATGAGAGAATAAATATACTCTTGTAATGGAAATGCGGATTTGCTCTAAAAAGACAATTCCGTGAACAAACAAAAAAAAAGAAGAGATAGTAAATTGGGATAGGAATAAGCCAAACGTAATGTTTCATTGTTTATAATCAATTTATGGTATATTGAATTTACGTGAATGAATTGGTGGAGCCTGAAGATGATACGAGTACTACAACGTGTTATGGAATTAAACTAGTTCCAGATGCAATTGAACAAATGAAATGAGAATTGAAATTTTTGGACAAGAATATTTAACCCAGTTTATGTGAAATCAAAGAAGGGTTTGTAACGGCTTAATTCGATCCCGAAACTTTCCCACTTTTTCCGCTGTGGCGCGGACTGATACAAATCATGCCAATTAATTGAGAGTTACTCTATATATCTTTATATTTTAATCTGATTAAAAAACTCTTTTATTAGACTATTTACTCTTGCATGATGGGTGCTCATGAATAATGACTTTAAAATACGAGAATGAATCAATGGTCCTGCTGTAGTAAGTACTAGCAAGTAAAATTGATAATAATATTAAATTTCATTCGTGTGGCTTCGTTTCTTTATAATGTGTATTGTAAAGCCACTCCACTGAGGACGATTACGTATCCCAAAAAAGGCATGCTTCTTTTTTTCCTTCTGTATTACTGGACACCCGCGGGATTTCATGTAAGAAATAAACAGTAGTTGAATCATTTTTTATCATAATAAAAAAAGTCTGTATCTCCCCGCTTCATACATTATTACATTGACGATGGTCAAGTTGATATGATTAAAAAAAAGTAAACCCCACTCTAAAAAATTGAGATTGAAATTCCCAAAGAAATGGTATGTTTGTTATGCATAAATAGAACACTAAGGCTGTGGTGGAACAAGTCAACTAGTTTATAATACAGCTTGGCGAATAGTGAGAGCCAAGAGGTTGATACATATAAGGAAAACAAACAAGTAAAATGCAGTGTCTACACTAAATCACGCGAGATTATTAAATATGTATCCATTTTTTTTTAAAAATAGGCATAAGACACAAGCCCATGATTTTATTTTCACTCCTTTTTTTCTCACTTTTTTCTTCTCTTTTCTCTTTTCTTCTGCTCCTCCCCCCCTTTTTTTTTAATAACGTCAAAAATATACGTAATATGACTTCAAATACAAATAATAATAACAATAATAGTAATAATAGTAGCAGCAGTAGCAGTGCTAGTAAGGATAAAACTTCATATTCTTCTATTTCAATACTACAACAACCATCCGAGAATAACGACGAAAATAAAAACGATCCAAAACAAGAAACAGTGGCTTTGTTAGAAGCTGAACCTCCCATGGTTTCCATTGCAATGACAGATCCTCATGATCAACAAGATGAATACCCAAAAACATGTCGTATATGTGGCGAAGGAGAAAATGAAGAAGACGAAGAAGAAGATATATACCATTATGAAGAAGAACAATTATACCCAGAAAATACATCCATGTCCTCTAGTTCCTATCATCCTACCCAAAACAGCAATACAGCAACAACAGAACGACACAAACCAGCTTCACCCAAGACAACGACGACGAATCGTTATAAAAACAATGATAATCCATTGATACGACCTTGTAAATGTAAAGGAAGTATGATGTATGTTCATATCGATTGTTTAAATCGATGGCGAGAACTATCACCAAGACAAGAGTCACACGTTGCATGCGATTTATGTGGTTATCGATATAATATCTATCGTCCAAAATTTGCAGCCATTGTTTCTCATCCTTATTTCTTAAGAACCCTTACGTTATTTTCGATCCTCTTATTAACATTGGGCATGGCTTATCTTTGTAAATGGATTCATCTTTATATATTATTACCGAATAATGATGGAGGTGAACATGATCGATACCCAAAGCCACCTCCTTCTACTCCTCCTCCGAACCATGGTGACAACGACGGTGATGAAGAATGGTGGTGGCAACATGGAGGACTGCAACTGTTTGGATTGGATCGTGTCTATTTACTAGCTGGTTTAATCAGTGTATCGGTGTTGGGTATCATTTATTTGTTCTATTGTTGTGCAACCGCGTCGTCATCAGCTGTCAGTGATCCAACCTCCGGAGATACTTCCCCGCTTTTACCGATGACTCGTTGGCTATGTTGTTGTGATAGTGCCAATGGAGGACTCTATGGTTGTTATATTGCTGATTTCACCACTTGTTCGGGCGATGCAGCATTAGGAGGGATAGTTGTATTTATCGCTTTTGTCATTCTTATTGCTATTGTCTTTGGTATTTTGGGTGTCTTTAGTGGTATCTATGCATTTATGGAATCCATTGTACAACATGTTGCTGGAAGAGTCAAAGAACGTATTTTGGATGTACAAGAATCTCATATTCTTTAAAAGTACCCAAGCATTTTTTTTTGTAAATTTATGTTTTATTTATTTTTTTAATACACCAAAAAAAAAAGTCGTTGTTTTTTTAATAATAGTAAAATAATAATAAAGAAAAAAAAAACATAATTTGCTATCGAGTATATATATATATATAATTGCCCTGGGGGTTTTTTTTTGGCTGTTATAGTTGTTATAAAGTGTGGATGTTTTTTGTTATTTTATATAAATGTGCCATGTGTTTGTGTGTTAAAAAGTAAGTGATAAGCGAATGTAAGAAAAATAAAATAATGAAGAGGAAGAAAGAGAGTGCAATGATTCTTTTTTTTTTTGAAATAAAATGGTTATATAAAAGAGGAGGAGAAGGAAGAGCAAAAAGATAGTTTGAAAGGAGAAGTTGGGATGATGATATGAAAGGAAATATAGAAGTGTTTGGAAGAGAAGAGATATTTTGTTTTGTGTGGTTTATATAGATGTTGTAACGATCATGTTGAAAATAAATGTATATAAAAAAGTAGCTGTGATGTGGTGTGAAGTGATGGGGGATAGGATGAAGGATGATGAAAGTCAAGAAATAACAATGTATTTATGTGTGTTTGTGTGTGTGTTTGTGAGCGTAATGTAATCTATCTTCGTGCATCAGCATAACCAACAACGCGAGGTGGAGAAGCCAATCGTACCATATCATTTTGTACAGGATGATGGCATAGGGTTGCATCATGTGGCACTTCATTATGTGGCAGTCCGATCAAGAATCCTAAACGTT
This sequence comes from Phascolomyces articulosus, assembly GCA_025677815.1. NCBI lineage: Eukaryota > Fungi > Mucoromycota > Mucoromycetes > Mucorales > Lichtheimiaceae > Phascolomyces > Phascolomyces articulosus. Next base: position 67,887 of record JAIXMP010000008.1, on the reverse strand, counting down.
TTGAAAATTCTTGTACAGCTTCTGTAAAGAATGAATTGCCTGTATAATGATTATGTTCTGCTAAACTATAATTCATCCAATTTACTTGTTAGAAAAAAGGGATCACTAACTACTCAGTATTTCAACCCCCAATAAAAATAACTTACTTTTTTGCCCACTCCTTCACTACTTGAAGATTATATGATTCTCCTTCTCGGATTTTGGAAGCTGCAGATCGTGAAGCTGACTTCCAACATTCATCAAGGACTCGATATAAATCCTTTTTCAATTCGTTATTTTCTAATTTTATTATTATCGATAGATTAGTATTTTTTTTTGTAAGAAAAATTTATGATCCACCTGCATTTATTATTATTATTATTATTATCATATATTACCTTCACTTTCCCATATAGGTAATCGATGAGCTAAATTGGTGGCCATATGTAAGAACGCAAATGCTTGTGGAGGAAATGCTGTAGATGATGTGAAATGATCAGCGTATTGAGTTGTTGTCTCCTATATAGATGATATAAGTATATATAAAAGTTGGGATTAGTATATATATTTATTGTTGGAAAAATTTCTACTTGACCATTTCGTAAAAAAGACACTTACAATTAATTCCACGAGTGAAGCTCGTACTCGTGAAAATGTATAATCATTTCTACAAGGTCCATGTCGGTTATAAGGAAAACTGTCGTGTAAACGTTTCTCCAAGTTATTTAATACAACTGCTGCGGTTTGTACACTAGGTGCTGGTATGTAATTCATAATATCTTGTCGAAGTTCAGGATGTGTATCAAATAATGTATGAACAATATGAATCAACTTGTCTTTATCCAATGATGCTATATATTGTTATAATATTAAACATTTGAATGAGTCTATATATATATTGGCAAACATTTATATCATTCTTCTCATTAACAAAAAAGGTTCATTGTATATACCCAGCATGGTTGCTGTGCCTGATGGTTTTGTAATTCCGGTTTTGTATCGTTTATTGTTAATGTCATGGACATTACGATAATGTCGTAGAGATGTATTCGTTGCGGTTGTAGTTGTTACTGTTGTTGCTGACGACGATGGTAATGTCACTGCGTCACCCATGTCTTCGTCTTCGGAGAGTCGGCGTTTTCGGCCTAGAATGGTATAGTTAGTACATTTTTTTTCAATAAGAAAAAAAGAAGAATATAATAATCACTTTCATTATTTTTACCTTTAATCATGCCATTATGAGGTGGATAAATGGAAGTCATTGTGTTGTTTTAAATGTATGTATTTATATATATCAATGTAAAGAAGAAGAATGAATGGGCTCTTTTTTTATATAGAAAAAAAAAGTGGAGTGGAAAAAAAAGGAAACGAAAAAAAAAAGAGGGAGGTAAGTGTGTGTGTGTGTGAGAAAGAGAAAGAGGAAAAGGGAAATCAAATATTGATTGAGCCTTTTTATTTCATTGTAGCGGAGAGAGTTTGAGTGCTTTTTTGTGATTCGTTACCCTGAGAGAATACACAGCTAGTAACACAATATTCCAGCTGGAAAAACAGAGAATATGCTCTTTCGTGCGTTTTCATTCATCAGTATTCCTTCTTCCTGTTATTTTTCTTGTCATTATACTACTGAAATATTTTTCTTTCTTTCTTAATTAAACAACAAATGAGATCCCACTCTTTAGCACCAATGTCGAATATCTAGTTGACAATCTAAGCATTCCTTCTAAATACAAATAACGAATTATTTTGATATAATATTACGCTTTGAATACAAAAACCAAACAGTCCCTCATAAGTTTCTGATTTTACTCTATATTATAGTAATTTGAAATACTGATGACAATTTTTATTCATACCAAAAAAACATGCTGGAATACTATTAATAGTACTATATAAAAAGAGTCATAATATATAGCTGTCATAATAGATTATATAAGCATGTTTTAAAGGTTGCTCGGGTTTAAACTTCGTTTTTTTATCTATCATATACCTGTCTCTCCGTCTCTTTTACTTCGAGCTTTTATAAACTCCTGAAATCACCATGCCCGAAAGCACCGGAAATAAAAGAAATCTCGAACATTTTGACAATATAGAGGTCTCGACACCACCTACATACAAACAAAAGCGCGGTTATTACAATAATGTTGTCAACCGCTCCTCGAAGAACAAAAAAGCATCCAGTCCTTCCAAATTCATCGAAATTCATGAGAACAACAGTACTCACACAGTCGAGCAACGTACTATTAATAATAATGCCTCGTGGAAAAGAATGGACATTTGTGATGATGTTAACATCGGCGAGCTGTATGGTGGATGCGATGAAATGGAAGCAACAAAAGCACGAGAGATGGAAGAGCGTTGTGCTCAACGTAAAGCTAAAAAATATAAAGCCTTACAAAACTGGGCCACTGCCATTACTAAATGGTATATATTTTTACGGATACTTTTGCCAGTGATAATGTCCCATTCCCAGAAGCAAAATATATTCCTTTAGGTGGAATTTCATGCCAGTGTGCTGATAAAACAAAAGGCACAGAAGTAACATGATATCATTCGGATATCGGATCGAATAATGGATGTTTATAGGTAAAAATGATTTTTTTAATATAAACACTTATTAGTTCTGATTTCTACTTTATTGATAGATATTCTGAAAGAACCATCTGAAAGTAAAATACAAAAAGGAATATATTATGATAGTATTATATAAAAGAATATGATGCTGATTTACTGATGAAGGACAGAGAGGATAAAAAACGGGTCAATTGAAGATGCATATAAAAAGGCTGCAAGGCTACGTATTTTTATGATGGTAGGCTTTTTTGCTCTAAAAAAATTAGAAGAGCAAAAATCATATACATACCATATCTATATATTCTTGTCACTGTTATTTTAACAACGCTTTTTATTATTTTCTTCCAACAACATATGTCACCGAACATACTTTTCTAAATCAAACATGTTCAGAAGAAGCGGAAACGACGATATTATTTAAAAAAAACCTAATTCGACGATCTCTGTAATTACCAATCCAAATTAACTGATGAGATTCATAATGTTGTCATCGGTGATGTCAAGTTAACATATGCAGCCTTTTTAAATAACGTCATGGTCAAGCTTTTCTGTTAAGTAGCAAGTGCTTGTTGTATTGTTACCAAATATTTCGTTTATATAATAGAATAAAAAAAAAAGGTAAGAGTATTTCTCAAAGTAGTAATATCATTTTTATCATATGTTAGGATTGGTACATGATCATTTTCATAAATATAATAATGTTGCTTTAATAATACTATGATAGTAAATTATTATATTATATTTTGATAAAATAAAGTATAGTAAATATATGCTATAACAGGTCTATTTATTATAAAAAATATTTGTTATATCTTTCGAATGTCATAGATAAAACGGATTGGATATGGAGCGTATCTGAATCCATATCGGAACTGAAAGCTCCCCATCCGAATCCGATCTGAGCATTTGGATACAGATCGGATGACGGATATATGAAAAACAGTAATAATGAAGATATTTGGTCAACATACCTGAAACGATGTGTGCAATCAAGTGCTCGGCGAATTGATACCTGCGAACACTGCCAAGATTAATGATAGCTATTTTATCAAGGTGACTGATATAACCAACGCGGTGGACAGCCAGGCGATAAGTGTGCGCGAGGGCAAGCGTGATCTGTTGAATTTGGCTGCAACAATGAATAATACGATTGGGAATGTCATTGAAAGATTAGCAAACTTGTAAGCCAATTCTTTTTCTTTGATGAATTAGTTTTTTGCTAAATCATATTCCCTTCTATGAATTTATGTTAACGAAATTGCCACGCCTGCCTATCTTAGATATGTCCAAAATTGGTGGAGTGCAGCTGCAATCCACCTATTTTAACGTGCTCTTGTCTGAGATTATTGCGGACCAAGACCAACAAGTGGCCCTACGGTAGGCAAACAAATCTATACACCAAGGTCTTGCTGACATGCCGCCAGACGCCATTATTTCAACACCCGTGCAGCATGAATTTGGGTGTTGTCATGTGTAAGCTTAAGTCCAATAAGTCTTTTATACAAATTTCTTTGTAATAACGATTCAGGAGTAATAAAGTCCAAAGTCTTTGTTACTTCTGAATCGCTATCACAAAGAAATTTGTCTAAAAGACGCACTGGACTTAAGCTTACACGTGACATATTGGTGAGCAAGGTAGGGGGAAAGAATATCAAATCCTCCAGTTTGCGTGTTTGCCTAGCTATTTATTTTAATACAAGATGCCGAATTCAGAAGATACGAGTAGCCGTGCCTTAGCTAAATTTGTGGCAGAGCCTGAAGATTTTTCTGGTAATGACAAGACCAATCCACTGACATGGCTGCGCCGTGTAGATCGCATTCGCCGCACAATGCGATGGAATGACTAAATTGCAATATAGGTGGCTGCTCCACATTTTCGAGGAAGACCCAACCTATGGTGGGGTAACACAGAAGACTTGGTGACTGACCGGGCAAAGTTCGAGCATTCATTCAAGAAACAGTTCTGTGCCTAAATGGAAGTCTTGTGGTGGAGTGAGTTACAAGCTAAAAGGCAAGATGATGATGAATCCATTGACGACACTACATTGGAATTATTGAACTTGTTCCAGTTGGTTGGCATTTTAGAACAAAAGCTACAGGTTCGATATCTAATCCAACCATTGCGCCCTGCTGTTGTTCGAGAAGTCGGACGCAATGGTGTTCCTAAACCATGGGAAGAAACGGTATCCAAGACTCGAAAAATTGAAATGGTAAACGGCAAGTACAATACAACTACGTCTAATATAACATGGCCCAAAAGACTTAACAGACTCAAGCTTACACGTGACAGTATCCTCTTGGATTCAATGAAACCAAGGTTTGCAACGTATCTACCACGAAACAATCAGTCAATTTGGACATTTTCCAACTTGGTATCACTTGCAAGTGCGTCATCGAACGGCATGATCTACCGGCTTGTTTAGACCTTATGATAAATGTATATTCTATCTCCTTCTTTATTATATCCAAATGCCACGGTTGTCTTTACACTATGATGGAAATTATCTCCCTGGACTTCGCTCCTTCATTATCTAATTTGCACATTTTTGCTACGGTACGCTATTGTTTTCGGTCGATCTGTGCCCAGGATCTACCAAATGCAGTCACCGTTACCACCCTTCAAGAAATACTCGATGACCATGTCTCAATATCAAATTATATGTCACTCATGGCCAAATCAAACAAAGGAACCCTTGGTCAACCATCTCGATATTGATTTTTATTCTCTTAATATCCTTTCTGGCATTGTTGAAACCCCTACTATACCTTATATTCCTGTATTCCCTGTTCCTCGTCTCTGTTTATGACTCCCACTTGCTGTTGTCGTAATAAATATGGCGGATCAATACCGAGCCAATAGAAATGAAGATAATCGAAGAGTAGTGATAAAATAAAGAGTAATGTAAAAAGATATCGTTTATTGTTTTAATGATCATGGGTATTTATATGTTTTCTAACTACTTGTAATAATAATAAATTCTTTAGTAAAACTAATGATAATAATATGTATACGTGGAGTAATGGAGGATGCGATACGTGTTCATGACTGTCAATTGAATACGTGTTCGAATAATTAATAAGATGATGGATGGTGAATACGTGGCATATTAAAATTGAAGTGCGATTGCAACAGTACAGTATTACAAAGATAATTCAAAATGGAATTGTGACTCCAAATCTTTTTTACTGCAACACTGTATATCTTAGATTTGAATAAAAAAAATCCATGTAAATAACATAAAAATATAGTATCTTCCAGAGCGTTTGGTAGGATTAAAGAAAAGTGATATGAAATTGGGTTCCACCATCAACAAGTGAGTATTAAGTTGATAGTGGCGATTCAGTTTCATGGTCTACAATTTCCATGAAAGAGCTGTTGGCTATTTTTTTCTTTTTCAGCATACTATGGAATCTCCTGAATGTAACACAAATTCACTCCCAGTTATTGCACTTGTGTTACACACGCACCTTTTGCATGAATCGAGTGTTGATTTTATTATTGTGGCAAATCGATCCCGGTGAACGGCATAAATGGACAAATGGACAACACATTATTATAACTACTTTATGTTAAAAAAATCAAGGTATATAAAAAACTTTGGTTTAAATGGAATATATTAATTATGGATTAAAACGATGGGAAATAGTAAACTAATAAGCAATCTTTATATTATATATCATTAGAAGCATCTTTTCTTTCAAAGCATTTTTACATATACTAAAAAAAACACTCATATATTATTCTCTATTATATATATAGTTTATTCTTCCCTCAAGCTCACATTGGATGTGTTAGTAGTTAATGACAGCAACGGATGAAACTATAAAGGATTTTTAGTAATCTTTTTTTTCTCTCTCCCTTAACAAATCTACATTCTTCTTCCAACTTCCACACGCACACACACACAATTCCCTTATCACCCCTATGAAATTATTGCACAATTTTTTTCTTGGATGTCATTTACTATCTACTCTTTTCCATTGAGTACTTTTGGTATTGGTATATTTGGATCATGTCAAGATACAAATCATGGCTCTTCAAGACTCAACATTTCTATCAACTCTTGATTTTACTAATCGGTTCTATTTCCGTTATTCCACAAGTAAGTCTTTTTTTTTTTGTTTTGATCCGCCAATCTCAATATTATTATGCTTCAAACCATACTTATTCATTCCATTATAAATTTTTCCTATGCAAGGAACCATAATTTATATCTATCATCATCTTCAAGTCAACCAATAAATCCTTCCTGAAAAAATTCATCCATGTTCTATGCATTGTTTATTTTGATGAACGAATAAGATTCAATATCATATTCAAATTACAAGTCATGCAATAAGGTTGAAAAAGGGCTTTTATACATGATTTTGATGGATATACAATAAAATCATATGTTAATAATATACTTTTATATTTTACTAGTTAAATATCCACACCTACAATGCAATGCTAACACCAGCAACAACGATTTCATTTAACCGAAACTCATTTATTATACTCAAAGGCACATTCTCTCGGTGCATCTAATATTACAAACAGTTTAATCAACAAATCGTACGCCACTCACATATGCTTCACACAAAAAAAAAAATAAAGATATATAAAAAAGGATTATTCCCCATTATTATCACCTATCTTCCATATATAATCATTTCTCCTGTTTCCTTAAAATATCTTTGTAGTCCTCCCAGCTGTCTGATACTATTATACATTCGCTCCTTTTTTAATAATAACATCAATATCATTGGTTCTTTTCATATTTATAATACGCGTCATTTCAAATAAACACCATTCAGCCACTTATTTTTTTTTTAAAAAAAAAGAGGATATTCAATATTAAAATGATAAAATATGTAATGGGGGTTCTTTTTATACGCTATTATACTATTTTTTGCAAAAAGACTTTGTAAAAAAAGGAGAAGAGGAGAGGGAGAAGACTACTTTGTAATTTCTTTTTCGCTACTTGATGGTTTTTTATCTTGTGGTTTTTCCTCTTGTTTTTCTTCTTGTTTTTCTTCTTCTTGTTTCTCCTTTTCTTGTCGTTCTTGTTGTTTCTTCTTGTGATTATTATTCATCTTTCGATACGATCCCTTTCCTATAAAAGTAGAATAATTGATATACTACATGAATAATCTAATAATAGTTTGTTGTTGCTTCCATTGTCATAGCTAATATAACATACCTTGGCGATTTCGTCTGTGACGATTAAAAGGTCTGTTTGGTTTTTGGACCTTTACCACCTTTATCGATTGTACATTACTGATATTAATTGTTGACATGTTGAGGTTTGAGAAAGAAAGAAAAAAAGGATTGACCCAAACTCATGTTTTTAAATTTATTCTACCAGGCACTCCGACAATCATTACTACTTTTCTTTGAGAAATTTCATGCAAGTTGAAAGTGCAATTCCCAATTTTGTAAACACGCGATTCGTGTTATTGACGCGTGCCTTTTCTTTTTTTATACTCCAGAAAACACACTCTTAATCATTAGGCCATTGTACATAACCGCAAAATATTTTAAATTAAAAGAAACTTGTTGTTATCAAAATAATACACGGAAGGAGTTTTCTTTATTATAAGTTCGAGAGTTATAAAGAGAATCTATTTAAATGGTTTCCTCCGGCCAAATAAAGAATCTATTATCTGATAATATGTAAGTCTCTTTTTGTTTTTGACAAGATAATAAAGAATAGGATACTGGTAATAAATAGATATTTTTTTTCTTTGACTCTTTTTTCACACCTTCTATTTTTTATTCGCGTTTTTTTTCTACAAGATCCATTCCACTCAAGATCGCTGTTCTTTTATGGTATTCTTTTTTTTTTTTCCTTTTCTTCAAATGACATGACCATTAATTCAAGCAAGATCAAACAATAATATATTATTAAATTTTTTTAAGGTATTCATGATTTATCCAACGGTCAAGATCATTGGTTTTTTTCTCTCATTGATGATCTATTTGTATACCGATGTTGGTAATAACACATGCTTTTCACTGGCAAGCAATACTTATCTTCTTGTTGATCTGGATACACTATAAGTTCGTCTCACAAATAATAAAGTCAATCTGCTCAGCGTGATTCCAGTTTCTTCTCCTTCAAAAAAAAAGGACACGCTTGGGTAAGTTTGTACATCCTTTGTTGCAATATTTTCTTATTTCCCTTTATCAATAATAAATACTTTTCATTGTATTCAACAAATTCAAAGTCAATAAATCCTTATTAAATATATAGTTGTGGATCTTCTGCAATGAATTTTCTTGATGCTTATGGTTGATGTCTTTTTGTTCTTAGTGTGTATAATATTTGTTTGAATGTAGGGATTGTATATCATGTTATAAAAAAAATGCACACGCGTTGTTTTGCTTTCACTCATCCATCATGTACACTGGATCATTCTCTCTTTGTTTTGTTTTGTTTTATATATAGTTTATATATAGATTTTATTGGTGTGATGAATTAAGAATTGGAAGTATATAAAATAAATAATTGTAAATGTTTTATTGTAAATATCTATTTGTAAATATTTGACGGTATTCAAGAATTATCGGCAGGCAAGTTCAATGTATAAGGGCCATTTTTCTCACTGGGTTTTTTCCTTACGTATATGTTACGCTTCAATTGTGGAATGTCGTTTCACTATTTTCATTTTTTTTTTTGGGGGAGTAGTAGACGCACCTGGTCTTTATCCTATTGGTTTCGATTGATAGGTTTTTTTCTTTGATCCAGCAGGTGAAGGTCGAAAAAGGTACGTTTATCGTTGGTTCTTTTGGTTAAGATGGAGAAAATGAGAAAGGGAACTTGTTTGATGTGCTTCATTAAAATATTTTATTAATAGTAAAAAAGAGAAAAATGGATCTGGTAAGGACCTGTCATGTTTATTTGTGTGTGATGCATGGATGAAACTATTAGATATATTACACTTAGTGTTCTTTTTTATATTTTTACTAGTCTTCTCGTCGGGGTGCCCATGTTTGTCTAGTTGAATTTACCTTTTCTGGCTTCCCTCTATTATAAACACGAAAAAGGCTATTGTTTTTTCTATATTTCTAATTTATTTCGCGTAGGCGCGTTTTTTTTTCTTTAAACATTCTCTCCTCCATTCCTTCATCATGCAACTCTCGCAATCCGATCTCCAAGTTGTAGAATATGATGCTGTAGCAAAATCCCTATTACGAAAAGCCACTACCGGCGAAATTTTCGAAAGTGTTAAAGAATGGTTTCAACATCCAGAATTAAAACCTGCCAATCCTACGAGCAATTGGATACAATACGAAATATATCAAGGAAAGAGAGCGAAATCAGCATTAGTAAATAGGCTTTATCAGGATTGGGTAAAGAAACAACAGCAGCTACAACTATAGCTATTTTTTTTTCGTTTTTCTTCAGTCCATGTATTAAAAAAACTCAATGGAACTCTCTCTCTCTATATATATTATATATATACCTTTTTGATTAGCCCGATGGATTGACAATGTATCAAATGGCAACACTAGATATTAAAAGTAAGATCAGCAAAAAAAAAAAAGCAGTATGCCAATCATCTTGACGCTCTTTTTTTTATGTTTAGATGTTATCAGTCGAAGGTTATCTCCAATATTAAAACTATGGGAAGTGAAAGGAGGTATGTAACATACAATTATTGGTGCCTGGACAGTTTCATTGAAATCTTTTCTTCTATAGATTCGGCACGAGTAGATAAATCATTAGAAGCCTATACCGCAAGAGATCAATTATATAAACAATTATCTGTTTTCTACAAATGTGTAAGTATATTTCTTGTGATGATGATGATTTATTCCAGTTTAGCGCATAAACATATTCCATTGATATCCCTCCCCCCTTTGTGAATGTGTATAGCATATCCTTGTCGAAACCAGTGATGAAGAACAAGTAGATTGGTTTCGTATTGCCATCTTTGAAACGAGAGATCAAAAAAATATGCCTTCTTATTCACAAACAATCAATCTTGCACGATTTCGTGATACTCCTTATATTGCACATGTTGGTTCTGTTCGTGTAGCACTTGTACAATTGATTCAACAGGTAAAAAATAAAGGATGATGTCGATTTCGAACGAACTGAAAATAATAATGGATCCATCATTTCTATTTAGTTATGCGCAAGTGTCTATGGTGGAGAAAGGATTGAACAATTACAAGTAGCAGAACACGATTTCAACAAAATAGCCACGGTTGCCAAACATCATAAAGCTTTGGGTACTTTTAGTCGATTCCTTGGAAATGGATATGATAGTAATCCTTTGGATTTACGCGAACAATTGTCAAAACGACCAAAAGAACAAGAATATGTGACTGGTAGAGAGCGACGACGAAGAATTGTTCCTTTAGATCGAGAATTAATTCAAGGTCGTTATCGTCAAACAACAGAGACATTTGGTACTCAAGTAGTACAGGGATTAAATAAAGCTGTTATTCATGTAAGGAAAGGAAGGAATTATATTTATATATATAGAAAGAGAGAGAGAGAACAAAGGAATCAATGGTTTCAACCCCGTCTCTCCCCCCCAAATTCCTCTTTTTTGATGACCATTTTTATAGATGGATACTTCGATGAAGGATATTGTGGATCCATCCATTACGGAAACCATATCAGAAGATGAACTTAAAATGAAAATGAAAGTTACCATCAAAGGCACCAACGTTATGGAAGGATTTCGACAGTTAAGTCTAAGAGGCATTATGAAAGCACCTATTCCTCCATGGATCATGGATATGGCAGCTCAAGGAATCAATACTGTCTATGTGACGGAGGATGGTGTATTGAGAGAAGAATTAGTGGATGATGATGATAATAATAATGAGCAAGATAAAAATGATCATCAAGGACAAATGCCAATAGAGAGTAGCCAAGGACAAGAAGAGAGTTAGTTTTTCTTTCTCTATTATATACCATGACAGTAATAAATAATAAAAAACCACTACCCAATGGAAAAAAAACAAACATCTTTTTTCTAAAGCAAAAAAGTTTCCTCATCCTGTGAGATTACTTTTTCAGCCAGTATTAAGGTCAAACATGCGGATTGTTTTTTATACATATTAGAATGACAGAAAAAAGAAGAGGTACAATTTTTATATAATAAAATAAAAAAAAGGATGGGTAGGAAACAAAAAAAGTGTTGAGCGATGGATTATTTTTAATACATTTATAAACAAAAGGGAAGGTAGGAGGGGAGGGGAATCTATTTCTTCTTTTGAGCAGTAACGTTGAACTTGAAATAGATGATATCACCATCTTCAACAACATATTCCTTGCCCTTTTGGTTGTATTTACCATTAGCCTTGACTTGTGTTTCACTACCAAATTCCTTCAAATCTTCATACTTCATGACTTCAGCCATAATGAAACCACGTTCGAAATCAGTATGAATGACACCGGCAGCTTGAGGAGCCTTGGTCAAACGGCGAATAGTCCAAGCACGGACTTCATCAGGACCACCAGTGAAATAATAGATCAATTGAAGAGCACTGTAACCAGACACAATGATCTTGGGCAACATGGTGTTACCACCCAATTCCTTGATGGTCTTCTCTTTTTCTTCCTTATCTTCGATCAACGACAAACGTTGTTCATAAGCACCAGAGTAAGGAATCATCAAATCACCAGCGGAATGAGAATCAATCCAAGCCTTGATCTTGGGCAAGTACTTGTTCTTCTTACGTAAGTAATCCTTTTCACTGCAATTGGCCAAGTAAATGACGGGTTTGGCAGTGATTAAATGCAAGGAGTTGATGACTTCAATTTCCTTGTTAGTCCACACACCATGACGGACTTCCTTGCCCTCCTTGACCCATCCAAAGACCTTTTCAATAACGGCAAATTCTTCCTTGCGAGCCTTGTCTTGAGCATTACCGCCGTGACCCAAACGCTTGACGGAGGCACCCAAATCAGCTACGTTCTTGGCCAAGAATTCTTCATCCTTTAAACGTAATTCTTCATGAATAATTTCCAAATCACGAACGGGGTCTAAATCACCTTCGACATGAGTGACATCAGGATCATCAAAGGCACGGACAACATGGAAAATGGCATCAACAGCTTTAATGTGGGACAAGAAAGCGTTACCAAGACCAGCACCGCTGGCGGCGCCCTTTACCAAACCTGCAATATCAATGACAGTCAACTACATACATATGGATGTGGTTAGTTTTCTATATATATATAGGTCGATACTATTTTGGGGTATAAGAATCATTTCATAAAAAACATACGAAAGCAGGGATTTCCTTGGCAGGCTTGTAGTGTTCACACAACCAATCGAAACGGGCATCGGGAACTGCGACACGGGCTTCTTCCGGATCTGTATTTGATTTCCACCCATATTTAGTATAAATATTATACTATTTTCTATAAAAAAAAGTAGTCCTCACATTCTTCTTCTTAAACAAAGAAATACTATATATTTACCAATAGTACAGAAAGGATAGTTTTCTGCAGCAACAGCAGAGTTTGTCAGGGCGTTGAAGAAGGTAGACTTGCCAACGTTTGGAAGGCCGACAACACCGATCTTCAAGTTGTTGGAGGGACGACCAAGCAAAAGCTTCTCTTCTTTGACGGCCTTCTTAGGTGGCATGACTATATATAAAAATATATTCTAGTTATTAATTCCTATATTTTCTATTCTACGCATCTCATCATGGTTCATCCTCGGGCCATTTCAAAAATACCTTTAAAATAGTTCTATTATAGAAGGAGTTGTAAAAAAAAAAAAAGTGGTTAAAAAAAATGTTGGACTTTTTGCTTAGCACAAAAAAAATTTTGACTTGTAAAGTGACGTCAACACCTTTTGGTCTTGTCAGGAACTTAACTTTCTCGTTTTTTTTGAGTACCGTTATAATTTTTTTGTTTGACAACTTTTTTGAAGTATAGATAATATACAATATGTTGATGCGACAAATTAACGACATCAAGGTGGTCTTGTCCCCTTTTAACAAAGCTTCCAAAGCATCACGGTAATTGAGGAATAGAATGCCATTAGGAGCTTGACATGGGCTTTTCTTTCTTTCCAGTTCATTGACGTTTCTTTTCGTTTATAATAATAGGTTATTTTTAAATCGCGTCAATACAGACGAAGCTCGTAAAGCCAATCCTGCTTTGAAAATTACAGCTACCATTTTGAACGATGCCCAAGCTCCTTCGCGTATTGACGTTGTCTATCGTACGTTTGTATTTTTTTGTTCATAATGTGTTGGATATTCTTATTTTAATACGTAGAGGTGGAAAAAGAAAAACTAATATTTTGCTATTTGGACATGTATATTTGTGTTTGGGTTGTGTTTTTCATAGGTGATGGAAAGAAACTCGGATTGGACACGGATAAACTAAAGATTGACAACATTGTTGAACTTGTGAATAAGCATGCTAAAAAGTTGGATGAAGTGGAACAAGCTAGTTCTTGGTAAAGAATAATCTGCCATTTTCTTTATCATCTATACTATACATCATTTACATTACTATTATTTTATCTATCCAACAAAAAACACGCACACTTTGTAAATATATATCACCCTCGTCATTATAAAAAAAAGTGAATTACCTTCATTTTTTCAATGTGCTTCCACTAAAAGTTTGCTTTCAAGAACACATTTTCCTTCTTTATATTTGTTATCATCATTATATGCTTTGACCTATACATATATTTGTTTTATTAAAAATACTCGATCGATCGATATCTCAACTAAACATTAGAAAGAAACTTGCATAAATCCAACCGAGAATCGTATCACATTTTGTACAGTGAACATCTTTAATTGTATGAAGTCCTGTGGTCATGGCTCTATCTTGTTCATCCCCTTGAATCACATTGACTCTATAAAAAGAAATAGACCGTGATTTATAAAGTGAGTGAAAGACGACCTTAGTTTATGGATGATGATACTGTTTCTTACACTTGATGAAAAAGATAAGCTTGACCATATTTGCCTTGAAATTGCTATATAAATAGATATATGATTTATTTGTTTGTTTGATAAAAAAATTATATATGAATAATAATAAAGTCTAGTATAGAAATACCTTGGAAAGTACAAAATCATCTGTAGCCAAATGTGTTTTACATTTACTACAAGCATAAATCACATTGCCTTCAAGAAACGTTCGGTAAATCAATCCCATCGCTTCGTTATATAAACAGGATGCTATAAAAAAGTAATAGGATGGTGTGAAAAGCGAAAGAAAGTGAAAAAAAGAAGTATCTGTGATTATTGTAAAGTCCAACAGGGTAATTTATGTGTGTGAGAGTTGGTGTTATGTTTGTGTGTGAATTGTGCAAGTGTAATACATGCACACATGCTATGCTATATTACCATGTTGACTGTGCCTCATCATCCAAATCCTTTCCATGCATTTTCTTCCTTTAGAAATTTAGCGGGACCCTATTTCATCTTATTCAGCAATGCAGATACCCAACTCTGCACTATGGAAAAAAAGAGGACTGACCTTTTTTTTTTGCTTCTCCTCATATTTAAAGTTCCAGGCCCACACACATACATAAATTTTATTTTATTCCCTTTTCCCTCTTTTTTTCTTTCTTTTTTTTTTAATTAACTCCATAAAAGAAAAAGACATTACGCCATGGATCTCGATGCCCTTTTAGCACAAGAAATTGAAGATTTAAATCGAGACAGTGAAGAAGATCGACGAGTAAAAGAAGCCGTCATTCTCGATAAAAGAGATCCCAACAAGATTTTATGTCCTGATGACGACTATTCTTCAGACGATAGTTCTTCCGAGAATAACCACACTCCCAGAAGACGTACCATTCGTTACTTTGATGAAGTCGGACCAGGCGATGAGGATTATTTTGAAGACGATTTAGCGATACGTGACCCTGAATTATTTCGAACCACTGAATTAAATCGACAAATTATCTTGGATGGTGAAACACTTCCAACGGATGATCAGCTTGAACAGCAATATAACTCTCAACGTAAAAAATCCATCGCTTTAATGTCTCAACGTCCTCCTGAATTGGTCTTTTCGGATCCTCCTACCACCGTGACAGAACCAGATCGTATTATCGTCACATTCCATTATGGGAAAACATCTAACCGTCCTGTGAATAAATCTCGCAAGTATATGATGGCATGCGATTTCGGAGAAGAAAGTATGTATGCTATGAATTGGGCTTTAGGTACCATGTTACGTGATGGTGATGAAGTCCATGTAGCTACTGTTGTGACATCAGATGAAGATATTGATGATATGGATGATGAACAAAAGTATCGCCTTTGGCAAGAGGTAACCAACAATTTATCTTCTTATCTCTCTTCTTATATATCAAATAGAGAGAGAATCTAACGATTCTCTATTTCATTCTTCTATCTAGATGGATCGTAAATCCAAAAGCTTGATATCCAAAGTACGATCCAAATTGGAAGAAATGTTATTATACAATATCACCATTGTCATTTATTCTATTGCTGGTCAAACCAAAGAATCTTTACTGGAATTGGTACTCATTTTATTTATTATCTGGAATGGAAAAATATATATCCTTTTTATTCACACATTCTTCTGCATGATATCATTTATTACAGATTTACAGTTTACCATTGACCATGGTTGTATGTGGTTCACGCGAAAAAGGGGCTTTCAAAGGGTATGTCTTATTTTTAAAAAGCACTATCATCATCATGTCATTCAATTCACTGAACTTGTCCTCACTAAAAAAATGATAATAGTTTATTGATGGGAAGTGTTTCTACATTCCTTGTTCACAATGCTCCTGTTCCTGTATCTGTGGTTCGACCTCAAAAGAAAGAGAAAAAGAATAAGAAAAAGATGACAGCAGCTCAAAAACTCTCACAATCTGTTCGTAATGGTCAACTCAAAGTCGATGAAGTAGCTGGTGCTGCGGCTCCTAATATTCCTAATCAGCAACAGCAACAGCAACAGCAACAGCAACAGCAACAGCAACAGCAACAACAACAGCAACAGCAACAGCAGCAACAAAATCAATAAATTCAATGATATAACACTCAAACACACTTTTTTTTCTTCTATTTACGATTCTTATTATTATTCATATTCCCAAACCTCCCCCCCTTCATTTTTCTTAAATTTATAAATGACCCTTTTCCTTGCCTCCAGTCTAAATTCCCTTTTTTTTTGCACATAATAATATACATTTTATCATTTCTTTTCCCAAAGAAAAAAAACAGAAACCAATTATTTTTTAATATAAATATATAATCAAATGTATAATACTATTATCCAAATTCATCAATCACTACCCCAACATTTACTTTTTTTTTAAAATACAAATCCTAGCGTATTATTTGGTTGTTGTTATTATTGTTGATGGATGAGGGGATGTTTCTTTCGTAGTTACAAAATAAAAAGGCGTTGTGCAAGTGTGAGTGAGAGATATTATTAATAAAATATGATGGCAGCGAGAAATAATATAATAATCATCAAGATCAATCGTGATAAAAAGGAACTTTGTGCATTTTGTCCATGTAAACCATTGGATGTGGCAGGAATATTCTATTGAGAGAGCGCGTCATTCCGACCGAGAAAAAAAAAAGCATTAGTTTTTTAATTAGCTTTCTTTCTCCATTATGAAAAACAAAATCCATACCAAAGTAATGCCTAATGGAAATAGTCCAATGCCTGCAGAAATGGCAACATTACTTCCTGCATTATACATTGCACCTCGAAAAGGTTGTCCAAAGAATGAAGTACCGGGTTGATTAGGGTCTCGTAATGGGGGTGGTCTTTGGCCGGCTGGGCGTGTGGGTATCGATGGATTCGTCCTATAGATGAGAGATAGAAGAAGAGTTCAGCCTATCTCCACCTCTTCTTCTCTAATCCCAACGTCTATCTCTCCTTTCCTCTTACCTTGGATCCTTTTCTTCTCTTCCTCGTCCATATACAGGAATAACTTTATCTTTTCCACATCCTGCTTTACACACGGGACACGTTGGGTTTCGTGATTGTGCATTAAGCCATTGGGCAAGACATGACCAGCTAAAATGAATTCTTTTTATTTAATAACAAGCTTTTTTTAAAAAAAAACATAATAATAATGACATACCAGAATAAATGACCACATAATGTCAATACAGGATGTGTTGCTGTATCAAAGCTATAAAAAATAAAATAATCATATGAAAAATTAAACACACCAATGTAAGATTCGACTCAATATGTATCTTAAACACAAGATGAATGATCCAATTATATCACCCAATTCAAACTTACCATATATTACATTCATAGAATCCACTATTACCACTATTATTATTATGACTACTACTTGCACCGCTTTCTGATTGTTGTTGTTGTGTCGTAGTACCAGACGACGACTCGTCATTTTGTGTTGCTGTTGTTGTTGCTCCTCTTTCTCCTCCTATCGTAGTACTAGTTTTTCCATTATGCCGCCTTCTAAGTTCATTGGAATTATATGAAAATTGACTTCGTTTTCGTTCTGGAATTAATGGTTCTTCCGTGGTTGTTGAACTTTCAAAGTCAATCCCTTCTTGTTGTTGTGGCTGTGATGTAGTTATGCCTGACTCAGTAGCTACCGTACTTTCATGAAATAATGGTTCTTGCGATAGTGATGGATGGTGTTGTTCTGATGGTATTGAAGAATTTACATCATGTAACATGGTTGAATTTGTCGTGTCATTACTATCATTATTCTCATTATCATCGTCCCTCAGAAGAGTTGTTTCGCTCATTATGCTTATTATCTTCTTTTCGTGCCAAGAGAAAAAAAAAAGGGAGGGAAAAATAGAAAGCGTGTATCCGATAAATATAAGTGTAGAAGGAGAGTCGTGTGCTTTTTACAAATAAGTTATATACAGATTAATAATAATAGTGCAATGTTGGAAATAATATATATAAATTTCAAATGAAACAAAAAAAGTTGAATGGTTTCTATTCCCAAAAAAAAAAGAGCGTCTCTCTTTATGTGTAGCTGTAGCCTATCACAAACTTTGATTGATGCTCGGAAAAATCGTTCTGGCGACATTTTCCCGTCCTTGCTCAAGCTCTGTATGAAACTAAATGCAGAGTGACAATTTTTTATCACCCTTTCATTTCTTAGGCAACTATTAATTAGTTAAAGCAACACTATCACTCGTATCATAATTCGTTTCCATTTAAGTAATAAACAAGACATATGAAGTGGAGAGTCTTTGTATAATAATTAGTAGTCTGAAATTTGACTAATGCTTGTTGGTGAGGAAGTTCACAAAATATAGATATCCAAACTTAAAACAGAATATAAACGTGGCAATCAGATCCATTTAATTAGAAAAAAATTACGAATGACATCCTTTTATTCTCTTGCCTTTTTGTATGTATGTTTGTTTGTTTGAGGAATATGATTCATGGTGACGATCTGAGGTATTCAGCGCTTTCACGGGACCAGGATGGTGATCATCTCTTATTGTTAATAGATAGTAATTTAAGGGTTTGACTGAACTATGGATGACGGTTTTACGTTTATAAAAGCGCTTATCAACAAAAATTAAAGATATATATAAAGATGAGTTGAACGCTACGTCATATTATAATGCACAGTTTAATAAGGGAGCTACATTCATTACCTATTCTTGAATGCCCATTGGATACACATCACTGATCAACAGGTTTGCTCCAGGCTGATACAGTATATATCATTGTATTCATCCTATTTTCTACTCACATTAATAATCTAAGATTTGTATCCAGTTTCATTAAACCTAATACGTTTTCCATAAAACCATTCAACATCATTGTAAATACTTGAAAAGATATGGAATCAAAAGTACTGGATGTATTTTATTGATATGACGAATACTCGGATTATGACGTTATATTCAATTTACAATATCAGATTTAAACAATAACAAATGAACCTTCTCGTACATCATTTGTAAATTTAGAAAATTTAGGGCGACGATGCAAATAAAAACTGCGGCATCGGAAGAAAAATACGCCAATCGATTTGTATAAAGAACTATCACCTCCTTGCCCATTTTGTTCTACTTTTCGAATGACAGGATAAATTCGAGAGGAGGGTGATTTTACACCCATTGAGAATGGTAGATCCAATATCATACATTCGTCGCATTCCTCCATCAGGGACAAAAACGTAACTGGATGGTGTCTTCCAGGAGGTATAACGGATTCCATCATTTGTCGATCCATTTTTTCATGTTGGACTGGATCCGATGTTAATTCAGTTATATAATGGGTAATCTCGGTGCCTATGTCACGTATCTGTAAAAGTCTATGATCCATTGTTGTATCAAAAGGGGTTTTGAAAGGTATATTTAAGTCTTCTTTGACCAAAGGGAAATGGCGCGGCTTTGCTGCAATAAAGCGAATGTTATTAAGATGGAGTCGATCCTTCTGTATTTCATTATTGTCATTGTCATCGTCGTCATCCCTTTTGGTACCAACTTTTTTTCGTCGATCAATTTTTATAATACCTTGTATTTCTTGGTCCTTGAGTTGAGATTTCAGTTCACGACTAACATGAGCACCTTCAATACCAGTCCAGGAAGGGAGATGATGTATTACTTTAATTGTACTTTTATATGTATCTCGAGCTTTTCCGAAACATAGTACAGATAAATCCTTTTCAATCAGGTCACTGTAGAAATTGCTAAGCACAGTGTCCAGTGGTAGACCATAGTCCACTTTGACATCCATAAGGTTGTGAAAGATATTGCCCAAAGCGAAAGCGCGATCATGTTCTTTGGTTGTGGAGCGTGCATGAGCATGACGCAATATGAAATTGGCACTGTATCTATCGCATCTACCTTTCAACTCAAATAAATTGTCAGAAATCTCGTTATCAAAACCCAAACTTCTAGCTGCGCTAGCCATACGATGTGTATCCCACAAATGGGTGTTTCTTCCAACAAAGACTATGTAATTTGACATTATAGCTTCTTCTAAAGTCCATAGTCTTCGGAGCCATTGACTTTGACCGATATCAACCAAACACTTTTTGATGATATCACGCTTCTCTTCTACTTCATCATTGTTTGTAATCGATGTGAAATCACCGCCTGTAATTGTTGTAAAGGAATCTTTCCAAGTGAGTGAGGTATCTTTGAATTTATCTGGAATCGCCATTTCTGGAATCATGGCCACGGTATAGAAAGCATTCTGGTATATTTTGTGCATTCTCGCAATCTCCGCGTGCTTGGCTGCTTTGTCATTTTGGTCGATGCATATCTTATCATACCAGATATAGTCGATGTCAAAATCCTTGCAAACTTGTTGGACTAATTGTTCAAACTTCACTTCTTTGATTTCATGGTGGTCAAGAAATGAAGACGGGTCTGCCTTTTCTTTTTCTTGTTCTTCTTTCTCTTGTTCTTCTCCTTCATCATTTTCTCCATTTCTTTTTTTGATATTCTTCTTGAAAATAATTCGGTGTTTCCCATGGTCAAAGAATTCGTATTTGCCATTTTCACCAGGAAAAATATCACCAGAATAATTCCATGAGTAAGAGAGAGTACAATAACCATGAATTGCTTCGGTGCCAGGGACGCGTTCCATGTCGGAAGTACGGACAAGCCAAGTGGGACGGAATTCTGAGCTGATATTTATTTTCACACCAAAGGGCCTGCTTTCTTTAAGGAGGGACGGCGAGTCTGCAACATACGTCATATACATGTTGAACTATTTTTTTTTTAATAAATAAATGTTCTGTGAGTTTATGATATACATAGATTTATGGTAATAAGATTATTCCAGGAGTATGTTTGCCAATAGATATCTTTTGCTTTAACTTACATATTTGGTATTAATAAATATATTTGTTAGATTATATGACCAATGAGGTAGATATTTTTCAAGCTCTTGTAGCAATTAATAATAAATTGAGAAAAAGAAAGGCTACAAAAAGGTAGAATCACCTCTCTCAATCTTATATGATTGAGTCTAGGAAGTGGACTGACGATCTTTACTAAAAGTGAAGGTACCTCCGGGTACCACAGACAGAAGGCTTGTTCAGAAAGGAGGAGCTGCAGTTTATGTTTGATCTGGATATTGTGATACCAAAACTGTTGGATTCTATTTCATTTCTCATCTACGTTCGGATGCAATAGGAACCTGTCGGAGTAATAACTTCTAATTTAAAACATTTAATGTATGCTCTCCTGCTAAGTAACTGATTTTATGCAATTACCATGAAAAAATATCTTTTTTAAAAAGTTTATATAGAGTAAACTCCTTTTCTCCTCTTGAACTTAATTGTTTCTACAATAATGTATTTATTTATCATTTGAAAGCTTGTGGATACTATTATTTAGACCTTTTTTCATCATTTTCCGTGTTTTAGAAATGCTGATGAGGCTACAAATTAAAATGCATGCTCTTACTTAGACTCGGTTACAGGGTGTTATACAGTTTACCTAGCTTAATTGTGAACTTCCTCGTTAAATGCAATTACTCGGTTGTTGAATTCAATGGAATCCTTTAAAATAACATACAATCACCACAGCTCATATTAGGACAAACCACCACAGCTTGATATTGGGATCATCTAAAAAGTAGTGATATCCCTTATTGATTTTCTGATACGTACACCAGTGGACTTCATTATAAAACTATTGTATTGAAAGAACAAAGACGAACCACCTTTGCAAAAACTGACGTTCTCTGTCCTCTTTTTTGAATCGTATTCTCTTTCATCATAATAGTATTCTTTGGTTGCGAGAAGCTAATTCATGGTACTAAGTATTATTCAAAAAAAAACCATAACTTAAGTTCATTATAGTACATGAAACGAATCTTTTTAACTTTTTGGATTGACGTGTGAGTTTGGAGTGCAATCTTTATTCAATAATAAAGAGCATCTTTTCTATTCTGGTGAAAAGATATAGCTTTCTATACGATGAAAAGTCTTTGTTTTATTTAATTTCGCCAATGAACACATCATCAGGTCTGACATATTAGTTCGAGACAGATCAATTAATGCATATAGAAAAGAAAAAACCCTGTTGTGATACAGCGAAAAGGTCAGAGGTGTTAGGTGGGATTGCTTGCTGATGGATGGTTCAAATTAAAGTTACGGTAAGTTTTCAATATGATATAGGAAGGTACCATTTATCATTTAAATATGGGGATCTGCATAGCTATTATGTTTGTATCAATCATAATCAAATGAGTCATAATTGACCTTGGTAATCCAATTTTTTGATAGGAAGATTCCAGATAACTGACCAAGATATTTTTGGGGGCAGTGCTGCATTTCTTGTATGCATCGGTTTTGATGAAACACGTAATCCGTTTTTGTTTTTTCAGGAAGTGATCTTTCATCTACGAGATATCAATCATTCGTCTCTGACAGCAGTTATTCACCTTCCTTTGGGTAATTAATTTTTTGTGTATGGACATAACAACTTTGATCTTAGGGCAAAGGTTTATTCGTAAACAGGGTACATTTATTTTCTCCATGGACCAACTATTTACTTGTCAACTGTAGGATATAGTTTTCGTCATAAGCCAAACATTTATTCATCAGCGGATACTAAATTATATCCCACAGTTGGCGAATAACTAGATGGTCCATGGCGAAATAAATGTACCCTGTTTACGAATAAACCTTTGCCCTAAGATCAAAGTTGTTAATGTCCATACACAAAAAATTAAATTACCCAAAGGAAGGCGAATAACTGCTGTTAGAGACGAATGATTGATATCCCATAGATGAAAGACTATAGACCCACATTCGAAAAATTCAAACCCCCTCCGTGTCTGGTTTTCAACACAAATCCTATAATTTTTTATTTTTAGAGGTAATTCATCGAAAGAGACTTTGATTAGGGAGAGAACCACACCGAAAAAAAATGTACCTGGCTAAGTACTTTTTCCAAATATTTAATTTGAGTCAATGGGGAGAGGAAGTTCGTTGTAATTTTGATCTCATTACTGTAGTCGTATTCCTTTCTCTTCTTTCTATAGTTAAATTTCATCCAGTTACTCTTTTTGTTTCCAATATATTGAATATAACCTCCAATTGGTCTGCATCAATCCACTTTTCTTTTAGTATGTAGCCAAACGCAGCATTGATCGCTGCAGACTTTTCCATATTACCTTACTCATCATTTTTAATTTTTTAACTATCCTTTGAAATAATGTCTATCTCCATTCTCATCTTCCTTGACACAAAACATATACCGGATTTGTATTTTCATTTTTCGATAACTCTATATATCGTAAAATTAAATGAGTTATTTTAATGAACATAAAAAGTATTTTATATAATACTAAATTACTTTAACATAATGAAGTTGATTAAGCATGGCACAAAAATATATTTAATGGGATGTAGTTAACAACAAACCTTAATAATTAATGATAAAAATAGTAAATGGTTTATCGAATCCAATCATTCCTATTCGTAGTCAAAACGTTTTTTATCACCAGAAAATGAATAGCATAATATGACAAACACAAAAAGGTACTTTTTTCTTTGATACGTCCATCTTTGAATATATCATGAAAAAGCCAATTATTATAGAGTTGGAACTACCTATTGCAAAAACAACACTCTTTATCATGGTATGTCAGAAATAAGGAAAGGGTAGGCACACCGACATACAGTATACTTTCGTCAGGCAAACTAAAGGTGTCATAGTATTATCTAATTCTTAAAATAGAGCCAAATCTATATGTATGACTAACAAACAGGAAATAAAAAAAATTATATGCAACTTTTTTTGAAGGCACAATAGAGTAATACATTATAGCATCAGAAAATAGATATATATTTAGGCCTCCTATTATTATTGTACTTTATATGTGACTATAAGAGTTCATAGAGTAGTTATTTATTAACTAAACCACAAATTGACTCATTAGATTGGTATGTCATAATTTTTCTTATCGTACAATACTAAAAAAGGTACCTTGTTGTACAATCATAGTTTTATATATAAATAAACCAACGGAGAAAGGTATCTCCATGGAAAAATATTTCGTATGCTCCGCTGCCATTTTGACATTATCACAGCACAACGCTCTAATAATATAGATAAAGTTCTATATTATCACAACTCAAAAGCTATTCGATAAGTAGACAATATATCAATTAAACATATTGAAAATGGGGATATCTAGTTGGTTTTAGACACAAGAAGAAGAACTAGTCTGTTTTTGGAGTTAGCATGACGATAGTTATGTCGTCAAACAGAACAAAATAATAATAATAAAAAAACGCCAGATTATGTAAGCCGATGAATATACCAAAAATAAATAAAGGGGAAAAAAAAGAGGGTCTATAAATATAATTAAATACCACACTTCTTTTCTCTTCCTTTTTTTTATTTATTTCTGTGTACAAGTTTAAACAATATCATTTTTATTATAATGTCACCCAGTACTGAAACTTTAACTACAACTTCAGATATCACTCCTGGTTCTGACGATTGGTTTGGTGATCATGTACACGATTGGAATGAGATTTGCCATTTAGTCAGTAAGTTTTTCTTTAATATTCATTCAAGATTAATGGTTGATTGCTCCTTTTCCTCTTATGAAGGAAAAGTACATTTTACTATGAATATATATTTATATATTCTTTATTAAAGCGAATAAGCTTATCAACAGACTATGGTACTTATTCATTTCTATATTGATGCTGTTATAATACAATAAATGACTTTGATATACATATATATAGCCAGTAATAAAGTACATCAAATTCGACGTAATCGAGAAGGCCAACGGGTGTATCGAGAATGGATTGACAATACTTTATCAAAATATAAAGGAGTTGAAGATTTCTTATTAACAGAAAAGCTTCACTTTCCAAAGGAAGCACCTCAAGATACCAATCGCCCTCATTATATTTTACTTCCTAATGATTTCCCTTATTCAACGGAACCGGGTATTCGACATATTTTGATCTGGTCACAAAGTCCATTAAATGAATCCTATGTTAAGGAAATTCTTGAACAGCACTATGATAGTCAACAATTGGAGTGGGTGTATTTTGTAAACCCTCCCGAATTACAAAGTGTTCGTAAATTACCTCATGTTCATGTATTTATGCGTCCTCGTCAACAATAACTACAATAGGAAGATGGTGGAGCAGTAATAACAGCATAACATTATCATCTTTATCATTATTATAAATAGAATTCTTTCTCAATTATTTATTACTAGTAGAATTCCTTTTCTTCTATTCATTTCTGCTTTCGATTACGTACTTCATCTTATAAATAGTTTTTGTATGGTATGCTTTTTGTAAAAAAAATAACGAGTCCCATTTTCCTATCATGATTATAAAATAAACCATCTAGCCAAATATCATATAAAAGAAATATTGTAATTATCAGTGTGTATATGTATAATGCTTACCATGGAGATTTTTGTGGTGGGCGATTTATTTGTATTTTCACCCACATGGTCCTTGATGATGAAACTTACTGGCCCTTTTTTATGCACTTTTTTCAATTATATTAGTAAAAGCTCATCTCAATAATCTGAATATCCTATCTGGACTCTCTAACCAACATAACAATCTTTTACCACCAGTCAAGGCTGATCTATTGTGCAAACATATCAACAACAACATAAAATTTGGAAAAGTAGTAATGAGTAACAAATAATAATAATATGATGATGAGTATATTAAAACATATCATAACCGTAGAGTAGAAGTCAAGCTCAAATAAAGCTATTTTTATAAATTGGTTGACAACTTTTATTCAAATAGATATCATGCTATGGTTACCCGAGAAACCAAATATGTGCTGACGCGTTAATAAAAATAAAAATAAAGTCTTGTCTCGCATGACTTCTGAGGCGCCAAATCCATCTTTTTACTTGGTCGGAACAGTCTACCGAAGTATAAAAAAATTAACACTTCTTTTTTTCCACTTTACTTTTTTTTTTCTAATGAGTTTCCTTTGGTCGTTTGGATCAAGTAGTAAAAAGGTTAGAAAAAGATAAATAAATAAATAATAATACGACATATAGAAACAAAAAAGCTGAAACATATATATAAATATAAAACCAGGAATCAAGTGGTGGTCCACCTGTTGCTACAGGTTCTGCACCTGACTTCCAACATCAACAGCAACACCAAACCTTTAAAACAATGAGTACTGCATTTCGAAGAGGTGTCACTTATAACAGTAAGAAAAAAAACTCTGTAACGTGTCCAAGTGAAAAAAAAACCATGGTTTGACCTTGTTTTTCGTATTTTTTATTCTAGTGAAAATTGTGTTACGCGGTGATGTCATGACGGGCAAGTCCACTTTATGTAAGATTATTTTTTTTTGACAATGGAAAAAACATAGTTGTAAAAAAAAAAGAACAATGTTCTCACTATTGTAATAAAAAAAGTCAATCGTCTTCAAGGAGCAGAGTTTGAAGAAGTATATAAGTCTACACCAGAAATACAAGTAGCGAATATACCTTGGCAATATAAAGGTACAAAAAAAAAGATTGCATAAAAATTTCATGGAACTTAATCGATCTGGATCGACCCATATCTTAAATCTCTCTTTATGGATTTTATTAAAGATTCCAACGATGTTATCAAGGTGGAAGTATGGGATGTGGTTGATAAAGCACATAACAAACCCTCTTCCAAACCTGATACAGGTATTAAACTCGAACATAATGCGCCTTCCAAACTTCAACAACAGCAACAACAAGAGGCAGCATCCTCGGAAGAGCAAGAGCTTGGATTGGATGCTAGTACAGTCAATGTTTATCGAAATACCCATGCTGCTCTTTTTATATTTGATATTACCAAACAATGGACTTTTGATTATGTCAATAATGAATTAGCGAACGTTCCAGAAGGGGTTTCTATTCTTGTACTTGTAAGTCTATATTTTTGAATTCAAAGAAAAATCATATATTTCTTTTCCCGTCTCTTCTTGTTCTCTCTTATTGAAAAATCTTAACTTGGGAAACGACTTACCATGAAAGGGAATTTAATGATAGGGCAATTTTTCGGATAAGAGGTAGGTAAGTGGTGAGGGAGCAAAAGAAAAAGAACCATGTCGATCGAGAAGAGCAGCCTATTTCTTGATGCAAAAAAAAAAGCTTGTTTCGGATAGCAATACAAAAAGAGGGAGAAAAACAAGCTAATAAGGAATATTCATATAATCAATTCCAGTGCAGAACGTGTGGTGAGTTTGGAAATGGTCCATGCAACTTTATATCAGCATAATCAACATCGAATCGAAAAGAATGCCATCAAACCCAATTTGATTCGTTATGCAGAAACCAGTATGAAAACAGGATTAGGGTTACAATATATTTATGATTACCTCGGTGTTCCATTCCTTCAGTTACAGGTAAACTTTGATAATAATCGTATTTTTTTTTTCGTTCTAGCAGTAAAAAAAGTTGTCTTAATTTCTCTCTGACACTTTTTTTTGGGGGGGATCTGATACTATTTTATTTAGATGGAGTCGTTTAAAAAACAGTTGGAATTAAAAGCTACCGAAATTGTGGATACGTTGGAAAGTCTGGATACCAGTGATAAAGTGCCTGAAATAATGAGACGTAGGAGAGGACAAGATAATTTTGATCAACGTAAATTGATTTTATTCCTTTAAAACTGGGTCGGAAAGAAAAGCACAAACTGAGATGGTTTTAACTAACATTCTCTCTATGTAAATATAGCTTCTGAACCCCACTTAGCGAGACAACATGAGGAGTTGAAAAATGCTTGGGATCAAGAACTGGAAGATATTGCCACAGAAAGTATGTTCTGTTTTTTCACAATCGAATCATATTAATAAGACAACTTACAATGAACGAAATTTATTATATATACGTAGACCCTACTACGTTGGAAGTCCCTTCATCCCCTTCCTTTGTACGAAAAGAAACACCTCCACCACCAACTGCTCCAGTACGAGGAAGACGACGTGAAGGGTCTCTTGTTTCTGATTCAGATCGTATGCCTGCCGCAGTGGATCAATTCGATGCAGGTGAACTCGCAGATGATTGGTTTGGAGATGATACAGGTGATACTTCCTTTGGAGTCACTGCAAAAAAGCAAGATTCAGATAATGAAGACTATGGTAGTAATCCAATGGTAGCTGGAGATGAAGATGTTGAGCCTGTCGAATATTTTAATACTGGAAAAACATCTCGTCCTACTACAATGTCACACCAACAACAAAATAGCGATGAAGAAGAAAAAGAAGAAGAGGAAGAGGAGGAAGGTGTCCGCCCCCACATAGATCAAAAGGAAAAGCCGGAAGAGGACGACGACGATGATATTAATCCGTATGGTCCTCCCCCCGTTTTCCGTAGTGAATTAAGTGAAGTGTGGAGTTCTACTTCAATGATCCATGATCCTCAACACCACCAATCACGAACAGGTCATACTTTATTGATGGGACAAACACGTATTGAATCCGATAGTGAGGATGAAGATAATACATTCTCACCAGCACCACTATCTGAAGATGTACGCTCATCACCAACACCCGATGTCTCTTCTGGATCTCCTTTCATGGCAAGTAGTGGATTTGGTGGATATGAAGAAATTGGTGGTGATAATGAAAATCCTTGGTCTTGGGATGATCAGCAACAACAAAAGGAATATAACGAACAGCAAACGAAAGAAGAAAGTGATTTTTGGGCAGATACAAAAGAAGAAGAACCACAGGTAAATATTTTTTTGTTTTATTTATAAAGACCTAATACTTGTTCTCATAGTAACCTATTGAATGAATGTTATAATGCAATCATTATAGGTTACGTTACAGCAGCAGCAACGTGAGGAATCAATAGAAGAAACTAGAAAAACTTCAGAGAAAAGTAAAGGAAAGAAAAAAGCAACGAGCAGTAGTGGTACTACAAAAAAGAAGAAATCAAAAGATGGCAGCAAAAAGAAAAAGAAAAAATCGACCACTTCACCTTAACATAATCTTCCTATCCCCCAGCTAAAAATAACTTTTGTACTGATCAATTGAAAGGAAACATATTATATATTATATATTTATATCAGCAACAAGCAAAAAAAATCAACAATAATAATAAAATACCATCAATTCCAACTTTCTTTCTTGTAACAATATATAATGATGAAACAATATAACTATTATGAGCCATCAAGAAAGCAGTCTGTGCTGTACGCATATTTACTACGTTTTCTTTTATATCACCTAATAATAATAGTCACTGTTTCATCAACACGCCACCTTTTATTCTTGAGCTCTTTCAAAAACTTTTTTTAATAAAATGCCAGGAAGCCTAATTCTTCAGTTTTAGAAACCCTTCAAGTAAATCAAGGACGGAATGCTGCGACACCAAATTTGTACACTATTGCAGAATGCCGACGTGACCTCTGACATATCGCAACCATTCCAACAGGCTGGCCTGGCAGCAAAACACCCTTAATTGAATATTTGTTTTTGTATATATTTAATGTATTTCTTCGTTCTCTTACACAAACAGAGGATGAAGTTGTTTAAGCTTATGCAGAAGATTCAGATAAAGCATTCTCAAATAGATTAAACCAAACACCCATCCATATCCGCGAGCAAATAAATCTTTTTTTTTTTAGTATTATCCTCGTGTAACTTGAAACATAAAAAAAAACCTCAAATGTCGAAATAGATACCATAAATAAGTATTTTTCTCCACTCATTTCTTTTATCCCAGTTCAGTAAAAAGCTTATTGGAGCAAATGACAACAACTCCCAATTCTGCAGATTTAACAATACCTCAACAAAAACAGCAAATTACAGTTTCTTCGGGCCAAGATCATGAAGAACATGATGCTATAGCAATCAATACAAAAATTCCTTACGATAATGAGAATGTACTCATGCTGGAACGAATGACTATTCAGGACCAGTATAAAAAAGAAGAGCCTAAAAACACCTCAACAGCTATTGAGGAAAATACATCATCCGAGATAAAAGAGTATATCCACGTCGGACGCTTGTATGTATCCCAAGGAGATCAAAATCAAGCACTTGAAGTAGTCAACAAAGGGTTGGAACAAGCAGCACGAGATGAGCCACTCTATGATACACTAATAAAAGAAAAAAACCAGGAAAATCGACGATTGGAACCCCAAATTGATTTTTTATCAAGTCTTCCTTATGAAATCGCCTGTCGTATTATTGATAACATCCCACAAAACACCGTTGTTCAGTGTTCATACGTATCTTCTGCGTGGCGCACATTGGCGTTAAACTATCCAAACCCCTGGTACCATATCGTTGCAGATAGTTTCGGCATGCGAGGGAGATTTATTCTACCCTGCCAGCTTTTACCTCGAATTAGTCACCATGTTGAAATTTTTACTATTAGATTTACAACTCATGAGCGTCTATCAGTAAAATGTTTGAAATTTTTGCAGACGCACGATTTTTCAAAATTGCATTCATTACAAATCACAAGTAGCAGCTGTAAGTGTAAATTATATATATATAAAACCGGAGCCATGATTATGGACAAGCAGGTTACAATATACATTAACCGCATATCTATCTAGCTAATAAAATACCAGAGTTTTACACTACACTTCGATCTTCTTTGGCCAGCATTTCGAATTCACTTTTATCACTGGATATAACAACTATGGCAGATGATGATGTACCAAATGTAACGTTTTTTCTTTCTCAGTGTCCAAACCTTATATCATTCCGTCTCTCAACCCTTAATAGTCATATATTTGCACCATTCAACTTTAAGCGCTCTACCCACTTGATGAAGATCGAATTGAACACTTTTAGTGAGAAAATTCATGGGGAGCATCTACAAAAACTACTGCAATCGTCAGCCAATCTTAGATGGATCTCTATTGTTAATTGCAACCAAGATATTTATCAACTGGTACAAAGGTCCTCTCCGAATATCAAGGTACTTATCGTAGGTGTGGATTTTCCAAGTTGGCCCGACATGAACTCAACACAGTATTTTGATGATAATGATGAAAAGGGGCTCCAAGTACTCGTAGTTGGCAGGCGTATATTTGGGGGAATTGGAATGTTGGAACTACTCCAAGTATACCATAAAACGTTACGTGTATTATCGTTGGGTCAAAATGCTTTCATGAGCTCTGATGGAAGGATGATGAACGATTTAGACTGGAATCCGCTCACCTTGTTGGACTTTACCCACTTAACCTACTTCACATTATCACAAACAGAAATCCATAGTTGTCATTTAGAAACTCTGCTAAAGGGCATGTCAAATTTGGAAACGTTTATGGTCGAAACTATTCCTGTCAAACTCTCAGCAGCAGTATTCAAGGCTCTTAAAAATACCCATACAACCCTTAAGGAACTATCGATTTTGAATTGTCAATTTGATCCACACGATCTACAGCAATTATTAGATGTTTTCGCGGTAGAAGTGAACAGCAATCCACCGAAATATTTCTTGACCAAGCTTGTCCTAGAAAATGTAAAAATAAATGATGGCGTGTTAGAAGCGTGTGCTGGTATTCAAAGCTTAACTTATTTGACCGTATCTCATGCCGATGCATCTGAAATAAGCGTCAAGCGATTTGTAAAAGGAGTGTCCCTATTTCCACACCTTGAAGGACTTATCTTGCGTTCTTTGAGGCTTACCCAAGATGATCTACAGGTGCTAAGTAGTACCATTAGTAAGACATTGAAATATGTCCAATTTTACGGTGCACATGGATTAACGAAGGATCAAGTTGATAATGCATTTTCCTCTTTCAATATTTATACCTATTGCCAATAGCAGATTAATACCTCGCATATAGGTAGATTACATTAGTAGTGAAATGATTAAGCTTTAAAATGTATATTCAAAGTTGTATTATATGGATTGTTGATATAAT
This sequence comes from Phascolomyces articulosus, assembly GCA_025677815.1. Classification (NCBI taxonomy): domain Eukaryota; kingdom Fungi; phylum Mucoromycota; class Mucoromycetes; order Mucorales; family Lichtheimiaceae; genus Phascolomyces; species Phascolomyces articulosus. The sequence goes on along the minus strand of JAIXMP010000008.1, from coordinate 35,559 downwards.
AATTGTGTATATTATACTTTTCCTCACCGTTGTAGTAAGATTGAAAATAAACTCTTTGTATCACCGTCCATAATTCCAGTAATATTTGTTTTTATCAATACACTTTTTTAACGATTCTTTTTTTTTTCACAAGCAGCTGTCAAAGGCTTTTTAAAGCGAATGACGACAACTTTTAATTTAACTGATTTAACAATATCTCAACACAACAGCAAAATGAAACTTGAAGATCGTGATGGTTATGGTGTAACGAACAACACAAAGAATCTTAATGATGAGAATGAACTTATGCTTGGAACGGTGGCTATTTCGAAAGACCAGCACCAAAGAAAAAAATTTCAAGGCGAAGCAACAGCTCCTCCAACGAAAAATATATCATTCGAACCAGGAGAATGCTTACGTGCAGGGCGTCTGTATGCATCCCATGGGTACCAAAAACAAGCACTTGAGTTGTTGAATAAAGGATTAGAACAAGTACCACGAACTGACACATACTATGAATTATTGACCCAGGAAAAATACCAGGCACAAAGACGACTGGAACATAGAGTTGATTTTTTTACTTGCCTTCCGTATGATATTAGTTGCTGCATTATCGATTACGTTCCGCAAGATACTGCTATACAATGTTCACGAGTTTCTTCTGCTTGGCGTGTATTACTGCTGAACTATCCAAAACCATGGAGGTATATATACGTTCCAAAGGTAAGTAAATCAAAGTGTAAAAGTGTTGAATTTAGATCTGTTTAATTATCTAAGGGACAAATCGTTTTCGCTGACCGTTATTAGAACTATTCAACACATGTTTTTCATATAAGTAACATTCTTGGAATCGTTTTTACTACAAGAGAATTAGCAGGATTAATGGTATTAAAAGAATTAAAAGAGGCCAAGATGTAATAATTTACATGTTTTTTGGAATGCCACACATTATCTGTGGGCAATAGTTTGCATAAACTCTTGATATGATGAAATAAAAACAATAAGGCTTAATTTTAGAACGGAGCTACAAGTTATTTCTTTAAAATCCTCAGCGCCAGATACTTCTTGTTCTGTCTCTTTTTGTTGCTCCCTTTAGGTAAACTATGACCTTCAGTATAGATATAAATCTATCCATCCATCCATTCATCCATCTATATGCCAATGCATCCATTGATGATTCATCCATTGATTGAACTATCAATCGAGAGAAGATGTTTGGAACTTCCCAGCCAAATATATCAGAACGTTATATACTGATGAATATTATATTTATTTTTTATCCAGTTCTTTAAAAGTCCTCGAACAGCAAATTATTCAGCATGTCGAAGCGAGAATCCAAGGAACAATACTTTGAAAAGGTATAATTCGAATTCGTCGAAAAAAATGTAACATCACCTTCAATTATGCTTTATGAAGGGAAAAACTTACATTTTTACTATTTTTTTAAAAAAAACATATAGCTCAAGAACTACATTGACAGCTACCAAACTGTCTTCGTTGTCAACGTTGACAACGTTGGTTCTAACCAAATGCACCAAATTCGTCACTCCCTCCGTGGCGAAGCTGTTGTTCTTATGGGTAAGAACACCATGGTCCGTCGTGCTTTCAAGACTTTCGTTGCCGAACGTCCTGAACTTGACCGTTTGATGCCCCACGTCAAGGGTAACATTGGTTTCGTCTTCACCAACGGCGACCTTAAGGAAATCCGTAACAAGATTACCGAAAACCGTGTTGCTGCCCCCGCTCGTGCTAACGCTATTGCCCCTGGCAATGTCTTCGTTCCTGCTGGTAACACTGGTATGGAACCCGGTAAGACTTCTTTCTTCCAAGCTTTGGGTATCCCAACCAAGATTTCTCGTGGTACCATTGAAATTGTCAGCGACGTCCAAGTCGTCACTGGTGGTGAACGTGTCGGTCCCTCCGAAGCTGTCTTGCTTAACATGTTGAACATTTCGCCCTTCACCTACGGTATGAGCGTTACCCAAGTCTTTGACAATGGTGTTGCCTTCTCTCCCGAAGTTTTGGATGTTGAAGAATCCACCCTCGTTGCCAACCTTTTGGCTGTTGTCCGTGACGTCGCTGCTATCTCTTTGGCCGTCGGTTACCCCACCGCCGCTGCCGTCCCTCACTCCATCATCAACGGTTACAAGAACTTATTGGCTGTCTCCGTTGCCACTGACTACACCTTTGAAGGTTCCGAAAAGATCAAGGAATTCTTGGAAAACCCTGATGCTTTCGTTGTTGCCGCTGCTCCCGCTGCTGCCGCCGACTCTGGTGCTGCCGCCGCCGAAGAAGCTAAGGCTGAAGAAGAAGATGAATCCGATGAAGATATGGGCTTCGGTCTTTTCGACTAAACTTATTCATTATGATTCATTTTTATACTTGCATTCATAATAAAATAAGGCCATGTTTGGTTTTGTGTACAAAGAAGATATTAATAATGATTTAAGGATATGTTGTTTTGATTTTAATGGGGAAGAGGTTTTGATATCGTTTTTTCAGGGTTGTTTTGTGTCGATATGGAAAGTTTGAAATATTAGATAGGGAATGATGTATGTTCAAATAGCACATAATTGTTTAATCTTTTAACGATAGAAGTTATAAGTCGAAATTATAGAAGAGTTGAATATATGTTTTTCTTTTTGGTTTGAAAAGGATTATTCTATCTTTTAATTGAATATTTAGTCCAAATAATGTTCATCCTTTACACAGATGAAAGTTTTTCTATTGAAAAAGAAAGTGGATATGAACGATATCAGCATAAATTAGTCGTTCCTTGAACCTGATATTGTGCCTCGATCGTATACACACTACGATTATGATGCGAATACGCAAGAATGCAGTAGATCATCAAGGAGTCACACGAATCTTGATAGTATCACTTTGGACCCGGACCGATATTTTTAACGACTTTGTTCACCTAAAAAATTCTTCTGTTTACTGCTTGTAATAAGTGATATTACAACAAATGATGCAAATGTTGACCCTATCTACGACTTCTCTTGATAAGTTTTTTAAGTTTTCTTTCGCGTCACTCAGTATTCGGAGTAATTGTCAATACCATTGAAGCTCTTGTACAACCGCCAAATATACAGAATTGTAACCACTTAACTTTTTTTTTTGTAAACAAAGAGAAAAAGTATTTAGATTTCACTGGTGAAGGGGAAAATAAGAAGAGAAAATACCCATTAAAATAAATGATCTACGATATTTATATAAAAAATCCGGATTTAGCCATATATTTGTATTAGTTGTAAACATTCGCCTGTCTGGCTATATCATTGTTTTTGTGAAACAAAAGTAACCTAACAGCAACTGAATCCAGGACCACTCGGGCTTCTTTCTCCGTTTCCCGATGATACTACTAGAATAACAACATGAATATGGCAAATGGCAGGTAGAGTCCTATTCATATTATAGAATGAGCTTTCAGTTACGTATCATATATCAAATAAAGAAAATAAAAGAAAAAGTAAAAAAAAACACTAGTAAATAAACTATTTCCATTCTTGTGGATTAAAGATGCCACAGATAAACATCGCTGGTACTCTACATTTGAAGAAGATCTAGTCAAGATACACAAAAAATGGTAACACAACAGGAGACTGGCCTGATAATTGAGAGATGGTACCAAAACATAAAGGTATAAATATCTAAAAAGTCTTTATAATTTTTACATGTATATTTCTTTATCCTCTTTTTTTTTAATATTCATTTGTCAGTATGGAAGGCATACAACGTGAATTAGACAACTTTAGTAACTTCGTTTCTCAATCACCAAGAAAAACAGCAGCAGTGGTTCTCAGTATTACTGCTTGTACCTATTTGTTAATATCATCCTTGACAAACAACAACCATAAAAAAAAGGGACTCAAGAAAATCCCATCACCAAAAGGAGCCATTCCTTACTTTGGTATGTATTAAAATGGTTGTTTATTTTTTTGTGTATTTGTCCAATGTATAAGAATGATAAAAGAGAATAGTTGGTTCTTATCATTGTTTTGAATTATACATGCGTTTAGGACATCTTTTTTCTATTGGAAAGATTCCTGTCCTTCAATTTAATAAATGGCATGACGAATTAGGTACGTATCATGGTTTTTTTTTTTTGTTTTTAAACAATTTTCTCATGTAATCTTTAAAAAAAACAGGACCAATTATAAGCATCAAGATGGGTGTGCAACAGTGGATTTCAGTTGGCGAACCACACCTTGCATACCAAATATTCAATGGCAAAAACGGAAAATACACTTCTAGTCGACCTCATACAACCTTTTTATCCAAATATTATGCTTCTGGTAGCAAAGGTATTGTTATTGGCAATCCATCAACTCAATGGAATAAAACTCGCGGAGCAGGTATATTATTACTACTTTTTGAAGCACACTACATTCTCTTATTTATTTCTTGATTGCTTTAACATACGTTTTTTTATCCAATATATTTTAGCATTACAAATTCTTGGACCCAAGAACCGAGAAAAATTCGAACGATTGCACATTCCCGAAGCAGATGCACTTATCGATGATCTTTTAGCAGAAACAGCTAAAAATGGTTCAGTCAATATTGCTTACCCACTTCATTTTATGTCCATGAACGTTATTCTTTCAACGTGTTTTGGAAAGCGAGCAGAATCCATCGACGATCCCCTCTTTAAAGAAGTATATCACATTATGGATGATACATCTAAAATCATGGCTACAGAAATCAACTCGTTCCTTCCCATCATGACTGTTTTGGATATCTTATTCCGCAAAGAACAAAAAATGCGCAAGTTTATTGACGAACGACGTGATCCATGTTTCCAACGACTTCTTGAAGAAGCAATTGATAATGGTGTGGATTGTTTTGCAACCTCCTTATTGGAAATGGAAGATGTGAATGAACCATCTAATGTGCTTGTCGCTTTATGTACGTATAAGCAATGGGTGAATTATTGAATAGGAAAAAAAAACGGGTGATATTGGGAAATGATCCATGGAGTACATATGTCAGTCATTCATCTTTGTGTTTTTTCTCTCTTTAGGTGATACACTTCTAGCGGGAACTGACACGAGCGCTGTTATGCTGACTTGGTCATTAATTATCCTTTGTCACTATCCATTGATACAAAAAAAAATTGCTGCCGAACTGGATCAATTCATTCGTACCCATGGTAGACTTCCAACTTTTGAAGATCGAGAAAGTTTGCCTTATTCTATATCAGTACAAAAGGAATGTATGCGATTCCGACCTTCCACAGCTTTTGGTATATCCCATGAAGCGGAGCAAGATTGTAAGTGTTTATGAATATAGATAGATATATCATAGCTAAAATGAGATAATGAAAATAATTGAATTTTACAATTCATTTTGTAGTGGAGGTCAATGGATATTTCATTCCAAAAGGTGCAACCTTAATTGCCAATATGCATGTTATCCATCACAACGAAGATTTCTATCCAGATGCCGATAAATTTGTTCCTGATCGCTACCTAGATGATCTTCGTCCAATGTACTCATCAGCGAATTCACCTGCAGAAGGACGTGATCATTTCAACTTTGGTTTTGGAAGGTAAAGTAATATATAATCCAATTCATTTTATTGAGCATTATTTTCTAATGATATCATTCACTCTACCGTTTATTATATAGACGTGTTTGCATTGGCACCTATTTGGTATGTCTTTTCATAATTATTATAAGTTTGTAGATGGGTTTATTGGAGGATATTAATGGGTTTATATACTTGGGTAATATCTTTTATATAGGCCGAGTTGGAAATCTTTAACGTATGGGTAAGATTATTTAGTCGTTGCGTGGTTGAACCTGTTATTGGTGAAAATGGCGAACCTGAATACCCGGATATAAATACGATCGCCTATGCAGCTGCTATCCTACCACCCTCCAATCCTGTTGTCCGTATGGTCAAGCGAGAAAATGCTTTAATTTGATCTCATTATTTCTTATTATAACTATTGTTATTGTTAATATATTGTGAATTATACTCATCTGGATAAATAATCTATTCCTTATTAATGTGCGGATGATGTAGATGTGTTTTTTTATCAAGAAGCTCTTGGCATATAAAAATAATTCCTAGATTGTCTTGCAAAGAGAAATATCACCAACTATTATCTAAATCGCAAACGGTGAAATGATATTCGTATGTTACTTCATTATTAATGAAACTAGTGCTCAGTCAAATATGAGTTGACACACAACAAACTTCAGTGAAAATACCAATAAGAATTTTTATTTCTCTCTTAAACAAAAGCTTCAAAAAAAAGTGAATACTTTTGCCGTACTGTACCAACAGTAATATAAGTTACTAAAAAATTATATAATATATGGTTCGAATGGTAAAGCATTTTGGTAATGAGAATGAATATGAATGTCTTGGATTAACGGGCGATAGGAAACTTTCAAATTTGTTGTGAGAAAAAAAGGTACTGAAAAATCGGGATAAATGTACCTCCTGTTCCGGATTTGCTTTCAATTTACTGTGCGTGTCTGGCAGTTAAGCTTCGAAAACTAAATTCATTTTTTTAGCCTTTTTTTTTTAATATCAAAAAAACGGGCTTCTTATTCTTTTTTCCTTTCTTTCACCTCTCTTTTTCCTTTTTACCTTTTCATACTTTTTTTATTGAATCGTACGACTATTATCGACGTTGTTTACTGTCGTATAGAGTCTGAAGGCTGAACAAACAATAACAAGCTTCTTTTGCTCGTAGCTCTTTCTCTTTCTTATCTCACTCACCTCCCCCCCTTTTTTTCCCTTCGTCACTATGGAAACGAGCCACAGTCAACCAACATTAGTAACGCTTCACGATGCTGTCACCGATTCACCTGTTTATCGAGCCAATGTTCTCCATTTCGACGAGCAACTTGATTTACTTGATAAATGGCTCGACCAGCTATCCAAGCACTTGAAACTCTATACGGATAAACTTACAAGTAATATAAGCTCTCTATTTTTTTTTATTTCTTTAGTATATTAAAAAAGATATCATTTGAAAGATTTACCTATGTAAATAAAATGATAGAATTTAACTTGGAGACGAATAACGTTTGTAAAAAGACAATACCTGTTGGTATCGATAGTGTTTTAATCGGTAAGGAGTAAAAAAAGAAGAAAAAAAAGAAGTTGTGAAAATGCATACATGTACGAAAGGAAACTTTATATCTAATAATTTGTGTTGCTGCTATTTGCAGATCCCAATTTTACAGGTGCTGTCATTCGCAGCTTCTCGGATGCATTGCAGACAAGCTTGGCATTCAAAACAAAATTGGTAAACGAAGAAACAAAACAAAAAGATAGGACTAAATGATTTATAGAGGATTGGATAATTCGAATCGAATGGATTGGATGTATATCCAAGAAATAAGGGGAAGGGGACAGGAGAAACAAAGCTCATTTGATTGTATATTCTCACATTTTTTTCTTTTCCGCGAAACTTTGATTAGGTGTCTGACCTTGAAGATAACTTTATTCAACCATTAGCACAGTTTGTAAAGACGAATTTAAAAGAGTTTAGGGTAAATAGTTGAACGCGGCAAAATACATAAGAAGATGTACATGATTTACCATGGATGAAAATCAAAAGAAACGTTGTCATTAATGGTTGATAAAAAAAATTCTATTTTAGGATTTCCGAAAGCAGCATGAGAAAGCATTAGAGCGATACGAGGCGCAGTTGTACAAATATACATCTCAAAGCAAAACAAAAGAAGCATCAGCAATACGCGAAGAGGCTTTTCGATTACATGAAGCTCGTAAAGCTTATACTCGTATGTCTGGTCAACATGTTATTCGTATGTTACAATTTCGATCCATGTTGGAACATTGCTTAGTGGAGAGTTTTTCTGCAGCTACATTGGCTCATTTTCATGATGTGGATGGAGGAAAACAAGTCTGGTCAAAGCTGGATGCTGGATTAAATGCATGGAAACAATGGCTGATTGATGTAAGACTTTGCAATATATAATTTGTTATGGAAGATGGTGCTGATGAATGCTGGATGATGCTATAATAATTTTAGGACCGCAAAACATGCGATTATCAGTTGCACAGACTTCAAGTGGCTCGGAAACAACTCCAGTCTGAACATATTCAACAAACCCAGCCACTCCGCGACCTCGATCGTTATGGTCCTGTATCACTGCCTTCTAGTCTAGGCACAGCTATGACAAGTCGACATTCTCTTGACTTTTCCAATATTACTCCAAGTAATACTGCTGATGAAAAGACCAGTGCTAACAAGTGGGGTTATTTATTTACTCGTGTTTCGCGAATGTCGTGGATCCGAAAATGGTTCTTTTTGCATGACGGTTATTTCGGGACATGCCAGGTCAACACCAATCCGAAATTGAAAGGTGCCATTACAGTGGGAGAACGTGTTTCGGTGCTTTTGTGTGACATCAAGCCTATGGCTGATCAAGACCGACGTTTTTGTTTTGAAGTTGTTTGTGTACAACAGTAAGTCATTATCTATTTTTGGTGTTTAGAGCGATTGGAATGAAGAGGCAGCATTTGTAATAATAATAATGCATTATCTGTTTGTTTGTTTATAATTATTTACAAAAAATAATACCTTCAAAAAAATAGGAGTCCATTTATTTTACAAGCTGAAACAGAAGAAGAAATGCGTGATTGGATTGCTTCATTTGCAAATGCTAAACGATTCATGTTAGAAAATGAACAATTGCATTTACACACAAATCCACCCACCGCTTCTTCTCCATCCGCTACCACGAGTGACCACGAGATTAATTCCAGCAGTGAATCTGATTCGCCACGCCCAACACGTAACTCTATGCCTTTGTTACAAACTGCAACTGACTCTGCTTTATCACTTCCCGCCACCGCATCTGCATCTACCACGACGAATACTCCATCGATAACATCAACAGTGCACTCAGCTGTCTTGTTATCTACTTCAGCAGATAATCAAGATCAGGTATCTCTTGCTACCTCAACCACATTAACACCTCTCCTTGTTCATGAAGCTGTCAAAGCACAACAACCACCTACAAACCCACCTTCCTCTTCTCCTCCAACATCTCCAGCTGCACCTTCACAATCATTTGCAACTGCCATGTCGTCATCTGTATCTCAACAGCAAGCACAACAACATCAGCACCAACAATCCAATGGTGCAGGTGGCGCTGCAACATGGGGAATCCCATGGGGCCTTGTCCCAAATATGTTTTCTGGAGCATCCGCCGGAACTGGCGATGAAGAAATACCAGCAACACCCATGTCACCCACAGCTGCTACTAGTTTATTGTCTTCTGGTGTGGATAGCGAAGGCCATCCTATTATTTGGCCCACACGACTTGATGATACAACACCAAAGGTAGATTTGACAGGATACAGTCCCGAACTCGAATCCCGTAACCGTGAACTTCGTGTTTTGTTTGGTGGTGTATCATCTAATGAAGTAGTCTTGGACGCATTCATTAGTTCATTGAAAAAGAAACCAGTCGAGGATGAACAAGATGATAGTAGTAATGATGATGTTTCATCACCAGTGACACCTACAGGATTTGTTGATCCTTTAGAACAAGAATTGAGTGCACAATTATCTGGCAGTGTTCAACGACCTCAATCTGAATTTGGCTATTCTTACACAGGTCGTGCATTTATTACGCAAGAGACATTCTGGTATTATAGCTCTATCTTGATGACATGCGTCAATACAATTGCTATTCCACTCAAGAATATAAAGGCTGTACGATTGATCCGTGATACAAGCATTGCAGATTGTGTGTCAAAGAATGGAAAGGCAAATAATTTAGCACTGGCGATTGATATGGCCGAACGAGACGAACCATTAGTTCTTATGACATTGTTAGATGATGTAGAAGTTGTTGCAGAGAGACTTCGTTTTGCTGTTGAAAATGCCAAGAGTGCAGAGGTATGTATATTATTATTTTGTTTGTTTGTAAAGAATGCACTTTTTAGTGTTTATTATTTTCATCATATATCCTGCTCATTTTCATATACTAATGGAGCGTTATATCCGATTCATGTTATGGATTAGCCAATGCCACTTCAAATTCTCTATGATGTTCTTCACAGCATGTCAGCCTCTGTCAACAAGAGTCAAACAACACAAGTGATCCAACAACAAAAGAAATCTGAACCAGCTGTTGTTCAACCTACCCCTGAAGTAACAACTGCTGAAATATACCAATCTGAACCTCCCATTGCTTCACCTGTACCTGAGCCCAAAAAGAAACGTAAGGGACGCAAGAGTTCAGCTTCTAATAAGCCCATTCCTAAATCAGGCGCGCTGGCCGCAGCCATGATGGCCGCCACAGTAGCAGGTGGCAGTGGATTCTTTGACGCAAGCAAGATGGTAAACATGGAAGAAGTACAAAAACGAGGTAGCAGCAGTAGTAATAGCAAAAAGACGACCATGGAGTCAAGCGATTCTATATCGAGTGGTAGTGCTTTCAATAATCATTCTACCACATCTATTGTTGCAACACCGCCAGCAATTGATGAGCAACAAAAAGGAAAGAATGGATCAAGTAGTGATGATTCTTCATCCTCTGATGAAATCCCTTCACATATCCAAGTACCCTCTGGTCCATGTCTTTGTGAATGTAATGATCATCTTGATAAGGTTGAATCAGAAATCCAATTACCGATTTCTGCCAAGCGATTGTATGATCTATTGTTTGACTCTCAAGATATTGCGATCTGGGAATCCAAAAATAATGCTGGTGGAGGAACGAATTTGCGTGTTGGGACATGGGAATCTGTGGATGGCAAATCACAACGTATTTTGAAATATATTTTACCTGTCAATAATCCTATGGGTAAACAACAAAATTTCTAATTCTAGCAAAAAGGAGTATATATTGCAAAAATATTTTAATTTATTAACCCTTTCTTTTTTATAATATGTAATTTTAGTGAAACTCAAGGAAGCCGAAGTTGTAGAAACACAATATATTTTGAAAAAGGAAGAATATATGTAAGTTATTATATTTCTGTTACCATTGAATAAACACTATGAGAAAAATTGAAAATATTAAATTAATAATAATTAAAATGGATTGATCTAGTCGCTATGTTGTCCAGATCTCAACCAAGACTGCACAACTTCCATATGCAGATGCATTTATACCCTCAGTGAAATATTGTATTAGCTGGGTCAGCAGGACACAATGTAAACTGACATGTAGTATGGGTGTGAAATTTGTCAAGAGTGTACTCGTCAAAGGTAAAAGATCAATAAGAAATAATGTGCTTTTTTTTTTTACTATGTTCCAATACTAAAGAATATGAATTTACATAATAGGCATGATTAGTAAGGCTGCATTGAAGGGGATGGGTGATAGTATTGTATCATTTGTTCCGATTTTGGAAGAAAAAGCAATCGAATTAAACGGTAACAAAGCTTCTGCTGATCAACCTTTGGTACGTACCTCAACCTTATCACGCCAATCTCATGTATCTACAAAAGAATCGCCACGTAAATCTGCAACATCCAGCTCTTCGACATCTTCATCAACATCTCCTTCCAATTCCTCCTTTGATATCATGGAATGGATCAATACCATTACAGAAACTGTGTCTGCGATACCATTTACGATTCGTGCTGGCTTGACGGGCTTGTTTGTACTATGGATCTTGTGGTCATGGTTATTCCGATCTTCATCAAAATCGGATGAATTTATTCGACCTTTATCACCACAACCTGATGGTCGTGCTGTATATTTACGGGATCTTGAGAATGGATTATTAAATACCGAATTACAACCAACCTATGTTGATGCAGAAAGGTAAGGATGGTATATCAAGTGAAGAAGATATGATTATTTTAAAAGTACAAAAGAAATCTAATATTGATATTTATTTTTAGTTTCCAATTATTTTTGACAACTCGTCCAATGAATGGTACTGTTACACACCAATGGTTTAACCCTAAACATCGTCGAATGGCAGTTGAACTTTTATTTAGTCGTGAACGCGTTGCAATGTTAAGACATGATATGCTGGTCATATTCCAAATGCTAAACCAAATTGATGCCCAACTCTTGGAAAACGAATATATTAATTGGCTTCTGGATACACGATTAATATGTCGAAGTAGTAATGAACCTTGTGAAAATGTGCATATTCAACTCAAATCATTTTTTGGTTAAATTAATATAATAAAGACTGTTTTTCACGTATTTCATCTATTTGTAAAAAAAAAAAAATGATACCATTAACCATAGTGATGAATTAATCAATTTTCTTCTTTTTATATCATTGCTTGCCATCATGGACAAGAATCACAAGTTTACGTACCTACAACCATAGTAACAATAACAATTGCTTCTTCCCTCTTTGACCTACATGTGTCAGGCGCTTTTGACAAATATCATATAAAATCATAATCAATAAACCTTTTAATAATGATAATGCGATAGGTGGAGAGAAGCGTTTGTTTCTACATCGTGTGGTAATTTGTAAAGAATTAAATGGTTGTAACACTACATATTATCGTAAAATACAAATTCCTAATATCATATTATTGATAGAATATTGTACGTATAGGATGTACTATTATACCGATTTTGCTCATCTCTCATACGTAAACCTGTGCTTGAGATATATAATGAATACTTGGCCACTGTGAGAAGTTCAGAACAGAGGGATGAAATCCATTCCTATTTTCTTCCAGTGTTCAAATAGTATATATATGAGCAGAAATACAAAGCGGTTGGTATCCTGGTCATCACAAATGTAGTACAGAAGGGTGATGAACTGAAGCACAGTCAGCTTGTGGATGATATTTTTCAAGAAAGCATGACTGGTGAACAAGATAGTATAAAATAATTTCTGATTATATAAAAATAATGTTTTGATATTCAAAAACAGGAAAAAATGAGTAATATATATACATGTATATATATATTGAAAAAAATACAAAAGTTTTGTTTGGTAAAAAAAAATAAAAATAAACCATATTTCGACTTGCGATGATTCTTTTTTTAATATTATTATTAAAAGAATTTCTTTCTTTTTTTTATGTATTGTGTGTGAAAAGATCGAATGTGTGTATAAGTATGTTTGAATGTGAATATGAAAAGAAAAAAAATATGAAGATTGCGTTGTTGTTTTTTGAAAAGATGGAAAGAAAGATGAAGATAAGAAGGGAAGGAGGGAATCATTTTATTTATATTATTTATACGACACCATTACTGATTTCCGATCCAGTATATTTACCAACATGATTAATACTGACGAATTTAAATGTAGTGCCTTGACCCTTGAGTCTCAAAATACCATCGTGACCATCTACACCAATAAGAGCACCAATACCACCACGATGTTGACCAAGGAAAACCTTGACAGGATCCTTTTTACTAGGTCGAACAGGTTCCATATTATCAAAAGGTAATTCTGCTCGAGCTCCTCCATCATTTAATGTCACAGTACATGTCCTTGATGAACTATCGACAGATACAATCGATGCTAATTGTCCTGATTGAGCACCATCAGCTGATTTGGTTACCTTGACTTCAATTTCTTCAATTGGCCAGTCTGAAGTATCTTCAGCTAATTTGTTAAAAAATATTTATGAGTTATACATGAATTATTCTTTTCTATTCTATTATTCTTTTCATGATCAAGTTACCTTGTTCTTCGATATGACCATAATCACCACCTGTTGGTCTAAACGGTGTTTGTGGTTGCACTGATCCAGCAGGTGTTGATGGTATATAACCACCAGGTGTAGGTGCACTTAACATATGGGCTGCGGGAGTAGGTGCTGTGAGTGCAGCAGGTGTTGCTGGTGCCAAATTAGCACCTGGTGTAGGTGCACCATCATAAGGTGTAGGTGCACTATCGTAAGGAGTTTGTGGGAAGTTGGCGCCAGGAGTTTGTGGGAATGGTGCTGGTGAAGGTGCAACATTATTTGATGAAGCCTAAACATTTCAAAAAATAAAAAAAGTTGGTTTTGATTAATAACAACTTTCTCCTATCAAGTAATCCAACATAAAATAAAATAAAAACGTACTGCTGGTGTAGCTGGTGCCATTGTATGAGCAGCTGGTGTGGGTGCAACATCACGATCACTATATCGGTTACTATTACTACCACTCCAAGTAGGTGAACGATCTCCATAATCATTGAAGCCTGGTGTACGTCCACCCGAAGAATTCCAACGAGGTGTTTCTGCTTTCCATGAAGGTGTTTTGCTTCCAGAATCCCATGCAGGTGTTTTGGAACCATCATTGTATGCGTGAGGATTGGGCGTTTTGCTTCCCAAATCCCAAGCAGGTGTCTTAGAACCATCATTTGCATAAGGATTAGGTGTACGTGAATTCATACTCCAAGCAGGTGTTTGAGAACCAGATGAATAATGTCTTGGAGTCATGGCACCATCGCCATAACGCTTGGGTGTCATAGGTGGACGAGAATTGAATGAATCTGCAGGTGCGCTTCTGTGATCAGCATCCAAGACAGGACCCACTGTTTCACCCTTGATACCAATAAGGACCAGTTTGGCTTTGTCGACATTGATGACTTTGGAGTTTGTATGTAATTCAACTCTTGCCATGGAATCAGTAGCATCCTTGACAATACCAACATAACCTTTGTGTGGACCTTGGGTCACACGGACTGTCTTGGATATTAAGTTGTCACGACCACCACGTCCACGACCGAAAAAGCCGCCACGACCTGCTGCTCCACGGCCACGTCCTCTACCATCAAATCCTCCACGGAAGTTTTGTCCATTGTTGTTGTGTGGTTGTCGCGCAGAGTCTCGAGACTGGGTGTCACCAAAAAATATATATGATACAATGATCAACATGGTTGAACTTTTAAGGAAGAAAGTAGAAGGCAGGAAAGGAAAAGAAAAAAAATGAGACTTACTTGTTGTCGCTCCTTCGGTGACATGCTAACAACAGATCGAGTATTTTCAACCCAAACACCAAAATTGGCCATATTTTCACGAGAATGTAAAAAGACAAGATGTCGATAAATATGTAAAACTGTACATGTACGTCTCTCTCCACGAACTTCCATAACTGTATCTCCAGCGGTAATACTATTACCATTGGCATCCGTAGCAACAGCTCTTTGATTATTACGCTTATTAGTAATTTGATGAGGAGATAAGGTTCGGATATCGCCATTTTGTGTCATGACTTTGAGTGAACTCTTATCCACCTTGACAATTGTACCCACAGTATGGAAACTTTTTCAAAGAAAAAAATAAAGGAATCGTTTTGATGTCAGCTTCCATAGTGTCTAACTCATCATGATAAAAAAGAAATAGGAAGGAAAAAAAAAGAAACTAGTACATACTCAAGTTGAACCAAATCATGTAATTCATAATTGCCAATGGTAGTTTTACCCAAAGTAACCTCAGCAGCAACACGAAGATCTTTTGCAAACACTTTGACTTCTTCAAGAGAGGAATCGGAAACCATAGTAATGACATTACCTTCCACCTTGACAACCATACCACTCTCATCCTTACGTAAACCATGAATGACCTTGACATGGTCACCTTCACTAAACTTTTTGCGAACTTGTTTGGCAGCCAATGTCACTGATTTTCTGAAACCATCCATATTCAATGTCACACGAACAGCTCCATCATTAATAGATTCAAGCGAACCAACACTGTGAATCATATCACCTTCCACTACCTCAATAATATCACCAGGTTGTAATAAAGAGGTTGCTTGTGCATCATTGACAGCTTGAAGTGAAGCTGCGGATAAATCCAAGGCACGATCACCCTCCTCTCCTGTTGCTGATTCACCGATAAATCGAGTAATTTCTTCCAATGATGGACTGACATCTTCAACTTGTAATGATGTCACCTTGATGTTTTTCTCAAGATAACCATCACGGAAATTATCAGTACCCAAAACCCAATAAGGGCCCTTCTTTTGTAAACTTGAAATATGACGCTTGTTGAGTCGTTCGGGATTAAACAAGCGTTGTGGTGGTCTTACAGCTGCTGGTTTCTTTCGTTTCTTTTTGTTGTCTTCTGCATTATGTTCCTCCGCACGTGTGTTGTTTTTATAATCATCTTCAGTTTGATCCAATGCTAAACGTGGAATTAATTTGATCAAGGCTGTATCTTGTGAGTCAGATACTTCAATTACTTTGCCAAGATCACCATTGTATGTTCCTCGAGTGACACGGACCCAACCACCAACGGGTATTTCAGTTACTTTCTTTTGTATGTTGATGGAATCGATCATATCTTGGATAGGTACCAACATTAATGTTGTCTGGTAAACATGCGGTATATTGGCAATTGCCTATCGATCATCATTATCCAAAGAATCCCAAAAGTTAGTCAATGTACATTTTACCATGCCACACATTGTATTTTTCGATTATTATTACCTGTTGTACATGAGAAAGTTTTCTTGCTTCAATATATATATAACCCTTTAAAGATTCTCGAGCAAATGAAGAAAATGTATCCAATGGTACATCACTGTATAATCGATCGAAATAACGTTTCATCATGCCTAAAATAATGTCTTTTTCCTTGCCAGGCTGTATATATATATAAAAGAAGATTGGGGTATTTATAAGTAAAGAAATATATATATATATATATATTACCATATCCTTTGCCCATGTATAATAATAATAAGGCCTACCTTGCATTTAACCATCCATAAATTGGGATCATTTACACTAGGTAATAATAATTGTTGAGGCACCTCTTCAGAAGATTTAAATGTTTGAGCTCGTCGACCACCATATTTTTGTGCGTAAAAAGCAGCCACTTGTTCATCGTCCATGTCTTCCATTTCACGTCGTCGACGATCAAGATCCAAGTTCCGTCTTTGCATAGAAGCTTCGGATGGAATTTCTTCTGTTTCCTCATCGATAAAACCATCTAATGAAACGATCCCATTGCCATTATTCATAAATTAATAATCGTTTTCATTTTGTCCTTTTTTATAGTCATGATTTAAAATCGTTTGTGTGTCTATAATAAAAAAAGAGACTTTACCTTCACGTCCATAATCTTCTTCCTCCTCTTCTTCTTCTTCGTCTTCATCAACAAGAGCCATTTCGTCAATAAAAGGATTGAGAGCACGTTTTCTAGGACGCTATAATTATGTTTTATCCAATTAGTCCAATTACTTTTTTCTTTTTTAATATATTCCATCCCCCTATCTAAATGTGACATACAGGATCTTCGTCTTCGTCTTCTTCCTCGTCTTCTTCTTCCTCTATATCGTCATTATCCTCCACCTCTTCTTCTTCGTCATAAGGCACATCATCTTCTTCGTCGTCAATGTCTTCAACGTAGGCCGATGTCTTTGGGTTTCGCATTGTTTAAAGGAAAAAGAAAGAAAGAAAAAAAAAAGGGCGCAGGCGAAAAAAAAAGTGTATAAAGCAAAAAAAAAAAAAGAGAGACAGAAGCAGGACGAAATCTGGAACATCAGCTTGATTCAATTGGTTGTGACCGTGAAATATTTTGGCGGGTGAAATGGTTGCAAACAGGCAGATGGTCCAATCCGAATTGATTGGCTTTACTGTTTTTCCCAAAGATCAAAAATGTATCCGTTCAAAAATGATATGCTTTATGTTCTATAGTATCTCCATAGATTATAGTATCTATTCTTATGAAAAGATTGAAATAAATATAGATTGTTCAATAACAAACAATTGCTATAAAATAAATTAAAATTGGATTGGATGAATTCTTATTAAATAGTGAGCATTGATGAATTGTAGTATCTTTAGTTATCCATGCTATCCTAAATTACTTTGGGTTACAGCTACATATTTCTATGGGAATCTTGGAGCATATCCATTTTTCTATGCACGAGACTTTTTTTTTTTGTTGAAAAAAAAAAACGCGTATATGAAAAAATAACCGTGTCGGGATCTTTTTATTTTTTTAACTTTTTGAATCCATACACCTATTTTAATAATAATTGTCATGACATTAGGCGAATCAGCAAAACGTAAAACACCTACTCCTACAACTAGTACAATAGCCAATAATACAAACCGATTAAGACGATCACGGACAGATGGAAAAGGACCTATTGTTGCAACAACAAAGGCTACAGCTGCTCGTGCAGCTGCAATACGTTCAAATTCACAATCTTTAAATAACTCTACACCATCTTTATCAAAACCACCACTGAAACGAAAGGCAACCTCAAATTCACCATCCGGATCCTCTAATTCTTCACCAGCCAATGGAAAAAAGAAACGACCCCAATGGGACATTCGTGTAATAACTTTTACTCCTCCTTATTCAACAGTGTATTTCTTGTTTTTCTTTATCTGCTATTTCTGATTCTCATAACGATAAACGTTTTTTTTTCAGGGACGAGTACAAGATATGGAAGATCAATTAAAAAAAGATCGCGATCAAAGTATGTTTCTCTTTATTTTATTCAAGATTAAAAAAAAAGAAGGTTTTATTCTAAAACTTTTTATGATTATCTTTTAGTTGGAGAGTTAAAGGCATATCGAGAGGGACTTGCAGGCACAGCTGAGGAAAAAGATATTGAAATTAAAGAAGTGATCCAACGAATAGCTGAAGCAAAAGCAGATTTACAGGTAATAATAAAAGAACGTGGGGGGGAAGATTAACTATCTGGATATGTTTATGGAGTCACTTATTTCTTTCAAAAAAAAAGGCGATACAACGAAAAAATGTTCAAGAATTAGAAAACGCAAAAGCCCAACAACGAATTCACGCACAAGAATTAGAGGATAACAATTTAATTTATAAACGGAAAATTGCTTCATTGGAATTAGAACTTGGTGATAACAAACAAAAGATGGAAGAGGCGGAAAAATTAGCAGCTGAAGAAACTGAAAAAACTGACAAGTTAAAGGTAAAAAAAATTCATATGTTCTTAGTGGATGATGGTTATATTCCATGAGATCATCCAAACTCATTTTTTTTTCTTTATTGTTTAAATAGAAAACAATAGCTGATTCCTCATCATCATTTATCGAAATAAAAGAACAAATTCGATCTTTAAAGTTAAAACTTGAGGTAACAACGGATGAGATTTTGGATATTAGAAAACTTGTTCATGAAAAGATCTACAATGTATTGAGATATATATATATATATATATATATAAATTCATTAAATGATATCTATTTATTTTAGCGAGCGGATGATATACTCATGGAACGTGAAAGAGAAATAGAAAGGTTGACATTGATCCGAAATAACACAAAAGAGATCAAAGATCGACTTGCTAGTAAAGTGAATGAAGAAGGACAAGTACATCAACGATTAAAGGAAAAGATTCGAGAGCTGGAATCTCGAACGGACCACGATTCTACAAGGCAAAGAAAAAGAACGCCCATGACATCCTAATATCAATGATAATAAAACAACGCTTTCTTTTTTGTTTTTTTTAAGTTAATAATAGTTTGAAATTGGTGAATTTGGGAATTGGGATAGTCAAAAAGCTTTCTATATTTATATAATGAAAAGCCACCAACATGTCAACAAAATGTGTTTGTTATAAAGTTTATATAAAATAGACAATTTCTCTCGGCATTGTAATCCGTTTTAAGCCTAATTCCATAACTGAAGATCAACAAATGGAGAGGTCTCGAACAATAAAATATCCTGATGATAGAATAACTATTGTACGCATCACAAGCGCACGGGTCACCATTTTGTCATACAAAAAAAGCAATGCCTTATATTTATAAATGTGTATAATATAACCCACATTTATTAAAATATATAAGATGGTGTGAATAAGTCTTTTATCATTATTAAAGTCCCCCCGGCTTGTTCATGGGGCTTGTTCTTTTTTTTTTATATATAGAATAGTCAATTAAGAGAAGAAAAGGACCCATGATTTTATGGCCCTCGCTGCCTTGTTGTATTCATAAAACTTGGAATGAACCGGGAAAAGCGGGGAGATAAGTCCAATAATTTTATAGTTAGCACAAAATGGACTTTAGAGAATTATATGGAAATGAAAAAAGGTTATAGGGTCGGTACTTCCCGTGATCTTTGATGATAAATGGTTTCCTATTCCTGGAATCAAACCCATATATATACTTTAGCCAAGTAGTGGCTTATTAAAAATATGTATATATGTATAAGGCATCACTTTTTTTTTATTGATCATGCACATATAGTGCTACCCATATGGATTCGTGATATTCCTTTTTCTTCACATTTGATAAAATATAACATACAACGGAAAGGAAGCCGATTATTCACGTTATACATGTTGACCACGGGAATGAAAAAATATTTCACCCTTTTAAAAAAAAGGGAAGGTTGTAGCATTTTTTTAAACAACAAAATGAATGGCGTAGCAATGAACCTGTTTTTTTCTTCTTCTTTTATATAAATTTCTTTTATTCCGTAAAGTATCGACATCATTATCATTTATTATCAGCGTGGAAAAATCTAATATTTATGCATAGTGTTTTTTTCATCCATATGCTTTTTTTTTCATGCATGATTTGCGTTCAGCATATGTAGAAATGGGAAATTTTTTTCTCTTGGCTACTGTTGTGTTACCCCACACATTATTGATGGGGGTACACTCCCATCATTCATCATCATTGATTTTCTTAGAGTCACGACAATTTGAAAGAAATAACTGATTGTTTGTATTCTGGTCAATATTAATATATCAAGGAAATTACTTAAGAGTACATCATCATTATGTTCAGTGTTTTTTTTTTCATACGTTTCCGGGCCAATAGATAGATAGACTTGACGTTTTTATAATACTTAATTAATAACTATCGAGATCATCGATCAGCGTTCTTGTGTTTCTGGCTTTTTACACGTTTCTGAATGAATGAGCAAACTGACTAGCCTGATGAACTACAATTACAACTGACTATTTCATTCTGAAGAATTGAGATTACCAGATTTGATGCTTGAGTTTACATCGTTGGTAAAAGAAAAAAAAACCAACAACAACATAGCCATCCCTTTGTTATTTGGTTCATTTTTGCGTAGAGTAAATCATTGGAACCTATATATACTATATAATAGAAGAACAGAACAACACCATCCTTCACAACCCCATACTATCAATAAACATAAATGCAATATATATAAATAGATATATATATGTGGCAGGTGAAGGTTTCTTTTTTTGTCTTTACTGCTATTATTTCACTTAATAACTGAGATTCACTTGCAAATGCAGAATACAATAAAGAGCAGCATAACATTGGATAAACATGAATTTTGATGGAAGGATCTAGCGGGCCATCATTGATGAACCAAGATATCCTAGGAAGTTCTTTTCTTTTAGTTCACTAGGTTCTTTTTTATTGATATATTTACTTCTACTTTCTACTCTATTATTAATTGCTTACAGTCTCTCGCTATCACAATGACGGTATAGTGATTCAGAAGGCTACCGCTTCTGATTAAAATCATACAAGAATTTTTAATATCACTTCGTGGAATGAGATACTATATACACATTTATGCCGAAATATTAGATTATATCATTTATCTCTTATGATCCACTCTGACCATTGAAGTAGGTGCAGAATAGAGCAATGGTTGTGGGCTAGGTGCTATCTAGCATCCAGTCATATTTAAGGAATAAAACACCCATCCCACTCAAAATACTTGGATACCGAGGTTTTCTTCCATGCTTTAGAAAACTTAGCCTTTGTAGCTGATAAGTACTAATAGGTTTTAAACAATAGCAGCAAACATATTCCTCGATAGCACTTGGCTGCTAATGGTCATCAATATTTATCTCTTGAGGTGAATTTTTACTACTACTCAGTCTGATCTATTTTCAAATTTTTTCGTGGTGGTTATTATGTATCTATAGCTACAACAACATTAACAACTAGTTATTATATATCAATTTCTACTCTATAACATTTTAGAAAAAAATATATTCAAAAAATATTCGTAGGTAGATGCAAAATATATATATATATATAAGAGAGGAATACATTGTAACATTATCACTTTATATATATCATGACAGTTTATTCTTCTAGGTTGGAAAAAATTGATTATTTCAAAAGAGAAAATAATTATATATGGCAGGAAATCCTCCATCAACAGGTATTGTGTGAGGGATTCAATAAGATCATATATTATCAAATGATCCATTCTTGACCTATGATCTTTATCGTTGCGTTCATCACTGGTGGCATGGTAATACTGATTATTCATGCGTATCTCTAACTAACTCATAATTATATATCATGTGTTCTTTGGGATATAGCACCATGGGGGGAGTAGGGGATGAAAGGAACGAAATATTACTTATATTTATTATTTTTTTTTATGTTGCTGGGACCAACCAGTTTATTCTTTGTCAATATGTATAGAAAAAGAGTATATAACTTGTCGTCATATATACCACGAGTCTAGGATACCCATGTAATGCGTCATTCAATTCCATATTCATCAACCCTATTATTAACATCATTATATACACACTTCTTTAACACCTCCTCTCTTATTGTATTTATCACGATAAATCAAATTAGAAGCTTAGAAAATGAGCAAACTTTTAGAATTTTGTTATCGTTGGCGCGGGGAACTTGACAAATAATAATATGTTTCACCAAAAAAAAAAGTTTATTATTCTAACTGACATAAAACACACACTTTTTAGTGTATAGAACACAAAAGTGACAACAACCCATTTGGTCATTCCGTTCAAAGTGTATAAAATCGTTTTTTACCACGAATGTACATATATATATAAAGCAATGTAGTACTTACAAATGATGATTGTTGAACAACTCAATTTTTGGGATAATGATAATAATAAACAGACCAGCAGAGGTTATTATTATGGATTATTATTAGATGGAACGGGTTGGTTATATTTTACATATTGAACAATTACTTATTTTGGATCATTTAAAAAACGATTATCCATTTTGTTCATTGTGCTACTTGTATAAACCACCATATTAACGGAATTAAATTCAAGCCGAATTTTTCGAAACACTTTTATCCGTCATTTTTTTTTAAATTATTATTCATAAAAAGGTGGGGAAGGTTTTATGTTGTTAGATATAAATAATTTCATCATAATTAAAAAGAAAAAAAAGGAAGTTATAAAGGTGATATTTGAAAGAATGAAAATTGCGGTTGGAAAATAGGCATTCTTGTAACGAGAATATTCAAAATAGAAGTGGAAATCATGGGGACATAATATTTGTAACTTAGTACCACAGCAAAAAGGAAAAAAAAAAAAAACTTTTTATTTCTTACGATGCGATTTGATGGTTCTTATTACTCATTTTACATTCTTCTTATCAGTTATCATTGTATAAACTGTTGTCAAGGTCTTGTAACAATTTATCAATAATTTGTATATTTAGTAAATGCAATACCCCACCATCACCACACTTTTTTTTTTTTCCATCGAGATAGGTTCCTTTTATACGATAAATGATTCAAGCCACTTCCATACTTGTTTATAAATAAATATTAGGCTGTGTTTCATTTATAGAAATGCTTTTTTTCTTTTCGGCTTTTTAGATTTACCGTTTTAAATATTATTTATTACGTATCGGTAAAAACCGCGTACATCTTTTATTGAATGAATCTATAAGAAAGGAAAGTAGTTTGAATCAATAGACATGAATCATAAAGGAAAAGAGTGACAACCCGAATTTCTTTTATGATTAAAAAAATATTAAGATAATAGAAATACATCGGGATACAATGGATTTTGGTAGTTGTTGTAAATATACATATATATATATATATGCTCTCTCACATGACACCATTTAAAAAACTTAGTAATTCATCAACTATACATTTTGCTTATTAAAAAAGAAAAGCTTACAAAGAATGTCATTATTATTAATACTTCTTTAATACTATTATTATTAATCATAGAATGATGACTACTTACTACTATGGCAACATTATAATAAACTTGATTCTAACTCGTTAACAAAGATATATAAAATGATGATCATTACACTTATATGCACTCCGCTTCACACTTTAATAATGTGACGATATTGATTTTAGGTTAAGTTTCTTATGTACCGATGTATATAATCTAACTGGTAAGTTTATAAGACTTGTAAAGTAGAGAAACACATGTTGTTTATAAACAGAAGGATCATCCATTCAGATTTTATTGTTCGGAACCACCGAGGGCGGTCAATCTTTCATCTCCCCCCCTTCTCTCTATCTACCCAAGAAAATTTATTATTGACTCCGGTTTCCGATGGGGGGTGAGACAATTTCTTGATTTTTTTTTTATATAAAAAGGTACGTGCTTTTTGTATCCATCATTTGTGTCTTTTCTTTTCCCTTTTGTCTCTTCTCCCCCAAAACATCTTTTCTTACTAACTACTACTACTTATTACTTATTACTACCATTTATATGCTTTCATCATGATCCAATCCGAAAATTATCAATCAATCTTTCAACCAAATGATTTTGATTTCCCTAATTCACCTACGGATACAGATAATTCTAGTATTCCAGCACCATCATTTACTAATGCAGTAACATCAATAAAAGAATCGTCCGACGATACTATCACAAAGTCATCAGATCGTGAAGCTGTATTATTTCCCACTTATGCCATGCGTAACCCACAAGGTAAATAATAAGATACTTTTTAGAATAGATCTATCCTTATCTTTATTACTCACGCCACTCACTCATAACCTTTTTTTTATTTTATTTCATACCCATGATCATTATATATATATATATATATATATATTAGATCCTTCTCAATGGATTGTTCAAACGAAAGGATGGGCATTATCTCATAATGTTTCTACTACTAAACAAAAAGTATATATGGGTAAGTAAATATTTATTTTATTATAGTTAAGGTAACAATGACAATGACAGCGAAATATTCATCGTTTATTTTTTAAAATAATAGGTGTTACCAAAAACTTTGCTGGGGAGTCTTCAGCTGATCGACCCGCTTCAGCTCGTTTCGAACAACGATTTAAATATTTCATGGCAAAAAATAAACGTAATAAAAAGTTCACAATCCATGCTGATGGTGCAACATCTATTGAAGAAAGAAATTTTGAAGATTTGAGTGACGACGAACAAACGGATCCCATTGACAACAACAACAAAAACAACAATGAGGATTATATAGATGAACCGATGTTACCGCCACAACCATCATATACTCGCCGAAGTTCGGCTGGGTCGAATGACTCAGGCTTTCAATCCTCATCTGCTGACGACGATAATGAAAAAAAGTTCACTGATGATTTTTTTTACATTGATCAACATTTCAACTTTAATAATAACGATAATAATAATAATAGTCCTTCAGGAATAATTCAACCAATGATCGATCCAGTATTGACTCTTCGTCCGGGTAATCCCCTCTCCACAGTGTTAGATGGTGGTCGAAGACCTTACTCCGCGTCTACTACTTCCCTCCGCTCTTCATCGGATTCTTCCTCTGGAAATTATAGTGGTCTTTCTACATCTTCTTCACCTACAGACGATTTTTATTATCATTCTGATCGATATCATGCTGCTATTGGTTCATTAGAATCTTCTTCATCCTCCACCACTTCTTCAGTAGACGAAAATACGAATACAACCCATCATTCACCTACATCCTCCACTACATCCTCATCCTCATCATCATCATCTTCTTCCTCATCCACTTCATCCAAGTATAGTACTACTGTCAAAACAGAAAGTACTGGATTTATGAGTGGTAAAATTATTATACCTGATAGTGAAGTTCAATCATGGGCTAAAAAACATGATCAATGTACTACACGTATTCTTCGATTACGTACTGAATGTTCAACATTTAAACCAACATTTGGGCATGTCAGTTTAATTGAACCCAAAGGTATTTCCATTATTTCAGATATTGACGATACAATCAAGGATACACAAATTTTGGCCGGTGCAAGAACTGTATTATCAAATACCTTTTTCAAACCATCACGCGATGTACCAGGGATGGCGGATGCCTATATGCATTGGGTAATTAAGCTTATTTATTTTAAGGGGGGTTATTTTATTTTTATTTTTTGAAAGAGTTCCTAATTCAGAAAATTACATTTTTTTTTATATATTAGTATAATCAAGGTGCTTCTTTTCATTATGTTTCAAATAGTCCTTTCCAGTTGATGCCCATGTTGGATCGATTTTTAAAAACATGGGGTTTTCCACCTGGTAGTATGCATTTACGAGTAGATGGTAAAATCTTGGCTCGTTTAATCGAAGTACCTGGTCGTGCCAAACGTGATGCTATTATACAAATTCTTAAAGATTTCCCTGAACGCCAATTTGTTCTGATTGGTGATTCTGGAGAAATTGATTTGGAAATATATGCAGGCATTGCCGCAGATTATCCTGGTCGTATACTCAAGATATTTATTCGAGATGTCTCATCTAATAAGAAAAAAGAGGATCAACAACAGCAACAACAATCTTCTTTATTGGCACGACGAAATACATTTACAGCCATGACGTCGATGTTTACGCCCAACAAGAATAATAACAACAACATCAACAATAAACAACAACAACAACAACAACAACGACCACCGAATAGCATCAATAGTAATGATTCAGAAGGGCGTCGTGCTGCTACTTTAGGTGATTTGATTTCTATTGCTTCAGTTTCTTTACAATCTAAAATCTCCAAAGCAAAACAACAATGCAGTGTTGATATTGAAGCATTTCAAGATGCTGAAATTCTTCGAAGTGATCCTCTTATCCGAGATGCATTATGGAATTCCTTAGACGAACAACCTTAGATTTCTTCGACAACAAACAGCAATTTACTTCTATTACTACTTCCACTTACATATATAACTCTTATTCTCTCGTTTCTTTTATTATTTATTTATTTTATATTTCTTATTATTTTAACTTTTTTTTTATATTTGCATCAATGATACCCTTACCCCTCTCTTTGCATCTTCCTGTATAAACAATTCCTTATTTTTCTTCTTGATCTCATATATTTCATACCCCCCAAAAAAATGAACCTTTTATTGTTAAACTTCTTGTAATATTATTATTATTATTATCCTGAATGCAACTTGTAGCTACTATTACTATCCCCAATTTTGTATATGCATCTATCTTTTTATCACTATCATAATTATTATTTCACGTATAGAATCTATTTGTCCTCTCAAAAAATATTAATTAATCCTTTCTTTTTTTGTATATAATGTAATAATAAAAATAACAGTTCAATCTAATCATCTAAAAAAAAAAGTCAATTTTTTTGATGTAAAATGTACCATCTTGTTCCATGGAATGTAAAAAAAAAAAAAAAAAGATCGGATGTTTCAAGATTGACGGGTCCAAAATAAGAAAACGAAACACATTACTTTAATCGCTTCTTCTCCGTGTTTTTATATTTATATAGTTAGTTATTTGTTTATTGTACGATAAAATGTTACAAATATAATTTCTAAATCGAAATCATAAAAAAAAAAGACCAGTAAGATTCTTTTCCGCCAAGAACGTGGCTGAATAGAATGATGATGATGTAGTAGTAGTAGGACATTGACTTGTTGAATCTATCATTTCTTCCTGAAGAAAAAAAAAAGGGGGTTAGAAAAATTAACTACCATCCGAAATCTGATATCCGATACGTGCTTCTTTGTTATTATAAATGGCTAATGAATTCTTCTTTACCCTTTTTTTTTTATTATAATCTCCTTTTGTTTACTTTACTTATCCATAAATTGATTATTATTATGACAACAAATAGAAGCAAAATTTCTATTCCGATGCTTCTTCTTGTTCACGATTATTGTTTAATAGAGAATATACTCCTTTAACTATTTGAGTTCTGAGTTTTCTATTCATGATGTATTATGTTTTTAATTAGTGAACCACATATCATTATTTTATGATAAATCAAAACAATGACTCATGGTCATAAGACTTTTTTTTGTTTAACTTGGTATTATGGTCGTTTTTCCCGCCATTATATTGTTGTAGTTAGTAACTATTATTTTATACTGGAATCTGTCGTTATTATGTATATATTGAATTTAGAGAACAACATTATATCCAAATTATATGTTTGATTGAAAAGAAGTACTCAAATAATAGTGTTGCCAGCACACAACCAATTTATTCTATTTCACCCTTCCTTCTTTGTGAAACAGTTTATATGTTATTCAAAACAATATTATAAAGTGAAAAAACAAGTATTTTGTTCTGCTACACCAGATAAAATGGGAATGAAACAATTGCACTGCATTATAATAAATGTAAAAATATAATGTGTCATGGTATGAATAAGGCAACCAGTTATATATATATATATATATGTTCGTGCGAAAATCGACTGATGAGAAGAGAATTTTAAAGTATTCGCTTTTTTTTAAAGAAAGACCTGAGCGATCTGTGGGTCCACGTTTTCATTTTTATTTTTCCCCGGTTACAAAGTTATTGATGAGCTTTCATATATATACCAAATCTTATTATATGTCCCC
The DNA here is from genome assembly GCA_025677815.1 of Phascolomyces articulosus. Classification (NCBI taxonomy): domain Eukaryota; kingdom Fungi; phylum Mucoromycota; class Mucoromycetes; order Mucorales; family Lichtheimiaceae; genus Phascolomyces; species Phascolomyces articulosus. The sequence continues at coordinate 7,162 of JAIXMP010000008.1, read as the reverse complement.
GTTCCAAGTTCAGGTATTACCCTATAATAAAATAATATATATATATATATATATATATCTACATACCCATTATACAGATTCTTTTGATTTATATTATTATTCTTATATTATGTGGACCCATCTTAAACTGTTGTAGCACAACATAAAAAAAGCGCGGGGCATATACAGACTACAAGCATGCATGAAGCATTTATCCCACTTGGAAATGCATTTACTAGTATTATGTTATGTATGATAGCATAAAGAAGAATTTACACATTTTCAAGAAGAATAAGAGTAAATAGGGGTGGAGGGAAATGAATGATGAAAAGTTTGTTGTTTGCTTTTATTACTTCATATTTACAAATAATAGAGACCCTGAATGAGAGTTTTTAAAAAAAATATACACAATGATTTATTATTTATCTTTTTTTTTTTTTTGGCTGTTGTTGTTGTTGTACTACGATCACTTTTTTTTTAATACCACCAAAATTGGATCAAGGATGAGGAGAAGAAAACATATCCTAAATTATCATTTTATGATGGGTGGCTCATTTATATATAAAAAAAGAAATATGGTGTTGGGGGAAGATTTTAACTATATATAATTGATTAGTGATGATGAGACTCAAATAATCATCCTCCATGTTCCCGATGAACAAATGATATGAGAACAATAATACATTATGTATTATATACATCATCATTATAAGCGTGATGTGATAAATCCTGGTACTGGATACACAGGCGTGCAGACAGACCAGGTCTTGCCAAACAATGATATTTTTTACCTACTACTAGTTAATATGTATTATATATATGCAAAAAAAAGACAAAGGAAGAATAAGTACATTCACGTGTTGTCATGATATGGGAGTTTTTCATCGGATACTAAATCCATTGGTTCCTTTATTGGAATAGATTTCTATATGATGTAAAAAAAAAAAACTACATTAAAAATAATTTATATAGTGTGTATATACAGCTAGCGACTTTTTTTTTAAAAAAATATTCGATCATATCACGATAATAAGTGATTTGAAGAATAATACCAAAATGAGAATAACGATGAAATGTATATTTATATAGTGCTGAGCTGGCAGTAATTTGCTCAGCAGGAAGTAGTACATATTGCATATCTATAATGATCAATGTTAAATCCATCAGCCCTCAATACTAAATTGAACGCAATATCAGTTGCATTAGATGGGAAATGGTTTTCTTAATATGGATACCATATTTTTTTGTCAGTTTATTTAGCTCTTCTTTGGTATCCTTTATTGCTATACAATATGTATATATAGATAATAAAAAACTAATATCTGACTAATTCTTATCAGCATGGATTGCATTAAAAACATGGTTCCATTTTAGATGAATATCAGAAGTTCCCATTTGTTCAGTATTTTATCTCACCTGCATAAAAGTTCTTTGGATTATTTATCATTTCAATAAGAGAAGTATATTATTGTTCGTTCTATACTATCTGTACCACAAGTACAAACACGTAATAAGGCATAATAATATATCAACAACACAGATTATTCTGTAGTGTATATACTAATAGTCGTTGTGAACTTACTAGATATATGAAGCAGATATTCGAAAACCTACAAATTGTTGATAAATCAAATTTAATTATTAAGATTCTTCTTGGTGTAAGTATAATTATTAATCTGAGTCTACGTACCGGGGATATTTGGACAACCTCCTTCTCAGCTTTTCTTTCTTTAGGTGTGTGTGCTACTGCTTCTGTAATCTATTCTGTTAGAGTGGATTGGTAGAATTTTCTCTATTATCATCATCCCCCCCCCAAATGGTCACTAACAATTTTCTAACTATTTTCCATTGGCTGTGTAGCAATTCCTTGTTGGTAGTAATTATTATGGTTTCTTATTTACACTCATGTTAATTCATAGACAGATGTTGGCAGATTTTGGTCTGTAAATAATTGGTGTTGGTCAAACATCATCCACGCATAACTATTCACCACTTTGTTCAATATTGATGAGAACTTAAAACTATTAATGAGAATAGCTTGATATACATGGAGGAATACAGTAGTTCTTTAATATACGATTAAACAACATCCTGGAATATTTATATACATTTATCGAACTGCAAGCTACAATGTTATTTAGCAAGGTAATGAAAAAGTGGTGACTGTTATTTTATTATTATTATAATATATGCCTAAATAAAATAAAAAATACAATGTAACTATTGTTGATGCGAATGCTTTCTTATGATAGTATCGTAACTAGTAATAATAATTTATCATTTTTTTTAATTTACCATATATTAAAGATCTTGTTTCTTTTTACATCCGTTGCTTTTTTCGCAAATTTTCTTTCTGGTTTACAAACAACAAGAAGAAAAAAGGACAATGATGGTGTGTCCTACTCGACTTTTTTTGAAACTGTCTGCTATCGTTTCAGGCAAAGAGTTTTGGATATCGATTGGCATTGCAGCGGCAGTTGCCGTAGTTTGCTCACTCATCTTTGGAGGGTTCCATTCTGGTGCAGCACTTTTAGGAGTTGCTTCTTGTGCGGTGGTTGCGAAGGCAACGCCGAACTTCATTTTTGCGGTTTTCTGCATCTGAAGAAGAGAAATCCATTCCATCCACAGTGACTTCCCCCCCCAAAAAAAACTCATACATTATCTTGCACGTTTTACAAATACGCATCATGGATTAGCTATATTAACTCCCTCTATCATACCCTTTCCTGGTGATGGTATTCTTTTAACATTACTTTTGCTCAAATAAAGAATTGGAAACAACGTATTGATTTTCATATCATATAAACTAATATATTGGGAGGTACTTTCGTTTGCGTGCTACCTTGATCACGTCTAGTAGTAGTAGTTTCTGATATGTTTACACAGAAAATAATATTGTGACGCCACGAGCAATCTTTTGGTGATTACAGAACGCTATTTTATTTGTAACCATAATCTATTATAGTATACAGTCACATACATTTAGTAGAAGTGTTGTGGTGCCTGATGCATAGTATCGTACCAATTAAGCTCTTTCATGCCAACAAAGTTGATAATATATGAGCAAGAAGGTGTTATTATATTTGAAAAATACAATTTTTTAACAAAATACCTTATAGAAAATCAACTTAATTTTTTTAAAAAAAATAATCCTGGGATGAACAATAATTGGATGAAACAAGCTTTTTTTTTCAGTATTTTATTTGGTTAGTATGTAGGCATCTTATATATACCTTATAATGCCATAGTTTCATTATTCCCTTTCTTCTCCTCGATACGTAGAATATATCGTGTAGATAACTATAATAAGGTTAGAACTGTTTTTTATATCAGGGAATATGTATAAAGGCTGTTTTTTTTATTAAGAGATTAAAAGCGATGAGAATTGGTGAAAAATGAAAAACAATAGAACATAATGGTTGGAAAACATATAAAAGTGTAGAAAAAGGAGAATGATGCATGATATGTGTGTGATATACAATAATGAAGAGAGTAAAAAAAAAGAGCTAATGATATTTTTTTTTGATATCCACAGGATAAAGTTCAAAAACTTAAAATCATATCCAAGAAATGTTATGTAATGAGATTGTATTATATATATATATATATATATATATATATTCACGACTGTTTTTGTTCAGAAGTAATAGGTTTGTTGACTTTCTTTTTCACCAAACGTTTCTTCAAGTCATGCCGTGCAACAAATCGATCCATCCATCCATTTGACCCTTTGAAATCAATTCCTCGTTGTTCTGCTACTTTGCTTGCTTTTTGCATAATCATGGTCCATGACATAGGTATACGTTTACTTTCATTAATATCCATCCATTCCAATACTGCTTCTTCAATTTCTTATTACATATAAAAGTTTCAAAATTGCTACACGCACAGCAAGATCCACACTACAAGTAGATCTTCTCTTTCAATTTCTGTAAATGTGAGTTTCGTAAGTTGCACCAAATTACTGTTACCGGTATTCTAGTTAAGGTTAACTTGAGTCTAAGGATCAAGGCTCGATTTGTACAAAGGCTTAGGGGTATAAATAGCCTTTAAGTCCAAATCAATAAAAATAAATCTTTTAACTCCTCTTTCACTTCCACACTACTTTTATTTCTACTGTATCATAAATTGACCTAGAAAACTACTATAGACTTGGGTTTAGTCTATAACAGCTACACTTGTTTACTCTCATGTTTTTTGTTTGTTGTAAGATCATGGTATTGCTTGAAGCCGATGACTTTTTCCACTCAACGCTGATTAAGACATAATCCTTGTCATTAAATGATATGATCAAATCGATCTTCCGGTCAAACGTAGATGTTGAGGAATCAACGTCATCTTTTTCTTTTATATAGCGCCGAGTAATTTTACTTGGAGTTGATGTTATCTCTCCTCTAAGTCAAAAAGATAATATCACTGAATTAGTAATGACAACAAAAAAAAAAAAGGAGGAAAAACATACCCACACAAGAAAGCCAGACTAAATTACGTTTTTACTTTTAAATTGTCTAGATTGCGGAATAAGACCTGGAAGATGGGGTACATCCACATGAAATAATCCAACTCTGAAAGGTTATTTTTGTGTTTTTCTTGCCAATATTTGACATTTCCAATCCTGTATAATATTTTGATAAATTTAGTAATCAAAGATTTTATGTGTATTATAGACTAGCACTACCAAAACACTCAATACTATCAAATATCTCTTCGACATACTGGTATTTGTTTGTATTAAATCCGTATTTGCCTTATCCTTGAATATATGACCATTTGGTTTTTGAAAAACATGGCCCGAAGTAACAACTCATTCCACCTTCCACGTTATTGATAATGTAAGATAATGATAAACTGACATTAAATATTAGGAATGAGGTATATTCCTTAATATCCAGCTTTTTTTCTTTTCAAAAATATTTGTGTAAATGTACCGAAGTGCACACATGTGCATAATGTTTTTGCGGGTCATATGTTTGTAAAAGATGGTAAGACACGTTGTTTAACGTCTGGTACCATTCGAATCTACTCGAAGAGCTGATTCTTATGAGCTATAAAGTATTCATTTTGGATAAAATCTCACTATAAGTTACGGCGAAAAGTCTCGATCATATTATTTTGTCTGGTTTTTCGTTCCATCCCACACGTTATTTTTCACTTCTTTTCCAAGAATCTAACATAAATGAATGAGTTTAGATTTCCAATTTTTTAATTAATAAGCTAACCCATCCAACAAGCATTTATGCTTACCAAGTCATAAATCCAGCGATGTAACTTGGATGACGCTTCATCATCGTTTTCATCTACACCCTCTAACATTATTAAAGCATCCTCATCTTGAGTAGCCTCATTATTATTTATTGCATCTACATTAGATGAGTGGGATAATTCATCGTGGTCAACAGCAGGTTGGGTTGCTGCATGAATGTTGGATGTGTTGGATGGTTCACCATGGTCAACAGGAGAATCCTTTGCTGATGTTGAACTACTTATAAGAGAATTTATAAACTGTTCGGATCTCCAACGTACGAGAGAAGCACCATGAGTAAGGCTCTTATATTTAGTGACCTACTGTGCATCTTGTGCTTCTTGTTGTGCTTTTTGTAAGACAATCATGCGTTTTTCGTTATTATAGGCAACTTTCAGTTTTTTTTAGTTGATCAGGAGTATTGTTGTATAGCTGTACTTTCTCAGCATATATTTGAATGTTAGGGCTGGATGAATTCTTTCCGATCTGATGATCTCAATTGATCATATTGATCATATCGTCAAAACTAAATTCAGTGACGAGAGCTGTGGCCAATGCATCAGGTGAGATCCAATCTGCGGCACACAAGGTATGAAAACATTCATCGACCTGTATTTTCTTACAATGCTTTAACGACAACATAGTAGAAGGATTGAATCCAAAACATGAAGGTTTTGACACGGCATTAGGAAGTCGTTTTATTACTGTTTTTTTTTCTTTGAACTCATTTGGTGAGATTTTTTTTATACAAGAACCAAGTTTTTTTTAGGGGAGCACTGTCAAATTTTATTTATCATCGCGTCGAATAATATTTTTCTATCTACTCCATAGCTGTTTTTTTTTATATACAAGTAGCTGTTTTAATACTATTATCCATTTCCCTAGTGTATTTATCCATCATTAGTTGGGGATCCTCTTTTAACCGTTTATAGATCACAGAAAACATTTGAACAAAAACAACAAATGCGATATTACTGAATTACATAATCTTCCATTGAAAAAGAAAAAAAAAAACTAAAAAAAAAACTAGGAAAGAGGTTCTTGCTGAAACTGGCATGGACTTTGATGGTAAGTAACGCTTTATATCATTTATTTTGATTTTTCCCTCACAAGATACTATTTCCTTTTGATTTCTTGCACATAAATTATTATTACAATGATTACTTTATATTATGGAGTAAGTCTGTCTGGCTCTACATACGCTGTTCAAGCCTTGGATGATATTTTCGTCATAATTTGCTCTGCTTGGCGATATCTATATTTCCAAAACGCCCTAAATCCATCAAGGACACCTCCGATTATCTTATTCGTCTATTGCAATGGAGGTTTATGTATAACGATTCGAAATTGAAAGAACATTAAACGTTCATCATGATTCTACTACTACCAATATAATGTGGATTTTTATATAAGCTTTGAAACACACCGAACAATAATTGGTTGGTTTTGTGGAGACCTGTTTGGAATAAAGAATGGGAAGATTACATTGTGAAGTAGCTTTCAAATTTTATTTTACTAAAAAGAAAAGTATATTAGAATTTATTATAAAACAACCCGGTGTTGACGTTATTATGATAACAAACTATACATATATACAGCATTTGGCAGCTGGGACAACTTTCCCAAAATGCATACTACTTATTACTGTACGCCAAATGAAGGAAATGGAGTTTTAATTCAAAATGAAATAAAAGTTTATTGGGATGGCTTGATTAAATAGATGTTCGATCTAAGTTTACCATATATATATATATATTCATCATTTGATTCTTGAAAAAACCAAATTGGAAATTTTGTTTGCTTGGGATGAAGCAAGGTTAATAAGTTAGACGACTCAAAAAGTACTCTACAAGTGCCACACCAACTGTTATGCAACATCTTCCACAAAAAAATATATATGAAGTTTATGCATGCATTATGGTGCGTCCATATAAATATTTA